>CM038670.1:186061115-187261115 GCA_021605145.1 Aegilops bicornis
AATCTTACCAAGCTTCGGGGCTCTCCGTGGAGATAACACCCCTACTGCTGCTCTGTGGGGTCTCCGCATGATCACTAGATGAACAAGTGGCTACAAGAGGCTCCTTGAGCTGTTCGGCGAGAGGAAGAAGAAGGACACGGCTAGCTCTCCTCTTCTCTCTGTGCGGTGTCTAAAACTCTAAGAGATCAACCCATTGCATGGGTGCCCTGGGGGGTTTATATAGGCCTACCCCCCAGGGGTACAATGGTAATCCGGCTGGGCGCGGGCCCTAGCCGTCAGTGTCTACGTTCGCCGGCTTCTCCGCCGGCCGCTGGGTCCCGCCGGCTGTCGGCTTCTTGGTTGATAAGCTGGCCCCACCGCTGAGGGCCTTGTCGGGGGCTGGTTACTATTGCCTCAATCCTGATGACGAGGCGTTTGTCGAGGTAAGAATGGCTACAGTGCCGCCGCTTTGACGGTGATCACTGTAGCCTTACCTCGTCTTGTCTCCTTAATGAGGCGCCTCCTTCGAGGGAGGGAGCAAGCCGGCTACGGGAAGCCGACCATATCTCAGGCCGACTGGAGGAGGCCGGGCCGCCTTCGGGCATCTCTCTGACTGGAGGGGCCCACCACCTGCGGGTCGTACTGACAACCTGTCGTGCGTGACATCATAGTCAACATCGCAACAGTGCTACCGACGGGTGATGGCCACCGTCTGCACGGGCGCCTTGTGGCTATGCGCGCTCCGGGATGTGGGGTGGCGAGCTTCACCGTAGCCACGCCCGTCTAAATCATTATGTGGGTGCAGATTCTGAGGGTGCGGCCTTGGCCGCCTGCTGGGGGGCGGCTTCTCGGAGTCGGCCTTCTCGCGGCCGGCTTCGCGGAGTCGGCCCTCTGGTGGCCGGCTCCTTGGGAGTCGGCCCTCTTGTGGCCTTCTTCCTGTAGGTTTTAGGGCCGAGCCGCCTCCCGGTAGCCCGCCTGAGAGATAGCCGGCCGGGGGAAGGCGGCCCCGCGTCTTGGATGTCGGAGGGCTTGATTGACTCATAATTTTTTCAGAAGTCCCAGGGGGAGCCGGCTAGGCTACCCGTGGTCATTTACTCCGATACAAAACAATCATAATATGATATAACTAGATGGTATCTCGCTAGCCCTTTCTGAGAACGCAAAACATAAATGCAGAGCACCTTCAAAGATCAAGGACTGACTAGACATTGTAATTCATGGTAAAAGAGCTCCAATCATAGTCATACCCGATATAAATTAACAGTAATGAATGCAAATAACAGTTGTGCTCTCCAGCTAGTGCTTTTTAATAAGAGCGTGATGACTCAACATAAAAGTAAATAGATAGGCCCTTCACAGAGGGAAGCAGGGATTGTACAGGTGCCAGAGCTCGGTTTTGAAATAGAGATAAATTATATTTTGAGCGGCATACTTTCATTGTCAACATAACAACTAAGAGATGACGATATCTTCCATGCTAAACAAATTATAGGCGGTTCCCAAACAGAATGGTAAAGTTTATACTCCCCCTCCTCCACAAGCATCAATCCATGGCTTGCTCGAAACAACGAGTGCCCCCAACATTCAACGGGTCCCAGGGGGAGTTTTGTTTGCAATTATTTTGATTTAGTTTGCATAAAGCATGGGACTGGGCATCCCGGTGACCAGCCATTTTCTTGTGAGTGAGGAGCGGAGTCCACTCCTCTTGAGAATAACCCGCCTAACACGGAAGATAAGGGCAGCCCTAGTTGATATATGAGTTATTCGAGCATGAAAAACATAATGTTTATTTGAAGGTTTAGAGTTTGGCACATACAAATTTACTTGGAACGGCAGGTAGATACCGCATATAGGAAGGTATGATGGACTCATATGGAATAACTTTGGGGTTTAAGGGATTGGATGCACAAGCAGTATTCTCGCTTAGTACAAGTGAAGGCTAGTAAAAGACTGGGAAGCGACCAACTAGAGAGCGACAACAGTCATGAACATGCATTAAAATTAATAAACATTGAATACAAGCATGCGTAGGATATAATCCACCATGAACATAAATATCGTGAAGGCTATGTTGATTTGTTTCAACTACATGCGTGAATATGTGCCAAGTCAAGTCACTTAAATCATTCAGAGGATACCACCCCATCATACCACATCACAACCATTTTAATAACATATTGGCATGCAAGGTAAACCATTATAACTCTTAGCTAATCAAGCATGGCACGAGCAACTATCTTATATTTACTAATCGGAAGCACCAAAGGAGGCTCCACGTTAGTCCTAGGAAATAGTAATTATGAGCCATTAGATCTATTTTAAGAGGAAAGAAAGCCACTAGATAGATGTACACGCTTTCCACACAAAAAAGAAGTCAATGTCTCTCACGTTCACAACCCACGCTTTCCACACAAAGAATTCTATGTCTCCCATGATTCACAACCCATCTCTGTGTGCAGCCTTCTGCTATCTTTCCTTGCAAGATTTTTATCCAATGCAGCCACCAATCCCTTGGTTGCTGGCCTCGAGTTATGTCTCAATCTACACGTGCCTGGAGTCCCGTCCGCACATGCCTCGCGTCGCTGCTCCAGGAGTGTCCCGTCGATCCTCTTGATCGAGAAGATGCAGTTGTGGTTGTGCTGCCGGCATCGTCGTCACGAACGGCCTTGAGTTCCATCACCTGATGCTTCTACGGTGCTTCTCAGGTCCTCCTCCTTTGCATCTTCAGTCTTCACATAAAACAATCCAGCAAATCTTCCTGAGCCAACCATGCTGTAGACCGCCAGTACATCTAGGCTGAGGAGGCCTTTTCAATCTTTTCAGATCCCATGCCCTGACCAACACGCAATCCATGATGAACGATGTAGTGGAGATGGAGGTGCGTAAAACAATCCAGCAAATCTTCCAGAGCCAACCATGCTGCAGACCGCCAATATATCTACGTTGAGGAGGTCTTTTCAATCTTTTCAGATCCCATGCCCCGACCAACACGCAATCCATGATGAACGATGCAGTGGAGATGGAGGTGCGACCTGAATCAGACTGGACAACCACCACTGTAGGGGACGCTGCAGAGTCGAAGAACGATATGCTGATTGCAGGTAATTGGCTTTTGTTTTGGGGAGTTTTAATGTTGTGAGACTTGGCCTGTAAGGAACATGTACAGATCACTATGGCGTGCAAGGTGTTCTTCTCCCTGCCATGTATCCGTTGCCCTCCTTGAATTCATAAGAGCATATAGGCGACATAGACGGGAATCTGGTCGTTGCTGATGTCGAACTCTCGGTCGGATCATGATCCCAACTACGTGTCCTTCCAACCATCTCATCCTGAACTCTTCTCTCTGCTGCGTTCGTGTCCCTGCCAATCACACCATTCAATATCCTTCATCTGATGAAGGTTCCCTATTTTATGTAATTTATTCGTGTGGAGTTCATGCATAAAGATGATGGTCTTGAGTTTGAACGGAAGTTGGTTTATGGTCTTGAGTTTGAACGGAAGTTGGTTGGCCACTTGGAGCTGTGAAGATCCGTTTCTGCTGATTTTTAAAATTTCTGTTGTGTGTGCAGCCAAGTTCATGGTCACAGAAGTCAACTTGAAGCTGGAGCATTGAATGTTTTTCCGGTAGTAGGAGGACACAGAGGCTACAAGTCACATTTTTGGATGTACCATCGATGTCGTAGTCCTCAACAGTCTAGAGTCCGTCCCCCAGCTACGTTGCACCACAGGGAGTCCGAGAGCGCCACTTCCAGCCTCCGATAGGTTGAAAGCTGCAGTTTGGTCGTACCACCGGCATCATCAGAGGTCCAAGCTAACGCACTGCAGACTATTTTTCCCACATTCACCCAGTGGATAATATGCAGCGTGCATCCTTCCAGAGATGATATTTAGGATGTAATATACTGAAATAAATACAATATCACCATGTTATTTTTTCTTGGATGCCCTTCTCAGACAATGCCATCAGTCGATACAGAGATAACTAATCTTTATTTGATTGTCTTCTGCTCCATGGTTGTCTAATGTCCAACTCGGTATAGCTCATTTTTCTCCGTTGTTTTCAAAAAACTGTATTGGCTGATCCTAAGTTTCCTTCATGCAGTTCATTATTTACCACCACACTTGAGTTGATTAAGAGTTCTCAAATATATTATTTCGTTTTTCAGATATTATTCCAATCTGTTAGCAAAGCCAACATGGAGGTGAAAGAGGCTTTGCGCACCAAAAATCCACGCACATCAATTACTACCTTCAACATCCATGATGTCTCTCTAATTATATGGAGAAAATAGCATTTTAATGATGAAATCTCTGTTATGATATCATCAAATGTGCGAGATGCATCGCAAGTGCAGATGTTAATCTGCTCCTATTAACAAACTGTACTTACTGTTCATTATTTCCCAAAGCTCCATTTGGTTCTTGATTTCTGTTCAGAAACAAGAATCGCATTTGGCAATGATTCTGAGTCTGATTTCTATATACCTTGATCTTTCAGACGTTATTGTAGACGATGACATTGTTCTTCTTCTGAGTGGTTGGGGCAAAGTTGACATCAAAACCATTACAAGTCCTGAACTGGAGGTGATGTTTTTTTAGCAATATTCAAACCATAGTAATGGAGACAACAAAAAGAATCCATGGTAAGACAAAAAAAGGATATTAAATTGCACAGTCATTCGAATCACCCGAGAAGTATCAGTACTCATGCAAATTCATGTGTCAGGTTTTAGATATTTTAAGTTTAATTCAAGGCGTCAGTAGTTAATCCACTGTCTATTTTATTTTTTGGATCAGGGAATAAATTGCTCGAGCAAAATTGTTCATTTTTTTCTGTTCTAGGGAAGCACCTGAAAGAGGATGTTTCTATGCAGCATAACCGATAACTTTATTTTGCGGTATTCCGACAAGTGTATGTTCTATAGCTTCCATCCTGTAGTTTATTTCCTTTGTTTCAGGTTGTACATTGTAGCTCAGGGACAACTGAGGTGCTTCTAGAATTAAATTAGCTACTAAATTACCTACATATCTTAGAAAATTGCAGCGCCAGCTCCCTGTAAAAATGACAAGTATATTCTAATGCTCATAGGTAATGATTACTATTTTTTTTAGAGCTTAATTTAATCAGTTCCATTGACGTACTTTATAAACAAAGGGCCGTATAGGTATTGGGTGATCTCCGACCGCCCGACGATAATAAGAAGTCGTTGTAGTTGGGTTGTGTTCATGTAACTCTCAAACTTGACATAGTTAGTATATGAAGGTTTGGCTTACTCCAGCTATGTTTACTATTCAGTCTATTTTTTAAACATGTTGATTAGCCATTCTGGCAAAAAGGCATGTTCGATTTTTCACAATTTTCTTTTCTAAAATCTCCAATTCCGATCATAGGAATTGAGAGGCTCAATATATTTTTCAATTTGCTGAAAAGGCTATAATAGATGTATGCTTTACACATGTCAATCCATGAGCAGAGTATTTTCATGGATTCTAATACTAATTATTCACATCCACTGCACAAAATACAGGGTATAGGCTGATTGTTCCCTTTCATTGCAACCAAAACAAATTTTTCGTACTTTTGTAAGATATTTCTCCCAACAAACTTTTTTTTGCGAGGAATTCTCCCAACAAACTTTACCTGAACCTTTCCAGCGAAGTAATATATCTTCATATGTTTTAAAACCCCAAATTAGACAGAATACATTATTGTTGTGGTGTTGACCATATCAACCACGAAACAAGGTTCATATGTGTTTCAGTTTTTATCCTTTAATGATATAGCATCCACAGGGCTGGCGCACAATGCTAATTCATAGAAGCCATCTCTTGCTTGCCTTCATTTGGCCTAGGGTTACATTATGCTTCGAAAGAATTGCGTATCGTTTGCCTGGGCAAAGTGCAGCTCAGGCAGTTGAACAATATTTATACTGCAACGTTTTTCTGCATCGTTGTTCTTGCAGTCATACATTGATGTGAAGGTATTAATATTTTCCATTCATGTACAAATTATAGCACCTCCATTCGACGATACTTTTTAAAATTTATTTTACTAATGTTCTATTTACAGTTGGTGCAGGGAGAAGAAAGGTTGAGGATAAAATCATACAGAAAAGGACAAAAAATAGCTACTCGATAATGCTTTGATTTCGATTAGTCAAACTATTTTGTTATTTTAGTTATAAAAGTATTTCCTACATTTTTTAAATATACTTAACTGAATTTTTCTTCATTGGAAATATTAAGAGAACAGTTACAGATGATGCAATAGGAAACAAATACAAGTTGGATAAATACCATTGCTAGGTAGCCTCTTAATTTGCATGTATATTTGAATGAAGGGGTGCATAAATAGGGCATAGGTCCAAAGTCATTTAACACATCTAGGCCATTAGCTAAGTGCACATTTTTTTAGAAGTTCAACACGTCCTCTATTTATTCATGGTAGGCAGGGATCTCTGCCGATATAATCTCCAGGATACAATCAGGTGGCTCATGTAGCCAAACCTGACACAAATCATTCATTATACCTACCTTAGCTAAGCTATGAGCTACGCCATTTGCAGTCCTTCTAACCCAGCTCACCTTCCATCGTTGGCGAGACTTCAGCAGCAGTTTAACTTCCTCAATCAGCGGCCCCAGTGTAGACAAGTCTCTTTCTTTACTCTGAAGCTTCGACACAATTTCTTTACAATCCGTCTTAATGTGCAGATAGGTGGCATTCACTTCATCTGCCAGCAGTACAGCACGCCGGCAAGCCTGAAGCTCCATCTTTGCCGGGTCTACGGACTGATGGAAAGAGTGGCAGGCTCCCCCTAAATAAGCCCCTTCGTCATTTCTAAAGACCACTCCCACGCCTCCTTTGTCTCCATTTTTCGATGTGGCTCCATCAATATTCACTTCTATCCATCCCAGATCCGGCGGCTCCCACTTCTGTATTAGGTTCAGCTTTGCACTTTTACTCTTGCGGCCATGGATGTTCTGCCATTCTTCCATAACCTTTACCACTGACCACGCTATATCAGCCGGTTCTTCTATCCTTTTGCCATCCTGCGCATTATTCCTCGCCAGCCATAGCCCGTATACACCTTGAACAATAACTGCTTTCTCATCATTTTGTTACTTGAATAAAACTGACTATATTGTTAGAAGCACATCATATGCGAGTGAGACGGTGGAACAACAACTCGATTGGTGGTGTCATGATGATAGAATTTTCCCAAGAGAATTTAACTAATAAAAATGTCAAAATACTAGCCCGTGCAGATGCACGGGTTGATGACTAGTGATCTCTAATTGTCATTGCAAACATATTTATTCATAATAAGCTGAATCAAGAATGATGAACTCATCATATTTACAAAAACAAGAGAGGTCGAGTTCATACCAGCTTTTCCCATCTCAGTCAGTCCATCATATATCATCATAATTGCCTTTCACTTGCACGACCGAACGGTGTGAATAATAATAAGAGTGCACGTGCATTGGACTAAGCTGGAATCTGCTAGCATTCAATAAACAGGAGAAGACAAGGCAATATGGGCTCTTGGTTAAATCAACAATGATGCATATAAGAGCTACTTCAACAATTTAATCATGGTCTTCTCCTACTGACCCCCAAAGAAAAGAAAAGAAATAAAAACTATTTACACGGGAAAGCTCCCAACAAGCAAAAGAAGAACGGGAAATATTTTTGGGTTTTCTTTTTTAGTTATTACTACTACAGCAGGAAAAATAAAATACTACTATTTTTTTTCTTAAGGTTTATTAAACACACAAGAAGAAAGCAGGAAAAAGAAAATAAACTAGCATGGATATTACAGTGAAAGAGTATGAGCACCGACATCTAGCAATGAGTGTGTGTGAACATAAATGTAATGTCTGTGAGAAATACGTACTCCCCCAAGCTTAGGCTTTTGGCCTAAGTTGGTCTATTGCCAGTGATAGCCTGGCGGATACCCGTAGGTGTAGCTGGGGTCATACTGCGATGCAGCGGCTATCGCCTCCTGAGCTGCAGCGTGGCGTCGAGCCGGCTCCGCTCTTCTCTCGTACTCATCTGCCTCCTCTCTGGTAATAATATATCTTCCTTTTGTCTGAGAATCAAAGAAGGCAGGTGTAGGAAGAGTAATATGGACAACATGCCGTTTGTTAAAGATTAGTCGATACTGGAGAGGTGGTTCAGTCCTCTCAACAAACTAGTGGGAAACCATAGAATCAAAGTTCAAATAAGTAGGGGGTAACTCCATATCACCCTCACGAATGTCTATCTCAAGAAAATTAGCTAAGCGGGTTGCATAAATTCCTCCAAAGAAATCTCTGTTATGTCTATTATGATGCAACCTACGAGCTACAATGGCTCCCATATGATAAGATTGGTCTCCTAACACAGCACTTCTGAGAATGCTGAGATCAGGGGCACACATGTGACATGCTTCATCCTTAGCGTTTATGCATCTACCTATGAAGAGAGCAGAATAATGAATAGCAGGAAAGTGAATGTTCCCTATAGTGGCTTGTGTTATATCTTTAGATTCCCCCACAGTTATTCTAGCAAGAAAGTCTCTAAATTCAGATTTAGGGGGATCCCTGACACTACCCCAAGATGGAAGTTTGCACGCAATGAAATCCTCTAAGTCCATGGTATAAGATTTGTCATAAATGTCAACATGACTGAAGGAGAATTACGCGAAGATGAATACTCAAACCTCCTCACAAATGAACTTGTGAGATCATGATATTGGGGGCATTTGTCAGCCTCAAAATCCTCAAGACCGGCATTGCGCATATATGCGTTAAATTCTTCTTTGATTCCCGCTTGATCCATAAAATTTTCCGAAGGCCATTCACAGGGCCTCACAAGAGCGTCTCTTGGTGGTTCCTCGTCAGCATCACGCATTGCAAGCCTGGGACCTTGCTTCCTTGAAGAGCCACCTTGGAACATCTTCCTAAACATATTGTTTCCTCTGAAATTTTTAGTAACTTCAAACAAAAGTGAACCAACTTCAATAAAATTGATAGCAACTACTCCTACAAGTGCCTAGAGCCTATATCAAGCATTAGAACTACTTGGAACCAAATAAATTTGACATGCAAGCTCAAGAACATGGACACCTATGCAACACAAATTTGCAAAGAATAAAGCACTAGAACAAAAACTAATTGGACCAATGGAGGAGTCACATACCAAGGAACAATCTCCCCAAACAGTTTTGCGAGAGGTGCTTTGAGCAAGGAGATCGAAAATCACAGCAAAAGTGGCTGGAACTCGTGCTTGAGTTGGTTTTTCGGGTTTGTGTGAGGCAGAGGAAGAAGATGGGTGCAGGGATAAGTGGAGGAGGGCCATCGTGGGCCCACGAGGCAGGGGGGCGTGCCCAGGGGGGTAGGGCGCGCCCTCCACCCTCGTGGCCAGGTGGCTGCTCCCCATGATAATTTTTGCACAGTAAATCCTCAAATATTCCCGAAAAAATCATATTAAATTGGCATGGCATTGTGAGGACTTTTATTTTCGGGGTATTTTTATATTGCACAGATAAGTCGGGAGACAGACAGAAAAATACTATTTTACTTTATTTCTACTAAATAACAGAAAGTATAAAGAGGGTACAGAAGGTTGTGCTTCTAGTTTCATCTATCTCATGCTCATCAAAAGGAATCCACTAACAAGGTTGATCAAGTCTTGTTAACAAACTCATTCCGACTAACATGGAACAGGAGAAATTTCGAATAACACTAAGTTACCTCAATGGGGATATGGACATCCCCAATAATAAGTTTATCATATTTATTCTTGGAAGTAGGGAGAGGAAATTCAAAACCTCCAAATATAATCGATGGAATTTTTCCAATAGAGTTGATACTATGAACTTGAGGTTGTTTCCTCGGAAAGTGTATCGTATGCTCATTACCATTAACATGGAAAGTGACATTGCCTTTGTTGCAATCAATAACAGCCCCTGCAGTATTAAGGAAAGGTCTTCCAAGAATAATAGACATACTATCATCCTCAGGAATATCAACAATAACAGAGTCCGTTAAAATCGTAACGTTTGCAACCACAACAGGCACATCCTCACAAATACCGACAGGTATAGCAGTTGATTTATCAGCCATTTGCAAAGATATTTCAGTAGGTGTCAATTTATTCAAGTCTAGTCTATGATATAAAGAGAGAGGCATAACACTAACACCGGCTCCAAGATCACATAAAGCAGTTTTAACATAATTTCTCTTAATGGAACATGGTATAGTAGGTACTCCTGGATCTCCAAGTTTCTTTGGTATTCCACCCTTAAAAGTATAATTAGCAAGCATGGTGGAAATTTCAGCTTCCGGTATCTTTCTTTTATTTGTAACAATATCTTTCATATATTTAGCATAAGGATTCATTTTGAGCATATCACCAATCGCATACGCATAAAAGATAGGTCTAATCATTTCAAAGAAAAGCGCTCAAAATCCTCATCATCCTTTTTCTTGGATGGTTTCGGAGGAAAAGGCATGGGTTTACGAACCCATGGTTCCCTTTCTTTACCATGTTTCCTAGCAACGAAGTCTCTTTTATCATAACGTTGATTCTTTGATTGTGGGTTATCAAGATCAACAACAGGTTCAACTTCTACATCATTATCATTACTAGGTTGAGCATCATCATGTACATCATGGTTAACATCTTCACTAGGTTCATGTTCATTACCAGATTGTGTTTCAGCATCAGACATGGAGATATCAATTGGATTCTCAGGTGGTTCAGCAATAGGTTCACTAGAAGTTTGCAAAGTCCTGTCATTTTTCTTTTTCTTCCTTTTAGAATACAAAGGTTCCTGAGTCATTCTACCAGTTCTCTTAGGGTGGCCTTCAGGATACAAAGGTTCCTGAGTCATTCTACCAGTTCTAGTAGCCACTCTAACATCATAATCATTTTTCTTACTATTCATTTCATCAAGCACTTCTTTCTGAGCTTTAAGTACTTGTTCTACTTGAGTGGTAACCATAGAAGCATGTTTGCTAACAAGTTTAAGTCCTCTAATATTAGCCATATAATCACCCAAGTGTTTAATCATAAAGGTATTTTGTTTTAATTGTCTACCAAAATAAGCATTAAAGTCATCTTGCTTAAACATAAAGTTATCAAACTCATCCAAGCATCGACTAGCAATTTTAGTAGGAGGGACTTCACTTTATCATATCTCAGAGAGAATTTACCTTTACTACCGTGTCGGGTTATCGGGATCAGAGGTTCTTCAATAAGTAATGGATCAATATCATAAGTTTCTTCAACAAAGTGTAGATTAAGACCATGTATTTCTTCAATAGGACGTAAATTCTTAACATCTTCAGCTTTAATACCTTTTTTCTTTCATAGATTTCTTTGCCTCTTGCATATCTTCAGGATCGAGAAATAGAACACCTCTTCTTCGGAGTTGGTTTAGGGATAGGCTCGATTGGCTCTGGAGCTGGCTCAGGAGGTGCCCAATTATTTTCATTTGTCAACATATTATTCAATACAATTTTAGCTTCATCCGTGTTCTTTCCTAAAAGAGAACCAGCACAACTATCCGTGTAATCTCTGGAAGCATCGGTTAGTCCATTATAAAAGATATCAAGTATTTCAGGTTTCTTAAGAGGATGATCGAGCAAAGCATTAAGTAACTTGAGAAGCCTCCCCAAGCTTGTGGGAGACTCTCTTCTTTAATTTGCGAAGTTGTATATTTCCCTCAAAGCAGCTTGTTTCTTATGAGCAGGGAAATATTTAGCGAGATAAGTAATAAATCATATCACAGGGACTACGCACACAACCAGGATCAAGAGAATTAAACCATATCTTAGCATCACCCTTTAATGAGAACGGAAATATTTTGAGTATATAAAAGTAGCGTGATCTCTCATCATTAGTAAACAGGGCGGCTATATCATTTAACTTAGTAATAAGATGTGCCACAACAGTTTCAGATTCATAGCCATAAAAAGGATCAGATTCGACCAAAGTGATTATATCTGGATCAACAGAAAATTCATAATCCTTATCAGGAACACAAATAGGTGAAGTAGCAAAAGCAGGGTCAGGTTTCATTCTATCTCTAAGAGATTCTTTACCCCATTTAACTAACAGCCTCTTAAGGTCATATCTATCCTGGCAGGCAAAAATAGCTGCAGAAGATTCCATATCAAAAATATAACCCTCAGGAATAGCAGGCATATCTTCATCATCACTTTCATCAATATTATCAGTTTCAATAGTTTCTCTCTCTCTAGACCTAGAAATTTGTTCATCTAGAAATTCACCAAGGCGCGATAGTATCAAGCATAGAAGTAGTTTCATCATAAGTATCATGCATAGCGAAGTGGCATCATCAATAACATGCGACATATCGAAACGAATAGCAGAAGTAGGCTTAGGTGTCACTAGCTTACTCACAACCGAAGGTGAATCAAGTGCAGAGCTAGATGGCAGTTCCTTACCTCCCCTCGTAGTTGAGGGATAAATTATTGTCTTAGCGTCTTTCAAGTTCTTCATAGTGTCCAGCAGATATAAATCCCAAGTGACTCAAAGAATAGAGCTATGCTCCCCGACAGCAGCCTTGAGAAAAAGGTCTTGATAACCCACAAGTATAGGGGATCGCAACAGTTTTCGTGGGTAGAGTATTCAACCCAAATTTATTGATTCGACACAATGGGATCCAAAGAATATTCTCAAGTATTAGCAGCTGAGTTGTCAATTCAACAACACCTGGAAACTTAGTATCTGCAGCAAAGTGTTTAGTAGCAAAGTAATATGATAGTGCTGGTAACGGTAACAAAAGTAAAGACAGCAAAAGTAATGTTTTTGGTATTTTGTAGTGATTGTAACAGTAAAAACAGGTAAGTAAATAAGCGTAAACCAGTATATGGAAAGATCGTAGGCACCGGATTAGTGATGGATAATTATGCCGGATGCGGTTCATCATGTAACAGACATAACATAGGGTGACACAAAACTAGCTCCAATTCATCAATATAATGTAGGCATGTATTCCGAATATAGTCATACATGCTTATGGAAAAGAACTTGCATGACATCTTTTGTCCTACCCTCCCGTGGCAGCGGGGTCCTATTGGAAACTAAGGGATATTAAGGACTCCTTTTAATAGAGAACCGGAACAAAGTATTAGCACATAGTGAATACACGAACTCCTCAAACTATGGTCATCACTTGGAGTGGTCCTGATTATTGTCACTTCAGGGTTGCCGGATCATAACACATAGTAGGTGACTATAGACTTGCAAGATAGGATCAAGAACTCACATATATTCATGAAAACATAATAGGTTCAGATCTGAAATCATGGCACTCGGGCCCTAGTGACAAGCATTAAGCATAGCAAAGTCATAGCAACATCAATCTCAGAACATAGTGGATACTAGGGATCAAACCCTAACAAAACTAACTCGATTACATGATAAATCTCATCCAACCCATCACCGTCCAGCAAGCCTATGATGGAATTACTCACGCTCGGTGGTGAGCATCATGAAATTGGTGATTGAGGATGGTTGATGATGACGACGGCGACGAATCGCCCTCTCCGGAGCCCCGAATGGACTCCAGATCAGCAGATTAGGGCTTGGCGGCGGCTCTGTATCGTAAAACGCGATGATTTCTTCTCTCTGATTTTTTTCTCCCCGAAAGCTAATATATAGAGTTGGAGTTGGTGTCGGAAGGTTTCCAGGGGGGCCCACGAGGTAGGGGGCGCGCCCCCCACCCTCGTGGACAGGGTGTGGGCCCCCTGGTCTTCATCTTTGGCAAGGATTTTTATTATTTATACTAAGATATTCCGTGGAATTTCAGGTCGTTCCGAGAACTTTTGTTTTCTGCACATAAAACAACATCATGGCAATTCTGCTGAAAACAGCGTCAGTCCGGGTTAGTTCCATTCAAATCATACAAGTTAGATTCCAAAACAAGGGCAGAAGTGTTTGGAAAAGTATATACGACGGAGACGTATCAATAGGCGCGCTGATGTCGAGCACGCCGCTGACTAAGAAAAACGCGCGGCGGTCCTCCTCCGCGAACAGCAAGAGCCGTGGCTCCGACAGTGGCACTTGCAGCTGGAGCACCTTGCCGTACTGGATCCTGTGCACGCGCATGGGATGCGGCGGGCCTTCGTAGCCGCAGACGGGCACGGGGCATTTGCAGGGCGCGAGCGGACACACGCTCTGGTGATCGGCGAGCTTGTGATAAGTGACGTAGAGCCCGCAGCCTTCGTGCGAGCACTCCACCCTCACCGACGAAAGGACGGAGTCCACCATCGTGTTCCGCACGTCGAAGCCACCGTCGCGCTCGCACTTCCGCATCGCCGCTGGTTCCGGGACGTTCGGCCGCGGCGATCCGCGCGAGCCAGTGCCCTCCCTTGCACCGCAGAAATCAATCGAAGAGCACATCAATCAAGAAACCTGCACCTTGCTCAATCAGCCGAATGGACGAGGTGTATTCGAACCTCATACACTGGAGGCATCAAGGGGCGGAGGCACAAGGGGCAGTGGAGCACGGTGAGGTCCATCGAGACCTTAGAGAGATCCATCGTCAGGTCCTATTCGGTCTGCATGATCTCGCCCTCCTCGTGCACAACCATATCTCGACTTGGGCCGGGGTATTACAAAGCTTTACCATCACATATTTTATAGTACTACTTCAAGGTGCATTAAATCAACACATGCGAGTATCAAAAGAAGAGTCACGGCATGCATGCATGCGTTGTAATTAATGCATCGATAGCATAAATTATTGAAATACTCCCTCCTTTCCGGTTTATAGGGCTTATCTCAAAATTTCAGTTTTTCCATTTTATAAGGCTCAATTTGGTTGTTCCCCATCACATGTTCAGATTCCAAGGTGCATTAAATCATTGCATGCAAGTATTAAGAGAAAATTGACCAATGCATGTAATTTATGCATGCATGCATTGCAATTAATGCATTGATAAACATACTTTTTTGAGAAAAACAAGACCACTAATTGGGTGCTTTTGAAAACTACTCCCTCCTTTCCGGTTTATAGGGCTTATCTCAAAATTTTAGTTTTTTCGTTTTATAAGGCTCAATTTGGTTGTTCCCCATCACTTTTTCAGATTCCAAGGTGCATTAAATCATTGCATGCAAGTATTAAGAGAAAATTGACCAATGCATGTAATTTATGCATGCATGCATTGCAATTAATGCATTGGTAAACATACTTTTTTGAGAAAAACAAGAGCATTAATTGGGTGCTTTTGCAAACTACAAAAAGTATTCCACCACTCACCATCTACCTTGGTTGGTGAGATTTTTGAAATGAGCCTTATAAACCGGAAAGGAGGGAGTACAAAAAATATTCCACCACTCACCATCTACAGTACCTTGGTTGGTGAGATTTTTGAAATGAGCCTTATAAACCGGAAAGGAGGGAGTATATTGAGTGCAGTGCTTTGATGTGTCGCGTGAACTCGTACATCAACGAGAAGTTTGATTGTATTCTCCCTCGCGGACTTAGCTGCACCTGCCTTTGGCTATATGACAGGTTGGCCACACACCTGTCGGGCCCACCTGTCATACGCAAAGGCGGGGCGTCCCTCCCTCGCCCATGAGCGTGGTGGTAGCAAGACTAGGAGAAGCTTTCGCTACGCTCTCCCTCCCACGCCTTGGTGGACATGCAGCAGCTCAATCGGTGTCGAGATGGCGGAAGCGTCAGTAAGTACTCCTCCAGTGCAGTAGTACTCCATCATTGTTTGACTTACCGAAGAGGCGAAGAGCCAAGCGCAGCCCGGGCACTCGTGTGACAGTTTCATGTGTAGAGTAGTCTAGGATAGCGTGTACCGTGCCTGTAAGCTTAAAATCGTTGGGGTCGGCTCCATGCTATGTGGCCGTCTCGAAGTTTGAAAGAAAAATTAAAATAGTCTTCTGGCCCTACCTGTCACCCTGGTGATTGTAGTTTGCACGCTCATCTGGTCAAGACAGGAATATATTTTTTAATTTGTTTTTTTTAAAGGGGGGACTCCCCGCCTCTGCATCAGAACGATGCATACGACCACATATATTTTAATTTGTGGTGGGTAAATGTTAGAGGTTGCAGCAAATATATTGTACACTGCGGGTCTTTCAGCCAAGTTTAGAGGCAAGCATGTGGGGCAGTGCTATGATGTGTCGCGTCAACTCGTACAACGAGGAGAAGCTTGATTTTACTACACGCCTTCTCCCTCGCCCATTCGTGCGGTTGCTCGCAAACGAGGATAGGCTTTTGCTTAGTAGTACTTCTACAACAAGCTATCCGTCCAACTCGCGGTGGACGGACATGCATCAGTGGATTCGACACTGTAGAAACAGTAGTAGTAACATCATTGTTTGTCTTCTCGAAGAGGCGAAGAGCCAAGCGCAAACCGAACGTTGCGATTCACGAACATTGGAGCACGCATATAGCCAGACTCTTGCATGAGACAAAATTGCTATGTGAGCCCACTATTGTACTAGTAATGCGTACAACTACTTGCTAGTATAGCCCTGTAAACCGAGAAAGGAGTATTTGCCCTTCTAGAGATTTCAACAAGTGACTAGACTACACCGAGACGGAGTACATATGGAGCAAAATGAGTGAATCTGCACCGTAAATAAATACGTACTAGTTCTATCGTTTTCCTCTCCGAGGTGCACAATATTGAGTATACTGACTAGTCTGTTTTTGACACGCATTTAGGTTTTTTTTGACACAGTACAGACACAAGGGCTCATATACACGCGCATACACTCACACCTATGAACGCACACACGCACGGCACTATCATCTTGAAATTTACGAAGTCACCATAGGCACCTCGTTGTCGACGGGTCCATAGGTGCTTGAATGCAAAGGAGGAAGAGGGTAGCGGTTCCCGAGACGTTGAACGGTCAATGATGCATCCTCAATTACATGCAGAGGGAATTAATTGGAGAAGCATAATAGAGCCAACACGATGTGAATGCAACAGAGTTTGGACTCTGATATAATAAAGGGGACCCACCACTCCAATCCATCTACTCCCAAGTCTCTGCGCAACACTGCTCACTCCAATCCAAGACCAAGTGACCGTGCGAGAAGCACCTATGGAGGCGATGGGCCAGCGGCAATCGGCTATGCCAAATCATCCAAAGCGCCCGACTGCGGCTCGCACCGCGCAGCATTTCCAGACGGTGTCTTTGGCGACCCGCGAGCATCGTAGCCCTCGCCGACGCCGGCTTCGCCTCTCGCATGGACGACATGATGGTTAACTCCATCCGCAAGTTCACCACCGTCAAGAAGCGCGTGGACGACCTTGCCGTACTGCTCCAGCCCGCGCGCCCAGGCTCCTCATTGCCTGCCACCCTCATCGGCCTACATGGTGACGAACTCTTTCAAGCCCTGGTGGCCCTGCAGGTGCCGGAGGTCACGGCGAAGAATGTGCACCTCGAGGCCGCGCTCGCCGCGCAGCGCCTCGCCATGCAATAAACCGTCGACCTGCACATCCACGTCTACGAGGAAATCGTCTACATAGGCCACTACAAGGCAAGTGAGGACAGGAAGATGTTGGCCTTCTTCAAGCGGCTGGTATCTTTGGACGCCATTGTTCAGAAGCATGTCGACCTGGCCAAGAAAGCCGCTACTACTTAGGCGCCGTTCGGTGGGCCGGCGCCCTGAGTCGAGGAGGTGGACATCGTCGATGGATGCATCTCTTCTTCTTGCCTCCTGTAACCAACCTTTGCATCGCCTCGTGGCCTTAATGTTTTATTAGTATATTACTCCCTCCGTTCCCAAATATAAGTCTTTCTAAAGATTCCAGCAAGTGACTACTACATACGGAGCAAAATGAGTGAATCTACACTCTAAACTATGTCTACATACATCTGTATGTTGTATTACATTTGAACTAGTATCTAAAAAGGCTTATATTTATGAACGGAGGGAGTATATGGCATTTTATTCCATCGTAACGTTTTCCTTTGTGAGGTGGGGCCGCGATTGAGCAAATCCACCCCTGCCCACCGGCGTCGGCCGAGTTTAGAATTAGAAGAGAGAAAGCGAGGGAGGAGAGCTAGGCTGTAACCGCAGACGCTGTTGTCGAGATGGGACTCGTGTTTATAGAATAGAATCTTGAGCACTCGTGCCTCTCTTTTTTGAGGGAAAAATTAGTCGTATGTCTAGTACCACTAGTTGGGTGTGTGTGTGACCTATAGCTGTCATCACTTTAGGTCTCCTTTTCGAACCGCGGCTACGCTTCAAAGTACATATTTTTTCACGCATTTATCCTCCTATATGTACTCCTAGGCTATTTCCACGTGCTCCCATTCGCCGACATGTGGGACATAGAGCATCTGGGTCGTAGTGCATGCACAACTCGGAGCATATGCCGGGGTACATGAGTGAATCTACTGCTGGTTCACTGGGCTACCGTGGTTCGCAGTGCTGGTTCACTGGGCTACAGTGGTTCGCACTCCTCCGAACTGAGTAGTACTCCCTCCGTTCCTAAATATAAGTCTTCGTAGATATTTCACTGTGGGCCACATACGGATGTACATAGATGCATTTTATGTGTAGATTCACTCATTTTTCTCCGTATGTGGTCCATAGTGAAATCTCTCCAAAGACTTTTATATATAGGAATGGAGGGAGTAGTATAGTACTAGTATATACCGCATCATTCTTTGCTCCTTCTTACTACTCTGACATGTGGGAGAGCCAAAGATCCGGTCGACGTGTCATGCACCAGATTAGAGTGCGGAGCGGAAGGGGGCATCACCCGGTCGGGCGCCAGTAATTCATGACTATAGTGAGTGGTCATATCACAAGTCTTTCCAGCAGAATGCAGCGTCAAATCGCAGAGCCCCACTCGCTCACCCTCCTCGCCTCTCTGTCAAACCGCCTACCGAAAAGCGCGCAGACGTCGCCCGAAAAGCCCCGCCCTCAACTTTTAACTACGCGAAAATAGTTCGAGCTTGTTCGTTCTATATAAATAAAGTACTTACTATATGTTTATTCACCCGTGGGGTTGTTCAATGAATGGAGGGGCGGGGAGCACAAGTGAACCTTAAATAGAGAGTTTCTATTCTTTAATGCCACGTACACAAATTGAAACGCTTGTTGTGGAGAGAAAAAAAGATAATCACTCCACTATATATATGGGCCTTGAGGCTGGCGCTTGCTTTACTAGGGTTTCTCTCTTCATTCTCTCATCCTCTCGAGATATAAACAAGACAGCGGTAGCGAAATTTTCTCTCTGCTCACCGCTGGTCACAGATCCGGCCGGATCCCTTGGCCGGTGTGTGAAGGACTAAAAGGTGCATCGTTCACGCGGTCATCGCCGCCGAGGAGAAACCCACAGCTGCCGGAGGGCCCAATCCTCTTCCGTGCCATTCTCTCCGACACAGCGCCAGCTCGGGAGGTCCTTCGGCCCTTCTTCCTCCCTGCCGTATTGTCCGCAGATCTGACCTGCCGCCGCCGACATCCCGGTGACCCTCAGGTATAAGTTCTTCGAAAACGGCCTTGCTCTACTGCCCCAGCTCCCCACGTGTCTGCATGTGCATCTTTTTCTACTCCCATCAGCTCTTCCAAAACCACCTAAATTTTTAGTATTATTAGAGGTAAAGATACTTCATGCATTCGAATCTAGGGCTTTGTTCAAACAACGAAGAAAGGGGGGAAAGTTGTAGCATGAATCTAGGACTTGATTCAAAGAGGAAATAATATGGTGAAAGTAGTAGAGACCGGATGCCCTATCGGTCTCTTGGTTGAAAAGGGAAATAATGGGAAAGCAGCATACAAACTGGATAAGGAACAGATCTATTATTGGTTGAAAAAGGATAGAAAGTGGCGGTGGTGGACAAGTCAATGTGAGTATGTCCAGGATTAGATTGCCATCACATAGTAAAAGGTCTCCAGGATTAGATTTGCTGCCCTCACATAGTAAAAGGTCTCCAGGATTAGATTTGCTGCCCTCACATAGTAAAAGGTCTCAGGATTAGATTTGCTGCCCTCACATAGTAAAAGGTCTCAGGATTAGATTTGCTGCCCTCGCATAGCAAAAGGTCTCCAGGATTAGATTTGCTTCCCTCACATAGTAAAAGGTCTCCAGGATTAGATTTTCTGCCCTCACATAGTAAAAGGTCTCCAGGATTAGATTTGTTGCCCTCACATAGTAAAAGGTCTCCAGGATTAGATTTGCTGCCCTCACATAGTACATGGTCTCTAGGATTAGGTTTGCTGCCATCACATAGCGTGAACAAGCTCGGCATCACCACTTTATGCCTCCTTGTAGGTACATTGTGCTGATGCGTCCACTGTCGCATGTCCTTATACCAACCTTTTGCTATTGTTAATGTAAGGCGCATGTAAAATGAAGCGATCACACTGTTACCTTAGGGACATGTCTAACCCGGTGTTATTGTTAATCTAATGCCTCCGGTGATAAGATGCAATTAAACTGTGTTACAAATGGCACTCCTGCTGTTTTCCCTAGTATGATAAGTAAGTTGCTCCTTTACGCTGCTGAGTGTCCTGGTGTCCCCACGGTCCCATGCCCTTAAACCAACTCTTTAGCTACGGTTGATTTACTGTGTCTGGTAAATAAGCAATGCCACCAAGTAATCCAATATTTGAGGAATCTCATTGTTGATCGTAATGCTTCTGGTAACATGAAGCATTCTTGGCGTTTAAAATTTCTCTCATCCTCGCGTGATTGCCATGAACATAACTAAGATGCTTCTTTTCATTTTGTATATGTTTCGTATATTCTTATTGACCAACAATTGTTTACTTTCTATCATTTTGTGCAGATAGGGATATCCATTTCACCTTGTTGCTATTGTGACCTTTTGGTGAACTACACAAAACACTTCTTTTTTGGAATGAGTGTCTTGTGCAGTTCAACTAAAATGTCACGTGGGCAACATTACTCAATTTTGGTGGAACTGCACAAAATGGTGATTGGAGTTTCCAAAATCTCTGTCAAGTTCTGCTGGTAATCTCGTGCAACATTTTATTAGCCTTTGCAAGATGGAGCCGTCCTTTGTCACCACAATGGCACTTTATTTTAGTGGAACTGCACAAAAGGATAAGAAAATTATAGTTGCACCTTACATGAGCCGGACAGCCAACCTTAATGTTCCTCAATTTTAGTGCAACTACTAAAGAAGAACCTGCCAGCTCACAAGAGCAAGTACTTCTTGCTATCTGAATGATGCAATATTTGCTTCATTTCGTGAAGCTATGAGAAAAAAGGCGCATGAATTGAATCATGGAACTCGTGCAGACCTCATCCAAGTAGAGCTGGAGGTTGAGTTCAAGGAGGCCACTATTAAAGTGAAATCATGCTCTCATGTCTCCTTTTTTGTGCTGTGCAAACATGTTGTGCAAATAGGAATACTCAACTACAGATGTTGTGACGATCAAGAGCATTCGCCAAGTTCTTCGATTGTATGACATGGCTAGCCAAGATGGATTTAATCCCGATATTCACTTTATCAAAAGGCTCTAATGGGTTGGTTCTAAATCTTGCAAGCTGGGAATCAGTGAGATGTGTAGGCATCTTTGTTGTACTTATTATTTGAATCTTATTTGTTGGTTTTGAATCTTGCTAGCTGGGAATCAATGAGATGTGTAGGCATGTTTGTTGTACTTATTATTTGGATCTTATTTGTTGGTTCTGAATCTTGCAAGCTGGGAATCAATGAGATGTGTAGGCATCTTTGTTGTACTTATTATTTGTATCTTATTTGTTGGTTACGAATCTTGCAAAGCTGGGAAACACGGCATGATGATGCAGAGGACAACAACCATAACAAACAGTTCAAACTTGGTAGTATTATCTTTGTGAAAGTGCGAAAATGTGCTGATCGTGTGCGTCCTGAGAATAATAATTCTAATTGTTGTGCATGTTGATCATGTGGCACTGATAGAACGAGCAAATGCATTGCTAGTTTTAAGTATAAATTTCAAATTGAGCTAATTAAATTTAAGTAAAGTAACCACTAACTCCTGTTATTACATTACCAATACAGACCCACTCGTGAACCGACGTGTGGCCGGAGTAGGATTCTTAATGGAGGCGTTTGAATGCGCCGAGGGTGAGTCTGCTGGGTATGGACTTCAGCAAGGAGTTCCCCTTTGAGTTCGCCATTCAGTCCTATGGCTGCACCAAGTTGAATGTGATGTACACCAACGGTATGGACTTGGTGAAGCTCTGCCTCGCCTCAGTCCTATGGCTGCACCAGGTTCTGGAACATTCGCCTGTTTCATCGGCAACGCCGACTGCACCTTCGGTATGGTAGAGAGAAGGAAGAACGCGAAGATTCGGCCATCTGGTGCAACAAGCTTGTCGACATCCAGAAGCAATACAAGATCATCAGCAACGGGCAGGAGAAGGACTCCGTGGTTGACCTTGCTGAGACCATCATAGACCCGTGATACGCCAACATGAAAGAAGATGACCTGAACACGTGGGAGGTACCTCTGAATCTAGCCTACATAACCTACGCGGCTAAGGACGCATACGCATGCTATGATATGTACAGGCAGATCTTGGACATGAGGGCGTGTTCCGCTTCGTAAACGGCGAGTACACGTACAATGACAGCGTCATGATCAAGCATGCCAGGAAGGTCTAGATGTTGTACTTTACCTGTTTATAAGCACCTTTATCATCTGAGTGTTTCATGCATTAGCCTATGTGACGTAATTATCTATTTTGTCCGAAATATTTCTTTTAAGAACCCATTAACCTGATTGCTTTTTTTAGTGGCTATTTGCCTATGTATGTAAAATAGTTCACTTGTCCGTAAAAAAAAACTAGTTCACTCGGCTGCCGTGCTTTGAATCTCCTTCCTCCCAACATATTCCTCTCCTCAGGTGGACCCAGCAGGTCTCTGAATTTTCTCCCACTTTCTTTTTCGATGTAAACTGAGTTTTCTCCCAGTACTTTCCCCTAGAACCAACTCAACTGTCCCTAAAAATAATAATACCCCACGTACTATTAACTCATCAAATTAAAATGATATTTTATTTCGTAAGTTGTAAGTTCTTACAAAATAATACTCCAATAATAATTGTTTATATATAAGTTGCCAAGTTAACTCCTAGTGATTGCGTACATAAGCTTGCAAAGATTTTACTAACATGCAATCATGTGTTTATGTTTTTATAACATTTCTCCGTCTAGCCCAACATGATATTTTCACCCAGCCCAGCAAGTTCGCGGATTTTGAAAAAAAATGCAAATGGGATTTAAACGGGCTGCATATATGCTACATCATTGTTTCACCCAGCCCACCAAATGGACTAAAAAAACATATGGACTGGCTGACATGTGGGCCAGTAGGTTGAAGCCTAAGAAGGCATTGGATTTACATCCAACGGCCGACATTCTTCTTCAATCTCGTCTTCTTCCCCAGCCGCTGAACCGTGCTCCAGCCTTCCGCCTTCAAGGCCCAGCGGCGTTGTTTTGCGCTCCTCAACAAACGCTACCTCATGACGGGCCAGGCCATCCCTCCACTCCGCACCTCCTGTTATTCTCTGCCGAGTGTAGGCCCACCCCGCACCCGAACCAGTCAAGTTTTCCACTCCTCTCCGTCTGCGACTCCACTGCCGCGTCTTCCCCATCTCCGAGTCGTTCTATTCTGAGGCCTCGCCGTCGTCCACCGCCTTGGTGCTCTCCGCGCGGCGTGGTCAACATACGAGAGTCATCGGAAGAGGATTGTACGTGGAGAGCCTGATGGCTGGGACCCACGAGGTCCATGGTCACACGCAAGGAAAGTTCCTCCTTATTACGCCTTTGTCACGTGCCTTTGTGCGTGGGAAGGGCTTCTGTATTTCGCGAAAAAAACGTTTCCCCCACTGACAGGTCGGACCCACCAGCTATATCTTCGGACGCAAGGAAGTGCCTCCTTATGACGCAAAAAAAAATGAATACCCCCTGCTCGATGGGACCCACCATAGTGGGTGGCTGACTTGTGGGCCTACTAAGTTGGCGAGGATGGAGGGCTTTGTCAACTTAGTCAATATGAATGATTCTAGCTCCAAAGTGGACCGTATCGACGCCCATCCAACGGCCATAGTGCTTCTTCAACCTCTGGTCTTCTTGCTCCAGCCGCACAAGGCGGTCTTGGTCGTGCCGCTGCTCCTGCCTCTCTCGTGGCGGCGTGATTCCGCGGAGGCCTCACCGCCCCTACTACTCCCACCGCTAGCCTGTGGTATCCCTCTACTCACCCACACCCCTGTTATTACTGCGGCGGCGGCCTCACGCCCCAGCCGAACGATGAACCTCGTACTCCTCTCCGCGTGGGCATCCACCGCGTCTTCCCGGCTCGCGTCGTCCCCTTCCTAGGCCTCGCCGTCGTCCACCGCCTTGGTGCTCTCGACGCGGCGTGGTCAATGTGGTCCACGACCGACTTCCATCGGAAGAGTACTATACGTGGAGAGGCTGACAGCTGGGTCCATGGCCACAACCCGGTTTTTTTTGTGATTTCCCAAGTAAGTCGGCTGCAAATCTTTCAAGACGAGGAGAGCTTCATTCGGCTGGCCGAGAAAATGGCCTATGAGAAATGAGAAATGGGCTGTACATTTTAAAAACACATCAAACCGGCAATTAGTTTCAAATATCTTTTTTTCATTTCAAGATTTTAAATTACATTAATTTTTATGCACGGAGAATTTGTTGGATTTTATATTGATATATATTTATTTTTAAAATCAGTTTGAATGTGAGTCGAAATTTCAGGATTAAAAACAGTTCGGACCGCTTTTGAAATATGCAAAATTTCGTATAATTTTTAACCGTGGCCACAATATGGGCTGTAATGCTAACAAAAAGAATCACGGGCTCCAAAAACCTTAAGAAATAGCAAATGGTCTGTAAATTATTAGAAATAATGGCAGATGGGATGTATGCTGTTTTCCACAGATTTGAGGCTTTCCTAAAAGGTTGGCGCTTTAGCGTTGGATCGTTGGATGTCCATCCAACACCGTCATGCTTCTTCAATCTTTGTTCTTCCTGCTCCAGCCGCTCAAACAAGCGCCAGGACTGCTCTGCTCCGCCTCCCAGCGGCCAGTCTGTCTGCTGCTGGCCTCACCGCCCCACCGTACTCCCATCGCTGGCCTAGCCATCCCTCTACTCACCCACACATGCTGTTATTCTCCGGCGACGGCAGACGAACTAGTAAACCCTCGTACAGTCGTACTCCCCTCTGCGTGGGAAACAACTGCCGAGTCTTCCCTGCCTCCGTGTCATTCAATCCTAGGCATCGCCGTCATCCACCGCCCTGGTGCTCTCGGCGCGGCCTGGTCAACATGGTCAACGACCAACATGCATCTGAAGTGGACTGTACATGGCCGACAGCTGGGTCCATGGCCGCACGCAAGGAAATGCCGCCATATTATGTGCAAAATAATGATTCCTCCACCTGACATCAGGGACCCACCGAAATGGCCGCTGTATTTCGCGAAAAAAAGGTTACCGCCGCTAACAGCTCGGACCCACTAGCTATATCTTCGCACGCAAGGAAGTGCCTCCTTATTACGCACAAAAAAAATGAATACTCCCCCTGTTAGCTGGGACTCAGTATAGTGGCAGGCTGACTTATGGGCCTACTAAGTTGACGGGGACGGAGGGCTTTGTCAACTTAGTCAATATGCACGATTCTAGCTCCAGTGACCGTACGATGTCCATCCAACGACCGTAGTGCTTCTTCAACCTCTGGTCTTCTTGCTCCAGCCGCCCAAACCAGTGCCGGTCGTGCCTCGTGCTCCTGCCTCCCGCGGCCGGCTGCGATGTGGGAGAGGCCTCACCGGCCCCTACTACTCCCACCGCTGGCTAGGCCATCCCTCTACTCACCCACACCCCATGTTATTCTGCGGCGACGGAAGCGTCACACCGTAGCGAACTAGTGAACCCTCGTACTCCTCTACGCGTGGGCATCCACTGCCGCGTCTTCCCCGGCTCCGCGTCGTCCCCTTCCTAGGCCTCGTCGTCGTCCATCGCCCTGGTGCTCTCGGCACGGCGTGGTTAACGTGGTCAAGGAATGGCTTCCATCGGACGTGGACTGTACGTGGAGAGGCTGACAGCTGGGTCCACGGCCGCAGCAAGGAAGTGCCTCCTTATTACGCGCAAAATAATTATTCCTCCACCTGATAGTGGGGACCCACCGAACGGGCCATCGTATTTGCAAAAAAAACGTTTCCCCCTGACTGCTGGGACCCATCAGCTACATCTTCGCACGCAAGGAAGTGCGTCCGGGCAAAAAAAAACAATTCACCCCCCTGACTGCTGGGACCCACCAGCTACATCTTCGTAGGCAGGGAAGTGCCTGACAGTGGGGACCCACCTGGTCGAAGCGTATGTAGCGTTGTCATTCTGGTCGCGAACGTGTACGTACATACTGGTCGTTGTAGAGGCGTGCACGTAGCATGTACACATACGTACAGCGGCGAGGGTGCAAGAAAGAAAATACGGCCACGTACGTACATACGGGCAGGGTCTCGAACGCCTACTCGCGCATACGTACGGCCAGGGGCTCGTGTACATGGCTGGGTCGGAACGGAGAAACAGCGTCGTCGTCGTGTTCATGGGGAGGCAACGGAATGCGTCGTGTTCATCGGGAGGCAACGGAATGCGTCGTGTTCATGGGGAGGCAACGAAATGCGTCGTGTTCATCGGGAGGCAACGGAATGCGTCGTGTTCATTGGGAGGCAACGGAACGCGTGGGAGCCAACCGACTTGGACGGAACAGGCGATGGAAATGAGGCTTGGCGTACCGCACATCAGAGGAAACGGACCTCCTACGTTCGGAACGGGGTCCTGTTGATCGGGAGGGGTGTGGCGTACCGCAAAACGGAGGAAACGGACCTCCTACGATCGAAACAGGGGTCATGTTGATCGGGAGGGGTGTGGCGTACCGCAAAACGGACGAAACGGACCTCCTACGGTCGAAACGGGGGTCCTGTTGCTCGGGAGGGGTGTGGCGTACCGCAAAACGGACGAAACGGACTTGTGTTGGAGCGCTACGGTCGAAACGGGGGTCCAGTTCATCGGGAGGGGTGTGGCGTACCGCAAAACGGGACTCAACGGGATACAGTTCATCTCCACCGTCGACCTCCTCCAGCCTCAATGGGCTCCTGTTCATCCAGCCTCCACCACGCGCTACTCCACTGGCTCCTGTTCAACCACCCCTCCACGGGCACCCCTCCACCGTCTCGCTCATCCAGCCCTCCACACCACGGGTCCTGTTCAACCACCCCTCCACGGCCACCCTCCACCATCTACCGCTCATCCAGCCCTCCACACCACGGGGTCCTGTTCATCCAGAGGCAACGCCATCGCTCACTGTTCGTCCAAACCCCCCCGCAGTGCTCACTGTTCATCCAATCGATCGGCTTCAGTTAGCAGCAGTAGCGAAGGAATCACTCGATCGGGTTCGGATTAACGTACCATCGGTCGATCGCTCGGGTTCGATGCTTAGCGTAAGCCTGCAGTCTGTCGCTTCGGGTTCGATTAGAGCCCAACGCCTCGCTCGGGTTCAGTTAGAGCCAACGCCTTGCATGTGTACGAGAGAAACGCGCATCGCTCGGCCCCGACCTCCCATCGTAACCGGGAACTCCCCGAAATTCTCCTCCCCCTCGCTTCAACCACGCTTTTTTCCGTCATGGACGGCCCAAAAAATGTCATGCAGCTGCGTCTCCGGCCCGCCCAGGACGAAAAGCTTTCTGTCATGATTTTTTGTCATAGAAGTAGGAGCCCACCACATCTATGATGATATCGGGTTTTGTCACAATTATCGTCATAGAAGTGTCATATGTATGACAGAAAAAAAATTCGTTCGGCCCAAAATGTCACGGATGTGTCTTTTTTTTGTAGTGAGACCCCCTTGTCGCCGGCATGAGCTCTGGCGAAGCGCCGCCTCCCTCTGATCTAGATCACCATCTCTCTCTCTAGACGGGCGGGGCCTAGTGTCAGCCCACCACTCGCACCCGAAGCGGTACGAGTGGAGGCGCACTCCCGCTATACGCCTTCGATGTCACCCCCATGGTTTTCTGTTTAATTGAAATATTATTCAGAAATTTGACTAAACTTTGACCAGCCACCATTTCTAAACCATAAGTCCAAATGAATTGATTCTTTTTGCATTGTCTTTATTTCAGAAAGCTCTAGCAGCACACCAAAGGGTGGATCTTTCCTTGCTTTCTAGAATTTCTGGTGCTATTCAGAGAGGTTTTTGATAATTATTTTTGTGGGTTTCAATTCTTTTCAGGAGGAGAAGCTTGTCTTGAAGCCACCAAGAGGGGTGTGATCTTCCTCTACACTAAGGCAAGCCACACCAGCATTTGGATGGTGTTATTTCAATATCTATGATTTTCTACTTGAATATGAGTTCTTATTTGCATTTAAAATTTGATAAATATATTTGGTTAATTGCTAGTTACTTTATCATGCTTGATATGCTTGTTTTAGTTACTGGTTGAATGCATGAACTTGTTTGGCTAAGTAGAGTAAAATTTTGCACTAGACATATTGATATGGAGATTAATTGTAGATATTCTATTAAGTGATATTTTCAATTAATGATGAACTAATAAAAATATTGCTTGATAAATGAAATGAGTTATAACCAAAGTTTTGGTTCTAAATATTGCAAGATGTTTATATTGTTAAGTTTGATCCATGACTTTAAGTTGTTTGCATTGCATGATGAGTAGTTGCATGATTACGGCATTAGATCATGTTTTTGATAAAAAGTTTTTATCAAAGTTAAACTTGATTAAGTTCAACTTGAATATGATGTTGATCACATCATGGTGCCACTGAATCGGGTTTTTAATTCAGTGCAACCACATTTACCTTATGGGAAGGTCTTGATTCGGTCCTTTGTTGTGGCTCTCACCGGTACCTCCCGCAAGGTTAGATTATGGGTGTGCATACCCTGGCCCGGTAAGCAGACATAACCTTGTGTTCTCGTTTTTGTTTTTATGGTACCTTGTCCCCGTTTGGGACCGTTTTGCCACGACGGTGGCCGTCGGTGTCTTTGGTAGACACGGGGCCACCCAAGACCTAGCCCTGAGAGGGAGTTGGTCGGAGTGGCCGGGGAGAGTGCATGACAAAGGGAGGGTTTCGTCGGAATGCTTTGGTCCACCCGAATGGGAATGCGAGGCCAGGTGTCCCGTGGTGTGGGTAAAGTGCGCTACCTCTGCAGAGTGTATTTAATCTATTGGTAGCCGCGTCCTCGGTTATGGGCATAACTCGGGAGTAAGTTACACCATGGATCAAATATTATAATAAATCTTGCAAATAATTGATTTTTGTGATGCATTGGTTCATGATGAATCATGAACTCTCGAGGTGTTCATGAGTGATTGGTTTCAGGTGTGACCCCGGTATGGTCACCATTTGGTTACGAGGTAACCGTCTGGTAAGCGAGTCTGTGAAACTCGGTGCATGTTTTGTTTGCATTGCATCGGTAGTAATTCTTGCATTGAATTAAATCTGATTAATTATCATGATATTGTCTATCATCGTGCTTATGTTTGTTGTGAGCTTGCAAGTACATTCAATGTACTGACCTGGCGTGTTATGCCAGCTTTCAGGCAAGTCGGTTCTCATCGGAGCGCGTCCCGTGTCTAGGCCGTGTCCACGTCGGTGTCCCTGTGCTATCGAGTTCCAATTCGTCATTCTTCCGTTGTCGTGTAGTTCGTGCGATCGAGGCCCCGCCATGTTCATTAAATAATGTACATACTTTCCAGCAGCACCGGGTGTGCCGCTTGGCCTCGTGTATCGATGTAATATCAGACCTATGTAATCCGATAACATCAATAAAGCGGTTGTTTCTGTACCATGTTGTTGTTTATTGCCAGAAGACTCGATCTATGGGCTGGCAATGCAGGGTAAACTGGTTGCTCTGAGCCGGGGTGCCATAATGCTTGGTATCAGAGCCGCGCTAATTGTAGGACACGCTAGACCCGTAGTGCATTAGTAAAACGGTAGATAGTTTTGTTTGAGTGCTGGTAGTCATAGAAATTGGTTGTTGCATTGCATGCATGTTTATTTGTTGTTTTACTAACCGTATGGTTTGTGAGTGTAGATGGCAGTAGTACCGATCTTGTACCATGCTGAGCCAGCTCCGTACACATCACCGCACCTACTTCAGAACATGTGGTGACGACTCTATCCAGAGGGTGCTGATCCAGAGTATCGGGTGTATCGCGAGCATCTGGCTGGTGCATTGTATGAGTATTATGCTGAGGTCACTCTACACCACAGTTCCCCATCCGGCGCTTACACTCGTTCGACTAAGGGTGGTCTTGCTTCTACGCCATCTCAGGCGGTTCAGTTTGCTGCTATCGTGGCTCTTGTAGACTTGCGCTACAACGAGGTTCGCATGCACACCCACACTGGTCTTTTCTACTACCCACCTCTGCACGAGAATGGGCGTATCCGTTTTCCTTTGATTAATCCGGCGTGCGATCGTCCCACTAGCCATCTTTCTCGCTACATCACCGCTAGTTATCTCCTTAACTACGAGTTAGCTCGAGAGCTTTCACGCGCTCACGCCGCTCTCGCGGCTGCTCGTATGAGGAACCCTCTTCCAGCTGTCATCTATACTTCTGCTCCAGTCCCTCCCGCCTCTGTTCCCCCGGCGACCTCGCAGGGTATCGTTAACCCTCTGACAGTGAACCCTCGCAGCGCTCCTGCTGCATGGTCTTCCCTTGTCATTACTCCTGTCGCTCCTATGCTTAAGTCCCATCCCCAACCTGCCCCTGAGGGAGAGCCCTCGAGACAGCGCCAGCGCATCTCTCTTCCCTCGGAGGTCTCTACTATCAGTTCAGGATCTAGGTCCGACTCAGGAGACGAGCCTGCGGCAGCACCATCCGAGCAGTAGACCGTTAGAGTATCGTGCAGTCATAAGCAAGATGTATGGCTGCAATCGTACTTGTCATGATGCGTTGTTTCATGTACGAGGGTAGTAGACCCGTTGTGATGTTTATTTTCATGTTGGGACTATGTGTAATTATGTTGGACTCTTTTATTCGACTTGGTTTTCATTCGCTGCTTTCTTCCGGGATTTGTCATTGGCTTTTTCCCCCATTTTGGAATTTTCTCATCATGGTTGCTATGTATTGGGAAAACAAAAAATAGGATGACGCATGGAGTCAGCAGCAACCAAGCGAGTGAGGATGTCCCTGTCCGTCGCTCCGCAAGACAAGCAGGACATTCCCCTGAGCCATACCCGCCACCTCCGCATCCACCGCCACAACCGCCTTCCACCAAGCAAATCATGCGAATGTTTGAAGAAAGAAGGAGCAACGATCTGCTGGAAATACTGAAAAGTGTACAAGTTATGGTTGGGCAAAATTGAAACCAGAATGGCCATCACTCCAAGCTGTCAGATTTTCAGCGAACCAAGCCTCCGAGTTTCAGCCACGCTACTGATCCTTTGGACGCCGGCGACTAGCTAAGGACTATTTGGAGGAAACTGGAGATTGATCACACTGAAGAAGGAGACAAGGTTCCCTTTGCAACGCATTATCTCGAAGGAGCTGCCGCTATATGGTGGGATAATGCCAAGACAATATGGCCTGCAGACGAGGAAATTACTTGGACAAAATTCAAGGATCATTTCCGCAAGTATCATATTCCCGCCGGAGTCAAAAATCAAGCAACGCGAATTCCTCGCTCTCACTCAAGGCAGCATGACGATCAACGAATATCTAAATAAATTCAACCATTGGCCCGCTATTCTCTCCATGATGTGGTCACAGAAGAGCGGAAGAACGGCCGGTTTCTTGGAGGCCTGAATCAGCATCTCAGGTGCACTCTCAGCATGTTTGATTTCCCAGATTTCCTGACTCTGGTGAACAAGGCCCTCATCGCAGAAAGGGAACACAAGCTCCTGCACGACAACAAACCAGCTGTTAATGACCACAAGCACAAATTCGAGCCGAAGAAGGATATGCAACCAGTGCAAAAGGCTCGTACTTGGCAACAGACTCAGGTGGAGTACAAACCCAATTGGCATCAGAATGTCAACAAGACTACTACACAAGTCAAGAATGTTGTGACCAGCCCGGTGCGCGACGATTGTCAGTGCAACAATTCATGTTTCAGCTGTGGCCAAATTGGACACTACGCCCGACAGTGTACCAAGAACACCAAGCACATAGCTCCATTTCATCCGCAAGTCAACTACATGGAGCCGTATTCCGCCCCAGATATGATCCAAGGGCAAATAAATCACATCTCCGCAGACGAAGCCCAAGAGGGCCCGGAAGTCGTCATTGGTATGTTTCTCGTTAATGACATACATGCCGTAATTTTATTTGACTCTGGGGCTTCCCACTCTTTTATTTCACGGAGTTTTGCTTCCCAAAACAATTTTCCTTGCTCAATTTTGGGAAAGCACATGCTGGTACAATCCCCAGGATCCCTACTCAGAAGCAATCTCGTCTGCCGAAACTTGGAAATTGACATCAAAGGCGTCAAGTTTCCAACATCATTAATAATCATCGACTCCAACAAATTGGATGTCATTCTGGGCATGAATTGGTTAACTCAATATCAAGTATGCATCAGCTGTGCGACCAGAGAAGTTACCCTGAAAAATATGGAAGGTCGCACCACAAGTTTTTATGCCCGCAAGCGCATACCCACCAAAGATATGGTTTTCGCAGCCGTGGCAGAGGAGGTGGAATTAATTCCAGTGGTCAGTGAGTATCCAGATGTATTTCCTGAAGAATTGCCCGACATGCCACCAGACCGAGAATTGGAGTTCGCAATTGACTTGGTGCCTGGAACCACCCCGATACATAAGAAATATTATCGGATGCCTTCCTCAGAATTGGTGGATTTGAAGAAACAACTAGATGAGATGCTGCAGAAAGGATACATCCGTCCAAGCTCTTCACCATGGGGATCACCAGCAATCTTCATGGACAAAAAGGATGGCAGTCTATGAATGTGCGTAGACTACCGCCAACTGAATGACGTCACCATTAAAAACAAATATCCACTACCGAGGATTGATGATCTATTTGATCAACTCAGTGGGGCCAAAGTATTCTCAAAGATTGATTTGAGGATGGGATATCATCAACTCAAGATAAAGAAGGAAGATATTCCTAAGACCGCGTTCACCACTCGGTACGGTCTTTATGAATACACCGTTATGTCCTTCGGCCTCACCAACGCCCTTGCTTTATTTATGCATATGATGAACAAGGTGTTTGTGGACTTCTTGGACAAATTTGTGGTGGCGTTCATTGATGACATCCTCATTTACTCCAAGAGCAAGGACGAACACAAGGAGCATCTTTGAGCAGTTCTGCAAAGGCTTCGCGACCATCAACTTCATGCCAAATTTGGCAAATGTGAGTTTTGGCTCCAGCAAGTGGGATTCCTCGGGCATGTCCTCTCGGCAGAAGGAATCTTAGTGGAACCAAGCAAGGTAAAGGACGTACTTGATTTGTCTGCACCCACAACAGTTTCAGAAATCCGGAGTTTCCTTGGACTAGCCGGATATTATCGCCGTTTTATCGAAGGATTCTCCAAGATCGCCAAACCAATGACTGAGCTTCTTAAGAAGGATAAGAAGTTCGTATGGACTGAGGACTGCGAACGGAGCTTCAATGAGTTAAAAATCGGGCAGACATCGGCACCAGTATTAACTCTTCCGGACATCTACCGCACTTTTGATGTCTACTGTGACGCATCCAGAAAAGGACTTGGGTGTGTACTCATGCAAGATGGCAAAGTGGTAGCTTATGCATCTCGACAACTGCGGCAACACGAAGGAAACTATCCTACTCATGATTTGCAGTTGGTCGTAGTGCTGCATGCTTTGAAGATCTGGAGACGCTATCTGATCGGAAAGAAGTGCCAGATATTCACCGACCATAAGAGTCTCAAGTATATATTCACTCAGCCCGATTTGAACCTTCGACGGTGAAGATGGCTCGAGTTGGTTAAGGACTACGACCTCAGAATAAATTATCACCCGAGCAAAGCTAATGTGGTGGCTGGCGCCCTCAGCTGCAAACCAGCCAACCTTAATGCCCTAATGGATTCCTTGCCTCCTGAGCTTTATGAAGAAATCATACAGCTAAATTTGGTAATAACCGATGCCCGAATTGCCAATATATTGGAAGTTGCCCCTACTCTTGAAGAAGAAGTCCGCAGTGCTTAGGCGGATGATAAGATGTTAAAAATATATGTTCAGAAGATGCACCTAGGGCATGGACCGGATTTCTCTATGGATTAGCAAGGTTCGCTACGGTTCCGAGGAAGATTTTGCGTACCCAAACAAGAAAATCTGAAGAAGAAAATATTGACCGAAGCGCATGAAGCACCATACTCAATTCACCCCGGTGGTCCCAAAATGTATGAGGACCTTCATCAGGTATTTTGGTGGGATGGAATGAAGAAAGACATCGCATACTTTGTGGTCTGTTGCGATATATGCAATAAGATAAAGGCGGAAGTCCAAAAACCCGCCGGACTCCTCCAGCCTCTGCCGGTATCCCAATGGAAATGGGATGATATCTGCATGGATTTCATCACTGGACTACCAAGGTCTCGTCGAGGAAACGACGCGATATGGGTCATAGTGGACACCTTAACCAAGGTGGCACACTTCCTGCCTATCCAAACTACATACCATGCAAATCAACTCGCACAGCTGTATGTATCAAGAATCGTCAGTCTGCATGGGGTACCCAAGACTATCACCTCTGACAGGGGATCTCTCTTCACCTCCACATTTTGGTCCCGACTATATCAAGCCCTAGGGACCGCTCTGAAGTACAGCACGCTTATCATCCTTAGACAGATGGACAGACTCAGCGAGTAAATCAAATACTCGAGGACATGCTCCGGGCATGTACATTGGCCCAACGGACCAAGTGGGAAGACTGTCTGCCCTACGCCGAGTTTTCCTACAACAACAGTTTCCATGCCAGCTTAAAGATGTCACCCTATGAAGCCCTGTATGGCCGGAAATGCCGCACTCCATTGAACTGGTCTCAAACCGGAGATAGCCGCATTTTTGGGATGGATTTAATGCTCGAAGCAGTGAAGAAAATCAAGGAAATCCGAGACAAACTACAACTGGCCAAATCTCGACAGAAGAGCTAATATGATGCCAAACATCGCCAGATCAGCTTCGAACCCGGAAAACATGTATATCTCCGAGTCACCCCTATGAAAGGAGTCAAGAGGTTTCAGACCCGTGGAAAATTGGCACCCAGATATATTGGTCCATTCCCTGTCATGGCCAGAGTCGGAACGGTTGCATATCAGTTGGAATTGCCACCGGAACTGTCAGAAGTACACAACGTGTTTCACATCTCACAGCTAAGGAGATGTAACTCGCCACCGGAGAAAAGTACTAATATGGCCAAGATAGAATTGGCTAAGGATTTAACTTATGAGGAAAAGCCAATCAGAATATTGGATCAGACAGAAAGGATCACTCGCAGCAAAGAGATGAGGTTTTACAAGGTTCAGTGGGAGCATCACATCGAAGAAGAAGCAACCTGGAAAGAGAGGAATTTATAAGGACTGCATACCGAGAGTTGTTTTCCCAAGCAACCGAATCTCGAGGATGAGATTCATCTTAAGTGGGGGAGGTTCGTGACAGCCTGGATTTTTGCCTTCTCTCTTTTTCCGGACTTGCCTTCTCTCTTCTTCCGGACTTCGTTTTTACCGTGGTTTGTGCCCTGGCTTGATTTGGATTTTGAATCATTTCAAATAGACTTGTCACTTGGGCATATCCTTGACTTTCACCCCAAGTGATCTATCTAATTTATTCCTCTGATAAATGCCCAAAATAATCAAATGAATGTTTTTCATAAAAGAAAAATATTCATTTTTCTCTCTGAAATTCAATTCAGAAACATGTGCTCCAAAGAAACCCCAATTTTTCTTGCCCAGAAAAATCTGAAATAATTCCTGAATATTCTTAGGACCTTGGAACACCTTCCCATGCAAAAATATTGCATCACTTTTTGTGATATTTTTTCTGTAGAAAATCATTTCTCTTCTGGCCCAAAATTCCAGTTTGTACAGCAAGTACATTTTTCCTTGAGCTTTTGGGCTTGATCTTTTTTGAGCTTAAACACCTTCGTAAGAAACCCTAAACCCCAGGAGATCAGCCCTAATGGCCTTCTAGAAGGTGGCCAAACTTGGCGACCAAGTTTCTGGTCAGAAACTTGCCAGCTTGGTTAAGTCAAGTCTGGTCGGCCTGAGCATGAGCTATCACCTCTCCTAGACTAAACACTGCACGGACAAATGCGTAGACAAGGTTTGGACGAGCCTAGGCATCATTTTGACCATGCCAGCTTGGTGACCGCGCGAGGACACGGCGCCTGGCAACGTTTCGACGCGCTCTGGGTGGCGCTTTCCTCTCTGTATCACGCGTGCTCGTTCCAGCACTCACCGACACCTGCCGCGTCGCACCTACAGTGTCGACATGTCACCCTCAACCGCTCATTGGCGTTCGCAGACGCCGGAGCCGCCGCAGCATGCACGGGCACGCAGTGGCCAAAATGCCACAGTGTGTGCATGCGCTTGTCCACTTCCTCCACCGCCTCCTGTGCTCGTCCGCAAGCGTGGGCAAGCTCCTGCGTTGACGCTGAACGTTTGTCCCCTAGCCTTGGAGCTTCTCGTCGCCGTTCGCTGCGTGTCCAGAGAGCTCCGGCGGCGACACGCCCCCCCCCCTCGCTCCGACTATATATAGCACTCCCCTCCTCGATTTCTAGCCAAGCATCACTCCACACCACCTCCACGAACACGTAGAACGACCCCAGCTCGGTCGGGCAGGCCTCTGGCCATCGTCCCGATCAGAGGACTCCGGGGATCCTCGCAGGCCAGCCGCCGCTCTCCGGTGCCTCTCGAGCTCAAGCAGCTGCTTGGGCGGGGCATTGGTGGTCTGTTGGTGTTGCCTGGATGCCGCTAAGCCCTCGGAGCCGCCCCTAGCCGTCGTCTTCAACCTCTCCGGCGAACCCCGTCTGCCACCGTAGCTTGCGAGCTCAATTGCGAGCAGCTCCGTCCTCCCCACGCCAAGCCACGGGTACGGGCAGGTGCACCACGAGCCCCGCTTCAATCCTATCCCTCTAGCCTAGCCCCAAACCCCCTCGTCGCCGGCGTGAGCTCCGGCAAAGCGCTGCCTCCCTCTAAAATCGATCCCCCTCTCTCTCTCTCTCCTGATGGGCGGGGCCCAGTGTCAGCCTCACCACTCGCGCCCGAAGCGGTACAAATGGAGACGCACTCCCACTTTACGCCTTCGATGTCACCCCCCAGGTTTTCTATTTAATTCAAATATTATTCAGAAATTTCACTAAACTTTGACCAGCCACCATTTCTAAACCATAAGTCCAAATGAATTGATTCTTTTTTCATTGTCTTTGTTTCAGAAAGCTCTAGCAGCACACCAAAGTGTGGATTTTTCCTTGCTGTCTAGAATTTCTAGTGCTATTCAGAGAGGTTTTTGATAATTATTTTTGTGGTTTTAAATTATTTTCAGAAGGAGAAGCTTGTCTTGAAGCCAACCAAGAGGGGGGGTGATCCTCCTGTACACTAAGGCAAGCCACACCAGTATTTGGATGGTGTCATTTCAATATCTATGATTTTCTACATGAATATGAGTTCTTATTTGCATTTAAAATTCGATAAATATATTTGGTTAATTGCTAGTTACTTGATCATGCTTGATATGCTTGTTTTAGTTACTGGTTGAATGCATGAACTAGTTTGGCTAAGTAGAGTAAAATTTTGCACTAGACATATTGCTATGGAGATTAATGATAGTTATTTTATTAAGTGATATTTTCAATTAATGGTGAACTAATAAAAATATTGCTTGATAAATGAAATGAGTTATAACCAGGGAAGTTTTGGTTCTAAATATTGCAAGATGTTTATATTGTTAAGTTTGATCCATGACTTTAAGTTGTTTGCATTGCATGACGAGTAGTTGCATGATTACGGCATTATATCATGTTTTTGATAAAAAGTTTTTATCAAAGTTAAACTTGATTAAGTTCAACTTTAATATGATGTTGAGCACATCATGGTGCCACTGAATCGGGTTTTTAATTCAGTGCGACCACATTTACCTTATCGGAAGGTCTAGATTCGGTCCTTTGTTGTGGCTCTCACCGGTGCCTCCCGCGAGGGAAGGTTATGGGCGTGCATACCCTGGCCCGGTAGGCAGACATAACCTTGTGTGCTCATTTTTGTTTTTATGGTACCTTGTCCCCGTTTGGGACCGTTTTGCCACGACGGTGGCCGTTGGTGTCTTTGGTAGACACGGAGCCACCCAAGACCTAGCCCTGAGAGGAAGTTGGTCAGAGTGGCCGGGGAGAGTACATGACAAAGGGAGGGTTTCGTCAGAATGCTTTGGCCCACCCAAATGGGAATGCGAGGCCAGGTGTTCCGTGGTGTGGGTAAAGTGCGCTACCTCTGCAGAGTGTATTTAATCTATCGATAGCCGCGACCTCGGTTATGGGCATAACTCGGGAGCAAGTCACACCATGGATCAACCTTTATAATAAATCTTGCAAAATAAGTGATTGTTGTGATGCATTGGTTCATGATGTATCATGAACTCTGGAGGTGTTCATGAGTGATTGGTTTCAGTTATGACCCCGGTATGGACACCGTTTGGTTACGAGGTAACCGTCTGGTAAGTAAGTCCGTGTGACTCAGTGCATGTTTTGTTTGCATTGCATCGGTAGTAATTCTTGCATTGAATTAAATATAATTAATTATCATGATATTGTCTGTCATCATGCTTATGTTTGTTGTGAGCTTGCAAGTACATTCAATGTACTGACCTGGCTTGTGTTATGCCGGCTTTCAGGCAAGTCAGTTCTTATCGGAGCGCGTCTCGTGTCTAGGCCGTGTCCACGTCGGTGTCCCTGTGCTATGGAGTTCCACTTCGTCGTTCTTCCACTGCTGCGTAGTTCGTGCGATCAAGGCCCCGTCATGTTCATTAAATAATGTACATACTGTCCAGCAGCGCCGGGTGTGCCGCTTGGCCTCATGTATCGATGTAATATCAGACCTATGTAATCCGCTAGCATCAATAAAGCAGTTGTTTCTATACCATGTTGTTGTGGATTGCCAGAAGACTCGATCTCTGGGCTGGCAATGCAGGGTAAACCGGTTGCTCTGAGCCGGGGTGCTTCAGATTCTCAGTGTGTCAACAACAGGTTCACTAGAAGCATGCAAAGTCTTATCATTTTTCTTTTTCTTCCTCTTAGAAGGACTAGGTGTATCAACATTAGTTCTCTGAGAATCTTGCTCAATTCTCTTAGGGTGGCCCTCAGGATACAAAGGTTCATGAGTCATTCTACCCCCTCTAGTCACAACTCTAACAGCATTATCATTTTTCTTATTAATATTTCACTGAGCAAATCATTTTGAGCTTTAAGCACTTTTTCTACTTGAGTGGTAACCATAGAAGCATGTTTACTAATAAGTTTAAGTTCACCTTTAACTCTAGACATATAATCACTCAAGTGTTCAATAATATAAGCATTGTGTTTCAATTGTCTACCAACATAAGCATTGAATTTTTCTTGTTTAACCATAAAGTCATCGAACTCATCCAAGCATTGGCTAGCAAACTTAGTAGATGGGATTTCAGCTTTATCATATCTATAGAGAGAATTTACCTTTCCTACCAGTGTCAGGTTATCAAGACCATGAATTTCTTCAATAGGTGGTAAATTCTTAACATCTTAAGCTTTAATACCCTTTTGTCGGATCACGGGTTCCGGCAGACCCTTAAGGTTCGAACTCTAGGGTGCGCACGGATATCCAACCCTCCACCGTCTCGTTCCTCGCCGAATCGCAGGGACCTAAACTACTAATAAGAACAACACAAGAGACGCAAGATTTATACTAGTTCGGGCCACCGTTGTGGTGTAATACCCTACTCTAGTTTGTGGTGTGTGGATTGCCTCTCGGGCTGATGAAGAACAGTACAGGGAAGAATAGCCTCGCGAGGGTCTGTTCTTGGTGGGTGTGATGAACTGCTAAGTGGTGCCCCGTCGCTCTAGCTTGAGGAACGGGTTTCTCTCTCTCTCTCTCTGGATTCCGAATGCTCGATCCGGTCGTCATTCGTCTCTCGTCTCCCGTCTCTCTCCCTACTCTCTGAGTGTGGCTACCCCTATTTATAGGCGAAGGCCCTGGGCCTCTTCCCAAATATTGAGCGGGAAGGGCGCCAACAATTGGCCATTTTAAAGGGGAACAACGGGTACACTTATCCTGACTAAAGTTGGTCCTCGCCTGCCAAAGGCTCTGGTGATGACGCCTGCTTGGGCTCCATGATGACTGCATTCCAGCCATTGGGGCTGTTCTTGGTCTTGTTGCACCGAAATGGATGCCTTTGTTTGATGCTCTTGCCTGCACTTGCCCCCTTTGCACCAAAGAGGAAAGGAGGACGCTGTGCGGGCTGGCGCCCGACTGGCGCCCTTGGTCGTCATGGCTTACGTCACGGGCACCTCGCGAGGAACCCCGCCTTGAACTCTCCGCCTCCTCATGAGCCAGCCTGACGAGGACGTGCCTGAAGAAGCTCTTGGTCGTCCGCCCCGCGAGGCTTGGCCCCTCGCGAGGGTCTTGAGCTTGTGCTGATGAAGATGGGTCGTCCTGGGCCTCCTTTGAGCCACGCCGCAGGCCGCAGCGAGCAAGTCTGGGACCCGTTCCCGAAACGCATCTGATAGCCCCGGGGCCACAGCCGCCCGGACTTGGCCGTCTGAGAGGCGAAAGGGCAAGTGCGGCGTTAGGGCCCTAACGACTCTGCGGTTTTGGGCGCCAGCGTGGCGGTTGATTGGACGTGGGCGCTTACGCAACCGCTGGGTTGATAATAGAGCGGCATCTTGCTTTCCTCCTTTATTTTCTCCAGTTGCTGCTCAGATCCCCTTTCTTGCGCCTCTCCTTCCTGCTTCCAAGACTTTCAGATCCACTCCGCCTCCGTGCCCTAGCAAGTCATGGCTCCTTGTCAAACCCCGGATGGAGCCTGGTACTCTCCTGCCTTCGACCCGCCGAACGTGTCAGGGGCGAGCCTTGCCCTGATGCACCGGCTGGCGGAGGCACAGGGCGTCAGCGGAACGACGGTGTTCAAGGCCGGATTATCCGCCCCTGAGGGTCGGGGGAGTACCTTCTACCCGTTCTTCGCGGGTGCCATTATTGTTGGTCTGTCGCCTCCCTTCTCTGAGTTCTTCTTCTCCGTCCTTCGCCATTACAACATTCACGCTCTGCACCTCCATCCCAACTCCGTCCTTCTCCTGGCAATCTTCGCCTACTATTGTGAGGCTCATGTTGGGGTGAAGCCCTCGGTTGCCTTGCTGCGCCACTACTTCTTCCTCTGATTCTCCCGTGGTCCCGTCTCAGCGTCTTGAGCTTCGCCTCTGTGGAGCCATTGCCATTTCAAACACCGAGGCGGATTGAGGGCTTCAGGAGCAAGTGGGTCTTGGTGGGCCGGGCGGATCCACCCTCAATCGATCCTGCCCACGGAACTGCCGAGAGCTCCGACGACCGGTCCCGGCGAAGCTTGGGATCCTCGCCAAGCCGGTGCCGGAGAGGATGGACGCAGATCTGAAGCCGCACGATGCGGCGGGCGGCGTAGGCCGACTGCGTCGTTCTTTGAGGGAGTTCTGGAGCACCAACTGCTCCGCTTCGCCAAGATTTGCTTCCGGCGTGGAGGCCTAACCCGAGCACCGTGGCCCTGGCCAGCGAGGATCTGGTGACGGTCCTCCAATCCTTGGTAGGGGGCGATGTGGCGAGACCGGAGGGCGCCCCCGCCTGTTCCTTCAGCGAGGATTGGGAGCAGGTTGTGGGGTCCATGCCCGCCTTCAATGGGGCGGGCTCGTGCAGTGAGGCTCCGGAGGACCTGGTGGGCGTGCCCTCTTCCGACTCCAGCCAAGAGGTGGAGGAAAGGGAGCCGAGCGAGGGTTGATTCGGGCGGAGTCAAGGGCTCCCTCCTGCAGCCTTGAGCCCCGCGTTCTCCGCCTCCCCGAAAGTGACGATGACGAAGATGAGGATGAGCGGGGAGGCAAAAGCATGCCCCGATCCCGAAGAAGGACCGGAGTGGGATGGTCCCCCGCGGGTCCGCCCCGGCCCCGGGGCGATCTGCGGACGCGCCTGCCGCTCCTGGTCCCCTTGAAGCCGATCCCTACAGCCGGCTCTCGGGCTTCAAGTATGGCCGGAGGCTGCTCGAGTCCACCAGAGACGACCAGTAAGTGCCTGCCTCCTGTCTTGATTATTGCTTTGTTGAAGAGATCTGATGTCCATGCTCTTGATCGGTGGCGCTGCTGAAAAAGCTGAAGGGGGCTCTGGGGCCCCATCTGTGGTGGTGCCTTTGCCGAAAAGGAAGGCGACCCGACGCCTTGCCTCTCCTGCCCGGGCGTCCTCGCGAGGCCTTGCTGAGCCCGCTGGGGTGAGCTCAGCCCCCTTGTCCCAAGCGACTCCCGAGGCGGCCTTGCTGGGCGCAGCCCCGATCGTCGTCGTGGCGCCGCTGGTTCCGCCTCAGGGCGCAGTGGTTACGCCGCTTGAGGATCGGGTCTCTATCTCTCTCTCTGGATTCCAAATGTCCCCCCCATCTGAGTGTGGCTACTCCTATTTATAGGCGAAGGCCCTGGGCCTCTTCCCAAATATTGAGTGGGAAGGGTGCCAACAATTGGCCATTTTAAAGGGGAACAACGGGTACACTTATCCTGACTAAAGTTGGTCCTCGCCTGCCAAAGGCTCTGGTCATGACGCCTGCTTGGGCTCCATGATGACTGCATTCTAGCCGTTGGGGCTGGTCTTGGTCTTGTTGCACCGAAATGGATGCCTTTGTTTGATGCTCTTGCCTGCGCTTGCCCCCTTTGCACCAAAGAAGAAAGGAGGACGCTGCGCGGGCTGGCGCCCGACTGGCACCCTCGGTCGTCATGGCTTACGCCACGGGCACCTCGCGAGAACCCGCCTTGAACTCTCCGCCTCCTCATGAGCCAGCCTGACGAGGACGTGCCTGAAGAAGCTCTTGGTCGTCCGCCCCGCGAGGCTTGGCCCCTCGTGAGGGTCTTGAGCTTGTGCTGATGAAGATGGGTCGTCCTGGGCCTCCTTTGAGCCACGCCGCAGGCCGCAGTGTGCAAGTCTCTGGGACCCCTGTTCCCGAACGCAGCATAGCCCCCGGGGCCACGACGCCGCCCGGACTTGGCCGTCAGAGAGGCGAAGGGCAAGTCTGCGGTTGCCAGGGCCCTAACAGCCTGCGGCCTTAGGCGCCGCATGGCGGTTGATTGGGCGTGGCGCTTACGCAACAGCGGGTTGATAATAGAGCGGCATCTTGCTTTCCTCCTTTATTTTCTCCAGTTGCTGCTCAGATCCCCTTTCTTGCGCCTCTCCTTCCTGCTTCCAAGACTTTCAGATCCACTCCGCCTCCGTGCCCTAGCCAGTCATGGCTCCTCGTCAAACCCCGGATGGAGCCTGGTACTCTCCTGCCTTCGACCCGCCGAACGTGTCAGGGGCGAGCCTTGCCACAATCGCCGGTGGCGGAGTCGCATGGCGTCAATGAAACGGCGGTGTTCAAGGCGGATCATCCGCCCCACGAGGGTCGGGGAGTACCTTCTACCCGTTCTTCATGGGCGCCATTATTGTTGGTCTGTCAGCCTCCCTTCTCGAAGTTCTTCTTCTCCGCCCTTCGCCATTACAACATTCACGCTCTGCACCTCCATCCCAACTCCGTCCTTCTCCTGGCAATCTTCGCCTACTATTGTGAGGCTCATGTTGGGGTGAAGCCCTCGGTTGCCTTGCTGCGCCACTACTTCTTCCTCTGATTCTCCCGTGGTCCCGTCTCCGCGTGCGCGAGCTTCGTCGCATACGCTGGAGCCATTGCCATTTCAAACACTGGGAGGCGGATTGAGGGCTTCAGGAGCAAGTGGGTCTTGGTGGACGCCGGGCGGATCCACCCTCAACTGATCCTGCCCACGGAGCCTGCCGAGAGCTCCGACGACTGGTCCCGGGCGAAGCTTCGGGATCCTCGCGCCTGGCTAGTGCCGAGAGGATGGACGCAGATCTGGCCAGACGATGCGGCGGGGCGAGGCTGACCGGTCTTGTCGTTCTTTGAGGAGTTCTGGAGCATCAAGCGGCTCCGCTTTGCGATGCTCGCTTCCGATGTGGAGGCCTAACCCGAGCCCGTGGCCCTGGCCAGCGAGGATCTGGTGACGGTCCTCCGATCCTTAGTAGGGGGCGATGTGGCGAGACCGAGGGCGGCCCCTGCGCCCTGTTCCTTCAGCGAGATTGGGAGCAGGTTGTGGGGTCCATGCCCGCCTTCAATGGGGGCGGGCTCGTGCGGTGAGGCTCCGGAGGACCTGGTGGACGTGCCCTCTTCCGACTCCAGCGAAGAGGTGGAGGAAAGGGAGCCAGGCGAGGGGGTTGATTCGGGGGCGGAGTCAAGGGCTCCCTCCCTGCAGCGCAGGCCCCGCGTTCTCCGCCTCCCCGAAAGTGACGATGACGAAGATGAGGATGAGCGGGGAGGCAAAAGCATGCCCCGATCCCAAAGAAGGACCGGAGTGGGCTGGTCCCCCGCGGGTCCGCCCCGGCCCCGGGGCGATCCGCGGACGCGCCTGCCGCTCCTGGTCCCCTTGAAGCCGATCCCTACAGCCGGCTCTCGGGCTTCAAGTATGGCCGGAGGCTGCTCGAGTCCACCAGAGACGACCAGTAAGTGCCTGTCTCCTGTCTTGATTATTGCTTTGTTGAAGAGATCTGATGTCCATGCTCTTGATTGGCGCTGGCGCTGTGAAGAAGTCAAGGGCTCTGGGGCCCCATCTGTAGTGGTGCCTTTGCGAAAAGGAAGGCGACCCGACGCCTGTGCCTCTCCTGCCGGGCGTCCTCGCGAGGCCTTCTTGAGCCAGGGTGAGCTCAGCCCCTTGTCCCAGCGACTCCGAGGCGGCCTTTGCTGGGCGCCTTCACCATCGTCGTGGCGCCGCTGGTTCCGCCTCAGGGCGCAGTGGTTACGCCGCCGCCAACTCCTCCTACTCCGCCTACTGCTGTCTCTCCGACTCCTCCCGCGGTCCTGGACCGCGCTGCTGCTGAACTGGACCGGCTGCGGCAGGATCTTCTGGGCGCCAACCCTCGCTTGGTGGCCGGTCGCCTGGAGCTGGCCTCTGGCTGGATTCGTGTCGACGCTTCGATTCGGGCGGCTCTGGTCCAGGCTTCGACGGTCTGTGACGAGGAGAAGCAGGCTGTTCGCGAGGCAAAGGTAGCCCGCGATGCTGCCCTGGGGGAGGCAGCCAGCATCCGCGGTCGCTGCGAGACACTGGAGGGTGAGCTGAAGGGCCTTTAGAACCAGCTCGCCGAGGAGGCTCGCCTCCGCCAGGAGCAGGAGGAAGGCATGAAGGCTCGCGAGGCGGCCATCAAGGACCGGGAGGCCAAGCTGAAGAAGCGCCGCGACCGTCTTGATGCGTTGGGGCAGGAACTGGAGGCGAGGAAGGTCGAGCTGGACGCCAAGGCGCGGGTTCTGGCTGAAGACCGCGTGGCCTTCATGTATATGGAGGTGAAGGCTCGCGTCCTGCTGAGGGAGCTTTATGACAGCGGCCTGGAGAGCCCACTGGCCGGCACGGAGGACGGCCCCGCCAAGCTGCTTCCTTTCATGATCCGCGCTCTTGAAGATGTTTCCCTCGGTCTTGGCCCCACGGCTGAGGCCGAGGCGCGGGTCTTGTCTTCCGCGGCACTGGCGCGGATCCTCACCCACATCTATCTTCGCGACCCCAGCGTCGACATGGACAGCCTGCTGGAGCCGGTGAGCGGCGAGCACGCAGCTGCAGCTGCCGAGGCTGTGAAGGGTCGCTCGGAGGCTCTGTTGGGGAAGTTCCAGGCCTTCAGCACCAAGCCGAAGCGAGGCGCTGCCGGCCCTGCTGCTTCATGACGTGCGCCAACTCCGCGCTGCTCCACCGCCGACAAGTGACTCCGCTGCGGCTCCTGCCTTGCTTGTAATTCCTGCACATGTATCATGCCTCGGGGAGGCGTTTAAACTTGCGTTGGTACTGCGATAACAGTGTGGACTGTAATATTTGCTTTTGAATTCCTTGAAATTTGTGCTTCCTACTTGCTTATGTTCTATGCCGGCAGAGCCCGGCCCCGCGCATACCTCAGCCGCCGTTAGCCCCGACCGGAAACCAGGACGGGACCAAGGGGTGAGGGGCTACGTGATAAGTTAGGCTCCTGAGTCACGATGCTCAAGAGTCCCCCTTGGCGCATGAACAACAAGTAGGGAGGTGAGGCACGGGCATACCCCAACCGCCGTTAGCCTTTCGGAACTAAGGGGTGAGGGGCTACGTGGCCAGTTAGGCTCCTGAGTCGCGATGCTCAGGAGTCCCCCTTGACGCTCAAACGGCATGCGTACCTTGGCTCCGCTCGGGGAGTGGCGTCTGACGAACCAGGCCGAGGGGCTGGCTGGGTGGCGTGCATCCGGCGTGACCCAGCGCAGCCCGTGCCCATTCCTCGCGCTGGCGCCCCGAGAGGAGGCGTTACAGCGAGGCGGACACTAAGCTCTGGGCTCCACGAGGTTGACGCGACCGGAGGCCACCCTCGGTTGTTTATCACCAGCTGAGCATAAGCGCTTCCGCATGCGTCTGGGCATAGCCGCTCCTCGGCAGTGTCGTCCGACAGCGTGGAGCATGGTACTTCCACTGGAACGTGGGAGGGGTCTCCCCTCCGGGAGGAGACCCCGGGGCGTATACATCCCCACCCTGACACGTTGATGGCACGGTAGGGCTAGACGAGGTGTATCTGGGCACCCGTGAGCCAGAGCGGGACTCACGAGGCCCTACCCCAAGGCGGGTTGCGCCTGGCTCTGGGCCTTATCTTCGAGTGTGTTCCTGCAAAAATGGCTAGATGCCGGTGCTCTACGTCTTGAGTCCGGCTCTCGGGCTAGTCTCTCTTGTTGGCAAGCCAGTCGCGACGCCATGGACAAGACCGGAGGGTGAGGGCTGGAGAGCCGGTAGGAGCCCCGAGTCGCGATGCTCGTGCACCCCCCCTTTAACGCCGCAAGCTGGATTAGATGACACAACTCTCGTCCTCGGGTCCCGGCTCTCGGCTGGTCTCTACCATCGCCGCAAGCCGGTCGCGATGCCGTGGACAAGACCAGAGGGTGAGGGCCGGAGAGCCGGTAGGAGCCCTGAGTCGCGATGCTCAGGCACCCCCCCTTTAACATGCAAGCTGGGTCGGAGGCAACAACTCTACGTCTTCGGGTCCCGGCTCTCAGGCTGGTCTCTACCGTCGCTGGCAAGCCAGGTCACGATGCCATGGACAAGACCAGAGGGTGAGGGCCGGAGAGCTGGTAGGAGCCCTGAGTCGCGATGCTCGTGCACCCCTTTAACGCTGCAAGTCGGATTGGATGACGAAACTCTACGTCCTCGGGTCCCTGCTCTCGGGCTGGTCTCTACCGTCACTGGCAAGCCAGGTCGCGATGCCATGGACAAGGCCAGAGGGTGAGGTCCGGAGCGCCGGTAGAAGCCCTGAGTCGCGATGCTCAGGCACCCCCCCTTTAACGTGCAAGATTTCGCCACCCAGCAGAATGCACCAAATAACAAGCATGGTGGAGCATAATCCTAAGGAAAACGCATGAAGGATACATGTCATTGACTGGCCCGAGCGGCTTGGGGATGATGCAGCCCGAGGGCGCCCAACAGTGTAAGCTAAGGACACGAAATAAAAGGGATACATGCCGCAAGGACGGACCCACGCGGCCTGGGAATAATGCGGCCCTGAAGGCGCTCCCAGCCGGAAATAAAACTTGAAGATGTCACCTGGTGATGTTGGGGACGAAGGGCTATTGATGTAGCAGACTCGGTGGGCTGCGGGAGCCGATCCTCACGAGCCCCGTGCTCGGGGGCCTCGGGAGGCTCCGGAGGCGCCTGGCGGCCCTCACGGGCCATCTCCATCTCCGCCCGAGGCTGCGGCGTGCTGACCTCTTGAGCCTCCGTGATGGTCCTCATGAGGCCAGCTGTCACGGCGGCAGCCCGCATTTGGCGAGCCATATGGCATGCGTCACGTGGGCTGTGGGCGGGCCCTCGCAACGTCCCACTCGCGAGGGCAGGCGCTCTTGAGATGCGGCTCGGTTGAGCCACAATGCGTCGATGCAGACAGCGTAGCCCACCATCCTCGCTGGATGGGGGCCACAGTAGTGGCGGCGGCTGCCCCTCATGACCCTTGACTCCTGTAACTCCTGAATGGCCTTGGCTGATGAACTCTTGGGGGTTCTGGCCCTCCTGGTCTTGCTCACCTTGCGGAAGCGTGCTTGGCTTCGAAACACGCCTCCACGTGGTGCCCAAGCGCCTCCCTTGAGACCTTGGCGAGGTCGGTGGCCCTCCTGGGGAGAGCCCCCGAGCCCTGCCTGAGGAGGGCGCCGGGCGCGCTTTCCTATGCGATGGAAGGAGGCTCCCCCTGGCCCGGCGCGGGCCCTGGGGGGCCTGTCTCTTGATGAGCCGCGCTGGTCGATGGCTTCTTCTTCTTGGGTGCTGCCTCGGGAGGCGTCCTGCTGCTGTGGTCTGGGTCTTCCAGCGATGCGGCCTGAAAAGCTCGCTCCAAGGAGCACACTGCATCTCTCTCTTCACATGGCACCATGACGACCCCGCCGCTTCCTGGCATCTTGAGGATGTTGTAGCCATGGTGGGTCACGGCCATGAACTTGGCCAACGCTGGGTACCCGAGGATGGCGTTGTACGGCAGGCGAATGTGGGCGACGTCGAAGTCGATGAGCTCGGTGTGGTAGTTATCGCGGGCCCCGAAGGTGACAGGAAGGCGGACCTGCCTGATCGGGACCGTGGAGCCGTCGGTGACTCCGGAGAAGGCCTTGGTTGGCTGAAGCTGGATGTAGGGCACTTGAAGATTGTTGAAGGTCTCCACGGACAGGATGTTGAGCCCTGCTCCGCCGTCGATGAGGGTCTTGGTGACCAGCACGTTGCTGATGATTGGGGAGCAAAGCATTGGGAGAACTCCGGCTGTGGCTGCGCACTTGAGCTGATCCACTGAGCTGAACGTGATGGCGCACGCCGACCACCTGAGAGGGCGCGTGGACTCGAGCTTGGGGAGGACTGCATTCACTTCACGGGCGAACTGCTTGAAGATGCGGTGAGAGGCTGGGGCTTGGGCTCCGCCCAGATGCAGACGATCGCGCTTCCCTGGAAGCCCCTGTGCCCTCGTCTGATGACGGTCTTGATTCTCCTTGGTGGCGGCGGCAGCGAGGGAGGCCTGTGTTCCCTTGCGGACGATCCTCACGAGGCTGATCCCTCCGGCCCCTCGCGAGGTGGGTCTTGCCAGCGGTCCTCGCGAGGTTGGTCGCGCCACCCTTGGCGCGGGCCGCGGTCTTCGCAGCGTCCTGGATTTCTTCCTCCTCCTCGGCCGTAGCCCCGGTCGCTATGCTCAGGGCGTCTGCCGACCCTTCCTTCGCGCACGGCCCGGATCTCTTGACATTCATTGGTGTTGTGGGTGTGGAGGTCGTGGTACCACGCATGCAGCCGCCCTTGGAAGACTCGGGCTGATCCTGCCCGCTTGGTGTCTGGTTCAGCCACAGTACGGCAGCCCCTGCGCTTTTTACGTCCTTGGCCTTGGACTTCTTCTCTTGGGATCCGCGGCAGTGCAGCTCGAGGAGGAGAGGCGCCCTCCTCAGCCTGGCGCGCTTGGTCGCCAAGTTGAAGAGCTCGGGGAGGTGCACAGATCTTCATGCATCGCCAACTCCTCCTTCATCTTGATGTCGCGCCACGCCCGTCGGAGAAGGCGAAGATGATGGCCTCCTCCGTCACCACAGGGATCTTGAGGCGCGTTGTTGAAGCGTTGGATGTACTTTTGCAGGGTTTCCCACAGGTGCTGCTTGATTCTGCGCATGTCGCTCACGGCGGGTGGCCGGTCGCGAGTACCTTGGAAGTTGGCGATGAAGCGGGTGCGAATCTCGGCCCAGGAAGAGATCGTGCCTGGGGCCAGATTCAGGAGCCAGGTGCGGGCTCCGTCCTTGAGCGCGGTGGGAAACCAGTTCGCCATGACCTTTTCATCTCCGTTGGCAACCTCGATGCCCAGCTCGTAGAGCTGGAAGAACTCCGTAGGGTCTGCCGTGCCGTCGTGGCGTGGGGGCAGGTCCGGCTTGAACTTGGCGGGCCACGCGACGCCGCGCAGCTCGGTGGTGAAGGTGCGGCAGCCCGCCCGTGGCTTGAGGGGCCTCGGGCGGCGAAGAGCTTGGTCTTGCAGGCCTCTGCGCCCGCGGCCGGGGCAGCACAGAGGTCTTGACGTCTTTGCAGCGGGAGCGCTTCGGGCAGCTTCTTGGGGCGAGGAACTTCTTGACAGCTCTGCTCTTGCCAGCGGCGCTGGCGGAGCGGGTTCCGCCAGGGCCGCGCCTTGGGGCCAGGCGCCGTCTTGAGGAGGAGGCGGCTGGCGCCCAGGAGCTTCATCGCCCGTCTTGGGGCGGTGATGCAGCGAAAATGGGGCGGCAAGTCGCCTCGCGCGCGGACGAAGCTTCGGTGACGGTCGAGCCATTCTTCGTAGACGTCGTCAGCGGGCGGTAGCGCAGGAGCTCGTTAGCGCGATGAGTGCAGCTTCGGGCCTCCATGGCAGCGCGAAGCGCGACGAAAGAACCAGCGGGTGAGCGAAAGGCGTGGCGGTGCGGCCGTCCCGCCTAATGGACGGTCTTTGGGGCGACGCTTGCTGCTCGTTCCCCGCCGGGCGATGGCGGCGTTGACAGCCGGTGACGGGAATAGCGAGGACGTCCGCCGACGGGAGCCGTCTGGGCGACGTGGGAAGCGAGGGCGGCTCGGCGCTCGGCGCGAGCCCGACGAGCGCCAGACGTGGTGGCGGTGGTCGGGGAAGAACAAGGCGACGAAAGGCAGATTCCTGCGAACCCCTACCTGGCGCGCCAAATGTCGGATCACGGGTTCCGGCAGACCCTTAAGGTTCGAACTGCAGAAGTGCGCCGGAGATCCAACCCTCCACCGTCTCGTTCCTCGCCGAATCGCAGGGACCTAAACTACTAACAAGAACAACACAAGAGACGCAAGATTTATACTAGTTTGGGCCACCGTTGTGGTGTAATACCCTACTCTAGTCTGTGGTGTGTGGATTGCCTCTGGGGCTGATGAAGAAAAGATACTGAGGAAGAACAGCCTCGCGAGGGTCTGTTCTTGGTGGGTGTGATGAACTGCTAAGTGGTGCCCCGTCGCTCTAGCTTGAGGAACGGGTTTCTCTCTCTCTCTGGATTCCGAATGCTCGATCCGGTCGTCCTTCGTCTCTCGTCTCCCGTCTCTCTCCCCACTCTCTGAGTGTGGCTACTCCTATTTATAGGCAAATGCCCTGGGCCTCTTCCCAAATATTGAGCGGGAAGGGCGCCAACAATTGGCCATTTTAAAGGGGAACAACAGGTACACTTATCCTGACTAAAGTTGGTCCTCCCCTGCCAAAGGCTCTGGTGATGACGCCTGCTTGGGCTCCATGATGACTGCATTCCAGCCGTTGGGGCTGGTCTTGGTCTTGTTGCACCAAAACGGATGCCTTTGCTTGATGCTCTTGCCTGCGCTTGCTCCCTTTGCACCAAAGAGGAAAGGAGGACGCTGCGCGGGCTGGCGCCCGACTGGCGCCCTTGGTCGTCATGGCTTACGTCACGGGCACCTCGCGAGGTACCCCGCCTTGAACTCTCCACCTCCTCGTGAGCCAGCCTGACGAGGTCGTGCCTAAGGAAGCTCTTGGTCATCCACCCCGCGAGGCTTGGCCCCTCGCGAGGGTCTTGAGCTTGTGCTGATGAAGATGGGCCGTCCTGGGCCTCCTTTGAGCCACGCCGCAGGCCGCAGGCAGGCAAGTCTGGGGACCCCCGTTCCCAGAACGCCGACACCTTTTCTTTCATAGATTTATTTGCGTCTTGCATATCTTCAGGACTGAGAAATAGAATACCCCTCTTCTTCGGGGTTGGCTTAGGAGTTGGTTCAGGAAGTGTCCAATCATTTTCATTACTCAGCATATTATTCAATAGGAATTCAGCTTGATCAACAGTTCTTTCCCTGAAACACAACCAGCACAACTATCCAGGTGGTCTCTGGAAGCATCGGTTAGTCTATTATAAAAGATATCAAGTATTTCATTTTTCTTGAGAGGATGATCAGGCAAAGCATTAAGTAATTGGAGAAGCCTCCCCCGAGCTTGTGGGAGACTCTCTTCTTCAATTTGCACAAAATTATATATTTTCCTGAAAGTAGCTTGTTTCTTATGAGCGGGGAAATATTTAGCAGAGAAGTAATAAAGCATATCCTGGGGACTACGCACACAACCAAGATCAAGAGAATTAAACCATGTCTTTGAAGGAAATATGCCCTAGAGGCAATAATAAAGTTATTATTTATTTCCTTATATCATGATAAATGTTTATTATTCATGCTAGAATTGTATTAACAGGAAACATAATACATGTGTGAATACATAATCCTACTGAGTGTCACTAGTATGCCTCTACTTGACTAGCTCGTTAATCAAAGATGGTTGTGTTTCCTAACCATGAACAAGGAGTTGTTATTTGATTAACGGGATCACATCATTGGTTGAATGATCTGATTGACATGACCCATTCCATTAGCATAGCACCTGATCGTATAGTTTGTTGCTAGTGCTTTTCTTCATGACTTATACATGTTCCTATGACTATGAGATTATGCAACTCCCGTTTGCACGAGGAACACTTTGGGTGCTACCAAAGCGTCACAACGTAATCGGGTGATTATAAAGGTACATTACAGGTGTCTCCGAAGGTACATGTTGGGTTGGCATATTTCGAGATTAGGATTTGTCACTCCGATTGTCGGGAGAGGTATCTCTGGGCCCTCTCGGTAATGCACATCACATAAGCCTTGCAAGCATTGCAACTAATGAGTTAGTTGTGAGATGATGTATTACGGAACGAGTAAAGAGACTTGCGGTAACGAGATTGAACTAGGTATTGGATACCGACGATCGAATCTCGGGCAAGTAACATACCGATGACAAAGGGAACAACGTATGTTGTTATGCGGTCCGACCGATAAAGATCTTCGTAGAATATGTAGGAGCCAATATGGGCATCCAGGTCCGCTATTGGTTATTGACCGGAGAGGTGTCTCGGTCATGTCTACATAGTTCTCGAACCCGTAGGGTCCGCACGCTTAACGTTTCGATGGCAGTTACTATGAGTTGTTATGATGTTTCTGTACCGAAGGTTGTTGAGTCCCGGATGAGATCACGGACGTGACGAGGAGTCTCGAAATGGTCGAGACATAAAGATTCATATATTGGAAGTCTATGTTTGGACATCGGAAGTGTTCCGGTGAAATTAGAATTTTACCAATGCAGGGAGGTTACCGAACCCCCGGAATACTAATGGGCCAACATGGGCCTTAGTGGAAAGGAGAGAAGGGGCCCAAGTGCTGGTCGCACCTTCCCCCTTCCCTAGTCCTATTAGGACTAGGAGAAGGCGCCCCCTCTCTCCCTTCCCACTTGGGGAAACCTAGTTGGACTAGGATTGGGGGAATCCTACTCCTAGTAGGAGTAGGACACCCTGGCGCACCTCCCTCCTTGGCCGGCCAGCCCTCCTCCTTCCCTCCTTTATATCTGAGGCAGAGGGCACCCCATGACACACAAGTTGATCCTTGAGATCTTTCCTTAGCCGTGTCTGGTGCCCCTTCCACCATATTACACCTCGAGAATACCGTGAAAGCGAGCTTAGGCGAAGCCTGCGCCCGGTGGAACATCATCATCGTCCTGCACGCCCGTCGTCTTGTGAAACTCTCCTCAACACTCGGCTGGATCGGAGTTCGAGGGGCGTCATCGAGCTGAGCGATGTGCAGAACTTCCGGAGGTGCCGTCGTTCGGTACTTGGATCGGTTGGATCGTGAAGAAATGCGACTACTTCCTCTACGTTGCGTCAACGCTTCCGCTGTGGGTCTCACGAGGGCGTAGACAACACTCTCATCTCGTTGCTATGCATCACCATGATCTTGCGTGATCGTAGGAAAATTTTTGAAATTACTACGTTACCCAACGGTGGCATCCGAGCCTGGTTTTATGCGTAGATGTCATATGCACGAGTAGAACACAAGTGAGTTGTGGACGATACAAGTCATACCGCCTACCAAAGCATGTCATACTTTGGTTCAGCGGTATTGTTGGAAAGGCGATCCAGACCAACCTTACGCGTACTCTTCACGCGAGACCGGTTCCCTCGGCGTGCTTTGCACATAGATGGCTTGTGGAAGACTGTCTCTCCAACTTTAGTTGAACCGAGTGTAGCTCGCCCGTCCTTGAGAAGGTTAAAAGCGGAGTCTATTTGACGAAGTATCGTTGTGGTTTTGATGCGTAGGTAAGAACGGTTCTTGCTCAGCCCGTAGCAGCCACGTAAAACTTGCAACAACAAAGTAGAGGGCGTCTAACTTGTTTTTGCAGGGCATGTTGTGATGTGATATGGTCAAGACGTGATGCTATATTTTATTGTATGAGATGATCATATTTTGTAACCGAAGTTATCGGCAATCTGGCGAGAGCCATATGGTTGTCGCTTTATTGTATGCAATGCAATCGCCTGTAATGCTTTACTTTATCACTAAGCGGTAGCGATAGTCGAGAAGCATAAGTTTGGCGAGACGACAACGATGCTACGATGGAGATCAAGGTGTCGGCGCCGGTGGCGATGGTGATCATGACGGTGCTTGGAGATGGAGATCACAAGCACAAGATGATGATGGCCATATCATATCACTTATATTGATTGCATGTGATGTTAATCCTTTATGCATCTTATCTTGCTTTGATTGACGGTAGCATTATAAGATGATCCCTTACTAAATTATCAAGAAGTGTTCTCCCCGAGTATGCACCGCTATGCGAAAGTTCTTCGTCTTTGAGACACCACGTGATGATCGGGTGTGATAGGCTCTACGTTCAAATACAACGGGTGCAAAACAGTTGCACACGCAGAATACTCAGGTTATACTTGACGAGCTATGCATATAAGATATGACCTCGGAACACGAGACCGAAAGGTCGAGCGTGAATCATATAGTAGATATGATCAACATATTGATGTTCACCATTGAAACTACTCCATCACACGTGATGATCGGTCATGGTGTAGTTGATATGGATCACGCAATCACTTAGAGAATTGGAGGGATATTTTTCTAAGTGGGAGTTCTTAAGTAATATGATTAATTGAACTTAAATTTATCATGAACTTAGTACTGATAGTATCTTGCTTGTCTATGATGTGTAGATAGATGGCTCGTCTTTGTTGTTCCGTTGAATTTTAATGCGTTCCTTGAGAAAGCAAAGTTGAAAGATGATGGCAGCAATTACACGGACTGGGTCCGTAACGAGGATTATCCTTATTGCTGCACGGAAGAATTACGTCCTGGAAGCACCGTTAGGTGCCGTGCCTGATGCAAGGCTGCGCCGGATGTTGTGAACGTCTGGCAAAGCAAAGTCGATGACTACTCTATAGTTCGATTGTGCCATGCTTTACGGCTTAGAACCGGGACTTCAACGTCGTTTTGAACACCATGGAGCATATGAGATGTTCCAGGAGTTGAAGTTAATATTCCAAGCGAATGCCCGGATTGAGAGATATGAAGTCTCCAATAAGTTCTATAGCTGTAAGATGGAGGAGAACGGTTACATCGGTGAGCATATACTCAGAATGTCCGGATATAACAATCACTTGATTCAACTGGAGTTAATCTTCCGGATGATTGCGTCATTGACAGAATTCTCCAATCATCGCCACCAAGCTACAAGAGCTTCGTGATGAACTATAATATGCAAGGGATGACCAAAACAATGCCCGAGCTCTTCGCGATCTTTGAAAGCAGCGGAGGTAGAAATCAAAAAGGAGCATCAAGTGTTGATGGTTAACAAAACCACTAGTTTCAAGAAAAAGGGCAAAGGAAAGAAAAGGAAACTTCAAAAGAACGGCAAGCAAGTTGCTGATCAAGAGAAGAAACCCAAGTCTGGTCCTAAGCACAAACTGAGTGCTTCTATTGCAAGCAGGCTGGTCCTTTGGAAGCGGAACTGCCCCAAGTATTTGGCGGATAAGAAGGATGGCAAGGTTAACAAAGGTATATGTGATATACAAGTTATTGATGTGTACCTTACTAATACTCGCAGAGCACCTGGGTATTTGATCTTGGTTCTGTTGCTAATATTTGCAACTTCGAAGCAGGGCTCTACGGATTAGCGAAGATTGGCTAAGGGCGAGGTGACGATCGCGTGGGAAATGGTTCCAAAGTCGATGTGATCGCAATCGACACGCTACCTCTACATCTACCTTCGGGATTAGTATTAGACCTAAATAATTGTTATTTAGTACCAGCGTTGAGCATGAACATTATATCTGGATCTTGTTTAATGCGAGACGGTTATTCATTTAAATCGAGAGAATAATGGTTGTTCTATTTATATGAATAATATCTTTTATGGTCATGCACCATTGAAGAATGGTTTGTTTTTACTTAATCTCGATAGTAGTGATACACATATTCATAACGTTGAAGCCAAAAGATGTAGAGTTGATAATGATAGTGCAACTTATTTGTGGCACTGCCATTTAGGTCATATCGGTGTAAAGCGCATGAAGAAACTCCATACTGATGGACTTTTGGAGTCACTTGATTATGAATCACTTGGCACTTGCGAACCGTGCCTTATGGGCAAGATGACTAAAACACCGTTCTCCGGAACTATGGAGAGAGCAACAGATTTATTGGAAATCATACATACCGATGTATGTGGTCCAATGAATGTTGAGGCTAAATGGCGGATATCGTTATTTTCTCACCTTCACAGATGATTTGAGCAGATATGGGTATATCTACTTAATGAAACACAAATCTGAAACATTTGAAAAGTTCAAAGAATTTCAGAGTGAAGTGGAAAATCATCGTAACAAGAAAATAAAGTTTCTACGATCTGATCGTGGAGGAGAATATTTGAGTTACGAGTTTGGCCTACATTTGAAACAATGCGGAATAGTTTAGCAACTTACGCCCACCGAACACCACAACGTAATGGTGTGTCCGAACGTCATGTCGTACTTTATTAGATATGGTGCGATCTATGATGTCTCTTCTTGATTTACCGCTATCGTTTTGGGGTTATGCTTTAGAGACGGCTACATTCACTTTAAATAGGGCACCATCTAAATCCGTTGAGACGACGCCTTATGAACTGTGGTTTGGCAAGAAACCAAAGTTGTCGTTTCTGAAAGTTTGGGGCTGCGATGCTTATGTGAAAAAGCTTCAACCTGATAAGCTCGAACCCAAATCGGAGAAATGTGTCTTCATAGGATACCCAAAGGAGACTGTTGGGTACACCTTCTATCACAGATCCGAAGGCAAGATTTTTGTTGCTAAATTCGGAAACTTTTTGGAGAAGGAGTTTCTCTCGAAAGAAGTGAGTGGGAGGAAAGTAGAACTTGATGAGATAACTGTATCTACTCCCTTATTGAGAAGTAGTACATCACATAAAACTGTTTATTTGACACCTACAACAAATAGGGAAGAAGCTAATGATGATGATCATGAAACTACAGATCAAGTTTCTCTGAGAACTTCGTAGATCAACCAGAGCAAGATCCGCACTGAGTGGTACGGTAATCCTATTCTGGAAGTCATGTTATCTTTGGAACATGATGAACCTACGAACTATGAAGAAGCAATGGTGAGCCCAGATTCCACAAAATGGCTGGAGGCCATGAAATCTGAGATGGGATCCATGTATGAGAACAAAGTGTGGACTTTGGTTGACTTGCCCGATGATCGGCAAGCAATTGAGAATAAATGGATCTTCAAGAAGAAGACCGACGCTGATGGTAATGTTATCGTCTATAAAGCTCGACTTGTTGCAAAAGGTTTTCGACAAGTTCAAGGGATTGACTACGATGAGACCTTCTCACCCGTAGCGATGCTTAAGTCCGTCCGAATCATGTTAGCAATTGCCGCATTTTATGATTATGAAATTTGGCAAATGGATGTTAAAACTGCATTCCTGAATGGATTTACGGAAGAAGAGTTGTATATGATGCAACCAGAAGGTTTTGTCGATCCAAAAGGAGCTAACAAAGTGTGCAAGCTCCAAATGATCCATTTATGGACTGGTGCAAGCCTCTCGGAGTTGGAATAAACGTTTTGATAGTGTGATCAAAGCATTTGGTTTTATAAGACTTTTGGAGAAGCCTGTATTTACAAGAAAGTGAGTGGGAGCTACAGTAGCATTTCTGATATTATATGTGGATGACATATTACTGATCGGAAATGATATAGAATTCTGGATAGCATAAAGGGATACTTGAATAAGAGTTTTTCGATGAAAGACCTCGGTGAAGCTGCTTACATATTGGGCATTAAGATCTATAGAGATAGATCAAGGCGCTTAATAGGACTTTCACAAAGCACATACCTTGACAAAGTTTTGAAAAAGTTCAAAATGGATCGTGCAAAGAAAGGGTTCTTGCCGGTGCTACAAGGTGTGAAGTTGAGTAAGACTCAATGCCCGACCACCGCAGAAGATAGAGAGAAAATGAAAGATGTTCCCTATGCTTCAGCCATAGGCTCTATCATGTATGCAATGCTGTGTACCAGACCTGATGTGTGCCTTCTTTGTAAGTTTGGCGGCGGTACCAAAGTAATCCAGAGTGGATCATCGAAAGCGGTCAAGAACATCCTTAAGTACTTAAGAAGGACTAAGGATATGTTTCTCATTTATGGCGGTGACAAAGAACTCGTCAGAACGCAGTTACGTCGACGCATAGCTTTGACACTGATCCGGACGATTCTAAATCGCAAACCGGATAATGTATTTACATTAAAGCGGAGGAGCCGTCGGTTGGTGCAGTTCCAAACAAAGCGTCGTGGCGGGATCTACATGTGAAGTTGAGTACATAGCTGCTTGAAGCAGCTAATGAAGGAGTCTGGATGAAGGAGTTCATAACCGATCTAGGTGTTGTACCTAGTGTATCGGGTCCAATGAAAATCTTTTGTGACAATACTGGTGCAATTGCCTTAGCAAAGGAATCCAGATTTCACAAGAGAACCAAGCACATCAAAGACGCCTTCAACTCCATCCGGATTTGGTCCAGTGGGAGACATAGAGATATGCAAGATACATACGGATCTGAATGTTGCGGACCCGTTGACTAAGCCTCTTCCACGAGCAAAACATGATCAGCACCAAGACTCCATGGGTGTTAGAATCATTCTTTGTGTAATCTAGATTATTGACTCTAGTGCAAGTGGGAGACTGAAGGAAATATGCCCTAGAGGCAATAATAAAGTTATTATTTATTTCCTTATATCATGATAAATGTTTATTATTCATGCTAGAATTGTATTAACAGGAAACATAATACATGTGTGAATACATAAACCTACTGAGTGTCACTAGTATGCCTCTACTTGACTAGCTCGTTAATCAAAGATGGTTGTGTTTCCTAACCATGAACAAGGAGTTGTTATTTGATTAACGGGATCACATCATTGGTTGAATGATCTGATTGACATGACCCATTCCATTAGCATAGCACCTGATCGTATAGTTTGTTGCTAGTGCTTTTCTTCATGACTTATACATGTTCCTATGACTATGAGATTATGCAACTCCGTTTGCACGAGGAACACTTTGGGTGCTACCAAACGTCCTAACGTAATCGGGTGATTATAAAGGTACATTACAGGTGTCTCCGAAGGTACATGTTGGGTTGGCATATTTCGAGATTAGGATTTGTCACTCCGATTGTCGGAGAGGTATCTCTGGGCCCTCTCGGTAATGCACATCACATAAGCCTTGCAAGCATTGCAACTAATGAGTTAGTTGTGAGATGATGTATTACGGAGCGAGTAAAGAGACTTGCCGGTAACGAGATTGAACTAGGTATTGGATACCGACGATCGAATCTCGGGCAAGTAACATACCGATGACAAAGGGAACAACGTATGTTGTTATGCGGTCTGACCGATAAAGATCTTCGTAGAATATGTAGGAGCCAATATGGGCATCCAGGTCCCGCTATTGGTTATTGACCGGAGAGGTGTCTCGGTCATGTCTACATAGTTCTCGAACCCGTAGGGTCCGCACGCTTAACGCTTTGATGACAGTTACTATGAGTTGTTATGATGTTTCTGTACCGAAGGTTGTTCGAGTCCCGGATGAGATCACGGACGTGACGAGGAGTCTCGAAATGGTCGAGACATAAAGATTCATATATTGGAAGTCTATGTTTGGACATCGGAAGTGTTCCGGGTGAAATTAGGAATTTTACCAAGTACCGGAGGTTACCGAACCCCGGAATACTAATGGGCCAACATGGGCCTTAGTGGAAAGGAGAGAAGGGGCCCAAGTGCTGGCGCACCTTCCCCCTTCCCTAGTCCTATTAGGACTAGGAGAAGGCGCCTCTCTCTCCCTTCCCACTTGGGGAAACCTAGTTGGACTAGGATTGGGGGAATCCTACTCCTAGTAGGAGTAGGACACCCTGGCGCACCTCCCTTGGCCGGCCAGCCCCTCCTCCTTCCCTCCTTTATATACAGGCGGAGGGCACCCCATGACACACAAGTTGATCCTTGAGATCTTTCCTTAGCCGTGTGCGGTGCCCCTTCCACCATATTACACCTCGAGAATACCGTAGCAGAGCTTAGGCGAAGCCTGCGCCGGTGGAACATCATCATCGTCCACCACGCCGTCGTCTTGTGAAACTCTCCCTCAACACTCGGCTGGATCGGAGTTCGAGGGGCGTCATCGAGCTGAACGTGTGCGAGAACTTCCGGAGGTGCCGTGACGTTCGGTACTTGGATCGGTTGGATCGTGAAGAAATGCGACTACTTCCTCTACGTTGCGTCAACGCTTCACTGTGGGTCTCTACGAGGGTACGTAGACAACACTCTCATCTCGTTGCTATGCATCACCATGATCTTGCGTGATCGTAGGAAAATTTTTGAAATTACTACGTTACCCAACAGTCTTAGCATCACCCTTTAACGAGAATGGAAATAACTTAAGGATATAGTAATAACGAATTTTTCCCTCACGAGTGAATAGGGTGGCTACATCATTTAATTTAGTAAGATGTGCCACAACAGTTTCAGATTCATAGGCATAAAAAGGATCAGATTCAACCAAAGTAATTATCTTAGGACCGACAGATAAATCATAATCCTTATCGAAAATACAGATGCGTGAAGTAGCAAAAGCAGGGTCATATTTCATTCTAGCATTCAAAGACTTTTCTTTCAGCTTAGCTAATAATTTCTTAAGATCATATCTATCATTGCAGGCAAGAAAATCTCTAGTAGTTTCTTCATCCATAACATAACCCTCAGGCACAACAGGCAATTCATATCTAGCGGGAGAATCTTCATCATCACTTTCATCAATATTATCAGTTTCAATAATTTCATTCTCTCTAGCCCTAGCAAGTTGTTCATCCAGAAATTCACCTAGTGGCACGGTATTATCAAGCATAGAAGTAGTTTCATCATAAATATCATGCAAAGAAGAAGTGGGATCATCAATAACATGCGACATATCAGAATCAATAGCAGAAGCAGGTTTAGGTGTCGCGGGTTCACTCATAACAGAAGGTGAATCAAGTGCAGAGCTAGATGGTAGATTCTTACCTCCCCTCGTAGTTGAGGGATAAATCTTGGTTTTTTTGTCTTTCAAGTTCCTCATACTGATCAGAGATATAAATCCCAAGTGACTGAAAGAATAGAGCTATGCTCCCCGGCAACGGCGCCAGGAAATAGTCTTGATAACCCACAAGTATAGGGGATTGCAACCGTTTTCGAGGGTAGAGTATTCAACACAAATTTATTGATTCGAAACAAGGGGAGCCAAAGAATATTTTCAAGTATTAGCAGTTGAGTTGTCAATTCAACCACACCTGGAAGACTTAATATCTGCAGCAAAGTATTTAGTAGCAAAGTAGTACGGAAGTATCGGTAACAGTGGCAAAGGTAACAGTAGCAGTTTTGTCGTAATTGTAACGGTGGCAATGGAAAAGTAACTAAGCAAAGATCAATATGTGAAAAGCTCGTAGGCATTGGATCAATGATGGATAATTATGTGGGATGCAATTCCTCATGCAATAGTTATAACATAGGGAGAAACAGAATTAGCTCCATCATCAATGTAATGTAGGCATGTATTCCGAATATAGTCATACGTGCTTATGGAAAATAACTTGCATGGCATCTTTTGTCCTACCCTCCCGTGGCAGTGGGGTCCTATTGGAGATCGATATTAAGGCCTCCTTTTAATAGAGTACCGGACTAAAGCATTAACACTTAGTGAATACATGAACTCCTGAAACTACGGTCATCACCGGGAGTGGTCCCAATTATTGTCACTTCGGGGTTACCGGATCATAACACATAGTAGGTGAGTATTGACTTGCAAGATGGGATCAAGAACTCACATATATTCATGAAAACATAATAGGTTTAGATCTGAATTCATGACACTCGGGCCCTAGTGACAAGCATTAAGCATAGCAAAGTCATAGCAACATCAATCTCAGAACATAATAGATACTAGGGATCAAACCCTAACAAAACTAACTCGATTACATGATATATCTCATCCAACCCATCACTGTCCAGCAAGCCTACAATGGGATAACTCACGCACGACAGTGAGCATCATGAAATTGGTGAGGGAGGAAGGTTGATGATGACGATGGCGACGAATTCCCCTCTCCAGATCCCCGAACGGACTCCAGATCATCCCTCCCGAGAAAGATTAGGGCTTGGCGGCGGCTCCGTATCGTAAAACGCGATGAATCCTTCTCTCTGATTTTTTTCTCCCTGAACGTGAATATATAGAGTTGGAGTTGAGGTCGGTGGAGCCTCAGGGGGCCCACAAGACAGGGGGGCGCGCCCAGGGGGGTAGGCGCGCCCCCACCCTCGTGGATAGGGTGTGGACCCCTGGTCTTGATTCTTTTGCCAGTATTTTTTAGATATTCCAAAAATATTCTCCGTTAAGTTTCAGGTGATTCCGCGAACTTTTATTTCTGCACAAAAATAACACCATGGCAATTCTGCTGAAAACATCGTCAGTCCGGGTTAGTTCCATTCAAATCATGCAAGTTAGAGTCCAAAACAAGGGCAAAAGTGTCTGGAAAAGTAGATACGATGGAGACGTATCATGTTGCAGGCCTGAGTGCTGACGAGCTCCATGATCGTTGGAGCAATTTCGGCGACCGTAAAACCGTGGATCCACCTATCTCTCCAGAAGAGTACTTTTTCGCCATTGCCCAGCGAGATCTTCACCAAAGAGTTGAATACCTATTTAGCCTCATCGCCTTCCACCATTGGTATGCCCTGCCACGACCTACTTGGATCCGTTCGGTGCAGCCACTCCCACCTGACCCTGAGAGCAATTGCCTATATCCTGAGATACTTCACCCAAAGCCGCCAAAACAAGTTGGCCTGCACACTGTCTCCTAGGCAATCAGGCATTGGCCACCATTCACCTTCTCCTTCGCCGCCCAAAAAAAGGCGCGGATTGATACGTCTCCATCGTATCTATAATTTTTTATTGTTCCATGCCAATATTATGCAACTTTAATATACTTTTGGCAACTTTTTATACTATTTTTGGGACTAACATATTGATCCAAAGGCTCAAAGTGCGGTTCCTCTTTGTTGCATGTCTTTTGTTTCGCAGAAAATCCATATCAAACAGAGTCCAAACGGGATAAAAACTGACAGAGATTTTTTTGGAATATTTGTGATTTTTGGGAAGAAGAATTAACGCGATACGATGCCCGAGGGGGCCACGAGGCAGGGGGCGCGCCCGGGACCCTCGTGGCCACCCCGTAAGGTGGTTGGAGCCCTTCTTTCGCCGCAAGAAAGATAATTTCCAGATAGAGATCGTATACAAAATTAAGCCCAATCGGAGTTACGGATCTCCGCTTATAAAAGAAACGGTGAAAGGGCATAATTCAGAACGCAGAAAGAGAGAGAGACAGAGAGACAGATCCAATCTCGGAGGGGATTTCGCCCCTCCCATGCCATGGAGGCCAAGGACCATAGGGGAAACCCTTCTCCCATCTAGGGAGGAAGTCAAGGAAGAAGAAGAAGTAGGGGGCCCCTCTCCCCCTCTCTTCCGGTGGCACCGGAACACTGCCGTGGCCACCATCATCATCACCGCGATCTTCACCAACACCTCTGCCATCTTCACCAACATCTCCATCACATTCCCCCCTCTATCTACGGCGGTCCACTCTCCCGCAACCCGCTGTACCCTCTACTTGAACATGGTGCTTTATGCTTCATATTATTATCCAATGATGTGTTGCCATCCTATGATGTCTGTGTAGATTTTCGTTGTCCTATCGGTGGTTGATGAATTTCTATGATTGATTTCATTTGCTTGTGGTTATGTTGCTGTCCTTTGGTGCCTGTCGGTGTCAAAACCGGCGGATCTCGGGTAGGGGGTCCCGAACTGTGCGTCTAGGCGGATGGTAACAGGAGACAAGGGACATGATGTTTTACCCAGGTTCGTGCCCTCTTGATGGAGGTAAAACCCTACGTCCTGCTTGATTAATATTGATGATGTGTGTTACAAGAGTGGATCTACCACGAGATCAAAGAGGCTAAACCCTAGAAGCTAGCCTATGGTATGATTGTTGTTCGTCCTATGGACTACAACCGTCCGGTTTATATAGGCACCGGAGATGGCTAGGGTTACACAAAGTCGGTTATAAAGGTAGGAGATCTACATATCCGTATCGCCAAGCTTGCCTTCCACGCCAAGGAAAGTCCCATCCGGACTTGGGACGAAGTCTTCAATCTTCTATCTTCATAGTCTGGGAGTCCGGCCGATGATAATAGTTCGGCTATCCGGACACCCCCTAGTCCGGGACTCCCTCAGTAGCCCCTGAACCAGGCTTCAATCACTACTGGAAACAGGGAATTTGCCATCAGCCAGCTCTTTGCCATCTGCCAGCTGATGGCAAAGACCGTCTTTGCCATCTGCTCATAAAAAACAGATGGCAAAGAACTGACAGACGGCAAAGAACATGGTTGCCATCAGCCAATTCTTTGCCATCTGCTAGTGGATGGCAAATAATCTTTGCCATCTGCCAGCAGATGGCAAAGAGGTTGGAAAATCCTGTTTCCATCAAAAGTGTAACGGCGTACCAGCCCCACCTCTTTGCCATCTGCCGCCAGACGGCAAGATTCTTTTGCCATCTGTGGCGGATGGCAAAGAGATGGGGTAAATTTTTCCGTAAAAAACTATGGGGTTATTTTTGTTCTCATTAGTTGAAATGTTTGTGTCATGGATTTATGACATGTCATCCATCCATCCATCCATCCATCCACCCCCACCCCCCGGGCAACCCAACCACCCAAACCCTAGCCCATCCCTCTCCAGCTCGCCGCCCTCCCCGCTCGCCGCCGCCACGTCCGCCGCCGCGGCCGCACTCAGGGCGCAACGGCCTCCTCCCTGCTCGCCGCCCTCACCGCACACCGACGTTAGAGGCTGGATCGAGCCCATCCCCCGCTCGCCCCGCTCCGCCCCAATCCCCTCCGTTCGCCACGCCTTCACGCCGTCGCCCCCATCACGCCGAGCCACAGCACCATCCGCGACGACGCCGCCTCACTCCGCCTCGATCCCCTCCATTTGCGGCGCCTTCACGCCGTCGTCCCCATCACACCGAGCCGCAGCACCTCCCCGACGTCGCCCGCCCCGAGCCGCAAGACCTGCCCGGGCGCCTACTCCTCCACCGCCTGTCCGGCGAGGTAGGGGCCAGGCGGAGATGGCGGCCAGCGCCTACTCCTCCACCGCCCCAGAAGCGAAAAGGCTCGCGCGGGACGAGGTGGAGAAGCGGCGGCACACTGCAGCGTAGGTGAGCCCCGGCCTCGCCCCTCCCCCTCCTTTCCTTCTCCGGCCAGCAACGGCCTCCCCCCTCTCCACATCTCCCCTGCAGCACCCCCGGCACCCGCCCCCATCTCCCTGGTCGGCCTGCATCTCCGGCCATCCGCCGGTCTCCTTTCTCTCCGCCTCCGTCCCATCCGGCCAGACCTCTTCCTCCATGCCTCTGTGAACCTGTCCCTCTCACCCGATGCATCTCTCACTGAGATCCCCTGCCTTCTCCCCACCCGTTGCGTGAGAGGGCTGGTGCATTGATGTTGGATTAAAAAAATGGCTCTTGATGGATATTATGTATGCATGTTGCTACTTATAATCTGATTTAGTGTGTATCAGACTTCTAAACTTGTTGTGCTACTTGTAATGTGGCCTCTTTTGTGTAAGACTTCTATAATTTGTTGTTGCCATCCTTATGAGACTTCTCACTTAATCATGTTATATTATATATTGTCAAGATAATCATATATGCTGCTGTTACATATATCTATTCCTATTTTTCGTGTTTTTTTAGAAGTTAATGTTGCTCTCAAGTTCACCATAATATGCTATTGTTTGCTACTGTTACATACAACCTATTTTTTGTATCTTTTCACAGTAGATGTTGTCAAGTTCATCATAATGTACTGCTGGCCTGTACCATCTTTTATGTTTTATTTTTTTTCATTTTTTTGTAATAAATCATTTTTCAATGGGCGAGGAGGGGAAGCGGGGTCTTCAAGGTTGGTGGAGGTGCAGGGGAGACTGGCGGCGTGGGGACGAGCAGCGAGCCAGGAGCAGGGAGAGGCCAACGCCGGGGACAAGAAGCAGCGGGGCCAGCGGTCCATCGCGGTGGTTTGGAGGGAGAGGGAGGAGGTCGGCAACGAGAGAAGGAGCAGTCTGCGGCCTGCTTCGTCATGGAGGATGTCCAGCTGCTCATCCTCCTCTGCCTCTTCTCCAAGCGTCCACTTTATCGCAATTCAGCTTCATGTACACAATCATACTCCTCTTCCCGAGTTTTCTCTCTCCCTTTCTTGCAATCCCCTGTTTTGGTTTCTCTGTGCCTGCAATGAGTTTGGTAAAAATCCAATAAGGCTGGCAGGGTAGTATTAATGTATGTAATTCATCTGATTTCTTTTTTCTATTATTTAGTTCGGTAAAAATAACAAGTTGAGTAGACCGACTAGCTTTTTGCAATTTAGGTATTGAAGGAGATCATCATAACTGCTTTTTCTTTCATGCAATAGTTCAGGTTTATTGTTCTTAGTTTTTCTGTAGTAGTTAATTTGATTGCTATGGATTAAAATCTGGAGCTACCTTATAATACTGCTTGAAAATAGCTTTGGCTCTTCACACATGGGAGTAATAGGACAGTTTGCGTTCCTAACTTTCTTTTCTCTGTATATATATACATGGTTTTAGGATTCTATTTGTTTGCTACTGAAGCTTATGTTTTTCTTTTTCAGAATTGAGTGCGTATGAACAATGCAACGGAGGTCATGTTAACTCCTACAGCCTGATATGTTCTTTCGTCTCCTGGTGATTACTTCGAATGGTTGTGTGAGGTAATAGAGCTAATACCTTTTGTTTCTTCATCGCTATAAACCGTGTTTATTTCAAAACTGAGAGCCATAAAATATATGCATTAATCTCTCTTGGTATTTTTCCATCCGACCAACATTAATCTATGTTGATGTGTTCTATGCCAATTCATTGCCAATGGAGTGCCAACATTAATCGTATATAAAATTTAGATCTAACTTGCAAAACTGTTCTGATTATTGTGTGTGTGTGTATGTGTGTGTGTGTGTGTGTTGTGGCTGCACATCTGTGCCATTCCAGCTGCTCTGTTCTTACTCTGAACACCAAGTTGAGCAGTGGATCATGTGGGAAAAAAATCAAACCGGTTCAAATAAAGAAATACTCTTCTGAAACTATGCTCCTCCTAAGATAGACACACCTCCTGTGCATATGGTTGCAGGTTGTATCCATGCCAAGATAGCACCTTGTATGCATAAGATGGACCATATTTTGAATATACGAAAAATCAATTTATTTAGTTTTCTTGCTGTCAGAATAAGACCATGAAACCAACTTCCATCAAACACATATCTGCAGCATTATACTATATGCAGGGTGCAGATATATATTTCTTGACCAAGCAATTCCCTTCTTATGAGTCACCGACCAATATATGATTACCAGTCACCCAATTTCCTTCCTATGAACATCATACCGAAATATATATTCCCTTATGCTTCATGGATACTATAATTGGTCTCTGAATATTCTTATTTGAATGGTTTGAAAACATAGTTCACACTCGCCCTTATGCCTCAATGTCTACATCCAAACACAGCGTTAGCTATTAAAGCTATTAAATTTTTTTTGCCAAAAAACTCCGGTTGCTTTGGACTGATAACATGGTCTAGACCATCTCATCCATTGTATCGTAATGCAAACTTGGTTCTCTTTTACTCTATGTTACTACTGCAATAAAGTTATGCTTATTATAATTTTTCAGTTCAAGTGATGATGATGTTTTCATTTCTATCTTGTCATTCCAATGATAGTGATTCATTTCGGTGCACACTTATATTTGTCGCTGGTTGCTGCATGACATTTCATGCTGATATTTTTAGCTGCTATATATCTCACCATTGTTTCTTTCTTGCTTAAGAGCCTGAACATTATCCAATAGATCATGGCCAAGGTTATTTCTACGGCATAAGTAGGACTTTGCAAACTGGCAACTGAAAAAGAAGGCTCTAGTATTCAGCCTGACTCTTGGTGGTAGCGAACAAAAAGTAAAACGGTAGCAAGACTTCATGTTCCATCCAAAATTAGGAGGGGTTATATGACTAGCTACGGACAGAATTTGACATAGGAGCGAGGCAGGGTAATGGTATATAGGTGAATTCACCATTGATATGTCCCGAGATCTCGCTCTCGATCACCAATTGGAGGTCCTTAAAATAGCAAGGTAAAATCTTGTTGTTTCTTAGTATGAAGAGATGCCATCAAAATTGACTTCCTATTGTATGAATATTTGAATAAATTCACTTTTGATCCATTTGCTAACTTGGTAACTGGCCAGCTCATTAATATAGTATACATGCAGTCTGCTGATTTGTCTGTAAACTGTTGCTTTGAGTTGTGTGATAGAAATCACTGAACTCGTGTTTAGGGATTTCAGTGGAGCACAATGCTTGCTTAATTTAAGCATCGACGTTGAATTGTTGATGCACATGGACTGATACACCTTTTGACTGTTCAATCTTGGCAGGAAATATGCCTTTGCTACTTCAAGTTCAGATGACAGGTTGATGTTTAGAATATCTTGAAGAAATGAAAAAATCATCTTAGATATTCATTCTTGTATTATGTTCCAATATTTTTTAGTGTATGAACATTTAAACCATATATTTCAGTCTTAGTCATGTAGTGCTCAAATTCGGTCTTTGCTAGTGTGTCATCTGTGGATTATTTTGGCATGTTCAACGGTGGGTGATAAAAATTCCAAACGGCCAGTGCTCAATTTATGTATCCTTTATAGCCTGGACACGTTATGTAGTGCAACTAGCTTGCAATTGCTGTTTTGTTGTCATGGAGTATGTGGGCATGTGGCAGCCCACATAATCCCACTTAAATTAAGTGGGCAGCATCATAATAATCTTCTTCTTCTAGTCTTCTTCTTCTAACTTTCTTCTATCCCATTTTATAGATTTGCTTAAGATCACGGAAGCTTGGGTTGATGGAGTGCTTGTATTTAGTTTTTGTTTTGACCTTGTGGAACTTGCTACCTATGGATGAAAGCTGTGTGATATTGATGAAACTATGTATATGTACGGATGAAACTTGCTACTATTGGTAACATGTGTTGGATATATATGTGTTCATGACTATTGGTAATATGTGTTGAATATGCTATATTGGTCATATAAATATATTTGTGTTTGATTTTCTGTGGAGAGGAACTGATATAAGAAAAATCAAAATTAAATGGGGCAATGTAGTCACTTTGCCATCTGCTGGCAGATGGCAAAGAGCTTTGCCATCAGCTGGCAGATGGCAAAGAGGCCATGTGTCATCTACACGTAAAATCTGGGCTGGCCTATTTGGGCTCTTTTCCATCTGCCAGCAGATGGCCAAGCATGTAGCCTTTGCCATCTGCTGGATGATGGCAAAGAGCCTGCAGCCTTTGCCATCTGCTGGCTGATGGAAAAGTATGCCGTTAACCTCTGACGGAGCTAACCCCGTTAAGGCTCTTTGCCATCAGCCAGCAGATGGCAAAGCCTGACTCTTTGCCATCAGCCGGCAGATGGCAAAGAAGCCTTTACCGGCGAGTTTCAGACGACTGTTTGCCATCTGGCGGCTGATGGCAAAGCCTTTGCCATCCGCCGAACATGCCTTTGCCATACGCCATGGCGGATGGCAAAGTGCCGATTCGATGGTGAATGACGACGAGTCCGGTAGCGTTGATTGTCTTGCATTGCAAAGGCGGGTTCCTCCTCCGAATACTTAGAAGGTTTTGAACACAAGGATAGTGTCCGCTCGCAAAACAAGTTCCACATAACACCGTAGAGAGAATAACTTTTGCACAGATCTGCTGACGTATTCCGCGGCGCGACATCACACCACGGCCAGGCCTTTATATGAATCATTTTTATTGTTCCACCTCAGCGTGTTTAGCGAGGCGGTTTCCTTGGCACGTCTTATCAAAGCGTAGATCGTGCCCCCTTATTCTGGGATTCTCATCAATACGGACGTGGGTAACCCAACCATGCCCGTTGGCCTGCCTTCTCAATCGAAGGCGAGTCCTAATCGACCACTGGGTGGGCTCTTGGTATTCAAGCTCTTTATGATGAGACCAAGGCCCTCTACGTCTTTACACCCTCCATCGAGTTCGCCTCGCGCTTCGAGTTCCAACACCCAAAGCTTCAGATTCAGGCGCTTCGGACTTTCGACGATGTCCGCTCGACCAAGACGGCCGATGGATGTCTTCCTCCGTCCTGAAGGAGATGTGCTAAAAGCTGCGAGGCGCCAGTATCCGACCGGCGAGATCTCGCATAGGCTGCCCGCTCGAGGAGGTCATTCCCACTCCTGAGCCCGGCAAGAACGTGGTGTTCGTGTCCCACTTCCTTGAGGTTTAGGCTTCCCAATGCACCCCTTTGTGCGGGGGCTCATGTTTTATTATGGGCTTGATTTCCATGACTTGAATCCGAGTCCATCCTCCATATCTCGTCATTCATGGTCGTATGTGAGGCCTTCCTCCATATTACCCCCCACTTTGGATTGTGGCTCAAGACCTTCAAGGTGGAGCCAAAGATGATCAAGGGGAAGCAAGCGGAGTGCAGAGGGGCGGTCATAAGCAAATGTGTTGATGCTCCGTGGCCCGAGGGCTCTTTTCAAGAGGAGCTTGGTTGTAGCAACGGAGTGGTTTTATATCACCGCTCGGGGGCACCAAATGGGCGGCGCTCCTGCCTTCGCTCGGAGTCCACCACAGCGTCTGGCGTCATGGGTCAACAAGGGGCTCGACTAGGGGCCGTCAAGGATGTTCCCCTCTTTGCGGGGCCGTATTCGAGATCTCCGGAAAGAGGATCAATCTGGTTGCGATGGCGCGGGTTATGGTGATCCGGCGACTTCAGCCCTGCAAGCGTCGCCCCTCCGCCTGTGGGAATTCAATCCAGAGGGACCACGAGCTCTCCAAAATTTTATGGGCACGGCGCGTGGAGATGTATAAACTTTTCTTCGGATCACAAGAGAAGTGTCCGGACTTGACTGAGGACGCAGGACTAAGCTGCAATCGCCCAGATACTCAAGTAAGTAGTCCTGTAACCGGACAAGCTGTTCATTCATTTATTTCATATATATATATACCCTTTAAAGGAGCCGTTTCTTGAACAGGAGTGGATAGCCAAGGCAAAGTTAATAAGGTGTCCGGCTCCCCTCCGGAGACCACGCCGGATCCCATGTTGACCAAGATGTTGAAGGTCGCGCCTTTTGAAGAAGGCGAAGGGGGCGGGAAGCAACCGCCTCTGCGAAGGAGGATATCAAGGAAGGAGGGATTAAGAGTCCCACCTTCCGAGGAGAGAAGAGGACCGCTTGGAAGATCCGGAGGTCAAGACCTCAAAGAGGGAAGGAATCTTGGCGGAGAGTCCGGCGCGAGGAAGTAACCCAGCCGCATTATTCCCCAAGGAGATCAGCCCTCCAGCCAGCCGTAAGTAAAAAGAAGGGTCTTGTAAATAAGGAACATCCTCTGTATTTATTCATGAGGATAACGAAATTGTACCTTGTAGTTCGGACTTGAGCCCTTCTCAGTGAGCTCGTCTTGAGGATCTTCTTCCGGAGATGATGGAGAGCGAACGCCTCCACATCGCACCCTCATGTGAGGCGGACGACCGGAGGTGTCGTCATGGAGGGTTCCCAAATGCTGGCGGGGCGGAAGGTCCCGGCGCTAAGTGGCGTCTTGATCGGAGGAGGTGAAGGATCTGCTCGGGCGAGCGGCTATTTCAGAGGATCACCGTGCTCTAATGGGTACGGTGATTGAAAGAATTGCATCCGCGGAGAGTGGATTGCATGAAGCCGTCAGAAGCTTACTGACGGGGTTTGAGGTATGCAAAAATGATGTTCCTTCTGACAGTTATGCATATAAAATGCGCCCTGTATAGATAGTAGCTCCTGAGACTTGGTATGTTGTCAAAATTGACAATGTGCCGAGGATCAAATTCTCAGTTATAACATATCGCCGCTCCTGAACAGGTGGCAGGGCGTCCGGAGGCCGGCCGAACTGCTGAATATGCCGAACTAAAGCGGCAACTTGACGAGGCGGATTTGGACATCGCGCTGGTCAATAAACGGTTTGACGAGTCACAAGGTATGCGAACTCTATAAGGACACCTTGTAAGGGAGCTTGACGCCCATGTCTTACTGTTTGTATGCTTAATGCAGATGGTGCCGCTGCCGTGGAGGAGCTGCGGGCAGAACTCGCCCGAGTGAAAGAGCAAGCCAGAATTAGTAATGCGGCCGCTGTAAAGGCGGCCGAAGAGCTAGAAGCTGAACGGGCTGCTCACTGCCGAAGCAAGGAGGAGATGGCCGATATGGCCAAAAAGTTAAGGAATACTACCGATCGCTGCGCGGTTCTTGAAAAGGAACGTCAAGCGGAACAAGAGGGCCTAAAGAAGGCCGCCGCCAAATCCAAGAATGCCCAATCGGCTTTGAGAGCTGCCAAGGAGGAGTTGAGTCAGGCCGGGGCAATTGCGGCTGGAAAACCGTTTCTGCTGCGAAGGAAATATACAGATCCAAAGTATGCTCAGTTGGATAAATTGTGGAGTTCAGAGGATGCTTATCTGGACTTGGCGGCGAGCGTTGTGGACGCGGTTGAGCACTTCCGGGGCGGAAGAGCCTGTAAGGGAAGAGCTATATTGGTCGCAATTCCATAGTCCGGTTCTTCCTCTGCCGCTGACCGTTCGGTTGGCCGAGTGGGGCGAGCTGAATCGATTGTCCGGATTTGCCATGAAGCATGTCTTGACTCACTTGTGGCCGGACGGACCCCAGCCGAAGAGCTATTTTGGTTTAGTGCAGCAGTTTCTTGGTGCGGTGCCGCATATCGACGCAATGAAGCGATCGGCGTGTATTGAGGGAGCGCGGATGGCTCTTGCCCGTGTCCAGACATACTGGGCAGAGATGAAGGCCACTGACGTTGCATCCCAGGATTCGGACAGAGGCCGAGTACCTGCCGAGCACTACTTTGAAGAAGTCCTGCCGGGCGCTCGTTTAATAGAGACGCAGTACTCGAAGGATATTGTGTTTAAATGACATGTATGATTTGTGAAAACAATGTTTCAATGTAATATGAGTGCTTTTTATACTTGTGCGTTCAAGTAGTAAACTACTCCCTGTGCGGCCGTTTATGTATATGTGTATATAACCTGAAAGATGGCAGTCCTTGGCTTCAGCCGTGTTTGCAAAAAAGCGCTTTTTCACACTTAATCCAACGTCTTGGTCCTGTTAAGGAGGTGATAGCGTAGCAAACCAGGCAACCGGACTATAATGCTTTATCACTTTCACTTAGCCATAGGAGTTCGAGGGTGGGGCTACTATATAGCCCACAGGGCACCGCACTCTCCCGAATTCAGGGTGCGTATGTGCTGACGAAAACCGGTCCTTCGTTAATGCGGAGGAATCCTAAACATTCCTATGAGTCATCGAGTGGTTGACCAGTCTCTCGCTATATCATGACAGTCAGTTTTGGCTTTCTCTCTTGAGGTGCTCGCCCGGCGAACCGGGGCACAATCGCAGTAGTTCTCCTGGTGTCGCGTTAGCCGTGAAAACGGAACGTAAGGCAGCAAAACACAGGAGCCGGGCAACCCAACATTTGACCAAAGACATGATTCGGAGCCGATGCATATAATGCCTAACTCAGGACGCCGAATACTCCCTAAGGTATTCGGTCTTTATGAAAATGGGCAGAATAATGCCCTAAGCCCCTGGTGTCTAGGTACGTGCAAAAATTCTGGTGCGGTCAATGCCAAAGAACCAGCCTCCTCCTCGGTTATATTAAGGAACCGGGGGGATGTATATCAACAAGAGACAGTGAAAAAAGGTTTACGCAGGGTCTTAATCTGAAAAGAATCCTTGCAACGGGTCCCTACTGCACGTCTGCGCCTGTGTCTCCGTTGTGCCGTATCCTGGACGGGTGTAGCACGTTCTTCATCCTGGACCGTGTTGTTGTTGATGATCAAAGGAGCCATCGGGCCTGTTGGTGACGACACAGAGGAACTCTCAATGAAAGCACCAATGTCGGTGTCAAAACCGGCGGATCTCGGGTAGGGGGTCCCGAACTGTGCGTCTAGGCGGATGGTAACAGGAGACAAGGGACAGGATGTTTTACCCAGGTTCGGGCCCTCTTGATGGAGGTAAAACCCTACGTCCTGCTTGATTAATATTGATGATGTGTGTTACAAGAGTGGATCTACCACGAGATCAAAGAGGCTAAACCCTAGAAGCTAGCCTATGGTATGATTGTTGTTCGTCCTATGGACTACAGCCGTCCGGTTTATATAGGCACCGGAGAGGGCTAGGGTTACACAAAGTCGGTTACAAAGGTAGGGGATCTACATATCCGTATCGCCAATCTTTCCATCCACGCCAAGGAAAGTCCCATCCAGACACGGTACGAAGTCTTCAATCTTCTATCTTCATAGTCTGGGAGTCCGGCCGATGATAATAGTTCGGCTATCCGGACACCCCCTAGTCCGAAACTCCCTCAGTGCCCATCATATGAGCGCACGCGCGGATCACACCCTAGGGTTAGTTGTATGTTCATAGGACTATGTATTGGAGGGCAAGTGTGACAGAAGCTTCAACCTAGCATAGAAATTGATTCATACAGGATTGAAGGGGGACCAATATATCTTAATGCTATGATTGTGTTTTACCTTAATGAATGTTAGTAGTTGCGGATGCTTGCTAATAGTTCCAGTCATAAGTGCATAGAATTCCAAGTCTGGGATGACATGCTAACAGTGGCCTCTCCCACATAAAACTAGCTATCGGTCTAGTAATGTAGTCAATTGCTTAGGGACAATTTCGCAACTCCTACCACCACTTTTCCACACAGGCTATATTTACTTTATTGTTTCTTTATCTAAACAGCCTCTAGTTTTTATTTATGTGCTCTTTATTATCTTGCAAACCTATCCAACAACACCTACAAAGTAATTCTAGTTTCATACTTGTTCTAGGTAAAGCAAAGCTAAGCGTGCGTAGAGTTGTATCGGTGGTCGATAGAACTTGAGGGAATATTTGTTCTACCTTTAGCTCCCCATTGGGTTCGACACTCTTGCTTATTGAAAGAGGCTACAATTGATTCCCTATACTTGTGGGTTATCAAGACCTTTTTCTGGCACCGTTGCCGGGGAGCCATAGCGTGGGGTGAATATTCTCGTGTGTGCTTGTTTGCTTTATCACTAAGTAATTTTTATTTGCTGTTCTTAGTTGTTTTCTATCTTTAGTTATGGGTAGGAAACGCAAAATACCAAAATAATTAGTTGTACCTACTACACCAATGGCTGAAGAACCACTCAAAATCTATCACACTCCTGAAGCTTTTTACTTGGATCATCTTTGATCCCTATGTGCTCGTGTTGAAACCCCAACTAGATTAGTTGAGGGCAAATCTTTAGATGAGCATGCTTGTTATGTGCGACACCGCATATCTGAAAAAGGGAAACTTTTACTGTATCAAATTCATCGTTTGCAATGCTATGCTTGGAATTTACGTGAAATATATGCTTTTACTTGTTGTTCTGAAAACCCTAAGAAACACCTTCCCTACCAATGTGAGTTTAGTGATAGTGGAATCGTATCTTCATATGCTAAGGGTGTTTATAATTACTATGAAGTTCAACGAATTGAAGAATTTTTTGCTTTTAAGGGTGCTTATGAAATTGCTTCTTTGATTGAAAAGTATGATGCTACTCTTTATAAATCTGAACATTTTGCCATAATTGAATATTGTTATGATAATTATGCTTCTAATGCCTATGTTAAACCATATATTGAGGACTCCTCCGCTGCCCAAGAAGAGACTAATATTTTGCAGGAGTCTATAGAAGAAGAAATTGATGAAACTGTGAGCTCATTGGATGAAAAAGATGATTAGGAGAGCGAAGAACAAAAGGAGGAAGAGCGGATTAGCTACCAATGCCCACCTTATAATGAGAGTAACTCTACAACTCATACATTGTTTAATTCCCCTTCGTGCTTACCGAAGGATGATTTCTATGATGACTGTTATGATCCCGTTGATTCTCTTGAAATATCCCTTTTTGATGATGTTTGCTATGATTGTGGCCAAGATGCCTATATAAATTATGCGTATGGAGATGAACTTGCTATAGTTCCTTATGTTAAACATGAAATTGTTGCTATTGCACCCACGCATGATAGTCCTATTATCTTTTTGAATTCTCCCGACTACACTATATCGGAGAAGTTTGCCCTTATTAAGGATTATATTGATGGGTTTCCTTTTACCGTTGCACGTGATAATTTTGATAGATATAATATGCATGTTCTTGTCGCTCCTACTTGCAATTATTATGAGAGAGGAACTACATCTCCTCCTCTTTATGTTTCCAACACAAAAAAATTGCAAGAAACTGTTTATACTATGCATTGGCCTTTACTATGTGTGCATGAATTGTTCTTTTATGACATGCCGATGCATAGGAAGAGATTTAGACTTCGTCATTGCTTGATATATGTTACTTTGTGCTCACTACTAAATCACAAATCATTGTTAATTAAAATTCGCTTTGATATACCTTGGGATCCGGGTGGATTCACTACTTGTGCACTATATGCTTAGCTTAATGGCTTTAAAGAAAGCGCTGCCAGGGATACAACCTGGAAGTTTTAGAGAGTCATTTATTTCTGTTGAGTGCTTTTATATAGTTTAAAAATAAAACAATAAAGAGGGGAACCTGAAACTTTTCAAAAAGGAAAGCGAAAGTGACAAAGACGAGCATTGTTGAAGTGGGAGCTAGCCTTGAACTTTGTTCATGCTCACGGAAACTTTGTGAATCTTGATTACAGAAACTTTTCAACAAAAATATCCCCTTGTAAAATTCCATTGTATTATAAAAATAATGTGCCAAGGTTTGCCTTTAGCATGTTTACAATGCTTGTTGGTTTGTACGGTGCAGGACAGAAACTTTGGCTGTAGTGCGCGATTTTACATTTTTTACTGGAACGTCAAATGGTTCTGAAACATTTTGCACTGTCTTTCTATACAATTTTTTTATTTTTCCTAATTGTTTCAGAATTTTTGAAGTACCAGAAGTATGGTTAATGTTAGATTGTTAGAGACTGTTCTGTTTTAGACAGATTCTGTTTTTGATGCATAGTTTGCTTGTTTTGATGAAACTATCAATTTCTATCAGTGGATTAAGCCATGGAAAAGTTATATTACAGAATCTATAATGCAAAAACAAAATATGAATTGGTTTGGAACAGTACTTAGAGTAGTGATTTTCTTTATTATACTAACGGATCTTAGCAAGTTTTCGGTTGAAGTTTTGTGTGGATGAAGTGTTCGATGATCGAGAAGGTCTCAATGTGAGGAGAAGAAGGAGAGGCAAGAGCTCAAGCTTGGGGATGCCCAAGGCACCCCAAGTATATATTCAAGGAGACTCAAGCTTCTATGCTTGGGGATGCCCCGGAAGGCATCCCCTCTTTCTTCAACAAATATCGGTATGTTTTCGGATTCGTTTCGTTCATGCGATATGTGCAAATCTTGGAGTGTCTTTTGCATTTAGTTTTCACTTTTCTTTTATGCACCATGCTAGTATGAGATAGTCCTTGGTTGATTTATACAATGCTCATTGCACTTCACTTATATCTTTTGAGTATGGCTTTATAGAATGCTTCATGTGCTTCACTTATATCATTTGAAGTTTGGATTGCCTGTTTCTCTTCACATAGAAAACCGCCATTTGTAGAATGCTCTTTTGCTTCACTTATATTTGTTAGATCATGGCATATCTTTTGTAGAAAGAATTAAACTCTCTTGCTTCACTTATATCTATTTAGAGAGATGACAGGAACTGGTCATTCACATGGTTAGTCATAAAATCCTACATAAAACTTGTAGATCACTGAATATGATATGTTTGAATCCTTGCAATAGTTTTGCGATATAAAGATGGTGATATTAGAGTCATGCTAGTGGGTAGTTGTGGATTAGTAGAAATACTTGTGTTCAGGTTTGTGATTCCCGTACCATGCACGTATGGTGAACCGTTATGTAACGAAGTCGGAGCATGATTTATTTATTGATTGTCTTCCTTATGAGTGGCGGTCGGGGACGAGCGATGGCCTTTTCCTACCAATCTATCCCCCTAGGGGAATGTGTAGTAGTACTTTGCTTCGAGGGCTAATAAACTTTTGCAATAAGTATATGAGTTCTTTATGACTAATGTGAGTCCATGAATTATACGCACTCTCACCCTTCCATCATTGCTAGCCTCTTCGGTACAGTGCATTGCCCTTTCTCACCTCGAGATTTGGTGCAAAATTCGCCGGTACATCCAAATCCCGTGATACGATACACTCTATCACACATAAGCCTCATTATATCTTCCTCAAAACAGCCACCATACCTACCTACCATGGCATTTCCATAGCCATTCCGAGATTTATTGCCATGCAACTTCCATCATCATCATATACATGACTTGAGCATTTATTGTCATATTGCTTTGCATGATCGTAAGATAGCTAGCATGATGTTTTCATGGCTTGTACTTTTTATGTCATTGCTACGCTAGATCATTGCACATCCCGGTACACCGCCGGAGGGATTCATATAGAGTCATATCTTTGTTCTAGTATCGAGTTGTAATATTGGGTTGTAAGTAAATAAAAGTGTGATGATCATCATTATTAGAGCATTGCCCCAAGAAAAAAAAAGAGGCCAAAGAAACCTAAATAAAAAAGTGGGGGAAAAGAAGCCCGCAAAAAAAGAGAAAAAAAAAAGAAAAAAAAGAAAAAGGGGCAATGTTACTATCCTTTTACCACACTTGTGCTTCAAAGTAGCACCATGTTCTTCATATAGAGTGTCTCTTGAGTTATCACTTTCATATACTAGTGGGAATTTTCATTATAGAACTTGGCTTGTATATTCCAACGATGGGCTTCCTCAAATGCCCTAGGTCTTCATGAGCAAGCAAGTTGGATGCACACCCACTTAGTTTCAGTTTGAGCTTTCATATACTTATAGCTCTAGTGCATCCATTGCATGGCAATCCCTACACCTCAAATTGACATCAATTGATGGGCATCTCCATAGCCCGTTGATTAGCCGCGTCGATGTGAGACTTTCTTCCATTTTGTCTTCTCCACATAACCCCCATCATCATATTCTATTCCACCTATAGTGCTATGTCCATGGCTTGCGCTCATGTATTGCGTGAGGGTTGAAAAAGCTGAAGCGCGTTCAAAAGTATGAACCAATTGCTCGGCTTGTCATCGGGGTTGTGCATGATTTGAATATTTTATGTGGTGAAGATGGAGCATAGCCAGACTATATGATTTTGTAGGCATAACTTTCTTTGGCCATGTTATTTTGAAAAGACATGATTGCTTTATTAGTATGCTTGAAGTATTATTGTCTTAATGTCAAATGATAGACTATTGCTTTGAATCATTCGTGTCTTAATATTCATGCCATGATTAGATTATGTGATCAAGATTATCCTACGTAGCATTCCACATCAAAAATTATCTTTTTTATCATGTACCTACTTGAGGACGAGCAGGAATTAAGCTTGGCGATGCTAAAACGTCTCCGTCGTATCTATAATTTTGGTTGTTCCATGCCAATATTATGCAACTTTCATATACTTTTGGCAACTTTTTATACTATTTTTGGGACTAACATATTGATCGAGTGCCCGGTGCCAGTTCCTGTTTGTTGCATGTTTTTTGTTTCACAGAAAATCCATATCAAACAGAGTCCAAACGGGATAAAAACTGACGGAGATTTTTTTTGGAATATTTGTGATTTTTGGGAAGAAGAATCAACGCGATACGATGCCCGAGGGGGCCACGAGGCAGGGGCGCGCCCCAGGGGGTCAGGCGCGCCCTGGACCCTCATGGACACCCCGTAAGGCGGTTGGAGCCCTTGTTTCGCTGCAAGAAAGATAATTTCCGGATAGAGATCGTGTCCAAAATTCAGCCCAATCGGAGTTAGGAATCTCCAGTTATAAAAGAAACGGTGAAAGGGCAGAATCGAACGCAGAAACAGAGAGAGACAGAGAGACAGATCCAATCTCGGAGGGGCTTTCGCCCCTCCCATGCCATGGAGGCCAAGGACAAGAGGGGAAACCCTTCTCCCATCTAGGGAGGAGGTCAAGGAAGAAGAAGAAGAAGGGGCCCGTCTCCCCCTCTCTTCCGGTGGCACCGGAACGCTGCCGTGGCCACCATCATCATCACCGCGTTCTTCACCAACACCTCCGCCATCTTCAGCAACATCTCCATCACCTTCCCCCCTCTATCTACAGCGGTCCACTCTCTCGCAACCCATTGTACCCTCTACTTGAACATGGTGCTTTATGCTTCATATTATAATCCAATGATGTGTTGCCATCCTATGATGTCTGAGTAGATTTTCGTTGTCCTATCGGTGGTTGATGAATTTCTATGATTGATTTAATTTGCTTGTGGTTATGTTGCTGTCCTTTGGTGCCCATCATATGGTAGCGTGGATCACACCATAGGGTTAGTTGTATGTTGATAGGACTATGTATTGGAGGGCAAGAGTGATGTAAGCTTCAACCTAGCATAGAAATTGATGCATACAGGATTGAAGGGGGCCAATATGTCTTAATGCTATGGTTGGGTTTTACCTTAATGAACGTTAGTAGTTGCGGATGCTTGCTAATAGTTCCAATCATAAGTGCATAGAATTCCAAGTAAGGGATGACATGCTTGCAGTGGCCTCTCCCACATAAAACTTGCTATCGGCCTAGTAAAGTAGTCAATTGCTTAGGGACAATTTCGCAACTCCTACCACCACTTCTCCACACTCGCTATATTTAATTTATTGTGTCTTTATCTAAACAGCCCCTAGTTTTTATTTACGTGCTCTTTATTATGTTCCAAACCTATCCAACAACACCTACAAAGTACTTCTAGTTTCATACTTGTTCTAGGTAAAGCAAACGCTAAGCGTGCGTAGAGTTGTATCGGTGGTCGATAGAACTTGAGGGAATATTTGTTCTACCTTTAGCTCCTCGTTGGTTCGACACTCTTACTTATCGAAAGAGGCTACAATTGATCCCCTATACTTGTGGGTTATCACGGATCCATTTTTCAATGTCCTCGAAGACCCAGTTCGGCGCATCGAGAACCAAAAGCTGGTGGATCGGCCTTGCCGAGATCACATACTTTACTAGAACAAGGCGTCTAGGCCTCTGAATCAATCCATGTTGCCAGGCTGGGATGAATTTCCTCGCCTGGTCTACCAACGGCTGCCAATCCCCTCGAGTGAGAACTTTTATTGCGAGCAGGATACCCAGATATCTGCAGGGGAAAGCACCCATCTGGCACTGCAAGATGATAGCCACTTGATGTCTCTCCTCCTCGGTTCCTCTGATCAAGATCATCGCAGATTTGGCATAGTTAATCCTCAGGCCAGAAGCTATGCCAAAAGCATCCAGGACAGCTCGTACGCAGTGCAGATCTTACGTGGATGGCTTGATGAAGATTGCAATATCATCCGCATATATTGACAGCCTTTGCAAAGGCAAAATTCCTCGGAACGAACCGAGCATGCCCTTCTCAGATGCCTTGCAGACAAGGGCCGTAAGCGCATCCATGGCTATTACGAATAGAGGGGGTGAGATCGGATCCCCTTGCCTCAACCCTGGGGCGTGGAAGATGGATCGTCCTGGAACACCGTTGATTATGATTTTCGTACTCGTCGTGGTCAGCAAGGCGACTACCCATTGAATCCATCTATCTCCGAACCCTCTCGCTCTCAAAACCCCCATCAAGAATGCCCATGATAGTGAGTCGAATGCCTTGGAGATATCCAACTTAAGGAAGAGTCCAGAGGTCTTTGAATTATGAATCTTGCGGGCCACCTGGCGGATTAGAAGGAAGTTATCGTGAATACTTCTGCCTCTGATAAATGTTGATTGGTTTTTGCTGACGATCTCGTGCATCCTCTTGCGTGCCCGAGTGGCGAGCAGTTTGGCGAACAGCTTGGAAAATCTATGGGGGAGGCTGATTGGCCTGTAGTCACCCACCTCAATGGCGTCGGCCTTCTTAGGGATCAGCACCATGTGAGCTTTATTCAACCTACCGAATCCCATGTAATCCCCCCACAAAGAATTTCAACAGCGCTGCCATTATATCCTTCTTGATCACCGGCCACGCTCTCTGGTAGAAGATACCAATGAAGCCGTCGGGGCCGGGCGCACGATCTGGAGGGATTTCCTTGATAACCTCCCAAACCTCCTCTTCCGTAAATATGGCTTCAAGCTCAGAAAGCTCAAGATGCGACAAACCCAAGTACTGGAGATCGAGTGAATGATCTCTAGCTAGCACCTTACCCAACAGATTATCGTAGACCTCCACGAAGACCTCCTCCATCCTCCCTTGATCCATGACAATCTCCGATCCATGCCTGATTTTAGGGATGAAATTCTTAGATCTCCTTCCGTTGGCCACTGCCTGGAAGAGTTCCGTATTCGCGTCCCATTCTTTCAGCCATCTGATATGTGATCTTTGTCATTCGATGGTCCGCTCAAGCGAAGCCAACCCGAGGAGGGCGAGCTTCAAGGTTCTCCGTAACCATAGTTCCATGTTAGTCAGGATCCTCACTTCCTGCACTTGGTCGAATCTGAAGATCAACCAGTTGGCCACCGCCATGAGGATCTTAATATTACCTATTTTCCATTGCCCCCATGCCTGAAGGTATGCCGCCGCGTTTCTGAATAGGGCATCAAGTTTTTTGAAGGGGTCCACAATGGACTCATCGCGCACCCACGCGTCCCGGATTGCATCGTCAAAACCATCTAGTTTAGTCCAGTACACCTCGAAGCAGAATTGCTTCTTCTGATAGAAGTGGACATTAGTAGAAAGATGCAAAGGCGCATGGTTTGAAACTCTCGAGGAGAGCGCTTGCAGCAAGTTCTCCGGGTGCGCCAACTCCTAGTCTACTGAAACTAACACCTTGTCAAATTTAGTGAGTGTCGGAGTGCCCCTCTCGTTAGACCAGGTGAACATCCGACCGTGCATGTATAGTTCCTTAAGTTCATGGTCATCCACAAAGCCTCTGAACTTAGCCATCATTGCCTTGTTTATGTTAGTGTTGTTCTTCTCCATCGCGCGAAGGATCATTTTGAAGTCCCCTAGAATCATCCATGGCCCCGGGCAACTAGCGCGCCTAGTGCTTAGGTCATGGAGAAACTGGGTCTTAAGGTCGTCCCCTTGCGGCGAATAGACCACGGAAATCCACCACTCCATTCCGTTCTTGTTGTGGACGTGTCCTGTTAGGAAAATAGTGTCTAACTGTATCTGATCCAAGATAATCACCATGGTGTCCCAAGCAAGAAACACACCACCACGAGTCTCCACTGTAGGTAAGTAAGCAAAATCATCCAGGGACGGGCCTAAACATTGCATAGCCACGAAAGGGTCAAAAACATCCAGTTTGGTCTCCTAGAGACACACTAAGTTGACCTTGACCGAGGCCAAGAACTCCCTGACCGCCTTTCTCTTCGCGGGATTATTTAGCCCGCGGATGTTCCAACATAAAATTTCTGGGTTGCACTCCATAAGAAACCGAGATCAGACTCCAGCACCGGCCTGTCAATCCTCAGACCACCAACACGGCCTCGTTCCTTCCTCGCGCGAGCTCCCCCGCCGACGGCAAGGTCTTTCCAAACAGTGCCGCTAGGACGCGTATGTGTTGCTCTCTCAGAGGGGAGTCGAACAGCCACTTGAGCTCGTTGACTGCCTCCTCGTTTGGCACCATGTCGTCAGGAACCAATCCCAAAGTGCACAGAAGAACGTTCTCCGTAGGTTTCTCCTTGGTCGTGGAAGCCGCCGTGTTGTGTTTGGTCGCCCTCGTCGTCCGTTTGGGCGTGAAAGGCTCCGCGTCGGGAGGTAGAGAGGACGCCTCGACTTCCTTCAACAATGGTGGGGCCAGCTTCTTCATGATGTTGGTGCTAAACGCCTTGAGCCTCCCATAAGAAATCGCCTCCTAATCTATCATACCTCCCAACGAGTGCACATCTGCCGCCTCCTATGTGGCTTGCGGCTCCATAATGCTTTGCGTGCATTCGACTTCCTGGCCCGCTGGATCAGGGCCAGATAGCTGCGCGCGGGGCGGCGTCAAAATGGGATCGAGGGGAGAAATGGTTTTGTCACCACCGCCTTGCCCAATCAGCGGCCCTGCATGTGCATGAGAACCATCAATGTGTTCCATCCGCATGATCTCCGGCTCAGTGTGGCCCCCAGCATCGCAGCTAATCATTACTTTGTTGAGGATCCTCTCCCTGGTCTGATTAGTTGTCTCCACGCAATCGGGATCCGCGACCAGCTCGCTCATTGGCTCCATCCTGGGTCGCCCCGCCACTACAGCTTCCCTCTGGATTGGCGCAGGCGGTTCCACCAACCGCGGTGGGATTTCCTGTGGCCCCTGTGGTGCCATGGCCACCCTAGTTGACCCTAGGTGGGTTCCAGCCTCAAAAGTGACTCCATCTCTCTGGCTTTGCCCCGTAACCGCCTATTGAGTGGATGTTGTCAGCTCCCTGCTTTGGAGTAGGGTCACCTCCCTCTGGTCCACTATCGGGGCAGCTTCGGAAGATGGGCGCCCTGATGTCGCGTCTAGCTGGATCCCCTGCCCTGATCTTCTTTAGTCTCCACTCCGTTCCATGTTTGAAACCCGGTGAGAGGGTGTGGTTGCTCCCTATGTTGCCCCCCTCGCCGGTCTAGCCGTTGGGCTGCCACCAGCGTAGGCGCTTCAGTTGGTCTGGTCAAAAGGTCAAAAGCTGACGGCCTGACTATGATCATGTCCCGCACCACGCTGGGCCAGCTGGCCGGGATAGGTGCCGATGCCAGCGGCATGCGAGGTAGCCTCCAATCCATCTCACCGCGCCTCTGCTCCGAACTGCCTGCCAAGCCGCAACCGGTGACCACACCTCCATGGCCGGCGGTGAACTGGCCTCTGTCATCACGAACGCCAAACCTCCAATATCTGCAAGCGGAACTGGCTCCTCGCCCGCCCCCCACTCCCCAACTTCCGCTCGAGTCGGGGATGCCGCTCTGGCCGCTGCCGAAAGAAATGCCCAGGAATGCCGGCTCCTCCGCCGCGGTGTAGTCCGAGACCTCGTCTAGGTGGATGAGCACTTTGGATTGCAGCGTCGTAGGCTCCATCAGCGGAGAGCGCATGCCCGGTTCAGGAACCGCCAGCCACCGGAGCGAGAGGATTTCCTCCGGATGCGCCGTCCAAGCAGAGAGCTTGAATGCAGACAAGTCTGCCCTCAAGCTCGTCTCCGGCTCCAGCATGTCCACTAGACAGGAAGAACCGAGCAGACACTCCACCACTTCCCTGTCCCATGCGTGCAGAGGACTACCTTCAAGCACCAGCCTGACCTTGAACTGAAATGCGGCGTGCACCACCTGAGCTTGGCGGTTCCATGGCCTAAAGAACAGTCGCACCCCTCTGTGATCAACTGCAGCCATCGCACTGACCCTGTTCCTGTGCTCCTGCCTCGCAAAGACGACGATATAGTCCTCTGGCCTGAAGCGATGAATCGACACCCACTCTGCCTCAATGTTAGCCTTGGTGTGCAGAGCGTCGAGAATGAACTCCGGGGAAAGGTCCCGGCACGCTCCGCCAGCGTACACCACCAGGGCGGACTGGAGCTGCCTGTCAAGATCTTCCATGGACTGGGTGCGTGTGACCACGCAAAGCTCAGAAGGGTCGATGGTCGTGTCCATAGGTAGCATCAACCTCTGGGACGGTGGGAGCGGGCGAGGAGCAGTGAGACGGGTCCACGGGTCCGCCGCGGCCCCGGCCACCGGCGGCGGAGGCAGCGGAAGCGGAGTGTCAACGTGGGCCCTACCGCCAGCCGTCCTGCGTGCGACCTTGGCTATGGAGAGGCGACGGAGCTCCACCTCAGATGACGGACTACGCGGGCGCTTGCAATCCCTAAAACTGTGCCCTTCTTCGCCGCATCTGATGCAAACGATGTCATTGGTGCAGCCTTGACGATGATGGCTCTCCCGAAGGCACCGGAAGCAGAGGCCGTCCATGTCCGGGGAGGCCTCGTGCCTGGCGGGGGGGAGGAAGTCATGTTGGAGAGTCCGATCTCCCGCATGGCGCTGTCTCCAGAGCGACCTCTTGGACGGCTGGGCGGGAACCCAAGGCCGACCGCAGCTGCCCACCGCGGCGTCATCCGCTTGAGCCACGACCGTAGCAGGGACCGCGAGCGCCCGTGAAGAGACTTCCGGCACGCCATGGCCGTTAGACGACTCAGAGCAGGAGGAGATTCCCAGGCCGGACACCTCCGGACGGTCGCCAACCCTGCGAGACAGAGCCGCCACCGAGTTCGGGCTGGATGACATGGCTGGGCCGCGGAGCAAGGGGGAGGGGAGGTGGCCGACACTGTGGGAGTGATAGGCGGCGGGGAGGTGGACGCCGGCGCCGGAGTGACGCATGGCGGGCTCAGCGCTAGGAGGAGAGGAGCGGGGGAGGAAAAAACATCAGGACTCTAACAGGCTGAAAACACACTGGGCCGTAATGGGGCTCAAAGACTGAGCGAACAATTAACGGGCCTGATCTGGCGGTGGGCCGTAAATGGGTCAACCCTCTAGTACCTGAGCAAAGCTTATGGGCCTTTGACTGGGCCAGCCTTTTTAACCTAAATGGGCCACTGTTGGGTCGTGCCACATGTCATTTTTCAAATGCCCATCTCGTCCAATGGATGAATGACATCCGTCGCGACGCCGAGCTAACACGTGGTTCCTTTGGCCAATGAGAATTTTACACGTGGAAAATCGCCCTTGGCCTGGGCTGTTAGCGGCTTATCGGATCCAAAACCAGACCCGATAGCTTAACGGTGACCCGTTACAGTGGATGCCACATGTCGGTTACCCTTAACGAAAACACTTTAATGACGCGCCATTTATCGTCATGGAAGTGGACACTTCCGTGATGATAATTTGAGTATTGTCATTGAACACTTCTACGACAACACATGTATGACTATCTTGATTCTGTCATAAAATTTTCACGGATGTACATGCATGACAGAAAACATGACGTACTGTGATAAACATGTATCATCACGGAAGTGTTTTTTTTATAATGGTGTGTGCTGGCACTGCTCCTCAACGGAAAGCACGAGAAGGTATTGTTTTCAAGATGGCCTAAGGTATGAGCGCAGTCGGTCGTACCAACCTTGACTACAATGACAGGTTTGAAAAATAAGAGCTTGTGGCGACGAGTGGCACAAGTAGTGATACGCCTGCACGCGGCCGTACCAAAGGTCATGGATCGATATTTTTTTCTTGGTTCTTTCCGGATTTTGTTTCGATTTTCTTCTAACTTCCTCTCTAAGATTAATCCTCTAACCGTTATTTAAGGCTAAGGGTTACGTCCCTTCGCTCAATATCAATCTAATATCGAGTCCTTTTTGCATGACACCTCTTCACCAAACCTTGTTCTACAAGATAAAGAAACCGGTCACCGCCATGAGCAATGGATCTTCCCCAGCTTCCATCAAGATCATCTCCTTCCCAAGCTTGGAGGAGGTCGTCCTAACGGGATGGGAGGATCCCAGAAAAATGAGCCAAAAGGAGGAGATGCCGGAGGAGGTGGAGACTAGCAAGGAGAAGATCATCGAGGAAGAGAAGGAAAAAAAAGAAGAAGAACAAGTTTAACATCCGAGGATATATTCCTCTATCTCCTCTTGGGCCAGAACCACGTGAGTGGGGAAAGGAACAACCATGCCCCGACGCGATAAGGGGAAAGATCAAGGAGCTCGAGAAAGTCTCTAAGGCATGACTTGACACTATTGGTGAGGGGATCGATTCTTATTGGATGATTAGCAAAGACATGAAAGGTAGGGTCGACGGTCTCTTCCATAAGATAGAGGGTTGGGCGGTGGAGACATTTGGGATCAACCAAACTCGTAATTTCATAACACTCTAAATGTGGTTGTGCTCAACTTTCAAGCGATGTTGACTGTAATATCCACATAGTTTGACAACTAAGATAGCTTGGAATTGACCAATTTTTGCTTTTGTGTAATTTATATAAAAATAGTATTTGTATCATCAAGCTTGCAAGTTTAATCATCAGTGGAACTTAACGTAACAAGGTAAGGGCATCTACTTCTTTTAGTCATCCTTGAAACTCCACTAAAACACATTTGTATCACAAACTTCCATGCTTTATTCCCATTTATTTTCGTAAGCAAAAAAAAATTACTATTACAAGTTTCAATAGTACAGCCACAATAGAGCATAGTACCAATGCAAGTGAGACCTGGATTTGTAGGATCATTGCAAATGAACTAGTAGCAACAAGGTTTTTGTGCACAGCCTCTGCATGGTGTGCACCGTCTTGAAACGGTTCTTTGAGGCAAATAGGTCCCTTGGACAATTGTCTTCATGTCACGTACTGAGTTGTCAGTTGCGACACTTTCTGTTGCCCTTGTTCATCATGCACGTCATATATTTATGTTAATTTGAAATATAATGATAAAGGGCAATGGCATCTCTTTTTATAGCATGAGAATCTAAATAAGAACTCATAAGTCCAACCAACAGAACTCTATTTTTTTTACTCATTTTTGTGTGCAAGTATGTATATACACCGTTTTAGCAGACACACACCCGTGGGGCCCGCACAACAGCAACACTTTAAACCTAGGTAGTAAGTTATCATCGATGGGGTGGCTCAACAAGGCGGTAATTAACCCAATAAATATTTTATCTGAATGGATATTCAATTATGCATAAATAAATAGCATTTTTCGTACATAGTGTAGAATAAAAAGTACACAACGACTTTGTCTAGATATATTCATGCTTAATAAATAGAAAGTTAAGATTTCTTAAGCAATAAATGGTAAGCGATTACCAAACTTTATGAACATTGAGCAACATATGAATAACCATAGGTGTACAATGTTCGAACTTTGTCAGCCTGTATAATAATAGGTTTTGCTTGGCCTTTTAGGCTATTATTAGTACTAATCGACCATAAAAGATGTTAAAACTCGAGATTTTTGTACCAGTAGCGGATATGTAGATGAGGGTGCCTAGTACTTGCATAAGGCATATTTTAACCAAATATTCCACGCCTTCTGTCTATATTGGCGTAGGATTGATATATGAATCTGGTAAAAGTCCACTTCTTTTTGTAGATCTATCACTCCAACAAAAAAGATGTCTATACATACCTTGGGCTTGGAAGTGGGCACTGAGAATAGAAATGATGACAAGGGTGATAAACATATGTGAGTATGTCGCCAAGGGTTTGTTTTGTGCTCTGAATGGGTAGAAACACTAGACGGGTGAGGGAAATATATAGGCGGGTGTAGATGCATATCAAAGCATGCATTTATGATATTATTTAATTTAATTAATTTGTTGGCATTAAATCCCTTCTTGAGATATTGCGTTCCTTCCTACTCGGTGCAGGATTTGCATTTTGGAGCAAGTATTCATTGCCCACATTTATATTGTCTGATCTTTCTCTGATACTAAGATAAACGTAACCACAAAAATTTGGGAGCCATACATTTAATCGTTCTCGACAATGGAGTGGTTGGATGATTAGGTGGAAAGTGGTATCCCTAACCCATCAGGGTTGAAGTCCTGGTGCTCGAATTCATTCCTGGATTTATTTCAGGATTTTCGGCGATGCGTGTTTAGTGGGAGGCGACGTTTCTGTCGACTACGAGGCCCCTTCGGTGATTTCGTCAATCTCAAAATGATATGCCGGTTTAGTCTCTCGGATGTGCTCATAGGTATAGGGTGTGCGTGTATATTCATAGGAATGAATGTATACATGTATATATGAGCGTCTGCGTTTGTATTGTTTAAAAACAATGCACTCTAAGAGGCTCTACCATTTTGTTTTATTTTTGTGGTAGACTATAGCATTTAGACTGGTGGGCAAGTTACCTGTCATATATTTTATGCACTAAGGCCTTGAGATCTATGGGCTGACTATTTAATTATTAATGCAAATCATAAGGAAAGGTATGGAGCATGCTGTGAACCCTCAGGGACGTGATATGGTTAGAATGACTAGTGGATCCGTTGTGTCAAATGATGCAGATGCACGCTAAATTTATGTACGTGATGAAAAATATATTCATGATTTAATCCCCTTTAATAGGAAACACGGCGGATTGTTATCTATAATGAGATGTATAATTTGATAGCACAAAATACTTGCTACCATGTTCGTAGAGGCCCATTTGAAATCATGTTCGCATTGATCTCTACTCTTAAAGGAGGAGTTTGTGGTTGTGATGGTAGGTCTCATATGTCACTTCGTTCGTTCATCTCCACGCCGCTTCCTACGCCCCCTTCCTCCCCCCCCCCCCTCGTTTTTTCTGCCTCTTTGTGTCTATTTTTTCTTCTCAAAAGCGAAAAGTTCTTCTCCTTCTACCTGTAACCCTATCTCACCCTATCTCAGCAGAGACAATGATCCCCACCGCCAGAGCTATTTCTCGCATTCAGCGAGCCCGAAGACTTCTCTGGCTAAATCATTTCGACTAATCAGGCTGGCCTACTAGCGCACAGTAAACAGAAAAGCTATGGATTGAAGCATTCTGACTAATCGGGCCGGACAACTAGTGCACAGTACACAGAAAAACTATGAAGAAAATGGATTCAAACCGTGCTTGTTTCGATCAAGAGTAGAGCCGCTAGCCACTGCGCCCCTCTAAACTGAGTGTTCACATACGAGGCGCACTCTACTTGAGGTAAAACACCGGAGTTTGTTTTTATTTCTCCATTTTTCCTTTTTTTTGTTTCTTTGTTTGGTTTTCTTATTTTTCTCCGGTTTTCTTTCATTCGCCATTATAATTCGGTCCATTTTTTGTTTTTTCATTGATTTTTCTGTTTTTAATGCCTTTCTCCGTTTTCTTTTCTTTTTTCCCTTTTTTCTCTGGTTTTTTTTTCATTTTTTGTTCTTTCTACATTTGTTTATTCGGTTTTATTTTTATATTTGTGGGGGTTTAGTTTGTTTCTTTTTTGATTTTTCTCTTTGGGTTTTCTTTCGGTTCTTTTGTTTTATATTCTACATTTTTTATATGTCAAAAACACTTTTTAATAAGTGATCAACATTTTTGGTATACACGTTCAACATTGTCGAAACGTTTATTCAACATTTTTCAAATACTTATTCATCATTTTAATACTTATTCAACATTTTTTAATACTTATTCAACATTTTTTAATACTTATTCAACATTTTTCAAATACTGTTTAACATTTTCCATATACTCGTTCAAAACAATTTATACTTGTTCAACATTTTTCAATAATTTTTCAATATTCTCAAATACTTGTTCAGCATTTTTTAAATTCTTGTTCAACATTTTCTTATATTTATTCAACATTTTCTAATGCAAGTTTAACATTTTTCATATACTCGTTCAGAAAAACTAATACTTGTTCAACATTTTCAAATACTTCTTCAACATTTTTCAAATTCTTGTTCAACATTTTTTAATACTTATTCAACATTTTTTAAATACTTGTTCCACATTTTTAAAATTGTTGTCCAACATTTTTAAAATACTTGTTCAACATTTTTAAATACATGATCAACTTTTTTCATACACATTGTATTTTACTGTATAACTTTTATGCATAGATTAGAACGATTTTCATGTATGCATTCAAAATTTATTTTCAAATGCTTAGTTAACATTTTTTCTAAATGTTTTTACTTTAATTGACAGTTAGTTCATCATTTCTCAGTCTGTTGATACAACACGTCCTAGGTCGATGGTGCAATGGCTAGCATCAGGCACTCCAGGCGAAGCGAGCAAGGTTCGAATCCAGAAATTACATATTTGACCTGAGGGCGAAATCAAATCACAAACTGACCTGCTTTCGTAAAAATTTCACTCTGCTGACCCTTTCGTGTGGTGCCCGACAGCTAGGCGCCGCACACTACTATGCAGCGCCCTTCCCTTGGGCGTCGCACCTCCTGCCAGCGTGGCAACCCTGGTCCAGTTGCGGCCCCACAGACAACACTGCAGCGCCTAAGGCTTAGGCGCCACACTGTGTAAAGTGCAGCGCCTATCGCTTGGGCGCTGCACAGTATGTGTTCCATTTAGGCTGGCCCCACCCTCTCTCCCCTCCCACCCCCACCCCACACAACCCCACCCCACCCAAACCCTTAGACTTGTGCCCCTCCTCTCTTCCCCTCTCTCCCCTTTCAAATCCTTCTCAAATCTTGCAAAACCGGAGTATTTGACCGTGGATTTCGAAGCCAACCCCTCCCTTAAGGTAATCCCCTCCAATCCCCTTGTTTTCATCCATAGGAATTGTCACATTTGCTCAAATCTTGCTACTTTGGGGAAACCCTAGTTTTGGCTTGGATTTGCAAATTTGTGTTGAATCATGTTATGTTTCTTTGCTAATTTGGTATGGTTAGGCTTTCATAGTATGCTAGGGTTAGGGTTATTGTGTTTGATGTTGGTTTTAGGGTTATGCTATGGTTAGGATTGTGGTTATTTTTATGTGGGGATTATGGTTATTAATTCATATATATGTTATGGCATATGTTTTTTGGTGCAAATATTTTTGTTAAGTACTTACTTGATATATGTGTTTTTGATTATTGTAGGGATGGGGAGAACATGTGTTCATGTTCATCATGTGGATAAAGAGGCCTTTTTGAAAGGCAATGTTGAGCCGGACCCGGATGAGCTTGACATGGTGTTTGAGGGTAGTCCTAGCTATGCGGAGCTCTTGGACAAAGTGAGGAAGGATTTGAATTGGATGGACCCAAGTGACATTGTTGAGTTCGAGGGAAGGCATAATGTTGGTTTCGGAATGCACATCCGTTGGAAGACAATGCGTGTGAACTCCGAGCAATGTTGGGTTGCATACAAGGAGACGGTTGCCGAATCTCTAGACAAGGCTCTTGAGTTATTTGCCTCCAAGAAGGTTGAGTCTACTTTGAATTTGGACTTGGACCGGAACCCCTCCCCATTGGTTGCTAGCAGTCCCCCACCCATTAACCAAGATCAAATGCGTGAACCTCATTTCATGCAACAAGATTGGCCAACATTGATCCCGACTCCAAACAACCAAAATGAAGCTTTTGAAGAGGAGAATGATGAGTACGAGGAGGATGACAACGAAGTTGATCTCTGTGACAACAATGTGGGTGATCTCGACCAATATCATGTGCAAGAGACAATGGACCAATCCATCCCTTTTTCCCGTGCATATGCATCGGACTCGGATGACGATGGTCCCGATGAAGAAGTTGATGAGGAGGGGTTCACGCCGAAGGAGGCCCAAGCATTCAAGAAGGTATTCGGGAGGGATCACAAGACACCATTGTTCAAGGATCTTAGTCTCGCGGATGAAGCCGTTGTGGATGGTGGCAAATGCATATCTCTTGGAGCTAGGCCAAGTTCTCACCGTGATTTGGAAGACGGCAAGAACGGGATATATCCCGGTTGTGAGTTTGAATCCTTCTTGGAATTGAAGATGTGGCTCGACAACTATTGATTTACACATTATCGTCCACATAAAGTGGCCAACTCGGACGTCAATGTGCGTTACACAGTCAAATGTGAAGTGCCAAGATATCCATGGATTGTGCGTGCGAGGCCATGGAAAGGAGGTCCCACTTGGCATATAGTGAGTTGTCTACCAACTCACATGTGCCGGCACAAGAATGCGGATGGCGAGCTTGTGTACCCTAAACACAGAAAACTCACGTTCGAGTTCATTGCTTACAGGTTATCCAACCAAATATCCACACTTCTAATAATGAGCATCAAGAGTGTCATTGACCTTGTGAAAGCCATCTTTCATTACAAGGTGAAGTACGGCAAGGCATGGAAGGCGAAGCAAGCCGCATTCAAGATGTTGTATGGCAATTGGGAGGAAGCATACAACCGACTCCCTAGGTTGTTGTTAGCTATGGCCGCCACAAACCCAGATATGGTTCACGTGGTTGAGCCTCATGGGCACCAAACATTGATTCATAATGGGAGGACCGTCTGAGTATTTGGTCGTGCATTTTGGTCCTTTGAGCAATGCGTGAGGGCTTTTGAGCATTGTCGGCCCGTCATCCCCATTGATGGCACGTTCTTGACCGAACAATACAAGGGCACTTTATTGGTTGCAATAGCAAGTGATGCCAATAAGCGGGTGTTGCCTTTGGCTTTCGCTTTGGTTGAGGTGGAGAACAATGATAACTGGGGGTGGTTCTTGCGTCAATTGAGAACAAGGGTATTACCGGCTGAAAGGGAAATTTGTGTCATATCGGATCGCCATCCAGGAATTCTAAACGCGGTGGCGGTTGACATTCCCGGACATACAAAGTTTCACCATCGATGGTGCATGAGGCACTTTTGTGCAAACTTCTATAGGGCATGTGGTATCAAGGAGTTGGCCGATGATCTTCAAGATTGTTGTCTCGCTTTCACCAACAAGCGGTTTGCCACATTGTCCAATGCATTGCTCAGATACAAGAAACTTGACCTCGGTGGTCTTGAATTTCTCAAGAAGAACATTGTCGAAAGGAATATGTGGGCACGTGCTTTTGATGAAGATGGCCGGAGGTACGGTTAAATGACAAGAAATATGGCAGAATGCTTCAATAAGGTGCTCAAGGGTGTACGTGCATTACCCGTGACGGCAATAGTTCAATACAAATTTTGGGTGCAAAAGCTACGGGAACGCTTCTGTTGCTCTCTGGACTGGCATGTCCAGCCGTGCAGCGCCTAAGGGCAAGGCGCTGCACTGTGCTGTGTGGCGCCTTACCCTTGGGCGCTGCACATCTGGACATCTATTAGGCTGCACTCACCCCCCTCCCACCCATCCCCACCCCCACACAAACCCGAAGCTCAGTGCCTCCCCTCTGCCCTCCTCTCTCCCCCTCTCAAATCCTCCTCAGATCCGGAGTATTTTGACTGTGGATTTCGAAGCCAACCCCTCCCTTAAGGTAATCTCCTCCGATCCCCTCGTTTTCATCCATACATTTGCTCAAATCTTGCTACTTTGGGGAAACCCTAGTTTTGGCTTGGATTTGCAAATTTGTGTTGAATGATGTTATGTTTCTTTGCTAATTTGGTATGGTTAGGCTTTCATAGTATGCTAGGGTTAGGGTTATGTGTGTTTGATGTTGGTGTTAGGGTTAAACTATGGTTAGGATTGTGGTTATTGTTAAGTGGGGGTTATGGTTAACCAAGAATTCTCAGTTTTGTAGGCATGGCTTCATCCGGTTCCATGACGAGGCTACCGTGTGCTAACCAAGAAGACATGCCGAACAAGTGGGAGGACGCATCTTTGGACAAGGTGAAGGAGAAAGATGTCAACATCCCGCCATGTTGGTGTGGAGATGTTTGCAAGGTGAAGGTGTCCACCGACCAAAATAAATCATGGACGGAAGGGCGGAGATATTTTTTATGCCCGAACTATGCTTATGATCGTGCACTTCCAACTAACGCCTATGACCAACCACCGGTAAGCTCGAGAAGTAAAATGTTACCACAGATGTGTGTCAACACTAACAAAAAATTTATATGCAGTCACCGCCTCCTCTATGCAAGTACTTCACGTGGATAGATCTTGAAGTGCCAGAAGATGTCAAAAAGGACCGATACCAAGATTGTCTTAGGCGGCAACGGCGGTTTGAAGAATCGTTTCGAAGAGGCTTGGAGGAAGAGCGTCGTCAGAAGGAGAGGATGGAGCGGAAGAAACGAGAGGAGGAGAGGGCATGCCAAGCGAAACTTGCTCGTGAGGAGGAGAGGGCATGAAAGCTTGCAAAGGCTCGCGAGGCGCAAGAGGAGGACTCGGCCCGTGACAAGAAGGGGAAATGGCCTCGCTCTACTCAGTAGGGACTTCGCTTCGGTGCACTCGTCGTCAACTATCTTCTAATGAATGTGTCCTGAACTTGTGAGGGCATGTGAGATGTTGGTGAACTATCTTCTAGGCCAAGCTGCCATTTGTCATTTGTAATGAATGTGTCGTGAACCATGTCGTAGTAACGTTTGAATTGTCTTAAGTTATGAACTCATCGACATAAAATTTGTGTTTGTTCAAATTTATGTGATGCTGCAGTCATTGTAAGTATTATGATGTTCCGGTGAAATGAATGTGTTGTAAACTCTGTTTTCCGATGTTGCAGCGCTTGACACAGTGCCTTTGTACTATCTGCAGCCGTAGCGGATAAGCGTCACCTGATGCAGTCAGCGCTGGCTCTTAAGCGCTACACTATGACTTAGTAATTTTCGTGGATGGTCGATCTTGAAAGCCTTCTATGGCCCTCTGGATAGCCATGGCAGATTCAGCGCCTATGAGAGTACCTTTGTCTTATCTGGCCTAAGCTGAGTCTTTATAATCTTGTCTGCGATGCATGTTAGGCGCATTGCGATCTTGTTAACTGCCAAACTGCAGAAATAGATTCCATTTTGGCCTCATTCAGAACTGACATAACTTGCTTCAACATAACTAAAATTACTGTAAACACAAATACTGAACAAAGACAACTAATAACTTGAACATCACATCATTTAGGACAATTCAACATTACTACTAGTTCGCAAACACAAATACCACACTAGTAAGAGTTCATCAACATATAACATAACCTCACAAGTTCATCAACCTAATGAAACGGCTACAATAGCACTAACAAACACAAGCACTAATGATTTCCGCGCGTGTTCCTGGTGCCATGCCTGCATGTAATCTTCTTCTTCCTGGGTGGACGAGCCTCCTCTTCCTGCATTTCCTTCTCCGCCTCCGCCTCATGATCCAAGCTAGCCATCCGCGAGGTCCCTACGACCACCTTTGGGTTGCCTCTGTTGTCAAAGTCGTTGGGCGTGTACCGGCGTCTGGCTGCCTAGGCTTGAACACATATGGGGACAGAAGTTGAGCGTCCGCCAAAGTCATGTCATCATCAAGCTCATCGCCCTATCACACAATCAAACAATATGGTGAAGACCGACGTCGTAATCAAGTGAGAATCACATCTAAAGGATTAGTCATACCTCTTGGGTGACCGCACCCTCATCATCCAGATAAGCATATGAGGAACTCACATCGTCCCCCTGATGGTGAGATGAGGGGTCTGATGGTGTACCAGACCTGGAGGCAGATGGTTCATCAAATTCGGGATCACGGCAACCGAGAAGATTCGATAACCGCCTTAACTTCCTGGCCTGACGCTGTAACATGAACAAGTGTGGAAGATATCAAACTCCGCAACATAGACTGTCTCTCATAGTGAATGTGATACGTACCTTGAGGAATGCTCGTAGTGAACCATCATCATTGCCTTTTCCAACCGGTGTGTTCTCCAGAATAGACTGGCTCTCATCAGTTGCTTCTTGATCTCAGTGCATTGCGGATGAGAAAGAATGAACACCTTAGCCATTCAAACATGTGTAATACGACCAATGGGAAAGTAAAGAAGGAACACTTTACCACATAGTTAATCACCGGAACAGCAGGGACTCCTTGCCCTACCCTGACATCTCTGTTGTACTTCCCCTTTGATAGATCCTCAAAGTTCACGGGTTCTTCAAGAATATCCTCATTATATGCAGGCAGGCATAACACAACTTCAGTATTTTCAAGAAGCCATCGTATGTAGTTATCAAAAGCAAGTGGGTTATGCTCACGAAATTTGGTAGCGTCTGCTACTCTGAGCTTGCTCCACGCAAAGCTGGAAGCGGGTAACATACGAAGCATGATGCTTGTCCCAGTCCTTTATCTTCCGATGCCTTCTCCTGTCCAACCTGCATGGTACAATACCAAACATTAGCAAAATCAAGAAGCACTGACGATGCTTAGTCAATACGCTCTCTTACCTATGAAGTGCTTTGTCCGTATCCACCCATTCCGGCGGGTGAGGCTGGAACAGACCAAACTGACGAAACACGCGATGTGGCAAATGAAACTCAACAGCCCAGTTGCATATCAGTGGGCACCGCATAAGCCAGAGATCCCTATCCCGCAAGCACATCGAGTTGATGGTAAACTCCGGGGTGTACCCAAGTCTATCATCGGCGCCATATGGCTACCATTCCACCTATGAAATAGGGCAACAATGCAAAATTGGTGACTTTTTTCACCAAACATGAGAAATGACTGAAGTAATGACCTCGTTACCTGCTCAGGCGTAATCGTGTCCAACTCGGCAACGTACTTCTGGTACATGAGATTGACATCGTTCGTCATCTCGGAAACCACATCCCACTTGTAAGCCCAAGTGGGGCGCCGTAATTCGTCATCTTCATCTTCATACCAAGGATTAAACCTGACGCTCTTCGGGCGTCCAACAGGCAGACGCTCCCAGCTCCATACAGAAAGTAGAAGCATATTACTACCAATGCCTGCACTATTTGTGATCCTGCAACACGCATCGTCCAGCTCATATGAAAGAAAACAATGTTAACTTGACAGCAAGCTTGCATTGCTAATGAAGAAATGAGTTGATCACAAAACAGACCAACTACCTATCGGTACAAGTAGGCAAGAGTCGCTGAACCCCAGCTCCATTTGCTATCGAAGACGATCAACGCCTTCAGCCACATCCATGGAGCGTTCTTGCCAGTGGAGTCAGGAAACAAAGTCCTCGACACAACATACCACATGTAGACACGAGCATGTGTCTGGATCACATCATCAGTGGCATCCGGAGGGCACGTCGCAAAGTGAGTTTGAATCCACGTGAAAGAAACTCTGGCTGCTTTGCTTTCCCTCTTCTTCTTCTCTTCTCCCTCCTCTACATCAGCCTCAACCTCGGTAGGAGCCATACCGATAAGAGCAATCATCTGCTCGCGCCACCCATCAGAATCGGTGCTCATACAGAGAGGCATCCCGTCGATAGCAAGACCGGTGATCAACAAGACATCCTCGAGCGTCACGGTCATCTCCCCAGTCCGAAGATGGAAACTATGCGTCTCCGGCCTCCACCGATCAGCAAGAGCAGACACCAGTGGAGCGTTCAGATTCGGCGTGGACCGGCTGACCAACTGAATCCACGGGAGTAGTCCTGCCTGCTTGATGTACGGTGTGTACCGCTCATCGTAAGGCATGACAGGACCAGAGACCCTGTGATACCGAATCTTCAAAGATTCAAGCTTCTGCAAAAAACAAGTAATGACAAATCTTAGGGCATGTAAATTTCAACTTATGGCAAATTTGCAAAATATTTAGATTACTCGTTATTACCATCTCCTTCTCGCGCATCATGTAGGCCCAGTGTTTCGTGTCGTAGACATCGTTGAGAAGCCAAACCATCCTTACAAAGTTCAAACAATAAACATATATGAGTTCATCTTCATCTCAAATATCGGTATACACTGAACATCTAATATGTGCTCAATTACAAGAATCTCAACATCTCCTTCTCACACAATGAATATGTCATATGTGTTCAAATAAACTCAATATCTAATATTTCAAATAAACTCAACATCTAATATATATCTAAACAAACATCTCATATATGTCTACAAAACTCAACATCTCATAGTTATCTATAAAAATAGGCATCTCATGTATATCTAAAAAAACTAAACAATCTAGGGTTTCACTAACAAGAACCATATATTATGAACCAAGCAACAACACTACGGTACTACCACTATGACTACACATCCTAAATCAAGCAAATCAAGGGTTCCATCAAATCTTGGACAAATCTCTAAAATGGCAACAAATTTACGGAGGAAAAGAAAGGGAACGGAGGAGTTTACCTAGTAGGATGGATTGGAGATCGAATCCACGGAACAAATCTTCAGATCTGAGAGGGATGTGTGGGGGGGGGGCGATTCGATGGGGGCGCCGCCGCTGCTCTTTGTCCAGAGAGCGGAGAGGGGGAAGAACTGCCTGGTCGGGCTGGGCAGATGCGCTTTAAGTCACTGTGCAGCGCCCAAGCAATAGGCGCTGCACTTTACACAGTGTGACGCCTAAGCCTTAGGCGCTGCAGTGCTGTCTGTGGGGCCGCAACTGGACCAGAGCTGCAACGCTGGCAGGAGGTGCGACGCCCAAGGGAAGGGCGCTCCATAGTAGTGTGCGGCGCCTAGCTGTCGGGCGCCACATGAAAGGGTCAGCAGAATGCAATTTTTTCGAGAGCAGGTTAGTTTGTGATTTAATTTCGTCCTTAGGTCAAATATGTGATTTTTAACCATAACGAGGGCCAGCCCATTCACGAGGTCGCTTCAGCGAGAGGATCAATCTGGCTCGCGCCAATAGCAGTGCTCCAGTTGTGACGTATCTGAATCCTTCGTATTTGACTCCTTTCTGATTTTTTATCTGTATTTTTTTATTACCCTGGGACCCATGCATGGAAGGGACACATGCATCTCTTTTTCTGCATATAGTACAGTACACATTGTCTGTTTTCTCTTATACAACTCATTGCTTTTAATATCCTGTTGATAATTTAGATGGTTCATATTTTTAAAACCAAAAATAAAATTTTGAAACTTTTTATATATTTGAACTCATGATTTCAAAATCTTAGAACAAGATTAATTTTGGATACTTTTTTAGCACGTTTGAATCCATTTATTTCACAATATATGTTTCAATTATTTCAGTTATTTCGAACCATTAATTTCCATTGATTTTCTGAAATACAATTTCAATCATTTCAATCATTGTAAAACGCCTATTTCACACATTAGAAAACATATATTTTCAGTCATTCCAAAAGAATTGGCTCCCTAATTTCTGAAAACCGATTTCACTCATTTCGAAAAGCTCATTTCTTTATGTTCAGAAAATCAATTTCACTCATTAGAAGAAACTGATGTCACTAATTTCAAAAGAAATAATTTCACTCAATTGAGAAAATAGATTTCACTCGGTTTAAAAGAATGATCTCGCTCATTTTAGAAAAAGATTTCACTCATTCCAAAAAGTATGTTTCACTATGTTCAAAAAACCAGATTCCACACAGTTTAAACAAAGTTCACTCAGTTTGACAGAATGATTTTATCATTTCAAAAAATGATTTCACTCATTTCAAAAAGTGATTTCACTCATTTTAACAAACATGTTTCACTCATTCAAAACACTAGTTTCACTCATTCCAAAAAATATATTTAAATCATTTCAAAACGGTTGATTTCACTAAATTGAAAAAAAAATTCACTCAGCTTAATGAGAATGATTTCTATCATTTCAAAAAAAGATTTCACTCATTTCAAAAATTGATTTTAGTCATTTTAACAAACATGTTTCACTCATTCAAAACACTGGTTTTACTCACTCCAAAATATATATTTAAATCATTTCAGTACGGTTGATTTCACTAAATTGGAAAAAATATATTTCACTTAGCTTAATAGAATGATTTCTATCATTTAAAAAAATATTTCACTCATTTCAAATGGTGATTCACTCATTTTAACAAACATGTTTCACTCATTCAAAACACTGGTTTCACTCATTCCAAAAAGTATGTTTCGTTGTGTTCAAAAACAGATTCCGCTCATTCGAAAAACTTATTTCACTCGTTTCAAAAGTTGGATATAACTTATTTCAAAATGGTAGATTTCAGTAATTCGACAAAATGATTTCACTCAATTAATAGTCATATTTCACTAATTCCAAAATATAGATTTCACTCATTTCAGAAAATGGATTGCACTCGTTCCAAAAGGTGGATTCCACTTGCTTCAAAAACAGATTTCACTGATCAATATATATTCAAGATTGGCCTTGTTTTAAAGATCTGTGCGCCAAAAGTTCAAATATATAAATAGTTTTAAAATTAAAATTTTGGTCTAAAAGATATAAATGATTTAAATTAGCAAAGGTAAAAATGTGGATTTGTTGTGTAAGAGAGGAGAGAGACTGCACATGTACTTTTGCTGCCATGCATGTGTCCTACAGTACGTGAGAGAGAGGAGCATGCATCTGATCAAAGGTAGGCCGCCCATGTAATAATTTTGGTGGGGTTCATTCACTGCATTTTGTCAGGTATAGATGTTGTATAGCAGAAACTAAAAATAAATGCGTGGCAGCTGCACGAATCTTCACGCACCCAATGGATGATGGATTACTAACCGGTACATCCCGCTTTGCGCGGCGACTACGCGCTCCTCCCTCTCGCCCATGTCCAGCAAAACCGGCGGAAAGAAAAAATGAGCGCACACATGCCTCATCCAATCCGCCATCGTGCCTCCCCACGACCTCGCACGCCGCCGTTGGTGCTATGTCATCGCGTCGCCGCGCGGACCCAAATATTCGTCTCCCTCTCTTCTTTCACTGCCTCCGCTCCACTCCTCTGCAATCACATGCGCAGACGTCTCGCCGCCACGCTCCCTCTTCGACTCTTTTTTTTAGATAGCTTACCAGGCTTGTTGCCTGGTCTCCCTCTTCGACTCAATCTACCAGGAGCTCTGCCAGGTAACCGAGAGACATCCGTCCCCTCCCCTCTCTCTCTGAATTGGACTCGATGCGTGCTTCCTCGTAATTGATTCATGTGCTGCTCGTTTGGATCCAAGGATCTCCCTGGTGATGGGTTCATGCTCAGGGTCGCTTTGATCTCAGGATTAATCTAGCGTTCGTGGATTTAGTTGTCTCATGGTTGTTGGTGAAGCAATCCAATCTGATTTTTCATGATTGACTTTACATGATCCTGTCATTTGACCTCTATGAGATTTAGATTACGGGAAACTGCAGACGATGATACATGATATTCCATCATACCTCGTATGTGAAATGTCCAGACTATAAATGGGTTTTTACTTGGTACGCTAGCTACTATGTCATTTCTTTATCATTTGTTGTTTCAGGATTATATTTGCCATAATTCAACCTCTGTTTTGTTGTCAAAAGTATGACAGTGGTTAACCCATGTCGTTTATTTTTGCTAGATGAACCGGTTTATTTATGACATGTGGCCTTTCCTGGTAAGGGTTTTAACTAATCTTTTAGAGTGTTATTCACCCCCTCATCAATTTGTGTGATGTATAAACATGATTAGCCTAATAGCTCTCCTATGTTTATAGCAGGCAATATGCAAAATAATAAGAAGTGTGGCAAAGACAATATGCGATCCATATGTTGGAAAATATATTATACTAATCAATTGGATTAGGAAACTTTGACACTTGGTGCTCTTCAACCTACACTCCAGCTAGATTAAATTAGCACACTAATTCAAATCTGTAATGTATAGACATCCCTCACTGCAGTCCCATCTAATGATCGAATTGGATTTATCAACCTTCAGTTAGTCGTACTATAAGATTTTTTTTCTTTTGTGAGAATATCGTAAGATTGTTTTAAGGAGGTGTTACGTTAACAAATCAACATCTAAAATCAATTGTTCCTAGAATTTCAATCTGTGATATGCATTAGATACTTATGTTCCTATCAGTGTTTTAAATAGTGTGCTATGGTAAATAGCGGTGGACCTCCAAATCAGCTATAGCGGAGCTATAGCGGGCGGGCTATTTGTACATAAGACCATTTAGCGGCACCCTGCTGAAAAGGCCATAGCCGGCTATTTAAAACTATGGTTCCTATACATTTTATTTGAGCTGGGCACAAAAGGATTGTTGTACATCAGTTCCATCCTTTTTTAGCTTCTGTTTGTCATCTAGATATTTAAGATGTTTGGTCTGATGATCTCCCTCTACATTTGCTTGTTTAAGCAAACAGGAATTAAAATTTACAGAATGCGAGAAAAATAATTTCTAATTGAATCTGTGATTCGATGATTCTGTGAATGCGAAGGTGCATTCTTACAAATTGTCCGCGCATGTTAGTTTAGCCCCTGCCTGCATTATACAAACAACATGTTTAGATACTTTTCATTACTAGTAAATGTATACGTGCAATGCACGTTAATTTAGAAGTATATTAAGTGCATGCGGATATTAAGTAGGATATTATTTGCGTGTTATTATGTGATTAGCACTATATTTGGCATGAAATTAACTACACGTTAAACATATTGAGCGCTCGACATTGAAGCAGTCTAGGTCGTTGGATTGACATGATTTGATGGCCAAGATTAATTAGATATGCCCCTTTGGGTCTTTTTATATTGGTATAGATAAAGACATCTGACATGATCATATTGTTATTCTCAGCTTTTGGATTTGCATATAATGCTGACACCACATGGACTCTGAACTTTGAAGGAAGTTGTGCTAACTGCTAAGCTTTCCCTGCTTTTCCAGCTTGTGTGTTTCATTGATGGATGAGGTACAAATCTGTTCCTTAAGCGAGCAAATCAAAACACAAATGCAGGAGGTATCCGACAACACTGATGACCGCTACGTCATTCCACTTAGACCTGAAGGCAACATCAAAGGATGCCAGCGGCGGCAGAGATCAACAAGTTCTTCACCGTCGCATAGAAGGTGGAGGTCGAATGTTTCACCGTCAAGTGCACACTTATCATTCAGCTACAGTCACTCAATCATCGTCAGGAACACCGCCACACTAAGAATTGTGTAGCTGCTCTACTTTCAGGTCCAAATTGGACATCACATGAGGTGTTATGCTCAACACTAGCCAGTTCAAGGCAACCCTGCTGGTGGTTGTCTAAGCATGCAAATGGCAGGGAGCGGGCACTGCAATAATACATGCTAATAGGAGCAGTTTCATCTCGAGCGGACTAGCACTGCAATAAGTACATGCTACTCTCGGTGACTACTAACATGATTTGCACTCAGGCTCTCGCATATACTACAGAGGTACTGTCTGTAAGTATCACGGTTTATTGATTTATTTATATGAACAATATTGATCTCAAGGATAACATCTAGATTCATCTATTACTTCTGCTAATGTGACTGTAGCAACAGTCACTCCCATTCAACCTTTCATTAGGGAAACTACAACATGCATTTTGCTCACCTCAACATTAAATTAAGGAGTGCAGAAGGTTCAGGGCTTATGCGGACTATTGAAATGTTATATTTGTGGACAATGGAGAAAAGCCTAAATTAGGCATCAGAGTAGAATTTACACTCGTTGTTGCAGTGCGGCTTTTGGGCATCCTTAGAACTATAAGCCCAAACACGAAGATTAGATGCCACCTTGGATTTGTCTGGCTGTTAACTTGTGGTCATCAAACACATTTATATTATGCTCTGTCCATATGCTCTAGAGGAAACAAGCAATAATAGTGGACTGCAATTTCTGGGGTATCACACCCATTTAAACTGACGGTGCAAGTTCAGGCCGACCTTTTTTTTCCTTCAGATCTTTCTGTTTTAAGAATTGTACTGTGATAATTATACCGTTATATATTTATTTTAGATACATGTTCAAAGATTATTTTATTTCACCCAAAAATACAAAGGATGTGGGAAAATCACTATTTCTCTATTTCCTGAAATAAATGCCTGAATTTCTTTACCATGTTTTCTCTATACAACAGTGTCATCAATGGAACAAATAAAGTCTTCAGTAACTAAAAGGCCATTCCGATTCTAGTATGGTAAATATTTGATGGATGACAAAGTGTCCCGGGGGAGCTCGTTTGTGCTGATGATACTCAACTTATTCTGTAAATATCCTCTGAATTCACCATCCATGAGCCGCAAGTCATGTTTTCTGGTGCTATAAGTATAAAAAAAGGTTCATACTTTGTTTTATTACCCTTTTGTGGTGTTGGTACTATACCTTTTGGCCTAAGAAGGCTCTTTGAAACACTGAGACAAACAAAGCTAAACATTTGGAGTATGATTAAGCAGTCCAGTCAGCGTTACTAATCCCTACTTGAGCTTGACAGTATTTTCTGGCTTAATGTTTGAGATTCTATGTTAGCAAAAATATGTGCAGAATTTCATGTAAGTTTGAAAGCCAATAGATTCCATGCTTTGAGCTGCAAAGTGACCCCTATTCAGAATTGGTATTTGGATCCCAAATATAACTCCCTATGAACATATAATGAAATTTTAGTTGTGAAACGAGACTTAGACATACCATATTGCTATATGAGGGTGTTGCTATGTACAATTATAGATGCTTGCATTTGCCTTCCCTTTTGATGTAACAATATACATGTAGTTTGTTGTCAATACTGTTGGGACACCTTGTTCTAAAGTTTATGTCCAACATTTAAATTTTTGTTTTCATTTTTTCTTCTAAAATATATACCCTTGTATTTTGGTAGTTTTGAGAAGCACTGATGGTGTCCCGCTTATACATGTGAAACCCTACAATATCTTTAGAGCATGGAGGAGTCCGTTTGTGCTGCCAACCCTCACCATATTCTACAAATATCATCGACTTTACCATCCATGAGTGTCAAGTCATGTTTTCTATTTAATGTTCTTATAAGCAAAAATGTTCATATTCGATGGATGAGACCCTACAATGTATTTAGAACATCCGATCTACACATCTACATCATTTTGAGCCTTGGGTGAATGATGATTGAAGTGGGAACATGGGTAGTACCATAATCATGAAAGGCACCTGCATGAGTTGATGCCACACGGTATGAGGGTGCGGGGTAACTTTGGTTGCATCTCCAAATCAATAACCAAAGGGAGTAAATCATAAACAGGGTTAGTTTGAAAAAAATATCAATCAGGATACTATCTTCTTTGTGATACTGTTATTAAAATTGACCATCAACATGAAATTTTCGTGTTTACTTGATCATATTATGAACCCGTAGCAACGCAGGGGCACTCTACTAGTAACATTTGCATTTTCAAGTGACTTTGTGTTTGAGAAAAAATACTTCTTATGAAGTGTGTACTATATTCTCCTCACCAAAAATTAATCTACATTCAGGAACCAATCTTCCCACCATCTACTAAATCACTAAGCTCCCTAGGGGTGGAAGCCCTCAGACTCAAATGAGGTTGTGGACTCGATTTTTACGTCGATTTCGATTTTGACTCGGTCGTCGAAGCCTTGGCTGGGCCGCCTGAGCTGGCTCCCTCTCATCATTTCTATCAGGCCTTGTTTGGTACGCGTGGATTCGGGGGGCGGGGGGCCGAGTGGATATTCCTCGTGTTGCCCAGAAACCTCGCAAAAACTCGAGGGCCGATTGGTACGCGGTGTTTCCATGGCTCAACCCTTTCGATCACCTCCGTTCCACGTGGTTTAGAGCCCTCGAGCGGGGGCTCGCGGATTTGAAGGAGGAGACAATATCACGTGGAAACCACATATTTAGTGAAATCTTGGAAACTTAAACTGAGGTCATTGGATGCTAGTTGTATGGATCAGATTGACTCATAACTGCAATGGCGTATTTGCGCGAGGTACATGATTCTTGCTGGGTTGAATTTGCAATTTGTACATCCTTCCATCTCGCAACACACATTTTCTATCCGACGGCACAAGATCAAGTTTCCATGTTTTCGTTGAATGTACGGTTTCCACTAGATATGTAGTCATCATGGATTAGGGGGTGTTTGCCACATCGGCCCGCCGGTTATGGGTCAGGTCGAGGACCCTGACGTGGTTAGACTACGTCGGTATTTCCCCAAAGAGGAAGGGATGATGCAGCACAACGACGGTAAGTATTTCCCTAAGTTGTGAAACCAAGGTATTAATCCAATAGGAGAACCAAGCAACACTATGTAAACGATACCTGCACACAAAGAACAAATAGTTGCAACTCGACGCGTAAGAGGGGTTGTCAGTTCCTCCTCTGGAAAAAGATAGTCGGTTTGTATGAGTTTGGATAAATAGATCTCGCTAAAACACAAAATAAAATAAATAAATAAAGTGCAGCAATTGTGTCTATTTAAGCTTTTTCTCGATTGATATTCATTTTTTTCATCTATCTCATGAAATTTCCATTCTATTAAGCGATAAAGAGCAATTGACGAAGTCAGCAGGAAGTCCATCAAGGTATTTTTGGGTTTTTGGAATAATAGATCTGGAAATATAAGCGGCAAAAAATAGATCGGAAAGCAAATATGATAAAAGGTAGACCCGGGGGAGTAGATTTCACTAGTGGCTTCTCTCGAGAAAATAGCGCACGATGGGTAAACAAATTACTGTTGGGCAATTGATAGAAGAATAAATAATTATGACGATATCCAGACAATGATCAATATATAGGCATCACGTCCAAGCTTAGTAGACCGACTCCTGCCTGCATTTACTACTATTACTCCACACATCGAACGCTATCCAGTATGCATCTAGTGTATTAAGTTCATGGAGAAACGGAGTAATGCAATAAGAATGGTGACATGATGTAGACAAGTCTATTCATGTAGGAATAGACCCCATCTTGTTATCCTTAATAGCAACAATACATGCGTGCCTCGCTGCCCCTTCTGTCACTGGAAGAGGACACCGCAAGATTGAACCCATCACAAAGCACCTCTTCCCATTGCAAGAAAAATCAAGCCAGTTGGCCTCTCTAAACCAAATATGCAGAGAATAAATACGAGGTTATAAATAATTGTGCATATAAGAGATCAAAGAAGACTCAAATAAATTTCATGGATAAAAATCTGATCATAAACTCAAACTTCATCGGATCCCAACAAACACACCGCAAAAAGTCACTACATCAAATAGATCTCCAAGAGACCATTTTATTAAGAATCAAAGAGAGAGAGAAGAAGCCATCTAGCTACTGCCTATGGACCCGTAGGTCTATGGCGGACTACTCACGCACCATCGGAGAGACACCAATGAGGATGATGAACCCCTCCGTGATGGTGTTAGATTGGATCTCGCGGTTCTGGAACTAGCGGCGGCTGGAATTGTTTTTCATCTACTATTCTAAGGTTTCTGGAATATTTGAGAATTTATAGGGGAAGAGGCAGTGCATGAGACCTCCGTGGACCCCATGATACATCAGGGTGTGCCCTGGTGTATTGTGGGCCCCTCGGGCCTCCTCCTAGGTGCTTTCTTGATCCCCAAGGTGTCTTTTAGTCCAAAAAAATCTCCAAAAAGTTTCGTTGCATTTGGACTCCGTTTGATATGGATATTCTGTGAAGTAAAAAACAAGCAAAAAACAGCAACTGGCACTGGGCACTATGTCAATGGGTTAGTCCCAAAAATGATACTCCCTCCGTTCCTTGATATAAGGTGTATAGATTTTTGAGAAAAAGTCCAAAATATAAGGTGTATTGCGTTTCACCACTCGTTTGAATAATTTTTAAGGGATTTGATTACATTTCCTTATATAGGTCAAGCTCCTCTATTTTCTCATGTCAATTAGTCAGGTGCAATCTCGCCCAAAACTTGTGAAATTTTCCCTCCATGTGCGTTCTTTAATTTCCGTGCCAAAAACTATACACCCTATATTTAGGAACGGAGGGAGTATAAAGTTGCTATAAAATGAATATAAGACATCCAAGATTGATAATATAACAACATGGAACAGGCAAAAATTATAGATACGTTGGAGACGTATCAGCATCCCTAAGCTTAATTCCTACTCGTCCTAACATGTTCATCACCTATCCTTTTCTTTTGTAGCATGGACATTTGGACTTTTATATGGTTCAAAGCAATAGTCTAGTTTTGACATGAAGATTTCAATACTCAAGCATATCAATAAGCAACCATGTCTTTTAAAATATAAACACTAAAGAAAGTTATCCCTAGCCCATCATGCTTAATAATTGATCCATTCACGAAACACACTCGCATATTAGCTACATCCAATGCTCAAGTATGATCATAGTGCTCCCTAGTTGGTGCTTTATAAGAAAAGATGGAGACTCAAATAAAAATAAAAATTGCATAAAAGTAAATAGATAGGCCCTTCGGAGAAAGAAGCAAAGATTTGTAGAGGTGTCAGGGCCCAAAGCAAAAAAATTGAGAGATATTTTTTTTAGATGAATACTTTTCCCGTCAACAAAACGACCGAATAGTTCCCAATACTTTCCATGCTAGATACATCATAGGCGGTTCCCAAACATAAAATAAAGTTTATTACTTTTTCCACCATTCTTTCACAATCCATGGCTAGTCGTATCCACACGTGCCTTCCATACCAACACTTTCCAAGGATTTTTTATTTGACAACATGAAGTAAATTTATTTTTCATTTTGGGACTGGGCATCCCTATTACTGCCATACTCTTGTGCAATGACAAGTGAATAAACACTCATCTTGAGAATAACACAGCTAGCATGGAAAAATATTGGCCACCCCCTACCACTTCATGAGCAGTACGGGCACGCAAAAAGGAAATTAATTTTGAAAATTATAGATGGCACAAATAAATTTACTTAGAACGGCACGGAAATACCGCATATAGGTAGGTATGGTGGACTCATATGGCAAAACTGGGTTTAAGAATTTTGGATGCACAAGTAGTATTCCCACTTAGTACAAGGAAAGGCTAGCAAATAGATTGAGAAGTATCCAACCTAGAAACGAAAATTCACATAAAAACAAGCGAGCATTGAGCATAACTAACACCGACTAATGAACCACAAGTAGGATGTAATTTCATTGCAAAACTATTGACTTTCGCGCTTGCATAGGGAATCAAACCTTAACACCAATATTCTTACTAAAGCATAATTACTCACCAACATGGCTCATATATTACTATCATCATATGTCAAAACTATTACAAAGAATCAAGTTTATTTTGTCCAATGATCTTCATGAAAGTTTTTATTATATCCCTCTTGAATATCTATCACTTTGGGACTAATTTCATATGTTGCAATTGCTTTTGGCAAGCTCAAACAAATTTAAGTGAAGAACATGAGCATAAAATTTTCATCTCTAAAATAATTTAAGTGAAGCATGAGAGAATTTCTTCAAAATTTTACTAACTCTCAAATAAATATTAGTGAAGCATGAGAGCATTTCTTCAAAACTAATAAAGCACACCATGCTCAAAAAGATATAAGTGAAGCACTAGAGTAATTCCGTAGCTCAAAAAATTTAAGTGAAGCATATAGAGCAATTCTAACAAATCATAGCATAATTTGGCTCTCTCAAATAGGTGTGTCCAGCAAGTATTGTTGGGAAAAACTAAAAAGGAAAACAAGGAAAGACTCATATAATACAAGACGCTCCAAGAAAAACTCATGATATATGACGAATAAAAATACAGCTCCAAGTAAAATCACCGATGGTTGTTAGAAGAAAGAGGGGATGCCTTCTGGGGCATCCCCAAGCTTAGTTGCTTGGTTCTCCTTGAATATTAACTTGGGGTTCCATGGGCATCCCCATGCTTAGGCTCTTTTCACTCCTTATTCCGTCATCCACCGTGATCTCACCGAAAACTTGAAAAATTCAATCACACAAAACTTAACCAAACCTTCATGAGATCCGTTAGTATAATAAAGCAAATCACTACTCTAAGTACTATTGCAAACCCATTCATATTTTATTATTGCATTATATCTACTGTATTCTAACTTTGCCATGGCTTATTGTGACACCCTCGATTCAATCGTACACTAATCATACACACAAATGTGTACGATCAAGATCAAGGACTCACGGGAAGATATCACAACATAACTCTAAACACAAATTAGAATAATACAAGCTTTATATGACAAGCCAGGGGCCTCGAGGGCTCGAATATATAAGGTCGAATACACAAGAGTTAGCGGAAGCAACAATATCTGAGTACAACATAGGTTAGACAAGTTTGCCTTAAGAAGGCTAGCACAAAAGCAACATGCTCGAAAAGGCAAGGCCTCCTGCCTGGGAGCCTCCTAACTACTCCTGGTCGTCAGTGGTCTCCACGTAGTAGTAGACACCCTCGGGGTTGTAGTAGTCGTCGATGGTGACATCTGGCTCCTGGACTCCGTCATCTGGTTGCGTCATCCGACAAGAATGGAAAAGGGGGGGGGGAGAGGGAGGAAAGCAACCGTGAGTACTCATCCAAAGTACTCGCAAGCAAGGATCTACACTACATATGCATCAGTGTCAATGAAATGGGTAGTATCTGTGGACTGAACTTCAGAATGCCAGAAGAGAAGGGAAAGCCTAGCCTATCGAAGACTAGCATCTTCAAGCAGCTTCAAGCATCTTGCAGCATTAGAAGAGATAAGAGTAGCATAAAGTAAAGTAGTAGTAGTGTCATCAACCTCGCCCAGAGATCCTTCCTCGACTCCCTGCGAGAAAGCAATCCCAGAGCCATACTATCCAGTTCTGATCTCAGGTGTCAGGTTCTAGTTGTATCGATCGGGATACAACTCCAAGTGTCCGTTACCGTAGGACAGGCTATCGATAGTTGTTTTCTTCCCTGCAGAGGTGCACCAACTTACCCACCATGCTCGATTAACTCCGGCCGGACACACTTTCCTGGGTCATGCGTGGCCTCGGCCAAACAATACGTCACAACCCGACCTAGGCTTAATAGAAAGGTCAGCACGCCGGACTAAACCTATGCCCCCAGGGGTCCTGGGCCATCGCCCCGGGAACTCCCGCATGTTCTGAGGGCGGCCGGTGAGCAGACCTAGCTACATCCTTAAAAAGGCAGGTGCTTACGCAGTCCAACCCGGCACGCATCGCTCAGTTGCTGACATCCATTAAGCTTCAGCTCATGCATACAACGCAGAACGCCCATACCATGCCCATGTGAAAGTGCAACTATCACTAGGTGGTTTTGGTAATTCATAACAACATATAGCTCATTGAGCTAATGCTATTCCAAGACAAATATTTCAGGAAAGCTCAATGAATGGCATGGCATGGATGACGAAAGTGGATCCCTCAAAATATCAAGGACAAAGGATTGGCTCAAGCTCAAAAGCTCAAGACTCTACATTTTACATTTTAGTGATCCAAGGTCACATTGAGTCTATAGGAAAAGCCAATACTATCAAGGAGGGATGAGGTGTTGCTTAATGAGCCTCTTGCTTCATGTGCTTAGTGATATGCTCCAAAACCCTCCACTACTTTCTCACATCCACATATGACCTAAACCTAAAGTCAAACTCGGCCCTACCGATTCTTTCTATCCGGCGCCACCGAGTTCAATTGTCATAGCCACTGCCACAAACCCTAGGCAAATCGGTCTCACCGATAGGGATCTCGGTCTCACCGAGATGGGATTGCATTCTCTCTGTTTCCCTTCGTAACGTTTCGGTCTAACCGAAGCGACGATCGATCCCACCGAGATTGCAATGTAAACCCTCTGTTTCCTTTCGTAACTTTTCGGTCTCACCGAAAAGAGCGAATCGGTCCCACCGAGTTTACGACCAACTCTCTGGTTAGCTAATTACCAAATTCGGTCTCACCGAAGTTTGTATGTCGGTCTCGCCGAGATTATGTTATGCCCTAACCCTAACCATATCGGTACTACCGAGTTGCATGTCGATCCACGAAAACCCTAACGGTCACTAGGTTTACTAAACCCGGTCGAGACCGAGTTTGTTGGTTCGGTCCCATCGAGTTTAGTAAATTGTGTGTAAGCAGTTAGATTTTGTGTGGAGGCTATATATACCCCTCCACCTCCTCTTCATTCGTGGAGAGAGCCATCGTAACAAACCTACACTTCCAACTTACCAGTTAGAGAGAGAACCACCTACTCATGTGTTGAGGCCAAGATATTCCATTCCAACCACATAAATCTTGATCTCTAGACTTCCCCAAGTTGCTTTCCACTCAGATCTTCTTTCCACCAAATCCAAATCCTGTGAGAGAGAGTTGAGTGTTGGGGAGACTATCATTTGAAGCACAAGAGAAAGGAGTTCATCATCAACACACCATTTGTTACTTCTTGGAGAGTGGTGTCTCCTAGATTGGCTAGGTGTCACTTGGGAGCCTCCGACAAGATTGTGGACTTGAACTAAGGAGTTTCTAAGGGCAAGGAGATCGCCTACTTCATGAAGATCTACCGCTAGTGAGGCAAGACTTTCGTGGGCGACGGCCATGGTGGGATAGACAAGGTTGCTTCTTCATGGACCCTTTGTGGGTGGAGCCCTCCGTGGACTCACAAGAACCGTTACCCTTCGTGGGTTGAAGTCTCCATCAACGTGGATGTACGATAGCACCACCTACTCGGAACCACGACAAAAACATCCGTGTCTCCAATTGCGTTTGAATCCTCCAAAACCTTCCCTTTACATTCTTGCAAGTTGCATGCTTTAATTTCCGCTGCCTATATACTCTTTGCATGCTTGCTTGAATTGTGTGAAGATTGCTTGACTTGTTCAAAGATAGCTAAAATCTGCCAAAGTCTAAAATTGGGAAAAGGTTAGGTTTTTAATTTGTTAAGTAGTCTAATCACCCCCTCTAGACATACTTCAAGGTCCTACAAGTGGTATCGAGCTTTGGTCTCCATTTGCTTTGATTTCCATAGCTTTTGGTGGTCATAGCCTTGGTTTCACAACCTAGGAGAGTATGGCATCTAGCTAGGGAAATTATCACCGTAGAGGTCCTTACTTTGATGGCACTAATTTTGCTAGTTGGAAGCATAAGATGAAAATGCATATTCTCGGACATAACCCCGCTGTTCAGGCTATTGTGTGTATTGGTTTGCAAGGGGAATTATTTGATGGGAGAGAATCGAACCGTGAAGCTAACGCAGATGAATTGAAGATGCTGCAATACAACACTCAAGCTTGTGATATCCTCTTCAATGACTTGTGCCCCGAGGAATTCAACAAAATAAGCCGTCTTAAGAATGCAAAGGAAATTTGGGGTACTTTGATTGATATGCATGAAGGTACCGACTCCGTCAAGGAATCCAAGTTGGACGTGCTCCAAAGTCAGCATGACAAGTTCAAAATGAAGGATGGTGAAGGTGTCGCTGAAATGTACTCTAGGATTGCTCTTATCACAAATGAGATTGCCGGCTTAGGAAGCGAAGAGATGACCGACAGATTCATCATCAAGAAGATCCTAAGAGCATTGGATGGAAAATATGATACCGTGTGCACATTGATCCAAATGATGCCAAATTACAAAGATCTCAAGCCAACGGAAGTCATTGGAAGAATTGTTGCTCATGAGATGTCACTCAAGGATAAGGAGGAACTTCACAACAAGTCAAGAGGTGCTTACAAAGCCTCATGTGAAGCCCCACATCATCAAGTGAGAAACAAACCTTCAATGAAGAATTGAGCTTAATGGTGAAGAACTTCAACAAATTCTACAAGAGTAGAAGCAAAGAAAGAATCTCTAAGTCAAGGTCCTACAATTACAAAAGATCTTCTAGTCGAGGCGCCAACTGCTACAATTGTGGGAGACCGGACACTATTCCAATGAGTGTACGACACCCTACAAAAGAAGAGAAGATTCTCCCAAGAGAAGAAGTAGAAGAGAAGAATCACCACCAAGAGAGAGAAGGAGTAGAGATGATCGTTATGAACGAAGACCCTCACGGAGAAGCAAGGATTCAGATAGGAAGGACAAGTCATCAAAGGGCTACACGAAACGAAGACATCAAGCTCACGTTGGTGAATGGGTATCCGACTCCGACTCCGATAATCACTCCGAGAGAAGCTATCACTCTGACTCCGAATACACTCAAGATGAAGGTGTTGCCGGTCTAGCACTTGTGTCAACCAACTCCTACGACATATTTGAATCACCAAATGAAGGAATTGCTAGATGCTTCATGGCCAAAGGTCCTAAGGTAACACACCCCGAGTACGTGGATTTTAATAGTGATGAAGATGACTTGCTAGGTGATGATGATTTACTTGTTGAAAACTCTAGTGATGAATACTATGATGAAACGTCAATTAATCATGCTAATCAAGATGAAACGAATGACAATGATAAGGAGAAGATTGAGCGTCTAACTAAAGAACTAAACACTCTTAAGTTAGCTCATGAAACTATCTTCGAAGATCATCGAGAACTTTTAAGGGCTCATGAGAAGGTACGCTTTGCAAAGCTCAATCTTGAGCAAGAGCATGAGTTCCTAAAAGCGATCAATGATGATCTCCATAAGAAAAGTTCTTCTTACATTGCCAAGCGTTTACTCTTATCTACTTACATACCTCAAGTCAAGTCTAGTAACAAGAACAAGAAAGATTCTTCTTCTAGTAGTAACAATAACAATGCTAAATCCAATATTGTTGCTTCTAGTAGTTCTCTTGATTCCACTAATGATCCTCTTAGCCAAGTTACACTTGAGCAAGAAAACAGCTTATTGAAGGGAATTATAGAGAAAGGGGTATACAAGAGCCTTGTCGGGAGTAAGCAATTTGAGGAAATTGTACGCAAGCAAGGAAGGCACCGAAAGAATCAAGGTGTTGGTTTTGAACAAAAGTTCAATGCCAATGGAGTTGAGTGGGAAGAAGATCAATACCCCAAGACGAAGTTTGTTCCTCAACAAGAGAAGTATGATCCTACTTCCTTCAAGGGAACACAAGCACAAGATGATCTTCCACCACAAGACCACAAGAACAAAGGCAAGGACAAGCTTCAAGAGGAGATTGATGCATTTGAAGAAGCACCTAAGGCCTTGGTCAAGTGGGTTCCTAAGACTACGTCAAGTTCTACTTCATCAAGTACAACTACTACACCAAGGATTCCCATCAAGATGATGTCGATCCCGAAGAAGAAGAACTAGAGAGTTCTTGAGGGTGACTCCGCCAACATTCTTCACTCATATCATTATGGCAAGGACAAGTGCAACCACCTTTCATATCTTGCACTAGTTCAAGGAGTCACAAACCCTCATGTTGGTAAGGCAAGGGACAAGGTAACCTAATGTTTTCATGGACATCATTTTGTGTGGGCATCACTCTATGTCTATGGATATTCTTGTTTGTTCCTTGTGGGACTAACCCATGTAGGTACTAAAAGTGAAACTCACTCCAAAGGTTTGCTCCAAAAATATCTACATCAACATTGAGCATCCACATCTTCAACACCTAAATGAAGTCATCATCGACAAAACCCAAGGTTAGTTTATCCCTCTAAGGGGGGGGGGGGGGGATCTCACATCTAGGGGGAGCTTAACTCTAAGAATTGAGTCAAAGCAACACTAATGTTGTGAACACATAAATGCTTTATGTAAAAGTGGTAACCCACTTGAGCTTAAGCGATGAGTATGACCTATGATCAAATGTTCTCATTTGACTCCTAAGTCAATATACTCATATATAGATGACCTAGTCATCGCCAATTGTTTGATAGATGCTAGAATTGGTTGTGCATGCTTTGTCACATATTTCATTTGTCATTTTATTGTGTGAGCATGTTGATTGCAGATTTTACTCATTCGAGGACATCCACTTGTTATTTTGATTGATTGGCTTCTTTTTCTTTGGGCAAGTGGATGGACAAGAATGCCTAAGAACCTTCTCTAGCTATCTATGCTTTTCTCGTCTCAAACTCTATTCATGCTACATCACAAAATTTGATCAAGTCAGATTCGAACCACTCTGTGTGAGGAGCACTCAGAATCCCTGATTCGTCATAGACTTAAACTTCCAAAACTTCTTTGTGATTTTCGATCTAACCGATTCCTCCATTTCGGTCATACCGAGATTACTAAGTCGATCTAGGTTTTCATCTCGGTGCAACCGATTTGAATTTTTCGGTCACACCGAGTTGCTGCAACTGTTAACAGTTATGCATCTTGGTGCCACCGAGTTGTTCCACTCGGTCACACCGACAGTGTCGGGCTATATATTCACACGGGCAAATTTTGGAAAACTTTCTCCAAAACTCCTCGCCCGCGCATAGCTCGCTCTGTCTACTAGGTCTCCGGATCGTCGACTTCATCGCCAGCCTCCTCCTGTCGCTGGTCTCCGCCGCCGTCAACGGAATTCATCTCCGCCCTTGCCGCCGTAGCGAGTTCACCGCCGAACTAGGGTATGAACTCGATCACAGTGCTATCCTCATCTGATTCTCAGCACATTGTGTTCATAATGCCTCTTGCCACGATTGAAACACCTCTATCTAGTCAAAACAATCCTTAGAATAGGTGTGATTCGAAAATTTAGGGTTAGGTTTCTGCCGAAACCATCTCGGACCCACCGAGTTGAAAAAGTCGGTCCCGCCGATTTGGCTAACGCCATTGCACTAGTAAGTCTCGGTCTGACCGAGAATTGCTAATCGGTGTGACCGATTTTAAAACTTTGTGAAACCCTAGCAGTCTCGGTGCCACTGAACTGTGACTCGGTCTGACCGAGTTCACTAGTTTAGGTTCCAAAACTGCTTCGGTATCACCGAGTTTGAAAATCGGTAGATCCGAAATGCTTTCTGTGGAAAACTAAAACTAAGTTTCTTGAATCATTCTTTTGCAAAAATCTCTGCATTTTGTGATGCTCATCCACTCTACCTCATCTATAACTATTCACAGGGTCAGCAATCAGTGTGTGCAGCATGTCAGACCAAAGTGACAGCCAGAACAAGTCATAAGAGCAGATTCACATGAGTGAGGGCACTAGTCCCTCTAGCAGCTCAGATGAGGGGGCGAAGCACTCCCGACAATTTGCCCAAGGCTGCCACAAGGACAAGGAAGAAGAAGACCTCAGAGTCTGAGGATGAGGATTATGTGGCAGTTGAGGATGAGGCAAGTTCAAAGAAGAAAGTGCTCTGCTCAACTGCAGTTAAGCCAGGGATGAAGATCAAAAGGCCTGCAGGAAGACAACCAATGTCCAAAGCCAGAGTCTCCACTCAAGCTTCTTTGGAATCCCAACCCAAAGAGCCTGCCATTTGAAGGAAAGAAAAGGAAGGAAAGGGTCAAGAAGACCATGGCCGAGTAATAGGAAAGCCTTCCATGATGGAGGAAGAAGAGGAAGAAGAGGTTCTTGAACCAGCACCCAAGGCACAAAAGGCGATGGGTGATGCTATACTGATCGAGGCTGCCACTTCAAAGCCCAAAGTAGCACCCAAAGCTGCCCCCAAGCCCAAAAGTGCACCTAAGAGGAATACTAGGAGTATACCAGCTGCTGAAAAGAACAAGGCCCCAATGCCTGATGTTGCTGCTGAGGAAGATGATGAAGGGCAAGTCCTAAGGAAGCTCAAACCCAAGATTCCAGACCATAATGATGCTCATCCTGTGGCTGAGAACATGAAGATCAGGAGATTTAGGGTTGAGGCTATGGAGAAAGTCGAGATCCATATGCCACCGGAGAAGAAGGACTCTTGTAGATTACAGGTTCCACACCAAGGAGCAGCAGGACTTCTATGAGACCATCTTATTGGATAAGAAGCCCATAGTATGTGATATGAGGTGGGTCGATTGGACCGACATTCAGGAAAATGAAGAACACTATCACAGGTGTATGATAGCTTCGGTCGTGTGGAGTTGCAGATTTTGTTGGGCGTAAGCTCACAAACTAGAATGACGAGCTCATTATGCAATTCTACTCCTGACAAAGACATTTCTATCCATATGGCGGGATAGTTTGGATGTCGGAAGGAACGAGATACCAATCAACCATAGAGGAATGGGCAAGTCGATCAATGCCCCAAAGGAAATCAAGATGACTTGGACATTTATGCCAAGAAGAAGATGGATCAGAACTCAATGTCACAGATGTACAAGGAGATCCCTGATGATGCACTTGAGACTTTGAAGTTTGGATCAGTTCATTTTCTTCTGTCAGGGCTGCCTACGATCAACCTGATCCTTAGGCACACTCTGTTTCCAAAATCAGGTGACCACAACATGATCAGAGGGCATGCAATTAATTTGCTTCACATTTTTTATGTGCCCCAGAAATTCAAGGTCATGAGCCTCATAGTTGAAACTACCAAGAGGACGGCAGCAGACCAAAAGAGGAGCTGTGGATATGCCCCACAGATTCAGGAGTTGATTAACTCAAAGATAGGCACAGGGAAGTATCTGTTGGATAAGGAACACTTAGTTCTCTATCCTGAATTTGAGGACAATCAATTTGTCATGACTGAGAATGAACCATCATCAGTACAAGCTCAAGAGAAGAAGGAGAAGGCAAGGAAAGAGAAGGCTGCCAAGATGCCCACTCTAGCAGAGGCATCTCGAGTACTTTGAAGAACAAGCAGGACCAGCTTGGTTACTTGATAGCATCAACTCTGCGGATTGAGAAGGGGTTGGCCACCCTAACTCAAAACCAGGAGAGCCTGGAAAGAATCATGGAACAAAAATTCTATGACCTTGATGTTAAAGTAACTGAGATTCAGTCAGCTGTGGAGCAGCTACAGGATGACATGCAGGAGAGGAAGGGCATGACAACAAATGATGCATTTGCCAGAGTGCCTCGAGCTCAGAGATCAGCTGTAGAGCCAGTACCAGTCACCAGAGTCACTTCATCTGTTCCAGCTACAGCTCCAGCGCAACCAGCTCCAGCACCAACTCCTTCAGCTCCTTCCACATCCACTGAAGTCTTCGTCCAAGGAGCCATCTCTACGCCACCAGCAGAAGACCAAGCCTGAGAGACGATATAGTCCTATGCATTTTCTAGGAACTTTTTGGTAACTTGTTGCCAAAGGGGGAGAAAAATGTATAGATCATAGGCTTCGAGAGAGAGAGAGTTTGCTTTTGTTCTCTATTGTCTTCTTGGTTGAACTTTGTTTGCTTTTGATTGCTTGAGATACTATGCTATTACCCGTGAGACATTGATGATCATGTGTTTGATCATAAGCTACTCTTATGCTTGTTATATGTTATTATCTTACTTATCCTTATATGATCATTCACTATGCTTGGTGATGAGTGCATGTATTCAATCTTTATTATTTTGAGCGCTCCACCAAGATGTATGTGACATGGAAGAGTAACCCACGAGCCTAATTCCTTGTGCATTTGCAGTCCAAAGTTATTATATGAATTTTCAAAGATTTAAAAAATTTCTGAAATTATTATTAATTCTAAAATGGAGTTATTGCACTAGCATGACGTCATCATGACGTCAGCGGTCAACATTGACAATTGACTGGTCAAACAGGGCAGTGGGGCCCGTCTGTCATTGACCTACTAATTAACAGATTTAAATTAACTAAACCAGTTCATTAGGGTAACTAAGCAAGGTTAATTAAGTTAGTTAATTAACTAATTAATTATTTATTTTATATTTATTTTTTTAAATCTTTTTTTTACACAGGGGCGTGGGGCCCCTTGGTCAGTCTCCCAGGCCTTAGCGGGGCGGGCGTGGCCACGCGGTTGCCGGGCACGGGAGCTGCCCCATTAGGGCGCCCGCCCAGGCCACCAGGGGAGAGGGCGCGCTGGCGATGGCCCGGTGCCACGGGCGTGGGCAAGGGAGGAGCGGCGCTGAGGTAGCTAGAGGCGGCGCAGTTCGACGACGAAGCATGGCAGCAGGCGCGGGCGCGGGAGCGCCAGCGGCGACGGTCGCAGCAGAACAGTGAGCAGCGTTGGCGAGGACGCGAGAGGAGGGCGCTGCACGCCGCTGGGCTTGGTCGCCGTTCACGCGACGAGCACGACAGAGCGAGGCAAAGCGGGGCGTGCTAAGCGCTGGCTGAGCGGAGCGCCGTGAAGACGCTGGCGCGCAGCGGCGCGTAAGGTATGCGGCGCAAGGAGCAACCGCGCAGCAGTGGGAAGTGCGCGGTGTAGCCGCGGGGAGCGCGGGAGTTGGAGGTCTTGCTGGCCAGCGGCTAGCGGGTGGCGAGAGCAGACTGTAGGAGCGTGAGCAGGAGCAGTACGTAGCAGCCGCACAGCAAGCAGCAACACGGGGAGCCGAGCGGTGGAACGCGGCGGACGACGTTCTACGACGGGACAGAGAGGACAGGGGGAACGAACGCAGGGACGGGAAGCTCACAGTGTGGCATAGGGAGGCCGGCGAGGGTTTAGTTGCTGCCGGGGAGGTCGGAGTTGACGGAGAGGCCCGGCAACCAAAGCGGACGAGGGCGACGTGGATCCGGCGAAGGAGGACGACTTCGGCTCGTTTTCATATTCGTAGTGGACGCAGCGGACGACGTCAGTCTTCGTGGACGCAACGGCGAGGCGAGAGGTGGCCGGTGGCCACGGCAGAGTGAGTCGGGCGGCGACGGATCTGGAGGAGGGGGGGGGGGGCGCTCACCAAGAGAGAGCGCGAGGGGAGTGGAGTGGGGAAAATATCTGGTGGGGGGTAGCTGACGAAGCCGAGGGTACTCGGCCATATCCCCTCGGCAGCGAGACACGGGGTGACGAGGTGGTCGGGCGGCGATCGCGCGGGAAAGCACCCGGTCACGTGAGCAGTGAAGACGACCGGGAAGGGGGCAGCTAAGTTTTGCCGCCCAGGTGGGCCTGTCCCTGGTGGGCCGGGGCCCGGGGAGCAGGGGAGGCTTTTCTCTTGTTTCTTTTTTTTTGCCTTTGTTTTTTATTCTTTTAGTTTTCTGATTTCTTTAGATTAGGGCATTAAACCACTTTGCAAAAAATGTTAGTTCACCACCAATATTAACAAATGAAAATTTGCCACATGATGAACATTTTATTTTAGACATTTGAAATTTTTTGAGTTTGACTTGACTTTGAATTTGCATCAGATTCGAACCAACGCGAGTTTAACAACAGTAATCATGATGACGTGGCATCATTAGCGGGGAATTACTATAGCTTATTTATCCGGGCGTCACACTTATCCCCCCGGATACAATCCAGAGATTCATCAAAATAAGCACATAATGCAAAGAAAATAGAATCTGTCAAAACATAACAGTCTGTAGTAATCTGGACTTTGTCCATACTTCTATAACTCTAAAAATTCTAAAAAATTAGGACAACGTAGGCAATTTGTATATCAATATTGTGTAAAAAATTCAGAAGTTTTCGTCGCTTTCTGTAAATCTAAACAATTATGTTACTGGACATAAAAGTTTCTATTTTTCAACAATATCAAATCAACTAGCACCCAACATGATCCCAAAGGCTTTACTTGGCACAAACACTAATTAAAACATAGAAACACAATCATAAAAGTAGCATAATTGTGCAAACACTCAAGAACAGAAAGAAAAAGGCAAAATTAAATTTTATTCATTGGGTTGCCTCCCAACAAGCGCTATCGTTTTACGCCCCTAGCTAGGCATAAAGCATAGATTCAAGTATTGTCATTTTTGGTTTTCGCCCCATTGGATGCCTTCGTGATTGATTCATATGGTAGCTTAATTCTTGTTCTAGGGAAGTGTTCCATACCCTTTCTTAGTGGAAACTAAAATTTAATATTCCCTTCTTTCATATCAATCACCGCACCTATAGTGCGTAAAAATGATCTACCAAGTATGATAGGACAAAACGGATTTCAATCAATATCAAGAACGATAAAGTCTATGGGCACATAATTCCTATTTGCAAGAATAAGAATATCATTAATTCTTCCCAAAGGCTTTTTAATAGTAGAATCTACCAAGTGCAAATTAAGAGAACATTCTTTAATGTTGGTAAGACCAAGCACATCACATAAAGATTTTGGAATTGTGGAAACACTAGCACCCAAATCACATAAAGCAAAACACTCATAATTTTTAATCTTGACTTTAATGGTAGGTTCCCACTCATCATATAATTTTCTAGGAATTGAGATCTCGAATTCCAACTTTTCTTCTAAAGCTTTCATCATGGCATCTACGATACGTTTAGTAAAAGCTTTATTTTGTTCATAGGCATGGGGTGAATTTATCATGGATTGAAACAAAGAAATACATTTAATCAAAGAGAAACTATCATAATTAAAGTCTTTGTAAGCCAAAAGAATGGGCACATCACTAGTTAAAGTTTTGACCTCTCCAAACCCACTTTTATTATTTTTCTCTCGTCAAGATTTTCACCCTTCGAATCATCGGGACGCCTTCTAGCTAAAGTTGACTCTTCTTTAGTGTGGCACCCCGTCTCAGAGAAACCGGAACACCCCTTATTCCAGCCCAGAGATCGAGGTGAAGTCTTCTGGAATATGGCACTGCTTAGCATAGAATAAACCAGCTCTCTATTACAACACGAATATGAATCCAAGTTCTCTGATATTACAATGAATAATACCGACATGGTGACGCTACGCCAACCACAGTTGCTCTATGCGAGCAGCATAACAACTCGAGGCAGCGGAACCTCTACTGGCAACGGAATAACTCTAGCAGTGGAACAACGACGATGGTGATGGACTCCAATCCACAAGGAATCTGGCTGGAACGTTTATCCTAAATCGCGAATACAGAAACCACACCAAACAAGCAAGCAGTCTAGGCATGACCTGCAAATTCGCATGACACGCCAGGTCAGTATATTGAATGTACTTGCAAGCTCATAATAAACCAAAAGCAATCAAGATAGACAACAGCATGGCAATTACAGGTTACTTAGCAATGACGAACATGATACTATCAGAACAACCTGGCATGTACAACATGAACATGATATAGCTAGAACAATATGAGCATGGCATGAACATATGAACATGATGATACTAGCATGCATCATGATGACACTATCATGCACCAACTTACTCTGCTCGGGTTACCTCGTAACCATCACATGCATAAGCTTACCATCACGGACATCACACGATCATCTCAGGATCCAATCAAGCTTGGTATTACAATATCGCAGTAATCAGTACATGATCACAAGGAGCTTGACCTTTACCCGTGATTCTCGCATAACACCACAAATATCCAACAACTCGGCATCCTCGATACCACAGTGATCCTCTCACGATCACATAAAGATCAACCAACTTCGGTATCCAAGATACCTCCGTGATCATCTAACGATCACAACCAATCTCTTTCTCATCCTCGAACCAGGGTTGTTATTAAGCACATTATTATTACTGTTGACTCATAGTGTGACCGACTACAAACTGGGCCCTTATCTGCGGGCACGACTATCGATAGATTTGACACACACTCTGCAGGTTAGTACATTGTACCCACACCACGGAACCCATGGCCCCGCACTCCCATTCGGGTGGACCAACGACATTCCGACAAAACCGATCTATTGTGATCACACTCTCCTAGCCACTCCGACCAACTCCCCTCTGGGCTAATTCATGGGTGGCCCCGATGTCTACCAAAGACATCCAACGGCCGCTGTCATGGCAAAACAATCAACGGTCCCAAACGGGGACAAGGTATACCAATCACAACGAAGGGCACACAAGGCTTATGTCCGCCTACCTGATCAAGGTAGCGCGCGCCCATAACCTTCCCTCGTTGGAGGCATCGGCGAGAAGCATGACAATAGACCCAGTTAGGACCTCCCATAAAAGGAAAATGTGGTTGCACTGGTCAGCTCGAATTGGTGGCACTATGACTCAGCCAATAGTTGTTCAAGTTTGATTATTATCCGATTAAACTTGAATGCAATAAGCTGAGCCATATTAAAATAACATGATTCAATTACAATGCATGAGCATGATACCAACATGAGCATGGGTGTGCAACCATAATATATCATCGAGCATAACAAATGAAGCATATATCCAACTGAGCATGGCATACTAACGAGCATGATCATAACACTACACATGAGCATGGCATGACCACTAGCATCATAAAGAAATACCATGCAAGAACATAGCAAGAACACTACCAAGTAAGCATGTAACCAACTAGCTGCAACGGAACATGCATAGCAACGGTACTGATGACAGATATTAAACATGCAACAGATGAGCATCACTACCACCCTCATGTACTACTACTACCAAGTATGACATGTAACCATGATACTAGCAAGTATTACAAGATAACAAGAAGCATCGGAACATAGCATGAAGGTGGACATGAATCCACGAGCAAACCGAAACAACAACAGTAGCAAACAAGGATAGAGATAATGGGCAAACTTTTTTTTATTAAATATTCAAGTAAAAACCATGGCTACTGCTGGCTATCATGCAAGTGGCTGTTGTCGCTTGCCTGGGGGTGACAGAGACTCCGGGAAGAAGTGCGGTGAAGCCGCGGCACGAAATGCCAAACGGTTATCTCTCGAAGGTGGCTGATTAGAAGCAAGGGCAAAATGGTTATTTTCACTATGGGGCCACCTAGTAAAAATGAGACAAACAAAAATATCTCGATGAGACGAAGAAGTGAGCGTTGGTTTCACCTCGATCGGAGTTACGTTTGCGGAGTTATGAGGTGTAGAAGATCTGCGACTTTTCTGTAAAAAGAATATTCACAGCCGGGTCCCTGAGTGGATAAGACAAACAGATTTCAGTCAAATACGCTTTCTGATTTGGAAAACGTACTTTGGTCGAAGGAGGAAGGAAATACGCTTTCGGGCAAATGAAAGCGCACTAAGAGGAATACGCTTCCAGAGAACTAAAAGCGTAGTCCCCTAAAAGGCGCTTACAGTTATCCACGTGGACCTGGGCCTTAGGCCACTTACAGGCGGGTCCCATGTAGCATGGGGGGTGGGGGCGACTGGATCGTCTCCTTCCTCCCCGCGCCTGAGCTCCCGTGAAGTAGGGGAGGGGAGACAGAGGAGGAGGCCGCGCCGGGCCGGCCGGCTCCGGCCGTCTTCGGCCGAGACAAGCACGCCAGCGGGACCAGCGAGGTCTGCCGCACCCATTCAGAGGGTCGGAAGGTGCCGGGGAGGGCAGGGGAGGCTGCGACGGGAGGAGGCAGGAGAAGGACAGAGAAGTGGGGGCGGCGGTGGTCTTCGGTGGTACGGGCAGCTCCGGCAACGGGCAAGTGGTTGGGGCGGTTCACGAAGGTGAGGGGGAGGCAGTGGAGGTGGAGGGGAGGCTAGAGGGGGCTGTGGTGGCCGGAAACGAGTGGACTCCGGCAAGGTTAGGCGACTCCGGTGGGGAAGGAGAAACGAGGAGAGGCTTGGGAGGTGCGGAAGAACTTGGGCACGCTATTTATAGACCGAGGGGAAAGCTCTAGAGCTAACGAGCGAGCTCGGGCTGAGCTTTAATGGAGGACAGAGGCGTCTAGTGGCACGGGCGAGGGCGACGGCGACCACACCACAGTGATGCAGGGCGGGGCAGCAATGCAGGGCGACGCAGACGAGCACGGGCTACCTCCAGGACAAGGTTTGATGTCGAGACGCGAAGGGAAACGATGGGAACAGGGGCAAGAACATGCCAGAGCATGAGCTTTGGCTGATTCATCCCGTGGTCACCGCGTGAACTGGCATACTCAATCCCAGATGGTCGGCCAAATCATGTCTAGTAGATAGTGCTTAGTGCCCTTAGTCAAAGAGAAGAAATAAATCGGTCCAGGAGCAAAGAAGATATTTGGAGGAGGAGCCAAAACATTTGGACTGCAAGGTGTTTGTTCTGCAGGGAGACAAGAACAGGAGGAGGCAGAGGCTGAGATTTGGCATGGCTTTATCACATGCCAAGGTGACCGTGTTAGAAAAATATCAACCCAAATGGAGGTCTTTAGAGGGTACTTGCTGTAGAAACCACCATAATGGCCAGAATTAGAGATGATGAAGTTGCACTCACATACATGATTTTTATGAGCTGAAATTTGAGGAGGTGGGTTATTTGATCATATGAAGCTACTTTAAAAGTTTCATACCATTTGGAAATACCAAAATGGTACTTGCTTCACAATGCTTCTGACCAGAAACATGGAAAAATTGCACAGGGCAAATGGATTAATGAATTGAGCCAAAACTCGGTGGAGGGAGTTTATATAGATAGGAGACTGTCTTGGTAAATTTTCAGCTTAAATGAAGCAATATAAAATATGGTTGCTTCACAAACTGAAAATATGATCAGAAACTAAGATTTGGAGATGTGCTCACATAGATGAGTTACATGAGCTCAAATTTGGTGGAGAGTGATGATTTGATCAAATGAAGGACCTTGCAAAATTTCAACTTATTTGTATATGCCTAGCTTGTACTTTCTTCACAATGGCTTCCCTCAGACAAGAACTTTGAAAAATTACTTAGGAATATTTACAAGAAAAATTGAGTTGAATTTTGGCATGGGCAATTATATGGACACGAAAAGATGTCCAAAAAATTTGGGGTCAATCAAGCAAATATAAATGGCACTTGCTTTGCAAAGTGCCATGTAGGGCAGAATAGGAAAGAATTATTGCATGAGGATTTTTTTAACATGGCAATGAAATGTTTTTCCATATTTGAGCAAGATAGGACCCAAGCAATTTATGAGAATTATTTAGGGATTTTGGGAGTGACAGAAAGATAGGTTGCTTCACAACCTAGATCAAATAGGGTTATTCCTTTTCTGTTAAAGGAATATTCCCTAGAAAAAGAATATTGGATTTGGGCTAGGATGAAAGTGACATGATCTAGGGATGATGATGAGGATGGCAAGCCACTATAAAACCTAGGAAGGCATGATCTTCCGGAGTTTCAGAACCACATAGCCACGGAAAAATAAATCAAATCAAGAAATACAAGAAAATCATCAGAAAAAGGAAAGGGCAAAATCTAGGATGTTAAAAGCATCCCCCCTTAAAGAAATCTCGTCCTCGAGATTTGGTTGCTTAGGGAACAAGTAAATATTTTGACTTGAAGAAACCATTTCCAACTCGGGTTTCTCTTACTTACTCTCATATAATGTTCCCATTGAATATGATCTGACTGATTGCCTTGATCTGGGGTGGTTTGCTTCACCGTATCTGACATCCTGACAGGACTTACCTCATATGTTCTTGTTCATACTGACTCAAATTTTTCTTTCATATCTGCTGGCTTAGCTGGGATCTGAAAGATTATCATTACTGACATACGTGTCCTTCTCGATATTGATCCTTGCTGGAGATGTTATTAGCGTATCAAGTACCGAGAATATTCCACGGGGTTGGGAACACATCTTCCCATGGAACAAGGAATCTCTTCTATCCAGGCATTGTGCTGCTCAAATATATGCATGCCTTCTGGGTTCAACACAGTGATGTGAATCATACCTGTTCTTTCAATGGATTATGACATCTTGCAGGAGTTTCTGACTTATCTTGACTGGCTTCACAATCTCGAGTATCCAATTTGTACCAAAGGTTTAACTGTCGCTTGATGTGACTGATAGAAAAACACACCATCTCCTGATGATAACATTTGCAGACTTGACTGGTGGTGATCTTGGCAAAGAATCCCGTTCACGGCAGGCTATTCTTTAATCTATTCCCATTTGTGAGAGAAAACAATTTTCAAAGTATGTGCTCTCACATTGATTCTTCATTTTGACGATATTCTCATCAGGATAGTAGGTTGTGCGATACTTTAGCACGGTTACTGAGGTCAACATGTTTAGTTGTCCTTGGGTCTGTAGCGACCCGACCCGAATGGATCAAGTCTCTGTGCTTTCGTGTCATCCTTGGATCGGTATGCTGACACACACAGTACTCGAAGGATTTATAACAGAGGTAAATCACATGTATAAATAACGTAAATACTATTACCTCAATCCAAAAGATAGCGGAAGCTTAACAAGGTTGTGGATTCCCATCAACACCAACGGCAAAGTTGAGTATAGGAAATCGTAACCCCAACGTATCACTTACTCGTAAATGCGAAAAGTCTGCAACATGAAAAGTTGCATCCCGAAAACGGGTCAAGACATGGAATATCCGCAATGTAACACATAGAGAGTAATGAAAGAATAAGCTATACTACATGCATATATGGCTGGTGGAAAGCTCTACGTTTACAATTTTGCGAAAAGCCAATTTTTCCCTACTGCAAAGGAATAAATTTAATTAACTATCATGGTGGTTGTTGAACATTGAGAATGGTTGACAGCATCCTCAATCCCAATTAAAAGTACTCATTAAAACCCAACAATATTAATTAGAGTAACATGTTGAGATTCACATGATATTCAAGTACTGGATACTCAAGATGTCCATAACCGGGGACACGGCTAATCATGATTAGTTTATACACTCTGCAGAGGTTTGCGCACTTTTCCCCACAAGACTCGATCGCCTCCGTTTGGTTTCTCGCACTACATGGTGTTTGAGAGACGGATGACCGAGACATAGTCTTTCAGAAGCGCTAGCACCTTACGATGGGTGGACTGGTACACCTACATCCCCTACATCTGCTAGTCCACCACTATAAGAGTTCGCACGACTTAGTCAACTATGCCAGAGCCCATAATTGCTTGTGGCTGCACACGGAAGTTTCTAGTTTTAATAATCTTATGATCCCTTTGAGCCTGGGTGGCGGTCCCAAAAAAACAGGCAAGTCCTGGAAACCCAGGTGCCTAGACAGGCAAGTCCTGGAGTAACCAGGTGCCTCAGTCCACCCAGATGTGTGTTTAAGTTGCCACCTTAGATAAACCATTAATTATCAATCTCACATCTGTCATGGATATTCACTCAAACCCAATCCACGTCTACGAGCATAGCATGGCATAATAAGCAAACGTAGAAGTAACTCCCAAGGGTTTTGTAATAAAACAGGTAATAGGTACTACCTCAACTACTTCCCATAACCCCCAATTTAATTAGATCCTAATCATGCAAGTGTTTGAGGATAGATCTAATGCATAAAAACTGGGTAGTAGAAAAGTATGATCAAGTGTTACTTGCCTGCAAAGTTGATGAAGATGATTCGCACTCAAAACTCTTGATAGTTCTACTCGTCACACTCCGGTCAATCTATCGTAATCAAGCAATAGTAACCACACATAAGCAATCAATCAAAACATCGGACCGAACGAAGGAAACGATTCGGAAAACATCAAAACAAAGAAAATAAATCTTGCAACATAAAACAATTTCTAACAGTACCAAAATTATGTGAATTTGGCCTTATCAGAAAGTTTAGGTCAAGAGCTTCGATTAGCAAAAAGAATCAACTAAATCGGAGTTACGAAACTCAAGTTACGATCAAACGAAGTTTGAATACAAATCTGATCTAATTCAAATTTTAAATCAGCAAAAACATGTTTGAGTTGTATTACTGGATAGAGGGGATCGTAACGACGAAGTGGGCGTTTGTTTCGTTGGATTCCGACTTACGAGTAAAAAGTTATGAGCGTTTGAAGATTAGGGACTAAAAAAAATAACACTACGGATAGGTCCCTGACGGAAATTAAAAATAAAAAGAAAAATCTATCGAGCGAACGCTCGCTAAACAAAACCGGAAAGAAAAACCGGCGAGAAAACCGATCTAGGGTTTCGGAAAGAAAACCGAAACGAAAAACCGATCTAGAAAACCGGAACGGAAACCGGAACGATTCTGAAAAACCGAACCTAGGAAAATAAAAGGTGACGCGGCGCGGGGCTAGTACCTCGAAGAGGCGAGGGGCTCCGGCGGCGACGGCGTTGGGCGGCGGTGGCGGCACTTGGCGGCGGCGGTGGCGCGGGTGTAGGGCGGCGGCGCTGGTGTGGGCTGCTCATGCGGAGAGGAGAGGAGAGGAGAGGAGTTGATTTGATGTGTTGGAGGGGGGGGGTGCTTGGGTATTTATATTGGGGAGGGGAGGGGTTTTGCTTGGAGTAGGGGACAAGAATTAGAGTAGGATTAGGGACAAGAATTAGAGTAGGATTAGGAATCCTAGGATTAAAAAACGGAATAACGAAACGGGATCAAATCCTACTAGGATTTGTAAAAGAATAGGAAACCTTGGCTCCTGGCTCCCTAGGTGCGCGTGCTAGCGATGGACTTGGCCTCGGCCGGGTTTGGTTACGGCTTGGGCCATTGGCCCAAGGCGCTGCAGATTTTTAAAACAAGCAGAGGAAAACAAAATGATAAAACAAAATAAAATGAAAATATTATATAGGCATATAATATATCAAAATTTTCATAAAAGATTTCCTACATGATGAACATTATTCTAATGTCAAATAAAATTCACACAAATTCAAATAAAGCAAAGAGTGCTTCTGGTCCAATAAAATCCAACAAAATCATTTTAAAAATATCAAAATGAATTCAAATTTATTTCTCTCCATTTTCTGATGTAGGGAATCATGTTACCCTATTTTCCATATATTTTATTTTTGGAGAAAATAATTTGAATAAAACTCAAATAACTCCAAATTGAAAAATAATTCAAAGGAACTTTGAATTTAATTCTTTGAAACTCCCAACTCATATTTCATATATTTTGAAGAAGTCATTTTATCTTCTCTCGTGAAAATCATTGAGTTGCATAAAGTTTCAGAAATGGAAATATTTTCCAAATGAAATTCAAATATTTTCAACACCCCTTGTCATTTAAATAAATGGAAGAAGTCATGTCATCTTCTCTCGGGGTTTTGTGATGAAAAGAATTTGAATTCGAAGATCATAAAAGAAAAATGAAAGTTTGGGAAAGTCCTTTTATTCCCTCTCATTTAACTTTCAAAAAGTTTCGAATTCACTCACTTTCAGTCAATCAATCAAGCAATCAATCAAAACTATCTATTGTGTTTATAACATTCCAAAATTTAGAATTTTGGGATTTTACAAACCTACCACCCTTAAAAGGAATCTCGTCCTCGAGATTCGGAGAGGCTAGAAAGAAATAGGTTAGGGTTTGGGGGTCTTCAAAATCCATCGGTCATCTTCGAGGTCTCGGGTGCTACCACCCTTAGAAGCTTGGTTACGGTTCCATCAAAACTCATATACTCCATCCTTATGACTGACAGTGTCGGTCTTCTCAAATCGTAAGGATAATTCCTTCTCTGGGCTCTTCCGGTAGTGGCACAACCTTTTTCTCAATTCCTTTGTCCTTTACTTCTTGGTAAGGTTGTTCCGAAACTGGGTCTTCTTAGCTGACGGGTCTGGCGCCAATTCTAAACAAATATCGGTATCTCATGGTGGTCAACGATTTATGGTTTCTCCTGCAGAAAGCGGGTCTGGGTTGAACCTCACCGTATAACCTACGGTTGGCAACAACTGCCGTGTACAAGGGAAAAAAATACCTATACCTTTCTAAGGTTTAAACAAGGTTTTGATAAATGCGTCTCTCTACTATAGGTAAGTCACTCAGATTTTACCATCCCATATAGCAAAGCGAATAATAAGAGTAAGTCGGTATGCTGATCAATCCATCCCGCACCCAAATCATTACCTTGTACATGGTTTAGCGAATCTCGTATTCTAACACTCGGTCATCCTCACAAGCATTGCAGAATTTCTCTTGTCGACGAACCAAGTTCGGATAAATCCATTGATTCTGCAAGCCAAACAAACATCTATCGTTCCTTAACAACTCTCAGGTTTTGCGGAAACTCCTATAGAATCGTCGGTCGGTACAAGTCGTAACTTCTTCCAGGGTTTCTCCTTCAGCAAGAGTGTGCTTGCTTCTTGGCAGGTCCCGGGCACATGGGTTATAGCCCACCTCATCACTTGCAATCCTTGAACACATCATCTGGGCAACTGGTCATTATCCCAACATCCAACTTCTGGCATACTTAATTCCATCCAATTGTACTGTCCTTCTTCCTTCTATTGGCACCAAACTAAGACGTGCTTACTCAGGCTCATCATGGAATTTCCATTGATCCATATTTCCAACATCATTCCTCATTTACGTCCAATAGTAATTTATCTCTTCATCCTCGTGGGATGTCCCACATACCGAGATAAAAACTTATACTATGAAATCCATACTCCACTTCGTGGAACATCATTATCCTATCCAGGGTCAAGCGTCCTTACAGGGGAATATTGGCCATCTCTGCATGGCACTTCTTCAACTGGGAAACGTGAAACAAGTCATGAACTCGTGACAATCCTTCGGGTGACTCCAACTTGTTAGCCAATTCTCCCATACATTCCAAACTCGGTATGGTCCTACAAATCTCGGGGCTAACTTTCCCTTAACTCCAAATCATTTAACTCCTCATAGAGGTGGCACACAAAGATATGCTCTATCTCCAATTTCATGGACTACCTCCTTGCGTTTTGAGTATGCATAACTATTCTGCACTGGTGAGCTACTTTCGGTCTATCTCGAATCAACTTAACATTCTCTTCTGAATCCTTGATCACATTTGGTCCAAACAACTTACTGTCTCGAACGTCATCCCTCACTCTCTTGGGGTATCAAACATATCAAGACAAAACTCCTATCCCTTTTATGCAGAAATCCATTCGATGGGTATCCTTATCTTTTCCAGGGTCAACGGTTCTAACAGGGTACTACCACCCTTAAAATGTTCCAATATTCCATAGACCATATTTCTCATATCCTCGAAATTGGTCAACATCCTTCCTCATAGGGTAACTCATAAAATCCAAAGCAGTACCAACACTGCTAACTTTATTGATTCTTAAATTATTACAATCTCTCGCTTTTCCATTACATGTCTCAACTTAACACCTCAATATAAAAGAAAAAGCTCTCACTTCTACTACTCCATTTATTCTGTTACAAATTCAACTATATATCACCAGTCTCCTTCTCCTTCGGGCAATCTCTGGCAAAGTGCTCGGCTTCATCACAACGGAAACATATTACTTCTGACAAATATCGAGGTTTCCTTGTGATTATATAGCCTCCTGGGGTCCTTATCTTCCCTCTTGGGCAATCATTGAAGTAGTGCCCTGAATATTTGCACACTGAAACATGTGATATGACTCAGGTCCTTCTTTGTAGAAATTGGGTTGTTCCTGGAATCCAACCTACTTCTCTTCCTGGACCTTTCCGTTCCAATCAGGGCTTCTATTTCCTGTGGGTCATACTCTACTTCCTCTACCGGGAATTCTACTAGATCTCCATTCAGACAATCTTGGGAGATGTGTCCTTCTTCTCCACATGAATAGCATGACTTGGTGCGGGCTTTAATTTTGTTTCCTTTGTGTGTGTCCTCAACATCTCCCTTCGTCACAGGTTCTTCTAACATCTCCATGAGGGCTCCTTTCATTTCTTCTTTCTTCTGTTGGATGGTTCTTTGTACCATGGGGTAAATGTGGCACTGAAAGGTGGTAGTGGGTAGTCCCTTCACACAAGAAACAAGTGATCTACCTAGTTGGGCATTCTTCAGCTGGGTGACTTCCTTCATAATTAGGGCATTCATCCTTGTGTTCCTTATGGGTGTGTCCTATTTCTCCACAGAGCTTGCATGCACAAGGTTTCTTCACATCATTTCCATAAGGCTTCAACTTCTGGGTCACAAACCAAGACTTTAGCAAAGTCAACTTAAATTCTTCCCAAGTGGTTACTCTTTGCAATCCATTGATGGTTTGGTACATCCTGCACCAAATAGCAGCACCTCTTTCAAAGCACTGAAGAGCATGCTGGGCCATATCCTTTCTGACTATAGGGTTGTTCTCCATTTGATCCTCCATGTTCTGAATCCATCGGTCCGTCTTTAATTGACTCATCGGTCCCGAAAATACGAGCTCATCTCCATTCATCATCTATTGGGTCCATGGGTTTTGGGGTGAGATAAGAGGGATCGAGAGGGATGCACACAATACAAACAATGGTTTTGAAAAGACAGATTTTATTGTGGCTGTTGGAAAAACATCAAACAAATGACAGCTCACAATTGTCGCATCTAACGCACGTATGTAACAGGGGTTAGGTCTTCTAAGGGTCAACAAATCTTCAACGCCATCAAACTCTTCAAGTCTTGTTCATGTCTCCGATGGCTTCTTCCAATCGTGCTTGTCCTGCTCAAGTTCTTTTGCCAGATCATCTCTGTTGACGCGAAGTCTCTCGCGACGTCCGGTAATATTTCTGGAGTTGCATTCCAACTTCTGGTTTCAACATCCTTGGCATGAACCATGTCCTTCTATCCTTCAACTCCAGACGAATCTCCGGTATCTCGAGGTTTTGTTCCTCCAATTTGGTTACTTCAGCTTCCGGTTCCTGAGTCCTTCATGAATTGCCTCCTTGTCAAATCTGGCTTCCTCAGATCCATCTTAAACTCCTTGATGTAATACTCCAGATCCTGGTGATACACCAGCTATGTTAAAACTACATCCTTCGCCGACAGATGCTCCATCAGCCTTCTACCATCTATCCTTCCATGTATCTGCATACTTAACTCCGCACGGTGACATTGGCATAAGCGGGCGATAACATCATGGATAGCGTGTTTCTGCTCTTTTCATTTCCATGAGCTATCTCTCCATAGTTGATATCTCCTGCCTTAGGGTTTTTCCTTGATAGAACTTTGAATTCTAATGCTCCATGTTCTAGTCTTACTCCAATACACCTTGATCTCGGGTATTGACAGCTTCCATAGTCTGTCAAATTCCATAAGCGGTGCCTTCTTAGGTCATACAAATCCGGAAATTATTTGGAGCCTTCAAATCTCCTAGTCTTCAGAGTCTTCAACAGTTGTAGTTTCCATTTACACGGTAAAATCCTCTTCATTCCAAATGGTCTTAGTTGTCCGATATCTTGTCTCCTTGGAGTGGTCTCATCAGTCAAATCTTCGAGTGGTCAAAAGGGGAAAAGGGGTATGGTCTCACTAAAAGGGAATATTTGAATAAGCTCAGATGAGAAGAGAGGTAAAAGATCTTTTTGAAAAAGGAAGTTGTAGAGAAAAATCTTTCCTATGGGCTTGACATTTTCTAGGGTCACGTCCTATAGTCAACATGTGCTCTGATACCATCTTGTAGCGACCCGACCCGAATGGATCAAGTCTCTGTGCTTTCGTGTCATCCCTGGATCGGTATGCTGACACACACAATACTCGAAGGATTTATAACAGAGGTAAATCACATGTATAAATAACGTAAATACTATTACCTCAATCTAAAAGATAGCGGAAGCAACAAGGTTGTGGATTCCCGTCAACACCAACGGCAAAGTTGAGTATAGGAAATCGTAACCCTAACGTATCACTTACTGTCAGTTCAAAAGTCTGCAACATGAAAAGTTGCAGCCAAAACGGTCAAGACATGGAATATGCTGGCAATGTAACACATAGAGAGTAATGAAAGAATAGGCTATACTACATGCATATATGGCTGGTGGAAAGCTCTATGGTTACAGTTTTGCGAAAAGCCAATTTTTCCCTACTGCAAAGGAATAAATTTAATTAACTATCATGGTGGTTGTTGAACATTGAGAATGGTTGACAGCATCCTCAATCCCAATTAAAAGTACTCACTAAAAACCCAACAATATTAATTAGAGTAACATGTTGAGATTCACATGATATTCAAGTACTAGATACTCAAGATGTCCATAACCGGGGACACGACTAATCATGATTAGTTTATACACTCTGCAGAGGTTTGCGCACTTTTCCCCACAAGACTCGATCGCCTCCGTTTGGTTTCTCGCACTACATGGTGTTTGAGAGACGGATGACCAAGACATAGTCTTTCAGAAGCGCTAGCACCTTATGATGGGTGGACCGGTATACCTACATCCCCTACATCTGCTAGTCCACCACTATAAGAGTTCGCACGACTTAGTCAACTATGCCAGAGCCCATAATGGCTTGTGGCTGCACACGGAAGTTTCTAGTTTGAACAATCTTATGATCCCTTTGAGCCTGGGTGGCGGTCCCAAAAAAACAGGCAAGTCCTGGAAACCCAGGTGCCTAGACAGGCAAGTCCTGGAGTAACCAGGTGCCTCAATCCACCCAGATGTGTGTTTAAGTTGCCACCTTAGATAAACCATTAATTATCAATCTCACATCTGTCATGGATATTCACTCAAACCCACTCCACGTCTACGAGCATAGCATGGCATAATAAGCAAACGTAGAAGTAACTCCCAAGGGTTTTGTAATAAAACAGGTAATAGGTACTACCTCAACTACTTCCCATAACCCCCAATTTAATTAGATCCTAATCATGCAAGTGTTTGAGGATAGATCTAATGCATAAAACTGGGTAGTAGAAAAGTATGATCAAGAGTTACTTGCCGCAAAGTTGATGAAGATGATACTCACTCAAAACTCTTGATAGATCTACTTGTCACACTCCGGTCAATCTATCGTAATCAAGCAATAGTAACCACACATAAGCAATCAATCAAAACATCGGACCGAACGAAGGAAACGATTCGGAAAACATCAAAACAAAGCAAATAACTCTTGCAACATAAAACTATTTCTAACAGTACCAAAATTATGTGAATTTGGCCTTATCAGAAAGTTTAGGTCAAGAGCTTCGATTAGCAAAAAGAATCAACTAAATCGGAGTTACGAAACTCAAGTTACGATCAAACGAAGTTTGAATACAAATCTGATCTAATTCAAATTTTAAATTATCAAAAACATGTTTGAGTTGTATTACTGGATACAGGGGATCGTAACGACGAAGTGGGCGTTTGTTTCGTTGGATTCCGACTTACGAGTAAAAAGTTATGACCGTTTGAAGATTAGGGACTAAAAAAATAACACTACGGATAGGTCCCTGACGGAAATTAAAAATAAAAAGAAAAATCTATCGAGCGAACGCTCGCAAAACAAAACCGGAAAGAAAAACTGGCGAGAAAACCGATCTAGGGTTTCGGAAAGAAAACCGAAACGAAAAACCGATCTAGAAAACCGGAACGAAAACCGGAACGATTTACGAAAAACCGAACCGAGGAAAAGAAAAGGTGACGCGGCGCGGGGCTAGTACCTCGAAGAGGCGAGGGGCTCCGGCGGCGACGGTGTTGGGCGGCGGTGGCGGCACTTGGCGGCGGCGGTGGCGCGGGTGTAGGGCGGCGGCGGCGCGGGTGTGGGGCTGCTGCTGCTGCGGAGAGGAGAGGAGAGGAGAGGAGAGGAGAGGAGTTGATTTGATGTGTTGGAGGGGGGGGGGGTGCTTGGGTATTTATATTGGGGAGGGAGGGTTTTGCTTGGAGTAGGGGACAAGAATTAGAGTAGGATTAGGAATCCTAGGATTAAAAACGGAATAACGAACGGGATCAAATCCTACTAGGATTTGTAAAAGAATAGGAAACCTTGGCTCCTGGCTCCCTAGGTGCTGGCGTGCTAGCGATGGCCTTGGCCTCGGCCCGTACGGCTGGTTACGGCTTGGGCCTTTGGCCCAAGGCGCTGCAGATTTTTTTTAAACAAACAGAGAGGAAAACAAAATGATAAAACAAAATAAAATGAATATATTATATAGGCATATAATATATCAAAATTTTCAGAAAAAGATTTCCTACATGATGAACATTATTCTAATGTCAAATAAAATTCACACAAATTCAAATAAAGCAAAGAGTGCTTCTGGTCCAATAAAATCCAACAAAAATCATTTTAAAAATATCAAAATGAATTCAAATTTATTTCTCTCCATTTTTCTGAGGTAGGGAATCATGTTACCCTATTTTCCATATATTTTATTTTTGGAGAAAAATAATTTGAATAAAACTCAAATAACTCCAAATTGAAAAATAATTCAAAGGAACTTTGAATTTAATTCTTTGAAACTCCCAACTCATATTTCATATGTTTTGAAGAAGTCATTTTATCTTCTCTCGTGAAAATCATTGAGTTGCATAAAGTTTCAGAATTGGAAATATTTTCCAAATGAAATTCAAATATTTTCAACACCTTGTCATTTAAATAAATGGAAGAAGTCATGTCATCTTCTCTCCGTGGTTTTGTGATGAAAAGAATTTGAATTCCCGAAGATCATAAAAGAAAAATGAAAGTTTGGGAAAGTCCTTTTATTCCCTCTCATTTAACTTTTAAAAAGTTTCGAATTCACTCACTTTCAGTCAATCAATCAAGCAATCAATCAAAACTATCTATTGTGTTTATAACATTCCAAAATTTAGAATTTTGGGATGTTACAGGGTCGGACTTGACAGACTCGGGTATTCAATGATGACAGTTTTGAGCATAATGTGGACTGAGCTAGTTGCCTTGCTATGAGGTCATTACCACAATGGAGTAGACCTCTTAGGCATATATTCACGTGGTTTGATATGAAATAAGAATGTATTGTGCATTCATACCACATTGTTCGCATAATAATTGGCATACTTGTATTGTCGGTCTTGCTCTTTCATTATAATTTTCTTTGTCTGGATCTTTTTGCCAACAGAACATGGCCACATATACCCTTGATTATTTTTGTGACCTTGAATATTGTCATGGGCAATACCGTTCAATCATACCCTGGTTTTGTTCATGTCTCCAGTCTCGGTATATTTATCCGGCTCATGTATGATTGTACGGATCTCATTACTACTTATGCAAGGTCTTGACATGATTAATAATTTCACTTTGCTGGGTGTGAGGAGGCTGACATCGATGACTACTGCCAAGATGGTGCCTCAACATTGTCTTTCTTCAAGACTTGTCGATTCTTTGCATCACAAACTGGCTTTCTTTCACTTACATATCCAGTGAGATTGTCGGATGCGCACCGTGAATTCTTCCTTGTGCGAGGGACTTGTATGAACTTGACATCATACTCCTTGTACGAACAAATATCTGATTCTCGAGGCATACCTTTGTTTTGACTGATTCTTGTTTCTGACCCAACTATTGCAGATTTGACACTTGGAAAACACTGCCATATGCTGACAACTCATTGTTTAATATCTCGTACTAGTGTCGTACTGAAGAAGACTGGACATCTTGCGTTGGAAACCACCGAGATATCGTGCTGAGGAAGACTGGATGGCTTATGCTCAAAGCCTTCGGTGGATATCTTGCCGAGGAAGGCTGGTTAGCGTACCTTGCTACGTCTTGAGCTTCCGTTGGTTTTCTCCGAAGAGGAGAGGATGATGCAGCAGAGTAGCGTAAGTATTTCCCTCAGTTTTTGAGAACCAAGGTATCAATCCAATAGGAGGCCACGCGCGAGTCCCTCGTACCTACACAAAGCAAATAGCTCCTCGCAACCAATGCGAATAGGGGTTGTCAATCCCTTCACGGTCACTTACGAGAGTGAGATCTGATAGAGATGATAGATAATATTTTTGGTATTTTTGGTATAAAGATGCAAAGTAAAATAAAAGGCAAAGTAAAGAGCAAAGCAATAATAAAGCGTGGGAAGATTAATATGATGAAAATAGACTTGGGGCCATAGATTTCACTAGTGGCTTCTCTCAAGAGCATAAGTATTTTACACGGTGAATTGAGCAATTACTGTTGAGCAATTGATGTAATTGAGCATAGTTATGAGAGTATCTAGGTATGATCATGTATATAGGCATCACGTCCGAGACAAGTAGACCGACTCCTGCCTGCATCTACTACTATTACTCCACTCATCGACCGCTATTCAGCATGCATCTAGAGTATTAAGTTAATGAAAAGAGAGTAACGCCTTAAGCAAGATGACATGATGTAGAGGAATAAATTCATGCAATATGATAAATACCCCATCTTGTTATCCTCGATGGCAACAATACAATACTTGACTTGCTGCCCCTACTGTCACTAGGAAAGGACACCGCAAGATTGAACCCAAAGCTAAACACTTCTCCCATTGCAAGAACTACCAATCTAGTTGGCCAAACCAAACGGATAATTCGAAGAGACTTGTAAAGATAACTCAATCATACATAAAAGAATTCAGAAAAGATTCAAATATTGCTCATAGATAATCTTGATCATAAACCCACTATTCGTTGGTCTCAACAAACACACTGCAAAAAGAAGATTACATCGAATAGATATCCATGAGAGAGGGGGAGAACATTGTATTGAGATCCAAAAAGAGAGAACATGCCATCTAGCTACTAACTATGGACCCGAAGGTCTGAGGTAAACTAGTCACACTTCATCGGAGAGGCTATGATGATGATGTAGAAACCCTCCATGGTGGAATCCCCTTCCGGCGGAGCTCTGGAACAGGCCCCAAGATGGGATCTCGTGGATACAGGAAGTTGCGGCGGTGGAATTAGGTTTTTGGCTCCATATATGATCTGATGAGGGTACGTAGGTATATATAGGAGGAAGAAGTACGTCGGTGGAGCCTCGAGGGGCCCACGAGGTAGGGGGGTGCGCCCTAGGGGGGCGCCCTCCACCCTCGTGGCCGCCTAAGAGCTTTCTTGACGGAGGGTCCAAGTCTCCTAGGGTCTTATCCGATGAGAAAATCACGTCCCCGAAGATTTCATTCCATTTGGACTCCGTTTGATATTCCGTTTCTTCGAAACACTGAAATAGGCAAAAAACAGCAATTCTGGGCTGGGCCTCCGGTTAATAGGTTAGTCTCAGAAGTAATATAAAAGTGGAAAATAAAGCCCAATATAGTCCAAAACAATAGATAATATAGCATGGAGCAATCAAAAATTATAGATACGTTGGAGACGTATCATACCTCAGAAGCTTGCCCCCTTAAAGACTTGCTGGGGAAGACTATGTACCTTATTGTCGGCGTCCTCAGAACGGGGGTACCCAGACTTGCCTGCCTGCGTCCCACAATGTGGCTCCGTCAATGGCCCGGTACGGCCCAACTTCAACAACAACGACCCAAGACCCTCGCGAGGGGCCAAGCATCGTGAGGGGACGACACCAAGACCTCCCTGGGGGCGGCCTCGCTAGGTTGGCTCCCCAAGAGCGGAGATATCTATGCAAGATGCACCTCGCGAGGTTCATATGACGTGCGCCATGACGACCAAGGCCAGGCGGGGTCCAGCGGGTGCAGTGTACCAGTTTCCTCTTTGGTGCTAAGGAGCCAAGCGCAGGCGTGAGTCCCGGGGAAACAAGTAAAGGTTTCCATATCGGTGCAACAAGACAAAGACCGTTAGGACGGCAGGACAGAGGTCATCGCAGAGCCCACCGCAACGTCACCACCGGAGCCTTTTGCAGGCGAAGATTAATTTTGTCAGGATAGCTTGTACTAGTTGTCTCCCTTCAAATTTTGCTGTTGTGGGATCCCTTCCCGCCTACATTTGGGAAGAGGACCAAGGCCACTATAAATAGGACTTAGCCACCACCATAGAGAAGGAGGGGATCGATTCCACCCTGACAATCTCACCAGCTCATCGAGCTCAAGAACACCTCACCTCCTGAGGCTGTTCCACCACTGTACAATTTCATCCTCAGCCCCTCGAGGCAATCCACCACAAAGCTGGAGTAGGGTATTACACCGCAAGGTGGCCCAAACCAGGATAAACTGTTGTGTCTCTTGTACCCTGGGTTCGTCAAGCTAGGCCGTGGAATCGTTGAGCAGGCAGACTGGGAAGGGAGAGTTCTTCGCACACACCCCAGAGTTGTAACCTCTAAAGGGTCTGCGGAACCCTGAATCTGACATTTGGCGCGCCAGGTAGGGGTGCGTCGAAGCTTTCCTTCTCCGTCCGCTTCACCTCGCCAACCTGCTCGCATGGCGAGCACTGCTCCTCCGACCGGACCGACGAGCGCACACGGAGGCGCTGTGGGCCTTCGGACTTTCACCCCCACCTTGAGCCAGGTACATTGGCCGCCTAAGTTCAGGCCGGAGATGCCGCCACGCTACGGCGGTGCGGCGGATCCGGCAGGTTTCCTCCAGGCCTACGAGGTGGCCGTTTGGGAGGCCGACGGTGAAGACAAGGTCATGGCCAACTGGTTTCCCCATGGCCCTCACTGGCGAACCACGCGCCTGGCTTCTCAGCCCGCCAGCGTCTGATGTCTACTGTGCAACTTTATTCTTGTAGACACGTTTTGGTTCTCCAAATGCAGAGTTTTGTAGGCCAGTAGCAATTTTCCCTCAAGTGGATGACCTACAGTTTGTCAATCCGTGGGAGGCGTAGGATGAAGATGGTCTCTCTCAAACAACCCTGCAATCAAATACAAGAAATCTCTTGGGTCCCCAACACACCCAATACAATGGCAAATTGTATAGGTGCACTAGTTCGGCAAAGAGATGGTGATAAAAGTGTAATATGGATGGTAGAAATATATTTTTATAATCTGAATAAATAAAAACAGCAAGGTAGCAAATAGTAAACGGGCACAAAAACAGTATTGCAATGCTTGAAAATGAGGCCTAGGGTCCGTACTTTCGCTAGTGCAATCACTCAGCAGAGCTAATATAATTGGGTCATATAACCGTCCCTCAACGTGCAACGAAGAATCACTCCAAGTTCTTATCTAGCGGAGAACATAAGAAGGAATTGTTTGTAGGGTACAAAACCACCTCAAAGCTATTCTTTCCGATCAATCTATCCTAGAGTTCATACTAAAATAACACGAAGCTATTCTTTCCGATCGATCTAACCAAGAGTTCGAACTAAAATAACACCAAAGCAAATTCAGATTCATAATATTCAATCCAACACAAAGAACTTCAAAGAGTGCCCCAAGATTTCTACCGGAGAAACAAAGACAAGAATGTGCATCAACCCCTATGCATAGATTACCCCAATGTCACCTCGGGAATCCACGAGTTGAGTGCCAAAACATATATCAAGTGAATCAATATGATAAACCATTGTCACCACGATTATTCAATTGCAAGAAATATCAAGTGTTCTCAAATCCAAAAATGTATTCAATCCGATAACAACGAAATCTCAAAGGGAAAAACTCAATTCATGACAACAAGATAGAGAGGGGAAAACAGCATATGATCCGACTATATTAACAAAGCCCGTGATACATCAAGATTGTGGCATCTCAAGAACACGAGAGAGAGAGAGAGAGAGAGAGAGAGAGAGAGAGAGAGATTAAACACATAGCTACTAGTACAAACCCTCAGCCCCGAGGGCGGACTACTCCCTCCTCATCATGGTGGCCGCCGGGATGATGAAGATGGCCACCAGAGATGATTCCCCCCTCCGGCAGGGTGCCGAAAAGGGTCTAGATTGGTTTTTGGTGGCTACAGATCCTTGCGGCGGCGGAACTTCAGATCTAGGTTAACCCCTGATGCTTTCTCTATTTATAGAATTTTTAGCGTTGGTTTCACACTAAGATGGGACTCGAGGTGAGCACAGCCCACCGGGGCACGGGCAAGGGCCCAGGCGCGCCCCGGTGTCTTGTGCCCAACTCCTTCACCTTCTAGTCCTTCCATGAAGCTCGGGGGTCTCTTTTATTCAAAAAAATCGTCAAAAAGTTTCAGCTCATTTAGAGAACTTTCATTTCTGCAAAAAAACAACACCACAGTAGTTCTGCTGAAAACAACGTTAGTCCGGTTTAGTTCCATGCAAATCATACCAAAACCATATAAAATTTTTGTAAACATGGCATGATTAGTTCATAAATTATAGATACGTTGGAGGCGTATCAGCATCCCCAAGCTTACTTCCTACTCGTCCTCGAGTAGGTAAATGATAAAAGAAATAATTTATAAAGTGTGAATGCTAGCAAAGTGCATAAGTTTGATCAATGATAATTTCAATCACTTTTCCTAGCATCATAACAACAACTCTTTCTCATAAAACTTATCATGATAAAATAGCAATTGAAAATAGATTTTTTTTGGAAAGCTACCTATCATATTCATCACATATTCTTTTCTTTATAGCATGGACATTGGGACTTTTATATAGTTCAAAGCAATAGTCTAGTTTTGACATGAGACTTAAATACTCAAGCATATCGACAAGCAACCATGTCTTTCAGAATATCAATGTTAAAATAAGTTATCCCTAGCCCATCATGCTCAATCATTGATCCATTCATGAAACACACTCGCATATTAGCTACACCGAATGCTCAAGTACGATCATAGTGCCTCCTAGTTGGTGCTTTATAAGAGAAGATGGAGACTCAAATTCAAAATAAAAATTGCATAAAGTAAAAGAAAGACCCTTCGCAGAGGGGAATAGGGATTTGTAGAGGTGCCACAGCTCAAAGCGAAAATTGAGAGATAAAAACATTTTGAGAGGCATACTTTCCCCACCAATGAAAACGACTTAGAGCTCCCAACACTTTCCATGCTAGATATATCATAGGCGGTTCCCAAACAGAAAATAAAGTTTATTCCTTTTTCCACCATACTTTCACTTTCCATGGCTAGCCGAATCCACGGTTGCCCTCCATACCAACACTTTCCAAGGAATTTATTATTTGACAACATAAAGTAAATTCATTTTTCATTTCAGGACTGGGCATCCCTAATACCTTTGCCTTACTCTTGTGCAATGAAAGGTGAATAAAAACTCATCGTGAGAATAACACATTTAGCATGGAAAATATTGGCCACCCCTCACCGCCTCGCGAGCGGTACGAGCACACAAAAGAGAGATTTATTTTGAAAATTAGAGATGGCATATAAAAATTTTCTTAGAACGGCAAAATAATACCACATATAGGTAGGCATAGTGGACTCATGTGGCAAAACTGGTTTAAAGGATTATGGATGCACAAGTAGTGATCATACTTAGTGACCAACCAAGAAACAAATAATCTCATAAGCGAGCATTGAGCATAATTAACAGCGAATAATGCACGACAAGTAGGATATAATTTCATTGCATAATTATTGACTTTCATGCTTGCATAGGGAATCACAAACCTTAACACCAATATTCTTACTAAAGCATAATTACTCATCAAGATGACTCACATATCACATCATCATATCTCAAAACTATTACTAAGAATCAAGTTTATTTTGTCCATTGATCTTCATGAAAGTTTTTATTATATCCTTCTGGGATATCTATCACTTTGGAACTAATTTTCATATGTTGCTTTTGGAAAGCTCAAACAAATATAACTGAAGATCATGGGCATATTTTTTTTCTTTCTATCAAATTAATTTAAGTGAAGCAAGAGAGAATATCTTCAAAAATACTAAAGCACACCATGCTCAAAAAGATATGAGTGAAGCAATAGAGCAATTCCACATAAAAGAGCTTGGTTGACGGGATGCGCGTACCGCTTACCTAGCCTCCCTGGCAACTATTTGAGGACTCTATTTTATTTAAAAACTTTCAGATCTAAGTATCTTATTAAAACAGCAAGCAAAACAAAATAATTTCATTCTAAGAATAGCAGAACTCATGTGGAGAAGCAAAAACTTAGGCTCAACCGATACTAACCGATAATTGTTGAAGAAGAAAAGTGAGATGCCTACTGGGGCATCCCCAAGCTTACATGCTTGAGAGTTCTTGAAATATTATCTTAGTATGCCTTGGTTATCCCCAATCTTGAGATTTTGCGTCTCCTTAATTCTTCTCATATCACGGTTTTTCTAATTCTCAAAAGCTTCATCCACACAAAACTCAACAAGAACTCGTGAGATAAGTTAGTATAAACCAATGCAAAAACCTTATCATTCTCTGCTGTAGCAAATCACTAACATTATTATTCAACATTGAATACTAAATGCCTCTAGATATTTAATACTGCAATCCTCAAATAGAATCATTAAACACGCAAACATATGCAAACAATGCAAACATAACAGCAATATTCATCATACTTCCCTAACTCCAAAAATTCTAAAAATTTACCACACTGTAGAAAATTTATCAGAGCTTATTTTGCAAAAAGTTTCAACATTTTATCACATTCTGAATTTTCTCGGGAATTTTTGCAACAACGATAAACTTTCTGTTTTGAAATAGCAACATGTAGACTTGCAAAATAACATGGTAAAGGCTATCCTTGACATTTTTATTGAAAAGAAAGATGAAAAATATTATTCTAAATAACAGCAAGCAAATCCTAACAAAATAAAATGACGCTCCAAGCAAAACACATATCATGTGACGAATAAAAATGTAGCTCCAAGTAAGGTAACCGGTAATGTTGGAGACGAAAGAGGGGATGCCTTCCCGGGCATCCCCAAGCTTAGATGCTTGGATCTTCCTTGAATATTACCTTGTGGTGCCTTGGGCATCCCCAAGATTAGGGTCTTTGTCACTTCTTATTCTCCACATATTGACATCTCACCCGAAACTTGAAAACTTCAATCACACAAAAATTAACGGAACTTTGTGAGATAGGTTAGTATGATAAAAAGCAAATCATTTCACTTTAGTACTGTCAAAGACAAGATTCATAATTGTTTCCACACAATTCTCACAGTAGCATATCATTTCCACAATTTATATTGAGCAATATAAGCCATAGAAACTAGAAAACAAGCAAACTATGCATTGAAAACAGAATATGTCAAAAAACAGAATACTCTGTAGTAATTTGTACTCCAACCATACTTCTGCTACTCCAAAAATTCTGAAAAATTAGGACAACGTAGGGAATTTGTATATCTATCACCTCTAAAAATTTCAGATCAAAATCACGTTCCAGTGATGTCGGATGTGGGGTTCCGTCAAAACCCTTAAGGTTCGAATTCTGGGTGCGCGCGAAGTCTTTCCCTCCTATCGATCTATGCCCTAGCTCACTAAGATCTCGCGGTCGAACTCGACGAACTCACAACACAGAAAGACACGAGGTTTATATTGGTCCGAGCCACCGTTGTGGTGTAATACCCTACTCCAGTGTGGTGGTGGTGGATAGCCTCTTGGGCTGATGAGGAACAGTAAAAGTGGAAGAACAGCCTCCTGAGGTTGAGGTGCTCTTGTGTGTGGTGTGAGTGGGGTGCCTCTGGATTCGATGCCCTACTCGATGTGTGATGCCTCTACTGTGGTGGCTAGTTCTACTTATATAGGCCCTGGTCCTCTCCCCAAAAATTCAGTGGGAAGGGAGCCAACAACGGAGGGCAAATTTGAAGGGGGACAGCTAGTACAAGCTATCCTGACAAAAGTGGTCTTCGCCAGCGAAAGGCTCTAGTGATGACGTTGTCTTGGGCTCCACGATGACCTCCGTCTTGCCGTCCTTCTGGTCTTGGTCTCATTGCACCGATATGGCAACCTTTGCCTGATGCCTCGGTACTCCTCGCCTGCGCTTGCCTCCTTAGCACCAAAGGGGAAACAAGGACGCTGCATGCGCTGGCGCCCGCCTGGTGTCGATCGTCACGGCTTACGTCACGAGAGCCTCGTGAGGATTGCCCCGCCTTGATATCTCCGCTCCTCGTGAGCCTGCCTGGCTAGGCCACTCCCGAGGAGGTCTTGCGTCGGCCGCCTCGCGAGGCTTGGCCCCTCGCGAGGGTCTTGATGCTTTGCTGATGAAGATGGGCCATACGGCCCGCTGGCTTAGCCACGCCGTGGGCCGCAGGCAGGTAAGTCTGGGGACCCCCGTTCCCAAAACGCCGACAGTAGCCCCCTGGCCCAAGGTGCGCTCAGGCTTGGCTTCGCGGCGAAGCCAAGGGGCAAGTACGGAGTGCTGCGGGCCCCAAAAGCCTACGGCCTTGGTTGACGCGTGACGGTTGATTGGACGTGGGCGTCTCCGCTTCCCCATGCTGCCTCGGCAACTGCTCGACTTGACAAGTCCCTGCGACATGCAAGGAAAACCATCATTACTGTGATCGTGGGAGGCGCCGGTTGGCCTTCTTCCGCTTTAAATGGGGAGGGGGCGGAGCCCCGTCGCCCATCTCTTCCTTGGTCGCTTGCTTCTTCCTCCTTGCTACACCGCCAGCAGCAATGGCGCCTATTAGAAGGTTCTCCGCTGAAGAGAAGGGAAAGGCCCCCCGCGATGATCCGGGGCCGCTCCTGCCGAAGAAGAGGTCGGTCCACCGCCGCGATGAAGCAGCGATGTAGGTGGTGACGAGGCCTTGGTGCGAGCGGCCTCCTCCAGGATATCTGCTACCCTAGTACGCCCGAGCCGAGGGCTCAGAGGACGGAGCGACGAGCGGTGTCACCCTCGCCGCGCCCGCGGTCACCGCGCTACGGTGACATGCGCTGTCGCCCCTGGAATCCACGCCGTGGACTCCTCGCGCGAGCTTTTGCTGTGGGTGCTGATGCCTCCAAACTCTTGGATCCGCTTCCCGTGGTTCTTCTCCGGCGTGATGCCGCCGAGGGGGTCTCTCAAGCTCTGGTTGCAGCACGCCGGCCGCGATGCTCCGGCGACCAGAGCAGAGATCGAAGCTGTCCCCAACGGCAAGATCTTCATGACCCACAGCTGGGCGAGGTCGCGCGGGTCTGCCGTGCGAGGGGCTCCCTCGCGATCCACTTCGAGTGCGATGGCGCCTCCACGCTCTTCTTCAAGGTCTTCGATGCGGAGGGCCGCCGCCTAGAGTGTTGCTCCGGAGAGGAGCGCTGGGCTTACGTGCGCTCTGCTCGCGGCCACTCCAGCAGCAGTAGCCCCCGGGAGTCCAGTAGATCTCCTAAGCTCTACGAGACTCCGGAGACGAGCGACGACAGTTACGTGCCGCCGAGCTCTCACCGCGCTCGGAGCAGAGCCACGGCGTCCGGCTGTCGCCGCCGCTGATCTGGATAGGGTTGGCCCCGGCCTCCCGTGGCCCACTGTTGATGATGGCGTCCGCCACGGGAGGGTGTAGATAGGATCCCTCTTAGTTCCAGCTTTTGTTCCCTGCGAAGAATCATGAAGTACCCCGTGGGGGCGTGTAAAGGGTCTGTAATGTCTTTTGCGCTCATCTTTCCTGTTAGGAAAACTTGTGAACGCATGTCCTGTTAAGGCTCGGTCTCCCTTTTCTTCCCTCGCGATAGCGTGTTGCTCTACGCTGACAGGTCCCGATCCCCAGGCAGGCTACAGCCGTCGCTGGTATGCCAGGTCGCAATGCCGTGGTCAAGGCCAGGAGGTGTGTGGCCCGAGGTCCAGTAAGAGCCCCTGAGGCACGATGCTCAGGAGGTACCCTTTAGCGCTCAAGCAACCATGGTAAGGCAAGAAATGGAGTCGACATGGCCGCAACGGGCTGCGGCGAGTGTGACCCCTAGGCCCTAACAATTAGCCAATTCGAGAACGGGACTTATCTTGTCGATTCTGTGGTGATTTCGTGTGGTGCGCTAGGCCTGCGCGCTAGCTCGTGTGACATAGGTAGGTTGGCCCATATGTGTATCCCATGTCCCATGCTCTCCTTAGCACTCTACGTCCTCAGGTCCCGGCCCTCGAGCGAGCTCAGCCGCCGCTGGTATGCCAGGTTGCCATGTCGTGGTCAAGGCCAGGGGGTGAGGGCTTGAGAGCCAGTAAGAGCTACTGAGTCACGATGCTTAGGAGCTCCCCTTTTAACGTGCAAGCGGATTGCTCGGGAGAAAAGGAGGCTCGCAGTGCCACCTGCTATACTTCTCATGAGATCCCTGTGAACAGGCGCAAGAAGAAACATGGTTTGCCGTTACGGTTGCCAGCCTGCCGCTGGTTGCTCTATGAAGAGGCGAGGGCACTGAGGGCCTGGTGAGGTGACGTGTGCGGGGCGTGCCGCGAGCCATAGCTCGACCGCTCAGGTTTGTCGACGTGGTAGGGACAGACCCATGCGCCAGTGCCGTGCCAATGTGAGGAGGCCCCGTGGGAGGCGACGATTGAGCAGGTGATAACCATGGGCAGGTTAAGCATGGAAGGCAAATCAGCTTTTGTAAATGCAGGAGATACACGCCACTGGGTCCGGCCCGAGCGACTTGTGGATGATGCAGCCCGAGGGGCGCCCCCAGCTAGGTAAGCTAAAGACATAAGAAAAGGGGGTACATGCCACAGGGACGGACCCATGCGGCCTGGGAATAATGCAGCCCGTGGGGTGCTCCCAGCTAAACGAGCTTGGAAAATGTCACCTGGTTCTGTAGACGAGGTAGAGTTGGTGCAGCTGAAGGCGTGCGTCGAAGGAGTGGCTCCTCACGAACCACCGGGGCCCTGAGCCTCGGGAGGCTCTAGGGGCTCGGGAGGTGATAATCCCCAAGTGCAGGGAATCATCGTGGCAATTTCCAAAGGTGGAAGTGATAAGTATGGAGTGTCGAACCCACAAGGAGCTAAAGGTAAGATCAATATTCTCTCAAGCCCTATCTCACGCCGATCACGACTCTCGTGCAATCAACGTTTTCTTCCAACTAGCAACGAGAAATAAAACTACGTTGTGGGTATGAAGTGGATAACTTTGTAATATATCGGAGAGCTAAAATATAAAAGTAGGTGCTGTTATCATGAAGTTAGAATATATTACTAAATATTATAAATAGCGACTGTGGAATAATGGTGGATCGGTGTGCGGAATTGTCCTAGGCAATCGTTAACAAGACCGGTAATCACTATTGCAGTTTCATATGAGGGAGAGGCATAAGCTAACATACTTTCTCTACTTGGATCATATGCACTTATGATTGGAACTCTAGCAAGCATCCGCAACTACTAAAGATCATTAAGGTAAAACCCAACCATAACATTAAAGCATCAAGTCCTCTTTATTCCCATACGCAACAATCCCTCTTACTCGGGTTTGTGTTCTAGTCACTCACCAACCCACTATAAGCGAATCATGAACGTATTGCAACACCCTACAGCGGGAATCCCTAACGCTTGCGCGACACGGAGGGCACCATAGGACATCACCAAAATAAAACATACAACTCATACCAATCTAGATCATCAATCAACCCAAAGACAAAAGATATCTACTCAAAACATCATAGGATGGCAACACATCATTGGATCATAATATGTGGCATAAAGCACCAGGTTCAAGTAGGGATTACGGCGGGGTGCGGGAGAGTGGACCGCGTAAAATAGATGAGGATGGCGATGATGCTGGTGATGTTGATGAAGACGATCACCATGGTGATGATTCCCCTCCCGATGGCACTCCGGTGCCACGAAGAGAGAGGAGGAGAGGTTCTCCCCCTTGTGATTCCTCCTCCATGGCCTCCACCCACTGGTCCTTGGCCTTCATGGTGATGACGGCCCCTCCGGGATACTCCTCCATGGCCTCCAGTGATGATGGCCCCCTCCGGAAGGGTGCCAGAGAGGGCCTAGATTGATTTCTCGTGGCTACAGAGGCTTGCAGCGGTGGAACTCCCGATCTAGGTTAATTTTCCGATTTTTCTGTATTTATAGGAATTTTTGGCGTCGGTCTCACGTCAAGGAGGTGCCCGAGGTGTCCACGAGCCAGACCCACGCGCCTGGTGGGGTGGGCGCGCCGCCCACCCTCGTGGGCACCCTGGGACTCTCCTAGCCCAACTCTTTTACTCCGAGGTCTTCTTTTGGTCCATAAAAAATCATCAAAAATTGGCTCATCAATTGGACTCCGTTTGGTATTTCTTTTCTGCGAAACTCAAAAACAGAGAGAAAACAGAAACTAGCACTGGGCTCTAGGTTAATAGGTTAGTCCCAAAAATCATATAAAATAGCATATGAATGCATATAAAACATCTAATATGGATAATATAATAGCATGAATACTTCATAAATTATAGATACGTTGGAGACGTATCAGGAGGTTCCTTGAAGATCGTCTCCATTTCCTCTAGGACGGCGAGATACCTGGCCTCCTGAGCCGCCACGACGCGCCGCATGTTGCGCTGATAGGCAGACGCCACACTTGGCAAGCCGAAGGGCATGCGAACGTAGCTGTGTGGCAGGCCCTCGCAACGGCCCACACGCGCAGCCCGGAAACGCTCCTGAGAAGCGGCCCTGTTGAGCCCTAGGACGTCGATGCAGACACGCAGCCTAGCATCCTCGCCTAGATGGGGGGCTTCGCCTCGTGAGCGGCTGTCGCCGCGCATGGCCCTTGTGTCTGGCAGTTCCTGAGCGGTCTTGGTGATGAACTCCTGAGTTGTGGGCACTCCTTGCCCTATGTTCTCCTGAGGGACTCGTGCCGAGAAGCACGCCTCCAAGTGGTTCCCAAGCACCTCCCTCGTGAGGTTGGCAAGGTCTGAGGCCCTCCAGAAGAGAGCCGCCGAGCCCTGCCCGAGGAGGGCGCCGGGCGGCGCCTTCCTATGCGATGGGGGGAGGCGCCCCTGGAACGAACGTTGATCCTAATGAGGCTCCAGCTGCGTCGCCGCCCTCCTGAGATCCTGCTCGGCGCAGCTGTTTCTTCTTCTTGGGGAGGGCCTCAGGAGGGCCCTCGCTTCTGCTGTCGGGGTCGTCGATTGCTGCAGCTTGGAAGGCACACTCGAGGGAACACACCGCATCTCTCTCTTCACATGGGACCGTGATGATTCCGCCGCTTCCCGGCATCTTGAGGACGTTGTAGCCATGATGGGTGACCGCCATGAACTTGGCCAGGGCTGGATACCCAAGGATGGCGTTGTACGGCAGGCAGATGTGCGCGACGTCGAAGTCGATGAGCTTGGTGCGGTAGTTCTTGCGCTCCCCAAAGGTGACAGGCAGGCCGACCTGCCCTATCGGTGTGGTGGAGCCGTCGGTCACTCCTGAGAAAGGCTTGGTAGGCTGAAGCTGCTCATATGGCACTTGGAGGTTGTCGAACGTGTCGACGGACAGGACGTTGAGTCCCGCGCCGCCGTCGATGAGGGTCTTGGTAACCTACACATTGCTGATGACTGGGGAGCACAGCATTGGGAGGACGCCAGCAGTTGCTGCGCACTTGAGCTGATCTGCCGAGTTGAAGGAGATGGCGCACTGAGACCACCTGAGCAGGCGCGTGGCCTCGAGCTTGGGGAGCACCGCGTTCACTTCACGAGCGAACTGTTTGAAGATGTGTTGCGAGGCTGGGGCCTGCGCGCCGCCCAAGATGCAGTCGATTGCACGCGGCTCCTGGAAGCACCTAGCCCCCTCGTCCTATTGGTGATCGTCGTTCCTTCTTGGTGGTGGCGGCAGCAGGGGAAGACCGGCGTTGCCCTGAGGGCAATCCTCACGAGGCTGGTCCCTCCAGGTGCCCTCGCAAGGATGGTCCTACCAGCGGTCCTCACGAGGCCTTTCGCGCCATTCCTGGCACGGGCCACGGTCATCCCAACGTCCGCCTCCACGTCCTCCTCCACGGCCGTAGCCACGGTCACTGCGCTTTGGGCGTTGACCGAAATGTCCTTCGCGAATGGCTCTGAGCTCTTGGCAGTCACTGGTGTTGTGGGTGTTCAGGTTGTGGAAGGTGCAGAATGGCTGACTGTTCTTGGATGAATCGGGCTGATCCCTGCCCCGCTTGGTGTCCGGCTCCGCTGCGAGCAAAGCCGCTTCCTTGCGCTTCACGTCCTTGGCCTTGGCCTTCTTCTCCACTGCTCCCGCAGCTGGCAGCTCAAGGAGGGAAAGGCGCCCATCCTCAGCTCTTGCGCACTTGGTCGCCAGGTTGAATAGCTCCTGAGACGTGCAAAGCTCCTCGTGGATAGCGAGCTCTTCCTTCATCTTGACGTCACGGACGCTGTCGGAGAACGCGGAGATGATGGCCTCGTCCGTGACCTTGGGAATCTTGAGGCGAGTGTTGTTGAAGCGCTGGATGTACTTCTGAAGGGTCTCCCCCGATTGTTGCTTGATGCGGCACAGGTCGCCCGCGGCCGGCGGGCGGTCACGGGTGCCTTCGAAGTTTGCGACAAAGCGGCCGCGCATCTCGTCCCAGGAGGAGATCGAGCCATGCTACAGGTTCAGGAGCCAGGAGCGGGCACCATCCTTGAGAGCCATGGGAAACCATTTCGCCATGTCTTTCTCGTCGCCGTTGGCTGCTTTGATGCTCAGCTCGTAGAGTTGCAGGAACTCCGCGGGATCGGCGGTGCCGTCGTAGCAGGGAGGCAGATCCGGCTTGAACTTGCCCGGCCAGGCGACGCTACGCAGCTCGGGGGTGAAGGCGTGGCAGCCGGCCATGGTTGTCGGGGCCCGCCTTGGAGGTGGAGCTTGGTCTTGATGAGGTCCACGCGCTGCCGCTGCAGGCGGCGCGCGGTCTTGACGAGGCGGTGCGGGGAGCGCTTGTGCAGCCTCTCGCGGCCGAGGGATTTCTTGCCAGCTTCTCTCTTCGCGCACGGGCGCCGGGCACGGTGGATCACGCCGTGGGGGCGCGCGCCTTGGTGCCAAGGTGCAGTCCTGGGGCAGAGGTGGTGGAGGCGCGCCATGAGCCTCATCGCCCGTGGCTGGCGGAGGGTGAGGAAGAGAGAGGGACTGCGCCGGGGAGCCCCCTGCAGTGTGGACGAGCTCGCGACATGGTCGAGCCACTCCTTGTAGAGGTCGTCGACTAGGCGGTAGCGCAGGAGTTCGTTCACCGCGAGAAGCACGGCCCGCACCTCCATGGGAGCACAGCGAGCATGAGACGAAGAACCGGCCGGGGTCAGCAACGGAGTGGCGGCGCGGCCGTCCTGCCGCACCGATGGATGCAGCGAGGACGCCTGCTGCTCGTTCCTCGCTGGGCCGGTGGCAGCGCTGGTGGCGGGAGATGGAGAACGACGAGGTGGCCCGCCGACGGGAGCCGCCGAGCAACGCGGGTAGTGAGGGCAGCCCGACGCTCAGCCCGAGCGCGGCGAGCGTCCTCCATGGAGACGACGGAGCGACGGAGCGACGGATCGACGAAAGGGAAGCTACGGTGCACCCCTACCTGGCGCGCCAAATTTTGGATGTGGGGTTCCGGCAAAACCCTTAAGGTTCGAACTCTGGGGTGCCCGTGAAGTCTTTCCCTCCTATCGATCTATGCCCTAGCTCACTAAGATCTCGCGGTCGAACTCGACGAACTCGCAACACAGAAAGACACGAGATTTATACTGGTTCGGGCCACCGTTGTGGTGTAATACCCTACTCCAGTGTGGTGGTGGTGGATTGCCTCTTGGGCTGATGAGGAATAGTACAAGGGGAAGAACAACCTCCTGAGGTTGAGGTGCTCTTGTGCGTGGTGTGAGTGGGGTGCCTCAAGATTCGATGCCCTACTCGATGTGTCATGCCTCTACTGTGGCGGCTAGTTCTACTTATATAGGCCCTGGTGCTCTCCCCAAATATTCAGCGGGAAGGGAGCCAACAACGGCGGGCAATTTGAAAGGGGACAACTAGTACAAGCTATCCTGACAAAAGTGGTCTTCACCCGCAAAAGGCTCTTGTGGTGATGCCATATTGGGCTCCACGGTGACCTCCATCTTGCCGTCCTTCTAGTCTTGGTCTCGTTGCATCGATATGGCAACCTTTTCCTGATGCCTCGGTACTCCTCACCTGCGCTTGCCTCCTTAGCCCCAAAGGGGAAACAAGGATGCTGCGCACGCTGGCGCCCGCTGGCGCCCGCTTGGTGTCGATCGTCATGGCTTACGTCACGCGAGCCTCGTGAGGATTGCCCTGCCTTGATATCTCCGCTCCTCGTGAGCCTGCCTGGCTAGGCCACTCCTGAGGAGGTCTTGCATCGGCCGCCTCGCGAGGCTTGGCCCCTCGCGAGGGTCTTGATGCTTTGCTGATGAAGATGGGACGTACGGCCCGCTGGCTTAGCCACGCCGTGGGCCGCAGGCAGGCAAGTCTGGGGACCCCCGTTCCCAGAACGCCGACAAGTGAAATTTCAAAATTCCTGGACTGAGCGCAAAAGGTTCTGTTTTTGGACAAAATCAAGTCAACTATCATCCACGCTATCCCAAAGGCTTTACTTGGCACTTTATGGAAACAAAAGCAATAAAACATGATTCCTATAGTAGCTTAATCATGTGAACACATAAAAATAGTAGGGGTAAATGTTGGGTTGTCTCCCAACAATCGCTTTTCTTTTATGCCTTTTAGCTAGGCGTGATGATTTCAATGATGCTCGCATAAAAGATAAGAATTGAAACACAAAGAGAGCATCATGAAGCACATGACTAGCACATTTAAGTCTAACCCACTTCCTATGCATAGGGATTTTTTGAGCAAACAACTTATGGGAACAATAATCAACTATCATAGGAAGGCAAAACAAGTGCAACTTCAAAACTTTCAACATAAAGAGAGGAAACTTGATATTATTGAGATGTGTAAAAGCATATGTTCCTATCTCGTAGTAATTTCCAGTAGCATCATGAATGAATTCAACAATATAACTATCACATAAAGCATTATTTTCATGACACATAAGCATAGAAATTCGTTACTCTCCACATAAGAAAATCTATTCTCATGAATAGTGGTGGGAGCAAACTCAACAAAATAACTATCATGAGATTGAAAATTAAAATCATGATGACAAGTTTCAAGGTTATCATAATTCTTTGTAGCATACATGTCATCACCATAATCATCATACATAGGAACTTTGTTTTCATAGTCAATTGCACCCTCCTCCAAAATAGTGGATTCATCACTAAATAAAGTCATGACCTCTCCAAATCCACTTTCATCATTATAATCATCATAAATAGGACGCATGCAATCATCATAATAAATTTTCTCAACAAAGCTTGGGGGAGTAAAAATATCATCTTCATCAAATATAGCATCCCCAAGCTTGTAGCTTTGCATATCATTGGCATCATGTATATTCAAAGAATTCATACTAACAACATTGCAATAATGCTCATCATTCAAGTATTTTGTGAGAAACATTTTATTGACTTCTTCTTATAACAATTGAGAACAATTTTCCGATCCATCATTTTCAAGAAAGATATTATAAAGATGATCAATAATATGATGCAACCTCAATTCCATTTTTATGTAATTTTCTTTTATAAACCAAACTAGTGATAAAACAAGAAACTAAAAGATTTGATTGTAAGATCTAAAGATATGCCTTCAAGCACTCACCTCCTCGGCAACGGCGCCAGAAAAGAGCTTGATGTCTACTACGCAACTTTATTCTTGTAGACACGTGTTGGGCCTCCAAGCGCAGAGTTTTGTAGGCCAGTAGCAATTTTCCCTCAAGTGGATGACCTAAGGTTTATCAATCCGTGGGAGGCGTAGGATGAAGATGGTCACTCTCAAACAACCCTGCAATAAAATACAAGAAATCTCTTGTGTCCCCAACACACCCAATACAATGGCAAATTGTATAGGTGCACTAGTTCGGCGAAGAGGTGGTGATAAAAGTGTAATATGGATGGTAGAAATATATTTTTATAATCTGAATTAATAAAAACAGCAAGGTAGCAAATAGTAAACGGGCACAAAAACGGTATTGCAATGCTTGAAAATGAGGCCTAGGGTCCGTGATTCGCTAGTGCAATCTCTCAACAAAGTGCTAATATAATTGGATCATATAACCGTCCCTCAAAGTGCAACGAAGAATCACTCCAAAGTTCCTATCTAGCGGAGAACATAAGACAGAATTGTTTGTAGGGTACGAAACCACCTCAAAGCTATTCTTTCCGATCAATCCATCCGAGAGTTCATACTAAAATAACACGAAGCTATTCTTTCCGATCAATCTAACCAAGAGTTCGTACTAAAATAACACCAAAGCAAATTCAGATTCATAATATTCAATCCAACACAAAGAACTTCAAAGAGTGTCCTAAGATTTCTACCACAGAAACAAAGACAAGAACATGCATCAACCCCTATGCATAGATTACCCCAATGTCACCTCGGGAATCCACGAGTTGAGTGCCGAAACATATATCAAGTGAATCAATACGATACCCCATTGTCACCACGAGTATTCAATTGCAAGACATATATCAAGTGTTCTCAAATCCATAAAAGTATTCAATCTGATAACAACGAAATCTCGAAGGGAAAAACTCAATTCATCACAACACGATAGAGAGGGGAAAACACCGTATGATCCGACTATATTAACAAAGCCCGCGATACATCAAGATCGTGACATCTCAAGAACACGAGAGAGAGAGAGAGAGAGAGAGATTAAACACATAGCTACTGGTACAAACCCTCAGCCCCGAGGGTGGACTACTCCCTCCTCATCGTGGTGGCCGGGATGATGAAGATGGCCACGGAGATGATTCCCCCCCTCCGTGAGTCTTGGAAAAGGGTCTGGATTGGTTTTCGGTGGCTACAGAGCCTTCCGGCGGTGGAACTTCTAATCTAGGTTCACCCCTGATGGTTTCTCTATTTATTGGAATTTTTGGCGTTGGTTTCACGCTAAGATGGGCCTCGAGGTGAGCACAACCCATCGGGGCACGGGCACGGGCAAGGGCCCAGGCGCGCCCCGGTGTCTTATGCCCAACTCCTTCACCTTCTGGTCCTTCCACGAAGCTTCGGGGGTCTCTTTTGTTCCAAAATAAATCGTCAAAAAGTTTCAGCTCATTTGGGAACTTTCATTTCTGCACAAAAAACAACACCATGGTAGTTCTGCTGAAAACAACGTCAGTCCGGGTTAGTTCCATGCAAATCATATTAAAACCATATAAAATTGTTCTAAACATGGCATGAATACTTCATAAATTATAGATACATTGGAGACGTATCAGGGTCTTCTGTGGCCTCCTGGGAGGAGCTGCGCGGCCTCTTCATCGCGCACTTCACCAGACCGGCGCCCCACGCCATCGCAGCCCTCCTCGGCGGTTCCCAGGCACCGCCCTCAGACCGCCACGTCAAGCAGTTCTTCCGCGAAGTGGGTGCCGCCCGCGCGCAACAGGGAGCTCCTCCAGGGTGCACTACAAAAAAAAAACACTTCCGTGATGATACGTGTTTGTCACAGTAGGTCACGTTTTTTTCATGCATGTACATCCATGACAAATTTATGACAGAATCAAGATAGTCATACATGTGCTGTCGTAGAAGTGTTCCATGACATTACCAAAATTATCATCACGGAAGTGTCCACTTCCATGACGATAAATCGCGCGTCACAGAAATGCTTTCATCAAGGGTGACCGACATGTGGCATCCACCGTAACGGAACGCCGTTAAGCTATCGGGTCGGATTTTGGATCCGATAACCCGTTAACAGCCCCGACCAATTGGAAATTTCAACGTGTAAAATTCTGATTGGCCGTCAAGGCCGAGATGTCGCCCGTCCATTGGAGGAGACATGCCTATGGTACGTCGACATGTGGTTGGGCCCAACAGAGGCCCATATAGGTTAAAAAGGCCGGCCCAGTCAAAGGCCCGTAGAACTTAATTAGGTACTAGTGGGCCAGCCCAATAACGGCCTGCTTAATAAAGACCCATTTACAGCACGAAACCAGATCTGGCCCGTTAATTGTTCACCCAATATTTGGGCCCATTTACGGCCCGAAGCCAGATCTGGCCCGTTAATTGTTCGCCGAATATTCGGGCCCAACTACAGCCCAGTGACTTTCGGCCTGTTAGAGGCCTGATGTAGACATGGGCCCATTTCAGCCCGGTGTGACTTTCGGCCTGGGAATAGCCCATGCTGCCCCTAGGCCATATATGGTCCGACGGGACATCGGGCCCACTAACGGCCCGTGCTAAAGGTGTCAACAGTTAAGCCCAACGTGACTTTGGGCCTGTTAAAGGCCTGTCGTGTAATTCGGCCTGTTGATGCCTATACTAAGCTTTCGGCCTCTTAAAGGCCCATGATATCAGTGGGCCAACTAAGGCCTGAGATATGTTTCGGGCTGGTAACGGCCCGTGAGCTAACTGGGCCCATAACGGCCCGGTCTACATTTCGGCCTGCTAAAGGCCCGTCGACAACTAGTGAAAATTGAGGCCCAACATGCATGTTGGCCTGCTAAAGGCCCGTGGTTTCATCTCGGCCGTAACAGGCCAGTGCAATATTCAGCCTGTTAATGGCCCAACGCTACAGGCCAAACTAAGCTACTGGGTCAACAAAAGGCCCAACTAAAATATAGGCGGTGTAAGTTTGGGCTGGCGCAATGTGTGAAGGCCCCAATCATTCGGACCCAAGAAAGGCGCAGCCGGCCCAATTGTGGCCTGCTAAAAACCTGGCCCGTTATCGAATGTTTCGGCCCGGTCGACTACATCTGATTTTTTTCAGATAGCGAATGATGGCAGTAAAGAAATTACGGCATAGTAACTAAGAATAAACCTACACTATACAATAAAGGATTTAAGGTATATTACATCCACTGGGCATCGAAGTTCGCCACCAGTAATCATAAAATCGCAACGAATAAGCAGATTACAAAAACTGGGCACCATTGCGGCATAACAAAATAATCTTTGAGCAGAGACCACTTCCAAGATAGTTCAAGAAAGGTTAGCCTTGCATGGGGAACTGCCGCGCAAAGTTCTTGAAAGAAGGCTGTGAGACCGGCCTAGCATGTCGGTCATAGCTTCCAGGTGTAGCTGTTTAGCGAGGAGGTTCTCATTGGTGTTCTGTGCAATCTTTCTTAGAGATAGGACTTCAAGTTGAAGTTGAGTTGCAGAATGCCTTTCTGCTAGAACTTGGGACTGAAGAAGTCGAACTGATTCAGACAACGAATTTTGTGAGCTTGTCTGACTGCTAGTCTCGAGTAACTTGAACACTGCATCAAGACAAGACTTTGGGGTTGTCTCGCTATCTTCAAGATGTTTTCCCTTCTTTGCTGCAATATATGTTGGGTTTGTCTCACAACCTTCAGCAGACTTGTGCATGCCATCAGGCATATCACCCTGAAACAAAGCCGAGAGATGACAGGTTTTGCACGTGTATAAACAAAGATGATAACTATTCTGTCAATTCTATCCAATTTCAAATTAGAAAATAAAGAGTAAGTTCAAAATATCAATAGCATAATTTGGCATTGTTCATAATGCGGGGAGCTTCACCACACTCTTGGATTACCATGTCAACATAACAAGCATAGATGAAGGGCAAAGAAAATCATTGTATCTATTTTGGATAATGTGCATGGCATGTTGTTCATATCATCAATCACATCAGTAAGATAAAACAGGAGATGACAAGGTGCAAACGTGGGCTGCTTCACCACACACTAGATTATAGATCCACAAAACCAAGCATACATATAGGGAATATTAAGTAATGTGCATGGTATGAATAAGAAATTTGGTTTTACAAGTAAAACTTAGAACTTACGGTTCTTATGGACATGCATTTTGGTAGAAACAGCAAACTAAACAGTAGTAAACGATAGGGAGTATGAGCAAATTAAATAGCAGTTGAGGATAAAGGCATTAGAAGGACTGACTTACATTAACAGTTAACACCGGCTTTATAATGCCCTTCTCCATGTCAAGGGAAGGATAACTCAAGAATTTCAGCACAAAATCTTCTTCATAAGCATTGCCTATACTCTACATTTTGTAGAGAGTAATTATAGATATGATAATACTGGAAGGGATCAAAAATAATGAAGATAAGATGCAGATTGATGCTACATAATCAACTACCAATCCCTGGAAGTACAAGCATTACAGGACAAAATTGTCGGCGTTCTGGGAACGGGGGTCCCCAGACTTGCCTGCCTATGGCCTGCGGCGTGGCTCAAGGGGTGGCCCAGCACGACCCATCTTCATCAACACAAGCTCAAGACCCTCGCGAGGGGCCAAGCCTCATGAGGCGGACGACGGGAGCTTCCTCGGGCATGGCCTCTTCAGGCTGGCTCAAGGAGGCGGAGAGATCAAGGCGGGTACCTCACGAGGTGCCCATGACGCAAGCCATGACGACCAAGGGCGCCAGGCGAGGCGCCCGGCCAGCAGGTCCTCCTTTCCTCTTTGGTGCAAAGGGAGCAAGCGCAGGCAAGAGTATCAAGCAAAGGCATCCGTTTCGGTGCAACAAGACCAAGACCGTCGCAACGCGGGAAGGAAGTCATCGTGGAGCCCAAGCCGGCGTCACCACGAGAGCCTTTGACAGGCGAGGACCAAGTTTAGTCAGGATAAGTGTACTAGATGTTCCCCTTCAAAATGGCCAATTGTTGGCGCCCTTCCCGCTCAATATTTGGGAAGATGCCTAGGGCACTTTCCTATAAATAGGACTAGCCACCCACAGGATAGAGGCAGCTTGATCAAGCGTCAAGAAATCAATCAGTAGATAGAGAGCGACTGAACTCCCCCTAGCAGTTCATCGCACCAGCCAAGAACAGACCCTCGCGAGGCTGTTCTTCCTTGTATTGTTCATCATCAGCCCAAGAGGCAATCCACCACACGACAAACTAGAGTAGGGTATTACACCACAATGGTGGCCCGAACTAGTACAAACCCTGTGTCTCTTGTGTTGTTCCTTTCATAGCTTAGATCTTAGCGAGGCGGCGAGGTGCAGGTAGGTAGAGGGTGAAATCTCCGCGCGCACCCCAGTGTTCGAACCTAGAGTGTCTGCCGGAACCTGAAATCCGACATTTGGCGCGCCAGGTAGGGGTGCGCCAGAATTCGTCTTCCGCCGCCCGGTTCTTCGCCGACCATCGCATCCATGTCAGACGCTCTTCGGGCCCGCGCCGAGCGTGGAGCCGCCCTCGCTTCCCGCGTCGCCTCGGCCCCGTCGGCGGCCGCCCCCCGTTCCACAGCTGCCGTCAATGCCACCACCGGCCCGGTGGGGAACATGCAGCAAGCGTCGTCCCAGCATCCATCCGTGAGGCGAGAGGGCCGCACTGCTACTCCCTCACTCGCCCTAGCTGGTTCTTCGTCTCGCGGGCTCCGCGCGCCCATGGAGGCTCGAGCTGCACTCATCGCGGCAAACGAGCTCCTGCGCTACCGCCCTGTCGACGATGTCTACGAAGAGTGGCTCAATTGCGTCGCCGAGCTCGTCCGCACCGCAGGGGCTCCCTCGCGCCGTCCTTCTCGCTGCACCGCGCCCCGCCCTGCGCGGGTGATGAAGCTCCAGGGGCTGCTCAGCCGCCTCCCCCTCAAGAAGGCGCCTTGGCACCAAGGCGCGTGGCCCCTGGGCGGAACCCGCTCCATCCGGCGCCAGCGCAGCAAGAGCAGAGCTGTCAAGAGGTCCCTCGCCCCCAAGAAGCTGCCTGAATGCTCCCTGCACCGGCTTGTCATGACCACGCTCCTGCTCCTGCACGCCAAGACCCCGCGCTGCTCCCAGCTGCAGCGCATGGAGACCCGCAAGACCAGGCTCTTCATCACCAAAGGCTTCCCGTGGCCACAGTAGGCTGCCGCGCCTTCACCGCCGAAAGCTGCCGCATCGCGTGGCCCGGCAAGTTCAAGCCAGACCTGCCTCCTCGCTACGACGGCACGACCGACCCTGCGGAGTTCCTCCAGCTTTACGAGCTAGGCATCGAAGCCGCCAACGGGGACGAGAAGTTATGGCGAACTGGTTTCCCATGGCACTCAAGGACGGAGCCCGCACCTGGCTCCTGAACTTGGCTCCTGGCACTATCTCCTCCTGGGACGAGATGCGCACCCGCTTCATCACCAACTTCCAAGGTATTCGCGATCGGCCTCCTGCCGTGAGCGACATGCGCTACATCAAGCAACTGCCAGGGGAGACCCGGCAGAAGTACATCCAGCGCTTCAACAACGCACGCCTCAAGATTCCCAAGGTGACCAAGGAGGCCATCATCTCAGCCTTCTCCGACGGTGTGCTTGACGTCAAGATGAAGGAGGAGCTGGCGATGCATGAAGATCTGTGCACTTCCTTGGAGCTGTTCAACTTGGCGACCAAGTGCGCGCCGGCTGAGGAAGGGCGCCTTTCCTCGCCGAGCTGCCACCGCAGACATACGTAATAGAAGAAATCCAAGGCCAAGGGCGTGAAGCGCAAGGGGCTGCCGTGCTCATGGCAGAACCAGACACCAAGCGGGGCAGAGATCAGCCCGAGTCTTCCAAGGGCAGCCGGTACTGTGTGTACCACGACTCCACACCCACAACACCAACGAATGTCAAGAGCTCTGGGCCGTGCGAGAAGGGAGGATCAGCCGGTGCCCCGACCGCAACGATTGAGGCTACGGCCGAGGAGGAGGAAGGAACACAGGACGCTGGGAAGACCGAGGCCCTCGCCAAGGGTGGCGCGACCGACCTCGCGAGGATCGCTGGCAGGATCAGCCTCGCGAGGGAGACTGGAGGGATCAGCCTCGCGAGGATCGCCCGCAAGGAAACGCATGCCTCCCTCCTCTGCCGTCACAGCCAAGGAGAAAGCGAGGACCATTATCGGGGCCGAGGGGGTGGGGCTTCCAGAGGGCAGCGATCGCTTGCATCCTGGGCGGAGCTCAAGCCCCAGCGTCCCAACGCATCTTCAAGCAGTTCACCCGTGAAGTGAATGCAGTCCTTCCCAAGCTCGAAGCCACGCGCCCTCTCAGGTGGTCAGCATGCGCCATCACGTTCAGCTCAGCGGATTAGCTCAAGTCTTGGCGGCCACGGGAGTCCTCCGATGCTTCGTTCCCCAATCATCAAGAACGTGCAAGTCACCAGGACCCTCATCGACGGCGGAGCAGGGCTCAATGTCCTGTCCGTAGAGACATTCAACAATCTCCAAGTGCCTTACAATCAGCTTCAGCCAACCAAGCCTTTCTCCGGAGTCACCGATGGCTCCACGGTTCCGATAGGGCAGGTCCACCTCCCTGTCACCTTCGGGGCACGCGACAACTACCGCACTGAGCTCATCGACTTTGATGTTGCCCACATTCGCCTGCCATACAATGCCATCCTCGGGTACCCAGCTCTGGCTAAGTTCATGGCCGTGACTCATCACGGCTACAACGTCCTCAAGATGCCAGGAAGCGGCGGAGTCATCACGGTGCCTTATGAAGAGAGAGACGAAGTATGCTCCCTGGAGCGAGCCTTTCAAGCCGCATCACTTGAAGACCCACATCACAGAGCGTGAGGCTCCCGAGACCGCCTCCCAAGAAGAAGAAGACATCGCCAGCCCGACCCCTCGGGAGGCAGGCCCTCGTGGTCCGCGCGCCTGCTCGGGGCACCTCCTTCTGTCGCATAGGAAGGCGCGCCCGGCGCCCTCCTCAAGCAAGGCTCGGGGGCTCTCTCCTAGAGGGCCACCGACCTTGCTAAGGTCACGAGGGAGGCGCTTGGGCACCACTTGGAGGCGTATTTCAAAGCATGTTTCCCTTAGGAAGGAGCAAGGCAAGGAGGGCCAAATCCTCATGAGTTTGTCAGTCAGATCACGCAGGAGTTGCAGGAGTCAAGGGTCATGAGTGGCAGCCGCCGCTTACCCGCCGTAGCTCCCCATCCAGGCGAGGATGGTGGGCTGCACGTCTGCATCGACATACCAGGGCTCAACCGAGCCGCCTCTCCGGAGCGCTTCTGGCCCTCACGCACGAGGCCTGCGAAGGCCCACCCCACAGCTACGTTCGCATACCATACGGCCTGCCGAACGCGGCCGGCACGCACCAGCGCCTCATGAGGAGCATCCTGGAGGCTCAAGAGGCCAGGCGTTCCGCAGTCCTGGCGGAGATGGAGATGGTCCGCGAGGAGCCACCAGCGCCTCTGGAGCCTCCCGAGGCTCCTTGGCCTGGGGGCTCGTGAAGATCGGCTTCCGCAGACCACGACGTCCGCTAATTCAACATCCTTTCGTCTTCAACATTATCAGGTGACATCCTTCAAGTTTCATTTCCAGCTGGGAGCGACCTCAGGGCTGCATTATTCCCAGGCCGCGTGGGTCCGTCCCTGCGGCGTGTATCCCCTTTTACTTCATGTTCCTAGCTTACTTTGTTGGGGGCGCCCCTCGGGCTGCATCATCCCCAAGTCGCCAGGCCGCACTCCATCGATGTCCGCCTTCCCTGCATCTATCTAAATGAACTTGCTTCTTCGTGACTAACGTGCTTGACCAAGTTGCCCGCTCAACTGACACCAACTGATGGAGCTGCTCCCCCAACGGCACGGCGCTTGCGCATGGGTCCGTCGGTGCAACACCGAAAAACCTGAATGGCTGAGCTTTGGCCGCGGCAGCCCCGCACAGCGCCACCTCGTCAGGCCTTCAGTGCCTCGTCACCTCTCCAAAGCAACCAACAGCTGAACATCGCTTGTCATAGCAGACTCTCGTTCTTCTTGTGGTGGGCCTGCAGGATCCCTTCAAGGAGCAGCGCCGGGTGAGGCCCTCACGGCGTCTTCTTGACTCTTGCCCGCGCGAACCGCTTGCACGTTAAAGGGGGGGGGGGTACCTGAGCATCGCGACTCATGGGCTCCTACTAGCTCTCTAGCCCTCACCCTCTGGCCTTGTCCACGGCATCACGACCTGGCATACCAGCGACGGCTGAGACCCGCTCGAGGGCCGGGACCCGAGGACGAGAGCGTAAAGGGAGCAAAGGCAAGAGGGAAGAGGCACGCGGGGACATCGCCAGGCAACCCCTCGCCTGCCGATGCGCGGGCCTAGCGTCGCACCAGGAAGCGGTTCCTGACTCTCGAGATAAGTCACCGTCCGGAAACACTAGCTATCGCAGCACCGTCCCCGCACCCAATGCAATCCCATGTTAGCAACATCGCGCTCCTTTCTCACCGCTCGAGGGCGCGCTTTTCCGATTCCTCGCAGGGAACTGATCCTAAAGAACGCTAACTACACGTGCCCCCGCAAGAGACGCCATCATCAACAGTGGGCCGCCATGCACCGGCGCCAACCTCATCTAGATCAGCGGCGGCGGCGGCCTGACGAGCCTGTCCTGCTCCGAGAGCGGCGCAGGCTCGGGGGCTCGTAGCTGTTGTCGCTCGTCTCCGGAGTCGCGAAGAGCTCGGCAGTGTCGCTGGACCCTACGACGCCTCCGCCGCCTGAGGAGCTGCTGAGGGAGCGATAGGCGAGCCTGGTCCTCGTCGCGGCAGGGCCCCGACCGCCTCTCTCAGGGCAGCACTCCAGCCGGCGTTCGTCCGTGTGGAAGACCTTGAAGAGCATCATGGAAGCGCCGTCATACTCCAGGTGGATCGCGAGGGCGCCCCTCGTCCTGCAGACCCGGGCGATCTCTCCCCAGCCTCGAGTCATGAAAACCTTGCCCGGGGCGACGACCGCGACCTCCGCTTCGGTCGCAAGGGTGTTGCAGCCGGCGTGCTGTAACCAGAGCTCCAAGTATCCCCCCTGCGGCATCACGAAGACGAGGAGGGGGGAGGGCGAATCCAAGACTGAGGAGGCATGGCGGCGTGGAGCACAAACTCTCGGGAGGAGCCCTCAGCATGAACTCCAGGAGGGACGACACGCACCGCCGTGACCCGCCGGCGCCGGCGACAGCATCGTTCCTGGCGCTCGGCATCCACTCCTGCAGGGCCCTCAAGGTGGGCGTACAAGGGCAGAGGGAACCCTGGCAGCGGCCGCTCGCACCAAGGCCTCGACACCTCCTGCCGGGCGCTCTCATCTCGACAGCATAGGGCAAGCCGGTTCTTCGGCGGAAGCGGGTCGGGACCCTCTCGGGGAGCCTTTCCCTTCTCTTCCGCGGAGAACCGGCGGATCGGAGCCATTGCGGCATGTCGGAGCAAGGACGGAGAAGAAGGAGAAGCAAAGAGAGACGGACTGGAAGGGCACGCGCCATTCCGTACTTATAGCCAGGGAAGGCCAACCGCCGACTTCCACGATCACAGCTAATCATGAGCCGCTTTGCATGCAGGGGCTTGTCAATTCGTGCAGTTGCCGAGGCGTCATGGGGAAGCAGGGCCACCCACATCCAATCAACTGCCACGAGGCGCCCAAGGCCGCAGGCTGTTAGGGCCCGCGGCGCTTCACACTTGCCCCTTCGCTTCTCTGCTCAGCCAAGTCCAGGCGCGCCTTGGGCCCGGGGGCTACTGTCGGTGTTCTGGGAACGGGGGTCCCCGGACTTGCCTGCCTGTGGACTGCGGCATGGCTCAAGGGGTGGCCCAGCATGGCCCATCTTCATCAACACAAGCTCAAGACCCTCGCGAGGGGCCAAGCCTCGCGGGGCAGACGACAGGGAGCTTCCTCAGGCACGGCCTCGTCAGGCTGGCTCGGGAGGAGGCGGAGAGATCAATGCGGGGTACCTCACGAGGTGCCCATGACGCAAGCCATGACGACCAAGGGTGCCAGGCGGGCGCCAGCCTGCGCAGTGTCCTCCTCTCCTGTTTGGTGCAAAGGGAGCAAGCGCAGGCAAGAGTATCAAGCAAAGGCATCCGTTTCGGTGCAACAAGACCAAGACCATCGCAACGGCAGGAAGGAAGTCATCGTGGAGCCCAAGCCGGCGTCACCACCAGAGCCTTTGACAGGCAAGGACCAACTATAGTCAGGATAAGTGTACTAGATGTTCCCCTTCAAAATGGCCAATTGTTGGTGCCCTTCCCGCTCAATATTTGGGAAGAGGCCAAGGGCACTTGCCTATAAATAGGACTAGCCACCCACAGGATAGAGGCAGCTTGATCCAGCGTCAAGAAATCAATCAGCAGATAGAGAGCGACTGGACTCCCCCTAGCAGTTCATCGCACCAGCCAAGAACAGACCCTCGCGAGGCTGTTCTTCCTTGTATTGTTCATCATCAGCCCAAGAGGCAATCCACCACACCACAAACTAGAGTAGGGTATTACACCACAATGGTGGCCCGAACTAGTATAAACCATGTGTCTCTTGTGTTGTTCCTTTCATAGCTTAGATCTTAGCGAGGCGGCGAGGTGCAGGTAGGTAGAGGGTGAAATCTCCGCGTGCACCCCAGTGTTCGAACCTAGAGGGACTGCCGGAACCCGAAATCCGACAAAAATGTAGTGACAAGAGCAATGGGCTACACCTGTGCACTGGCATTGTCTGTGTATTCTACTTGTTGGTAAGATTAAATATAGATCTGATCTTTTTTAGTAAATGGTGAGCGAGGGAGATAAGATGCAGAATGCTACAAAATAAACCAATCCCTCTTCCCATAATACAAGAGTGTTTTGAACACTAGTGTACTGTACAAAACGTTCTTATATTATGGGACGGAGAAATGCTGTTAATGTAAGTACAGTGATAGACCATGTTCAGTCCTTACAAGAGGACTGCAGAGCTAAACCTCTTCAAAACCATTGGGTTGATTCTAAATTATTGTAAGAGTCCATACAGATCTTATAATGTCCACCAAATGGGCGATTACGAGGCTAACATGTGCAGTGATGTTACATAATCAAACAGCTATGAAAGTAAGTATGGTCATACAGGGCAACAGGTACTCACGAGAGCAATGCGAAGTGCGGATAGTTGCGAGATTTTGTGGTCCCTTGAGAATGAATGTTCTTCTGCTAACAGTTTTCGTACAAGTTAGACATTAAGGCAAATGCAGAAATGTAGTTCAAATTGTGATGTGATATCATAGACAGTACCTTACGCTGCAGCCGAGACCAATGTGTAACAAGATTATTCTAGCCACCATCGGATAAATGTAGCACCGGAGACTTTACAAAAATTTCGTTGAGAGGCTTGCCATTGAAGTGCGCTTGCCTCAGGTAGGAACGATACTTCATCAATGAGTGCTTGAAAAGCGCAACCAACTCTTGCTCGTCATCACAATCCAGTTGCTCCTCGCCTATTTAAAAGAATGAAATCTTGTGTCTTCTATCAGCAGAAACATATGCAGTAATGACCATGAATAACATTAGTACATTACTTACGCGTAAGTTGTGGAGGAAGACTGGAAATTGTTCTGTGTCTGTGGTATAATCTTTCCACGAAGGAAAGATGCGCACAAAGTTCCTGACAACAACATAAGCTTCGTCTTCTAAACTGGGAAGAAATGGAACAGGGGTCCTATTTGCTGCAATTGGGGCTCTCTCTGGTTCAAAAAGGATTTGGCAACTGGATTTGGTGTACTCTTTCTTTGGAATGGGGTTTTTCGTCGCATAACCGGTGCTATGTCAATCGGCATAATCATACTGTTTGCTGCAGCTTGGGGTCTCTGAGTTGGGGCATCGAAATGACCGATGTAGTAGGGCTAGAGTCTGCTAGAGTTGGGGTATTTTGTGGGTCAGGTGATATTGCAACTACACCTAATGGGCTATTTCATTTATCAGGTGCCACTACCTTTTCCAAATACTTTGCTTGTGCTCCTCCACGATCAGCAATCGCCCTCTTCCTTTTGAACGTCTGATACACAAGAAGAGCATTTGAATGGATAAATATGGTATGATGACAGATGGAATATGTCTTTGAAAATGGATAGGCAGGGCGTATTCACATACACGATGTGTAAACTAAGCTAATGGCAGTTCAACAAAGTAGAAGCAATGCAAAGCATCAGTTGCAAGATATGTGCGAGCAATGTAACCTTGGAAGTTAGAGCAAGTACCTTGATGGGTGAATAAAATAGGGCATCTTCCTCTGACTCCTCCACTAGGGAGCTACATTGACTTAGGTCTCCCTCTAGCTCAGAATCACCTTTAGGATCATATTCGAGCATGAACCTCAGAGTGGAGAGCGTTTGCATTGCATTGCATCCAGAGTTGATTTCAGTCCCTTAATGCCAAGTTTGAAAGCCATGGCATTGTTCTGCTCTATTCTTTTCATGCGCGCGAGCTCATAATCATTATGACGCTGTTCAGAATCTGAGATTCATGAAAACATAAAAAGTAGTCAGATTATCTATGGAATGCATTGCGGATTCAACTCGGAGAGTGTCTCCCTATAAACCCATGCATATGCAAAGTTCACCTCCCCAACCGTGCTGACCAGACCACACACAGAAATACAAACCCCTTATGTCTCTATAACAGGCAGGCACACATTTCAAAAACTGAATTTTAGGAACATTAGAATCATATGAAATTCGTATTTGAACAAATAAACTAAGCAATTATGAGTGGCGTAATTTTTAGCTTCAAAGGTGGAGTGTTGGTAGTGCGACACAAAGCAAGTAGGCAGATTGTATTCCATGTAAAAGATCAAAACCTATGTAAAAGCTGGAAATGACACTTTCTTTCTATACAATGCAGTGTTCGTTACTCCACACATGATGGAAGAGATCACATAGAGAAATACTATTCACTCAGGTCTACGGTTCCAAAGATTTAGAAACAGGGTGGTCCACCCTAAAAGAATATTGACAACAAATATTACAAGGCAAGCATAGATGTAGTGAATCAATCATTTACTTGTGAGCTTATTAGGACAAGTATGCGTAATTGTAATCGCAAGAAGAGACCGTCCAAAATATGAATGAAGAAGTTTGTCTAGCACTTATTGTTTGCAACTAATCGACGTGAATAATTGGATATTATATCGAATGAGTAAGAAAGACAAGTAAAATTATCAACAAACCTGGCTTGCAGTAGTAATCTGGGTCAATGTCACTACGACCAACAATCCAAAATGACTAGTTTCGCCCGAGGGCCAGAATTTTGAAAACTGTGAACTTTATAGGTACTAAAGATTACCGAAATACATCTGAACCATTAAGTATAGGTAGCACCGAGCACACAACAAACCCTAATGACAGTCCTCCTAATGAGTAATGAATCAATTAGAAAATGGGTGATGAGGAGTGGCTGCTGAGTGTTGAGGACGTATCTCAGGATAAATCGGGTTGGCTTGGTGGGTGCTGCACGCCTGAGCCCTGAACGGACTGGGAAGGTAGGCACGGCGGCGCGCCCGGGCAGCGGTGACGCTGTTGGGCGAGCGGCTCCTGGCCTCCTGTTAGTCCAGCATCTCCTCCTAGAGTCATGCCGTCCGGGGACGGCAAGTTGCCGGCGAGGCAGGCGGCTAGGGGTGAGTAGAGATCAGAAGCGCGCAGCAGAACAGAGGGGAATCGGAGCCTGGGACGACCCAAAATCCCAGGATGGGCGGACCCACCGTGGGCACCCTGTAGAGATACACACCCGAGCGGCGAACATGCATTTTTGAAACTAATTTAGGAACATTTAGCTGACCAATTAAACAACTCTGTTTTAATAATATCAGATTCAGATTTGAACATCTAAGCTTGTTTAGCTTGATGCGTGAGCAGTGTTATTATGACACGAAGCACGATTCGATCAGATAGTGATCATAAAAGGGGAAACTCTAAGCATATTTTTTTAGCAAAAGAGGGTTTTCCTCCGATTTCTATTAAAGAAACCACCACGGAACCAACATGATCAATTAAACCCTAAGTATGATCAATTAAACCAGATATGGCTGTGCCATGGCAGATTTGAAGCTGCAAACCGGAGAAATGGTATTTAGCATCCATTGTTTGCTTCGAACTAAGAACTAAATTATAAGAGCTGAAAAGAAAGTAGAGTAACCAAGTTAAGATCTATTTTCTAGTTGAGATCAAAAAGTTGAGGAGATATGAAGTACCACCTCTCTTGCGGCGCCGTGTAGGCATCGGGGGTGCGATGGCTGTCGGTGGCGTTGAAGCAGATCTGCGACGGTAGACGGGTGCATCGGGGGATAAGTCCCGTTGTGGTGGAAGAGAAGGTCGTGAGCGGCCCGGCAAAGAGGACGCACGGCGTCGATGAAGCGAGAGGACGCGATGCAAGGCTATTGGTCCGTCGCCGTGGATGAGAAACGTCCATCTCTAGCAAGGGACGACGCGGTCTTGGTAGGCGCCCGGCATGGTGGAGGACGGTGGCGGTGGATGTGGTGGAGGACGGCGATGGATGGGGTGGCGGACGGAGGCTGGTGTGGGGATGGGGTGTTCTACTTGCAGACGGTGTATGAATGGGAAAATTGAGGAAGAGGTACGGGTAACCATGTTTTTGGGACGCTACCGTCTAAATACGGAAAGTTACGAACTTAGCCCCGTTTAAAATTTGGACGTCTCGTCGGTTGGGGATAGGACGGTAATCTCAAGATCTCGCCAATATTTGCCTGCAGGCGATTTCAGGCGAGGAGAGGGTGGTTGGCGCCCATGCTTGGCGCCCACGGTGTATGAACGGGTTGACAGTAGGGCGGTTGTGTCACGTCTGAGTGAAGTTACAAACCTGCCCCTATTGAAAATATTTGCCTACATCGATTTCGCCGAGTCGAGTTTGTTTTGCCGCCCACCGTGTATGAATGGGGAATGGAGGGAGAAACAGAGGTCTTTCGGACGAGCTTGAATCAAATGTGTTTTGTCACCATGTTTGACGCCCACCGTGTCGGAATGGGCTCAGAGGCGGTCGTGTCACGCCTAATTGAAGTTACTAACCTACCCCTATTTAGAGCAAAGGAAATCGGGCGGATGGATTGTCCGTGTAATGGGTAGACAGTAATTTCCATCTCCCAAACACTTAGCTTCGGGCAGCCGACGTGGGAGTGGACATTTTGCAGCTTCTTTCGAATTTTGGGACAATAAGCATCCACGTTTACCCTGGCAACTAAATTCGAATCCATTTTGTATTCCTATATGAATCTTTATAAATCGTTCTATGTGTTTTTATATATCTTCAAAAGGATGACAAAGATGTATTCCACTGTCATATATGAATATGGTTTACAAATGCCGATACTCAAATTCAGAAACTAGTATCCAGTTTAAGGTGAATTCGAATATTTGGAACACTTCATGTCCAACTCAAATGTCACACGCAGCATAATGTGTACTCCCATTTAGATATGTACACAAGCGATGTATCAAGATTCAAATACCGAGTCAATCAACCAATAATGTACAGAACTAACAGACATATAAACACTTATAGAGTATATGGATCAATAATATCAACTAACATACCTAAGACAGGCCGCTGTACTTTTTTTGGCTACAACAGTATCTTTTTTTAGCCAACATCTTGGCCCTTTCCGATGCGTGCCACTTATGGTCCATCTATACTACTACTATTGCTGAATGCCCATTCAGCCCGATTGGCATATTTGTAGGTCTGGCACAGCAATACAAATGAAATGTCTCCGAGTCTCATCAATTAATACAAACCTGTGCTCAAATAAAATTACAAACCAAAAAACAAAAAAAAATATTACATGATCTCTAAAACAAATGGTTTGATTGATTACATGAACAGACAACACAAAGGTTATTCAACTATGGAAAGAACATTCCACCTATGATTTACCAAGTAGGAATTTAATTTCCTTTTTTCCTTAAGGACCTTAACAATCTGGTCAGTCTCTTTGCTTCGCTTTTGAAATCCACCAAATATTTAATGGTTGTCTTGAGTATCTGCTTGTGATTGTGCTGTTTGCTTCCTCTACATGTCAACTTCTCTAAGTGCGTAAGCAGAATCTCTTTCTACCACTAGTTTAGCCTCTAGAGCATCAGCAGTTGGCAATTCATAATGCACGATTAGCGGTGCCATCATTGTGGGATGATGCAACGTCCATGGGGACCACGCTCTTTGATCTTGGGCTAACCTGTTTTGCCATTAAAATTCCGATTGGATTCCAAAAAGTTGAAGTTAGCAAAACATCTCAACTGGGAGTTATAACAGCAAACGAGTTAAACAAACAAGGAATTAAAGAGATTCAATTGGATGTTGAAAAGTACTCCCTCCGTCCCATAATGTAAGACGCTTTTTAACACTATGCTAGTGTCAAAAACGCCCCTATATTATGGGACGGAGGGAGTAGTTATTAACATCATTGTAACCCGTTGTTGCAGCAGCAAAGCAGTTAAACAAACAAGTAGATATTTAAGTTAAGGCAAACAGGTAATTCTTAACAATAAGTATCAAACACATAGATAGGCGCAGTCTACAATATGATTAACAGGCTGTGCCATTATGTAATCAGTAGCAAACTAAATTAAGCCAAGCAACGTAATTGAACAATTTTGCAATAAGTGGCTAACTAAAATTCCGAGAAGCAGGTAACTGAACTTACGCTAGTTCTTTGTACAGGCACATTGAAACTTCTTTTTCGCTTACAAGGTTGTACAAAGGAGTCCATGGCATCAATTGCTTGGATACGTAGTCCCAATACTTCTTTCTTCCCACACTGCATGGGTGAGTCGAATGGTTAATCTGGTAAGATGGTGCGTCCTTGATATGTTATATGAGGATGTGTAGTCAGACTAGTTGTAGCCAAACACATCACACCGGCTTTTACTGTATATTTCATGCGATTACTTTTGGCATATCGAGATCTATGCAATCTACAATAGGATGAAAAGACTGGCATCCTTCACATTATTGGCGAACTCGGTTCATAGAAACAAGCAATTCAACCATTCTGTGGGTAAATCAAAAGCGCCCCTGGAATATTTTTCACTATCCAATCATACACGCAAAAAGGGGCGACGCCACCATAGGGGCTGGTATGGGCGGCCGCCTCAGGTGGCTGGAAATTGTGCACCTAGTTTGAGTCGTCCAGGTTGGCCCACGCTAGTTTTGTTCGTCCCAACGCACGAGCAGGTAAAAAATGAAGAAAAATGTTTCAATTTGGATGGGCCAATAACATAAGTGCAAGGCAGGCCCTATAGTAGGCTCGCGGCCCAAACGAGCGCCTCCCATATCGATCGACAACAGGAAAAATCCCAATTCATTCGCTCCAGCCACCAGTCTGGTTCGCTCCTAACGTAGCTGCCGCTGGACAGACCGACACAACACTTCCTCGCGCCCTCGTTGGAGGGCGGTCGCCTGGCTTCAGGCGAACATACAAGCTCATGTTGTTCTTGAGCCTGAAGTGTCTAATGGACAGAGTGCTAATGAAGGATTTGATGCAACCATTTTACATGCTCCTGGTGATGAACATATAGTGTCTAATGAGGGATCTAATGCAAGCATTTTGCAAGCTCATTGAAGGATTTAGTGTCTAATGATGATCTACTATGTTGAGAGAGAGACAGATATTTGCAGGCATTGACGACAAGCAAATTATAGTGCATTTTCATAGCTTGAGGAAACATCGAGGCCATCTACCAGAAAGTCCCCGTATCATGACAACATAGGATAAATACTTTTCTAATCTGTTGTTTGAAACTATTGGCATGCTTGTGCAGGATAAATATATTGATATGCAGTTTGCGCATTGGTTATACATGCAATTAGACTTCGATATTTTCAGTAAGAGAACGAATAATTCTGGCAGGTACAGACCATGTTTGTAGTCCTTGTACACCATGTTGCATTTTGTGTTTTTTGGTGCTTGCATCATTTAGTGTTTATAATCTGAACTACTTTGGATCATTAGCTGGTTTTCAAAGTGCATGTAGCTTCACATTTCTCAAGTTATGTTGATTTCTGGAGTGCAAGTGCCTTCATATTTTTTAAGTTACATGTTCGCCCTGGTAACTTGAATTCGTGGATCAGCCATCGCACACAAATCATACACGAATGCCAAGAATTAATTAAATGAAATGCAGGGACTTACACTAGCTCGTTATGCAGGCTGTGCTCATTGCATCTCTGCTTGCGCTTGGGCTGTTCCATGTACAAGTCCATGTTACCACTTGCTTGGATGTGCAGGCCTTGTGCTCCTTGCATCCCTCTCTGCATTTTTGACATGGCGAATGGTTGATCAAATAAGAGGAATCGACCTTGATGTTATACCGGAGGACATATACTTACAAGGTTATACGGGTGTGCAGGATGTGTACCAGATCCCGTAGCCCCGTCATGCTTCGCTAAAAAATGGATTTGCTTGTTTCAGATGATATCTCCAGAAGAAATAAGAGTTAAAGTCAGTTGCATAGGCGTGTAAGCTAAGAGAGCAGTGAAAGGATATCCAAACATCATCGGAACAAGTGCACAAGGGAGTGATGTGTGGATACCTAGTCGGGCCGGCGTTTGGGCATGCTCGCCTAGCTAGAGTGCGGGTCACTTGAGCCGTTGAGGGTGATCTTATTTGGCGTTGGCTGGCAGCGCCGCGGATGCAGATCTTGAGTGGCAGCGAAGCGCTACGATGCGGTGGACGAGACCATTGGTGAAGCCCCAACGACCTCGGGGGGCGGAGGTGCGACGATGTGATCGGTGAAGTAGCCCCGGTGAGCTGGGAGATGGCGTTGATGAAGCGGACCTGATGCGGTGGAACTCGGTGTCTGTGAGGCACGTCAGTTGCGGCGGCCGACGTTGTCGGTGGACCACCCGGTTCGGCGGACGAGGGCATAGATGAGGTAGCTCCGGTGCGGTGGTGAACCGCGACCGTCGTCTTCGTCGTCGTCGTCCGGCACAGAGGTGGGGAACGGTGGGGAAAGAGACGAGACGAGGGGCGATTCGAGGGATGGCGGAGAATTAGGGATTTGAGAAATCTAGGCGCGGAAGGGGACGGTGGAGAAGAGAGATTTTGCAGGGCTGGAATTGGGGCCGCCAGATATTTCAATCCGAAACGTGGAAGCGCAAACTTATATTGTCGTCGTCTGTTTTTTGGGGGAGGGGGTGGGTGGCTGGGTGCTACGTGTCCGTCCGACACACGCGACCACCCCGACAGGACTACGCTTCGGTGCCTTAAGGCACCTGACTTTGTGTCCATGACATGTGGACCCAACAGGTGGCTGGCCCACATGTCAGTCACCCAAGGGTTGTTGCCTTTAAGGCACCGAAGCAGCGTCCACCCCGACACGACCCTGGTCTCCCTGGTGCACCTACATTTGAGAATGCAAACGAATCTTCTTTCATTTGCCAAAGAATCTGTATGTATTACCATGCCCGTGTTTTCCTTGCAATAATTAGTCATTCGAAACGAGATACTCCATCCGTTCACTTTTGTAAGTCTTTTCAGACAACTTAAAATGAACTGTTTTGCACATTGTCTAAAATGTCTTCAAGGTCTTATAAAAGTGAACAGAGGGAGTACTATAAATTAATTAATGAGGAGTTATTTGAAAAAAAATCGAAACGGTACCCACGCTAACGTGGATTAGAGTGTGTCACATAATTAGTTATTTGAATTAGAGTGTGTGTCATGTAGTTAGTTATTTGAATTAGAGTGTGTGTCACGTAGCGATCTCCAATTCTAACGTGGATTTCGCATTTCACTGTATCCCCGCTACCTTTCTAATACAAATTCATATGTATATGATGAACACCATGGTAGTGAGAAAACTTTTGGATGGATTCAAACATATGACCTACAAAATAGCACAACAAATTGAGCCAATGTCAACTTTTCGAAACTTAGTATGGCACGAATTCGAAATAATTACCCGTATGCCTGGTCCTCGGTTCAAAACTTACAATGTACACCAAATTGAAACATCGATATTAAATATCGTACTATGTACATTCAAATGTTGTTTTTAGTCCCCCACAAGACAAACGCTACATACTTCCTCAGACGGTTAATCTTCCTCTCCTAACCACCTTAGCAAGCTATCGGTTTCCAACACACGTTCATTCTTTCTCTCCATGTTTCGATCTCTAAGTCTCTCAACTACACAACCCCTTTTTCCACTCCTGTTACCAAATGTATTTACCTCACACACCCGCCATTGCACCCCATGCCGAGCTCTCTCTCTCTCCCCCCTCTCCCTCTCACCCTCTCGCGCTAAATACATGCATTGACTATCTAGCCCCCCAACCTCTCGTGCGCACGAATGCACGTTGTATATTTAGGTCACTCCCTCGAGACTGTCTCACTCTTTCTTCCGCACGGCGGGCCACACTCTCTCAATCTCGCTCTCTTTATCTGAGGCTCGTTTAACCTCGTTTTCTTCCACACACAAATGATATATCTCCCTGTTCAGGCCTAGGTCGACACACTCTATACTCTCTCACGCAGATTGTCTATCTAGATCAGTCCATCCAAGCCGCCGCCACTCTTTCGACCTCATGGTGGGCCACGCACACTCAATCTCTCTCTCTCTCTCTCTCTCTCTCTCTCTCTCTCTGTGTGTGTGTGTACTTTCTCGGACAAAAACGATATATCACCATGTTTGAGCCCAATTCGACCTATTCACATTGTATACTCTCTGACGCACATCGTCTATCTAGGTCACTCCCTCCAACCCATCTCACTCTTTTGATCGCACGGTGACCCTATGTGATCCGTTGACCTTGCTTCTTCCCACGCACAAAATATATCTACACGTCTGTGACTGGATCATCTCTCAAGCTCTATCTTACAGCCCTCACCCTTACCAAAAGCTCAATTGGACAATATCTCTTCGGAGCATATATATTTGTTCAATGAATGTCGGACCACACTCATTTTGTCTGTCTATCTATATGTCTCTCGATTGACCTCACTTTCTCATACTGTATCTTCCACGCGTTGAAGCTACTGCCTCTCCATCTCTCGCAAAGCCGGAGCTATTTACATTGCGAGGGGCACTCCAACCTTGGATTAACTTTTGTATGCATTTATTCCGGTCGGTTTAGATTATATTTTTGTAGCATTCGGCCCACAACTACTCCAAACGCCGTTGCAACCCACGCAACTCCCCTAGTTGATTTCCCTCTGGCTCGATCATCGCTCTCTCGCACGTCCTTTCTCACCTTCAACGTTGCACCATGGTATTATTGAAAAAACTATGCTATTCTCTTTAATTATTATAAATAAGCTACAAAACTACACACCGATAGTCCGCTTGGAATGGAACAAATTTCGACCCACAAAATTAAAGTGCTACAAACTACACACCAAGGGGCCCACATGTCATGAAACAAATTTGGACCCATATACAAATTAAAAAACAAAGGAAGAGGATCGAACATGCGACCGGGCCTTCAAGCCGCACGTCAATAGGCAACATACGAAGAATAGTAATGTTTGTTGTACCCCCTTTGTTCACATAATGTTTTTATATTACCACAGCCTAATTAATGGATAACATGTAATATTATTTTTAGTACTATTCGCCTTCACTTACTGGTGGGTTCCATGTGTGCTCTCTCTCTCTCTCCTCCCCTTCTGCGTTTAGGCCTTGCGGGAAAACAGGAAGAACTTCATGAGGCGATGTTGCCGTTGACCATATCTGGGCGCGTTCACCACTCACAAGTCACGGCACCAGTTTCACGTACTAGCAGCACTAGTCAGTGTGTACGTGCAATGCACGTTAATTTGGAAGTATATTAAGTGTATGCGGATATTAACTAATAGGATATTATTTGCGTGTTGTCATGTGATTAGCACTATTTTTGGCATGAAATTAACTGCACACTAAATGTGTTGAACGCTCGACATTGAAGCAGTCTAGGTGGTTGGATGACAAGGAATACATGTGGCTTGATAACGTTTTATATTTAATTTGATACGTCTCTAGCAGAACATTCAATCGATCAAACCATACATTTCGTTCAGTCTGACTCCGACTTTAAATTATACGACGATCGATATAAAATAAACGGAAATGATAAACGTTCGGATTTTAAGCATGGCAATCCGAACGCTTTTCATGGCAAATTTAGATTACGCGGCGGCGGCGGCGGCGCGTCTCGCTGATGAAGCGGCTCCTCTGCCGTGCTACGTGTGTCGTCGGGCCATCGACCGACGGGCGACGGCGGCGTCTTGCGCCATTGTTGGCGTACTCTGGGCGTTGGCCTAGCTTCAAGGAAGGCCAAAATGTTACGGACTTTGGAGCGAAGTCAATCGGCGGGAGGAGGCGATCGGCGTTGGTGCAAGGAAGCGGTCGACGGCGGCCATCCATGCCGCCGAGGGGCTACCGCACCAGCGCTGGGACAAAGCGCCGCTAACGGCGCTGGCGGAGACGTTTCAGGTGCTTGGGCACCAAGACGGGCGCGCAGACGCCAAGATATCGCCAAGCAGCGCATGCGCGACAGGTGCACGGGCACCGGCACGGGCGTGCGCGTCAGTGCACGCGCAGGCGCATGCGCTGGCAGGTGCACGGGCGCGTGAAAGTCGACGGGGACCTCGTGGAACCCCGTGGCATCAAGCTCGGCGACAATGTGCGGCTCCCAGCCCATCAATGCCACGGGGATGGGTGCCGGCACAGTCGGGGCGACGGGAGCCGGAACGGGTGCGGGGACAGGCGCGACATCTTCCCGCAAGGCCAGTTCAAGCTCGTCCCAAAGCGCCTTATGTTGTTGAGACTCCGGCTGGGTGTCTTCCTCATGAAACTGGAACACTAAGGGCCGACCATCATGATGCGGCATGGCGTACGCTTAGGTCAGGCTAGTTGGAGGTAGACGATAGAAGAATCGGAGAGGAAGAGAGAGGATTGTAGCGATACCGGGTAGTGCGGGGTTGATTTTAAACTGCGGCGCCGACGACATTATAAGTGGGAGCAGTTGGGACGATGGTGGGCGGCAGAGCCTGGTCAAAGGGCTCGCCTCCCGGTGAGTCTGCACAGCGGTCTGCTCGCACGCCTCCCGTCGACTCACACGCTTGCTGGGACGGCACCTGCCGATGAGAAGCGGGGACTCGTGGCGGCACGTAAACGCCCACGGTTTCAATAGTGAAAGCGTTCGCCTTAACGTGACAGGTCTTTTCCCTAAAAAAACGTGACAGGTCTTTGTTCCAAAATACCTTGGCTCTTCATTTGTGCAACTTGTCATAAGCAGCTTGTCTCGAATTGAAGAAAAAGGAGTAAAAGGATAATCCCTCCGTACCAGTGCATTGCCTGATATATTAACTCAAGTACTAGGCACGAACAAAAAAAGTACTAGGCACGAACAAACGGGCTCAATTATGTGCTCATCCTGGTGTAGTTGTAGTAGTACTAGGCAATGCGGTTGACGGGTGACATTGACGAGCGGCGACCGAGGGAATTGAATCATGCTCGGCATGGTAGGTAACGTTGTCTAGTTACTAAAGCATCCCTCCATTGTTCATCGGTAGTCATTATGGACCGGGGACATGAGGGGAATTTCCTAGGGCTGGAATTCTGGCCGCCAGATATTTCGACTTGAAACGCCGAGGCTCGACCGGTTGGGGTTTCCTAATGTGCGTACCACGCATGCCATCAAGGACACGAGCCCGCTTTTTTAGGATCAACACGAGCCATGGTCTGGCTGGTACGCCGTTGGGTCCTACCATTTGAGAATCTGAAAGGAACCTTTTAAATTGCCGAGCGAATCTATGTGTATTACAATACCCGTATTTTCCTTGCAAATACTAATCTCAACGTTGTAATTGATTTATGACAAGTCGTTGAATTAGAGTGAATTTGTGATATAGTGATCTCAACGTGGATTTCACATTTCATGGTATCCCTAGTAAGTTTTCCAATGCAAATTCAAATTTAAAAGATGAACAATATGGAGGTGAGAAAACTTTGTATGTATCAAGCATATGACCACACACACACACACACACACACACACACACACACACACACACACACACACGCACGAACACAACAACAATCCAATAAGTATAGTGCATCTATTTTTCCAACCCATGCATGTATGACACGAGTTCAAAAATACTCCTTCTATTCCTAAATATTAGTCTTTTAGAGAGTTCAACAAGTGACTACATACGGAGGAAAATAAGTGAATCTAGACTCTAAAATATGTCTATATACATCCGTATGTGCCAGTCCATTTGAAGCCTCTAAAAAGACTAATATTTAGGAACGAAGGGAGTGAAATGTAAGACATCCATGGTCCTCAGTTCAATATTTGAAATGAACATGAAACTGAAACATGAATATTAAGTCTAGTACTACAGTACATGCAAATGTTGTGTTTAGGCGGAGCTATGATTGTCGGGGGTCAACCCCTCGACCTTAGATAAAACTGTGGAGCTCTGTTTAGGGTTGTTTAGATTATATTTGTTCCCACCCTCCCAACCACTGATTGGTTGTGCACCTCCACCCCTCCTCCCCGGGAGAATATCATGTTGCCCCCATACCTTACATGCTATATGCCGATACGAGTTGCTTGGAGCTTGTAGATCTGAGATATAGCAGCTCACATGATGTGTCTTAATTTTTTTGCAGGAAACCTTGATGAGTTTGAGAATTGCACACAATTTCTACAAAAACTACTTAGATGCCCTTTGATCCCATATCCAACGACCTCGAAGCTCGTATCACGGTAGCATCTAAGATGAAGGAGGACATCATATTCTCCTGTATGTAAGAATATCATGTGCGACCACACCTTAGATGCTTTGGTGATACAAGCTCTTCGGAGGCGTTGGATTTGTGACCCAACACCTCCTCAGTGGTTCGAATGGTTTTTTGTAGAAAAGCCCCAAAAGAGTTCGGCCACTGCTTACAAGCACAAAGACTGCTTAGATGCCATTGGATCTCAGATCAAACGACCTCCAAGCTTGTATCACCGTAGCATCCAAGCTGCGATAGCACCTTATGTTTTCTCGCACGGGAGAGTATGAGGTGCTCCCTGACCGTAGATTCTATGGTGATACGAAGTTCATTGAGATCTAACGGCCCACGTAGGAGTTTGAATGTTTTTGCAATATACTGGTGAAAGAGTTTGGGAAATGCGCAGAAAGTACAAGTACTATGCATGTGCCATCGATCACCGATCATACGACCTAGATGCTCATATCACCGTGGCGGGTAATTAAGCTACGGGAGCACCTAATATTAGCACGGGAGCCGTTGGATCGAAGATGCAGCGGCACACACGAGGCCTGAATGTTTTATTTGCAAAAAAACTTTGGAGAGTTTGGAAATTGCGCATAATTACAAAGACTACTCCCAAGCCATTGGATCTCACTTCCAACGGTGTAAAAACTCGTATCACCATAGTATCTAAGCTGCAGGGTGGATGTGATATTCTATGCCGCTGTCATTTGTGTTCATAAACTTGCAAAATACGTGTAACTCATGTCGTTACTTGTCTAACCGCGCAAAGTGTTCGTTCAAAAAAACCATCCTACACTGAAATATCGGAACAACACACGGGGGTCCCACTTGTCATTAATCAAATTTGGACCTAAAACAAACAAATCTGAAAGATGAGATTCGAAGTGGCAACCTGGACTACAAAGCGTAAGTCGATAGCCTGAAAAAATGAACGGTTGTTGGCTTTGTCCCATAACTTGATTTTATACAGTACTTGCGTTGAGTAGAGTAGAAGGAGTGCCTCGTCAACACGTGCATGACCGTTGTCTCACTTACGGGTCGTCCCAGGTCTGCGATCTCAATCTCTCTTCTCTCCATCATCTAACCTTTGCACGGGCACACACGAAGAGCGGCGCTAGCTTGCCGTGGTGTTACTACAACTAAAAAAAGCTTGGAAAATAGAAGAATCGCCTAGAACAAGAGACGTTGCGGCTGGTCGAGATGGAACTAACCATGCCACGTTTGCATGATGAAGCTGTGTGGCTAGTGGGGTGTTTTCGACCGACTGGCTGGGTCCCGAGGTCGAACCATAGGTACTACGTCTAATACAGTATATTTTTACACGCACATTTTTCCTCCGTGCCGAGACGTGGCACACCCTACCGTGTGGTTTCGGGGTCCTTCCGGGTGGTGCACGCATATATTCTTCCTGACGTGGGATGCCCTACCGCGCGTTTTCGGGGTCCTCCTCGGTCGTAGCGCCAAAGCAAGTAAATGAGTCGTCAAATCACGAAAGACCACCTTTCCCGCCGAGTACATCAGTGAAGCACGGTGGCTAGCTAGTTGGGCTAGTTCGATCGATTAGCTAGGCCGCCGCCACATTTTTTTCACCCCTTTTTTTATCTACTTGCCGGCAGGTAAATTTAAATATCCACCGCGGCGTTGCTCTGGTGTTTGGGTGCGGCAGGATTTTAAATTTTTTGATTGACGGGAGCAGGCGCGGCAGGATTTTTAATTTTTTGATTGACGGGAGCAGGCGCGGTAGCAATTAGTCACGATGACTCCGCCTGTAAAAACCCACTGCTCCCTGATGTGAGAAGTCGTCGACTGGTATTTTACCGTGGTGAAAACCAAAAGATTCTCGCTCCTCGGCTGGCTCCATCCACCTTCCCGTGGGTGCATTGCCTTTCAGTAGTTTCGCCCCCTTTGCTTCCTCTCCCCATTGCTTCTACCTGGTGCCATGGCGGCGTAGCAGATCACGGAGTCCGAGGTGAGGCGCCTGACACATGAGCTCCATGCCAAGGATGCGGAGCTCAGGGCCAAGGACGTGGAGCTCCGTGAGCTCAAGGAGGAGAGGAGTGCCATGCTCCTCCGTTATGTGCGGGAGTTCACAGAGCTTCAAAAGCGGCAGGCGTCCACCATAAAGATGCTCGAGGCGTCGGCGGCGTTGGTGCAGAAAGCAGGAGATACGATAGGCCGTCAGGGGAGCCAGCTCGAGCGCGAGCAGGCCGATCGTGACGAGGTCCAGGATCGCCTCAGCCACTTGGTGAACCAAGTTGCCACGCACGTGTTGCGGCTGCGCGATGCCTACCGTCGTGCCAGCGCGACGATGCCGGCCGTCGGGCTAAACCCGTTCGACCAATCGGTCGACGTCAACGAGCTGCGGCTTCCTGACCTGGTCTCCTTCTTCACCTATATCTCCAAGGAGCTGAGCCTCCACGCGATGGTGGGGGCTGAGCTAGACAAGGAGGGATTGCGCGCTGCCGTCGCCGTTGCCGGGCGAATCCTTTCAGGGTTCCGTCACCGGAATCCATTCGTGCCATTGGACGCCGTCTTTGACGAGCTGGCTCCTGTCGACCGGGAGCGGGCTCTGCGGGCGGTTGCACCCTGCATCACCAAGTCGTGCGCCTCGAGAAGCGGAGGGACTTCGGTGGTGTTTAGGCGCCCTCTCCATGGGCATGTCCATGTCTCGGCGCAACATGACCGTTGGATCAAACTCAGACGGTGCAGATCCGTCACTGTAGCACAAAGCGTGTGGGTGTGTTTGGTTGCATTCTCATCTCAATATAGTTGTTTCCTCTTCGTGTATTTTTGTCAACCTACTAGTGTGGACTCACGCACCCTTCATGCACTCTGCCAAACACCCAAAAGTGGGTCGAGAGAGGAACTTTTGCTCCCATCCCGTGCACCCTTCATACACCCTGTCTAACACTATAGGATGTGCTTCATATGGTTCATGTTTCATGGAGTACTGTAGCACCGTACTCTACGTGCGTTGTGGACCTAGTTCTGTTAACATTGATCTCACTGTTCATTCTCGACCGGACAGTCGAAAAAGCGGTACTATGTTACATATAGGAGTAGTTGACATGCGCACAACACAGCAACAAGATTGTGTAGTACTGACGTATGAACCACTGCACATGCCTAGTAGTAGGAGCACTGTGTATGTTCAAGTGGCTGCCGTGTTTCGCACTCCTCCGTCGTAAGAGTGGAAACGCTTGCTGTAATCATTTTTTTCTTCAGAATGAAAAATAGTGGACACGCTCTACCGTGCAGATCCTCCTCCAGCCATGCACTAAATTACTCACTTTCGCCGACGTGTGGGACAGCCAGCACCTGGGTCCACCAGCCATGCACTAAATTACTCCATAGTAGAGTGACGGTAGACTACCCCGATCGAACCGCCGCAGTAATGCCCAATGAGCCGTCAAATCACAGAACCCCATCCTTTCCAAAGAAGAAGTTGGACGGACGAAGCAACCATCATTTCACTCTTCTCTCTCAGCTTCCTCTCTTGAAGTAAACCCCCACTCGCTTCGCTTCTCCCTCATCTCGTTCCTCCTTTCACTCTTCTCTCTCAGCTTCCTCTCTTGGATGGATGCCGGAGCACCGGCCGACATGATGTCTATGGCTCTGGACAAAACCGTCGAGGCTCATCGTATGAATAAGCGCAAGCACCCCGCCAAGACTACCGCAGACAAGCTCAAAGCCATCGCCCTGTCCAAGCCCCCTCTCCGGGATCCCTCATTAAGCAAGTCCAGGTAATGTTTCTTCTTGACGATCTTTTTCTCGATCTTGATTGTGTTTTTTCATCTAACACGCAGTACTAGTACTGGTACTACAACTTTCTTGGTGATCTTTCATGTGATTTCAGTGTGCCAAATGACGATTCTAAATTCCTCTTTTGACCAAAACATGCGAGAGGTTGACACTGATTTCTTATAGATTACTTTCAACTACTCCCTCTATCCCAAATTTCTTGTCTTAGATTTGTCTAGATACGGATGTATCTAATACTAAATGTGACTTGATACATCCGTATCTAGACAAATCTAAGACAAGAATTTTGGGACGGAGGGAGTACTATGAACATCAATGCTACCTTTTAAGAGGGTATATTTGCCTCAAGAACTTGTGTTATGGATATTGCATGTAATCCCTCCGCTCTCATGCCTTTGAAGACATGTTCTAGTGTCTTTGTTCACTCATTTCGTAGTATATGTAGCCATATATGGAGTATAATATCAAAAATCATCTTATATTTCTGAGCGGAGGTAGTAATGAAATATGGTTTCCGCTTGAATTAGAACCAGGTCCATGGTGTAGATGAAGTTCTCAAAGTCATACCGTGAACTGGAAGACCTGATGATGAGTTCTCTTCTGAACTATCCAAATTGCTGTGTCCTTGTCGCCACGTGTCCTGAACTAGTGTTTTCCTGTAGCATTGTTGTCAGGCGTGTTCTCGAGGCTGTACTTGACCACAACAATTTCCTGGTTGTGCCTTCGATTATGAAGGGTGTGGTTCTTGTAAAGCTTCCCAACAAATCTGATGTGGCCTGTCTTCATCATCATGTTTATGAGTGGAAAGACCACTCTGTTAGGTTCTCCAAGGTTGACAAGATGGTGATGGTGCATGTAGACATCTCACACAAAGTCCATGGCCTAGTCAGTTATGCGGGGTCCATCCCATAGGTCGGTGGCAAGAAATAGTCTGCAGAGTTTAGTTAGTGCAATTTTGCTTGTCTGTAGTAAGTACTATTGTTCAGTACTTGATTTGTGTTTGCGAACCCTGTATTGTTTATTAGTACTGCCGCTTTTGGTGTGTGGTCAGTCAAATGGTCTATGTTAATGTCTGTCCACTCAATTCAGTCTGTACATTTTGAAGTATCCACATCATATTTTTTGTGAGGACGGTTTATCAATTATGGTTACACTCCAATATCTGTATGCATTGTAGGGTTTATCGCACCCACCAGGATTTCCAGTCCCATGGATGTTCAGTCCATACGATTTGTCACGACCTTTGGACTGTCCTGCTTGTGGGAGTAGGCAGGGCCCCTGCATGCCACGCGTAGTTGGACGATCAATCTTCTATTTAGTACTTCAACATAGTGATTTCCTGGTAAGGATTCACTCGTGTCACATCAAGTAAATCTTATTGATTTACTGTCTAAATCTTATTGATTTAATGTCATGTTTTCTTTCTTTTCCTGCAATTTTACGATGCAGGTTTTGCCATGTGGCATTCATCACAGAATAAACCGTTTGGTTTGCTCTACGATGGCTAATTTTGCAGGTTTCACTTCTTATGTCGTGTCAGTAACGAAGGCACTGTCCATCACTTATATTACTGAAAAAAATTGGATCAGTCTGTTGTTTGAGTACAAGCTGAATCCCTGTGATGAACTGTAGTTTGGTTTAACAAAAACGCCACAATTAGTCCTTCTCGCGTTTAAAAGAAATGAAGAAAAAAACTGGATCACGGTCACGGATCCTAGTCAAGTTAGAAAGCTGATCATAGCAGACCAGACACGATCGCCATTGTCTCGCACAGATCGAGCACCGATAGCTGCTCTAGCAATCGACAATGACAGCTTAGTCTCGATCCAAATTGAGGATTGGGCACCGACCGCGTCGGCCAGATCACCGATCTACCGAGGATCGGGCATCAACACGGCACCAGCTCTACAAGGAGCACCATCTCCGGCAGCAAAGCGGCTTCGCACTGCACCAACACTTGCACTTGCCTTTGGTCCGGCCTGTGCAGTTGCACCGGCAACAGACTGGGCTGTAGTTCGCACTTCATATACCAAAGTCCTTACAAAAACCGACATGTCCACCTTCTTGGTAAGCATTGGCCGCCCAAGTGCTTCGTTCTTTTTTATTTCCATGTTGTTTCACATGATTCAGTGTGTTGATCTAACTGTTTGGGTATGTCTTCTTGTTTTCAAACAGAGAATTCCTAGAGCAACGAGGGAGTCGTTCAACAATCCGGGCGACCGCGGCCAAGTTTCTCTTACCATGCGCAGCCTTGGTGTGAATGAACCTGGTCAATATACCGTAAGTACAAAGGATGGTCGCATGATGATTGAAGCTAAAGGATGTTCAAGGTTCAAATCTAAATCATATCTTGCGGTAGGGGATGATGTCAAAATCGAACTTTCTCGGCAAGGAGAGCTGGTCCAAATCAACTTTGAAATTCTTGATGGCAGCACGCAACATGGCCGAACTGATCTATCCTCCGAGAGATTTTGATGTAATAATCTGGCATGGTGAAACAAGTGTCCTGTGTGTATAAGTAGTACGACAAGATTATTTATCACATGGTATATAGTTGATAGAATTGCAACTCTAGTTGCTTTGGTTAGGAAGCTGTCGTTCGATTTCATTCCAACATTGCCGTCGTTATTCAATTTTGTGTATTCGCCTTATGACAAGATATCTAAAACCAGCGCAGCACCCATGGCTTGCAATATGAAAAGCGCTGAGGTAGAACACATGGGCCCCCAAACATGCGAGGTCGACTGCGGCCCAAAGTCCGTAACCGTGAGCCTATCTCGAGTATTATATTCTCACCGAACCCCCATAAAAAAAGCTGAACCCCCATAATGCCCGTGCGTTGCAGAGGGAGTATATTTCTCGGCAAGGTGAGCCTGTGATATAAAATATTTGTATATTTCTTTACAGAGGGAGTATCTCTCTGTCAAAAAATATATTTATGTGTAACTAGTTACTCCTGTCTTTCTACTTCCTTTCGCCGATATGTGGGGCAACCGGCAACGGGGTCCACGTGCCATATGCACAAACTAGAGTGCACAACTTCACGGTAGACACACCCGGTCATAGCGCCCATGATAATGCCCAATGAGCCATCAAATCACAACCCCCTTTCCAGCTTTAGCGATAAGATGGACGGACGAAGCGGCAATATTTCACTTTGGGCTGAATCCCTTCTCCTCGCTCGTTGTTCGTGAGAAAACCCCCGCTCGGCGATTGCATAGGGTTTTCTCATAGAGAACCAGGTACGAATTCTTCATCCATCCCCGATAAATCCAAGTCCCTTGGACGCAGGTAATCCTAGGATGGCAGCCGCCGCCGTTGATGCTTTTTTCTTCAGTCTTTGAATCTAGTGTGTTTCAGCTTGCGATTGCCCAAAGTGCGAGTACCGTCTGATTTCGCATACCACGGCGAGACGCCACACTTGTTCCTTCTCATCCTACCACAACATTTGGAAACGCGCACAGTATGTTCCTAGAATCCTCTTTTCTATCCGGGAGGGTGGGTTTTTTTTAAACATGTTGTGTTCTCATATTATTTTTCCTGCAGTGTATTATTTGCTCTGCCAGAACACATGTACTCAAGATGCTCGCCCTTGCCATAACTGAATACACTAGTTTAATGGTCAGAGTGAAGACAATCCATGGATATTGCTTTCGAGTTGGGTTCATGAACCAAGAAGATCGCTGCTTTTTTTATGGCCAAACTTGGATAAACTTTCTCAAGTGTTACGGACTGAAAGTTGGCGCACGAATGTTGATGGAAATAGCAGAACCTGGTCTCATCTTCACTGCGATCTTCCACCCCGACGTCGTTCCAATTGTTCATCCATGTTAGTTTTGTATCCTGGTTCTTGCTTGTTGCCTCGATTACTTCTGAATCCACCTATTCTGTCTAACTAATCACAATTTAACTTTAGAAGTAGCAACAAATCTCTCACGAAGATGCTACTTCTAACTAATATTGTCTTATAATTGGTGGCACGTGTAGGTTTTTTCAGAGTAAAGAAGTCTGCTCGTTTGTTACTCTGTAATAACTCGGCTGTTACTAATGGCACTGAAGTTGACTAGATCGACATCCACATGTTCCTACACTTTATTGATTGTCTTGAGGTCCTTGTGGGGCGTTTCAATGGTCGAAGGCCACGTGGGATATGTGTGCCACTGCTGCACTCGTTGAACAGGTCCAACTATGTCGAGAAACTTATGGTACGAGCTGTTTTCTATTATATATGTTGTTCATAAACTATTGCTTATACACAGTTTTACAGCTGTGATCTTCTTGAAACAGGAACTGCCGAGTTCTATTGTTCCTATACAGATGCCTAACCATGGTCGGGTCAGACTAGCGCTTTGTCACAACATGATGTTTATGTCGACCTACTCAATTCCCCTTGGAGGCGAAAAGATACGTATTCGTGGGTGGTCTCAGATAATGAAGGCCCGTCCATCTTCGAGAATAGGACAGAAGATTATGTTCATGCTTTTCCATGGCTCTAAAGCGAATATCCTATTTATTGACCACGTTGCGAGATGAAGCCGCTTTCAGAAGGTTGTGGATGCGCGGGGTGGCGCCTGGGCCTTGTCCTGGGGCTTGGCAGCCTCACCCTTGGTTAACTGTAGCCTGTAGGCAAAGTAGCTCTGTTCGAGGCGTGCTTTGTACGGTTGAACCTGTATAAGTGCCCCTGCTGGTTTCAGTTAAGGTTGTTAAGTACTCCTGTTGCTTTTATAGTCTGTCGTGTTTCATCAGTCCTGTCTTCCTCCAGCCGCCAAAACCAAACCAGCGCCGGTGGGGCCACCTGCTTCCGCCTCCCACGGCTGGCCGCGCCTCAGCTCACGCATCGCCGCCCCACCGTCTCCTAAATCGTTAACGCCGACGTCGTCCATGCGCTTTGGTGCGCTCGCCGCGGTGCCGCCCTCTCGTGTTGTCAACATGGTCAACAAACAACAGGAATCGGCATAAGTACGCGGAGAGGATGACAGTAGGGGCCCACCACGTCAGCGTATGGAAAAGTAAAATGCTTCCTCCTAGTGTTTTCCTGACATCTGGGACCCACGACATTGTGAGCGTATATGGTCAATAGACAAGAGAACATCACAAGATCGGCTGACACCTAGGACATAGCTACTCGAGCAGTATTTTTTTTGTTTGGTATTGTTGAGATGGAGCAGGGTTTGAACTGGGCTGTGGCCCGTCTAGCCCAGGGTTATATTTTATGTTCACCGTGTGACCAGCCCAGCTATTTTTTCTTTGTGCAAATGAGCCCAGTTTATTTTTTCTGAAGAATACCCAATCCAGGCCTACTTATTTTTCTACGCCTTGACAGTAATATGAAATGGGTTGTAAATATAAAAATAGATGACAAATTGGCAATTACTTTATAATTTCTGATTTTTTCACATTTTCAAATTCCTATTTCACTAGGCATTAACCTAATTCAAATATATCTTCAAAGTACTTTAAATCTGGCTCGACATTTCGGTATTAAAAATAGTTTGGAACCCACAGAAATATGCGAAATTGTCCCTGCCAACTAAAAACGATCGCAATAAATTGCAAAAGAAGTTGCCATGAGCTATATATTAATTATTAAAAAAGAGGGAGTGGTCTGACTTGTGGGCCTGTTTAGTTGACGCGTATGCAAGATTTTTTTAGTTATTATATACTACGTCAACAAATGATTCTAACAGACGTAACCGTTGGATGTCAATCCAACGACCGTCGTTTTTCTTCAATATCTGATCTTCTTGCTCCAGCCGCCAAAGCAGCGCCGGCGGGACCGCCTGCTCCCGCCTCCCGTGGCGGATATCTTTGCGTCAGAGCCTCAGCGCCCCCTACTACTCCCACCGCTGGCCAGGGCATCCCTCTACTCACCCACACCCCCTGTTATTCTGCGGCGACGGCAGCCTCACACCGCAGCCGAAACGGTGAACCCTCACACTCCTCTCCGCGCGGGCTTCCACTGTCGCGTCTTTCTCGGCTCCGCGTCGTCCCCTTCCTAGGCCTCGCCGTCGTCCACTGCTGTGGTGCTCTCGACGCGGCGTGGTCAATGTGGTCAACAACCGACTTCCATCGGAAGAAATCTTGTCGTGGAGAGGTGGCAATTTGGGTCCCTGACGGCCGCAAGGAAGTGCCTCCTTATTACGCGGAAAATAATTATTCCTCAAACTGACATCTGGGACCCACTGGACGGGCCACCAGTATTTCATGAAAAAACTTTCCCCCTGACTGTTCGGACCCACAGGTCGGGCCACCGTATTTCACGAAAAAAACGTTCCCCCCGCTGTCAGCTCGGACCCACCGGAAGTGCCTCCTTATTACGCACAAAAGAGTGAATACCCCCCTGCTAGCTGGGACCAACCTTGGTGGGAGGCTGACTTGTGGGCCTACTAAGTTGACTGGGACAGAGGCCTTTGTCAACTTTTGTCAATATATGAACGATTCTAGCTCCAGTGAATGTGCGATGTCCATCCAACGGCCGTAGTGCTTCTTCAACCTCTGGTCTTCTTCCTCCAGCCGCCAAAAGCAGCGTCGGTCGTGCCGCCTGCTCCTGCCGCCCGTGGCCGGTTGTGATGCCGCGGAGGCCTCACCGCCCCCTACTACTCCCACCGCTGCCAGGCCATCCCTCTATGCACCCACACCCCCTGTTATTCTGCGGCGACGACAGCCTCACACCGCAGCCGAACGAGTAAACCCTCATACTCCTCTACGCGTGGGAATTCACTGCCCCGTCTTCCCCGGTTCCGCGTCGTCCCCTTCCTAGGCCTCGCCGTCGTCCACCGCCCTGGTGCTCTCGGCGCGGCATGGTCAATGTGGTCAAGGAATGGCTTCCATCAGACGTGGAATGTACGCGGAGAGGCTGACAGCTGGGTCCATGGCCGCAGCAAAGAAGTGCCTCCTTATTACGCGCAAAATAATTATTCATCCACCTGACAGCGGGGACCCACCGGACGGGCCATTGTATTTCGCGAAAAAAACATTTCCCCCTGTCTGCTGGGACCCACCAGCTACATCTTCGCACGCAAGGAAGTGCGTCCGAAAGAAAACGATTAAGCCCCACGACTCGGGACCCACCAGCTACATCTTCGCACGCAAGGAAGTGCACGGCGGTCGGGACCCACCTGGTCGAAGCGTGCGTGGCGTTGTCATTACAGTCGCGAACGATATGCGTACATCTTTGGACGATGTAGAGGTGCGCGCGTGTCGTAGATGTAGAGGCGCGCCGCGTGTCGTAGTAGAGCGCGCCGCGTAGCATGTACACGCGTCGTCTGGCGAGGGTGCAAGAAAGAAAATCTGACCCACGTCACGTACATATACGGGCAGGGTCTCTAACGCCTATCGCGCATACGTACATGGCTGGGTCGGAACGGAGAAACAGCGTCGTCGTCGTCTTCATGGGGAGCCAACCGACTGGGTCGGTACGGAATGCGTGGTCGTGTTCATCGGGAGGGCTTGGAGGGAACAGGCGATGGAAATGAGGCCTGGCGTACCGCACAACGGAGGAAACGGCTTTGTGTTCGATCGGCCATGTTCAAAACGGGGTCCTGTTGATCGGGAGGGGCCTGGCGTACCGCAAAACGGAGGAAACGGACCTCTTACGGTCGAAACGGGGGTCCTGTTGATCGGGAGGGGTGTGGCGTACCGCAAAACGGAGGAAACGGACCTCCTACGGTCGAAACGGGGGTCCTGTTGATCGGGAGGGGTGTGGCGTACCGCAAAACGGACGAAACGGACTTGTGTTGGAGCGCTATGGTCGAAACGGGGGGGGGGGGTGGCGTACCGCAAAACGGGACTCCACGGGTTACTGTTCATCTCCACCGTCGACCTCCTCCAGCCTCCACGGGCTACCGTCGACCTCCACCAGCCTCCACGGGATCCTGTTCATCCAGCCTCCACCGTGCGCTACTCCACCGCCATCGTTCAACCACCCCTCCACGGGCACCCCTCCACCGTCTCATCGCTCATCCAGCCCTCCACACCACGAGGTCCTGTTCAACCACCCCTCCACGGCCACCCTCCACCGCTTCATCGCTCATCCAGCCCTCCACACCACGGGTTCCTGTTCATCCGGAGGCAACGCCACCGCTCACTGTTCATCCACCCCGCAACGCTCACTTTGTTCATCCCAGAGGCAGCATCGATCGGCTTCGATTAGCTGCATTAGCGAAGAATCGCTCCATCGGGTTCGATTAACAGCCATCGATCGATCGCTTCGGAGTTCGATAACGCGTAACTGCAGTCTGTCGCTTTCGGGTTCAGTTAGAGCCCAACGCCTCGCTCGGCTTCAGTTAGATCCAACGCCTCGCACACACACGCGTACATACGAGAGAAACGGGCATCGCTCGGCCCCCGACCTCCCACAGTAACCGGCAACTCCCCGAAATTTTCCTCCCCCTCGCTTCTACCACGGTTTTTTCCGTCATGGACGGCCCAAAGAATGTCATGGTTTTGTCACAATTATCATCATAGAAGTGTCATATGTATGACAGAAAAAAAATTCGTTCGGCCCAAAATGTCACGGATGTGTCTTTTTCTTTAGTGGTGGGCGGCGCCCAGAGCTGATCTCACCTTCGACTCGGGGGACCACCCCGCAACCACCACGGGTGCAGGCGCACTCCCGATGCTTTGCACCCCCACCATCTGCAACGTGGCGGTAACCAAGACCCTCATCAACGGCTGGGCCAGCCTTAGCATGCTCTCCGTGGAAGCTTTCGGCCTGCTTCACGTGCCGCACGGATGGCTCCGCCCCACCAAGCCTTTCTTCGGAGTCGTCGATGGATCCACCTGCCCCCTTGGGCAAATCCGCCTTCCCGTGACCTTCGGCACCGAGCTCATTGACTTCGACATCGCCCACATCTCTTTCACGTACAACGCCATCCTCGGGTACCCAGCCCTAGCCAAGTTCATGGCGGCAACTCACCCCGCCTACAACCTCATGAAGATGCCGGGAAGCAGCGGTGTCCTCACCATGGCTGGAGACACCAAGGAGGCGCTGGCGGCTCTCAAGCTCGCCTTCAGGGCCACGGCTGCCGCACGGCCGGAAGCAGGGGGCTGCGCAGGCCAAAAAGAAGCAGTTGTTCTCCCAAGATCGGGCTAAGAAGAAGTAGGTACTAGTTGACGAGGACAGGGCTTCAGGAGTCACATTCACCAAAGGTGCCGACCTCGCGCCGGACCAAGAAGAGGCATCGGTGAACTTCCTGCACGCAAATAAGGAGGTGTTTGCCTGGGAGCCCAAGCATCTGGTTAGGGTCCCGAAGGGGATAATCGAGCACCACCTGAGGGTGTGCACTAACGTGCGCCCGGTGAAGCAGAGGGCGCGGCGGCAGTCCACGGAGCAGCAGTCCTTCATCGTCTCGGAGACCCGCAAACTACAAGAAGCTGGTGTCATCCGCGAGGTGCGGTACTCGGAGTGGCTGGTGAACCCGGTCGTCGTGCTCAAGAAAGGCGGGAAGGAACGCATGTGTGTCGACTTTACCGACTTCAACAAGGCCTGTCCTCAAGACTCGTTCCCGCTTCCGCGCATCGACCAGATCGTCGGCTCCACCGCCGAGTGCGACCTGCTGTGTTTCCTAGATGCCTTCTTGGGCTAACACCATATCAAGATGGCGGTACAGGGCGTTGAGAAGAGGGCCTTCTTGACCCCATGTGGGGTGTACTGCTACACCTGCATGCCGTTCGGGTTGCGTAGTGCTGGGGCAACCTTCCAGCGGCTGATGCACATCGCCCAGGGCCGGCAGCTTGGGAGGAACGCTGAGGCCTACGTCGATGACATCGTGGTGAAATTTCAAGAGGCGAGGCCCTCATCTAGGATCTGGAAGAGACATTCGCCAGCCGGCGTAAGGTGGATCTGCTGCTCAACCCGGAGAAATGCCTGTTTTGCGTCCCCTCCGGTAAGTTGCTGGGTTTCCTTGTGTCGCACAGGGGAATCGAGGCGAACCCGGAGAAGGTCAAGGCAATAGAAGAGATGAGCTCACCGCAGACTCTCAAGGAAATGCAAAAGCTGGCGGGCTGCGTGACTTCACTGGGGCACTTCTTCTCCAAGCTGGGGCAGCGCTCCCTCCCGTTCTTCAAGCTGATGAAAAAGAAGGGCCCATTCGAGTGGACTCTGGAGGCTGATGCGGCATTTCAAGACCTCAAGAGATACCTCACCAGCCCACCAGTGATGGTGGCACCGCGTCCTCTCGAGCCCCTGGTGCTTTACTTGGCTGCCATGCCCCACTCAGCCAGCGTAGCACTGGTGGTCGCCCGGTAGGGGCGCTAGGCCAAGGGCCTGCCACACGATGCCGCGCGTTCGGTCGAGATGATGCAGTACCAAGACGATGCCCCTGAAGCAACGACGGCGCGAGCGGATGACCAGGCTCCACAAGACGGCGCTCCTGAGGCTGTAGTTGCCCCAACGGGCGGCTGATCTCCTGAGGTCCCCCAGCCTTAGGAGGTGCCCCAACCTTGGGAGGTCCCGGACTCCACCAACACCTCCGCCCTCGTCGAGCACCCGGTGTACTTTGTCAGCACGGTACTGCATGACGCACGGGCATGCTACCCCATGCCGCAGAAGCTTCTGCTCTCGCTCCTCGTTGCCTCGCGCAAGCTGCGCCACTACTTCCAAGGCCACCTCATTAAGGTCGTCTCGGCTTACCTGCTGGAGAGGGTGCTCCGGAGCCCCAATGCTGCGGGAAGGGTCCCCGAATGGAATATCGAACTGCAGGCATTCCAGCTGGAGTTCAGCACCACCAGGGTCATCTAGGGCGCCATGAGATACGTCTCCAACGTATCTATAATTTTTGATTGTTCCATGCTATTATATTATTTGTTTTGGGTGTTTAATGGGCTTTATTATACACTTTTATATTATTTTTGGGACTAACCTATTAACCGAAGGCCCAGTGCAAATTGTTGTTTTTTTGCCTATTTCAGTGTTTCACCGAAAAGGAATATCAAACGGAGTCCAAACGGAATGAAACCTTTGGGAGAGTTATTTTTGGAACAAACGTGATCCAGGGGACCTGGAGTGGACGTCAAGAAAGAAGCGAGGAGGCCATGAGGCAGGGAGGCGCGCCCCCACCCTCGTGGGCCCCTCGCAGCTCCACTGACCTACTTCTTCCTCCTATATATATACCCATATACCCCGAAAACATCCAGGAGCACCACGAAACCCTATTTCCACCGCTGCAACCTTCTGTACCCGTGAGATCCCATCTTGGGGCCTTTTCCGGCGCTCCATCGGAGGGGGAATCGATCACGGAGGGCTTCTACATCAACACCATAGCCTCTCTGATGATGTGTGAGTAGTTTACCACAGACCTTCAGCTCCATAGTTATTAGCCAGATGGCTTCTTCTCTCTCTTTGGATCTCAATACAAAGTTCTCCTCTATCTTCTTGGAGATCTATTCGATGTAATTCTTTTTGCGGTGTGTTTGTCGAGATCCGATGAATTGTGTGTTTATGATCAAGATTATCTATGAAAAATATTTGAATCTCCTCTGAATTCTTTTATGTATGATTTGTTATCTTTGCAAGTCACTTCGAATTATCAGTTTGGTTTGGCCTACTAGATTGATCTTTCTTGCAAAGGGAGAAGTGCTTAGCTTTGGGTTCAATCTTATGCTGCTCGATCCCAAAGGATGTAGGGGAAATGACAAGTATTGTATTGTTGCCATCGAGGATAAAAAGATGGGGTTTATATCATATTGCTTAAGTTTATCCCTCTACATCATGTCATCTTGCCTAATGCGTTACTATGTTCTTATGAACTTAATACTCTAGATGCATGCTGGATAGCGGTCGGTGTGTGGAGTAATAGTAGTAGATGCAGAATCGTTTTGGTCTACTTGTTGCGGACGTGATGCCAATATACATGATCATGGCTAGATATTCTCATAACTATGCACTTTTCTATCAATTGCTCGACAGTAATTTGTTCACCCACCGTAATACTTATGCTATCTTGAGAGAAGCCACTAGTGAAACCTATGGCCCCCAGGTCTATTCTCCATCATATAAGTTTCCAATCTATTTTTACTTTGCAATCTTTACTTTTCAATCTATACAACGAAAATACCAAAAATTTTATATTATTATCTCTATCAGATCTCACTTTTGCAAGTGACCGTGAAGGGATTGACAACCCCTTTATCGCGTTGGTTGCAAGGTTCTTCTTTGTTTGTGTAGGTAAGAGGCGACTTGCATGTAGTCTCTTACTGGACTGATACCTTGGTTCTCAAAAACTGAGGGAAATACTTATGCTACTTTGCTGCATCACCCTTTCCTCTTCAAGGGAAAAACCAAGGCAATCTCAAGAGGTAGCAAGAAGGATTTCTGGTGCCGTTGCCGGGGAGATCTACGCCAAGTCAAGTCAAGTCAAGACATACCAAGTACCCATCACAAATTCTTATCCCTCGCATTACATTGTTCACCATTTGCCTCTCGTTTTCCTCTCCCCCACTTCACCCATGCCGTTTTATTCGCCCTCTTTTCCGTTCGCCTCTTTTTCGCTTGCTTCTTGTGTGCTTGTGTGTTGGATCGTTTGTCGCGATGGCTAAAGAGAATACTAAATTGTGTGACTTTTCCAATACCAACAACAATGATTTTCTTAGCACTCCGATTGCTCCTATTACTGATGCTGAATCTTGTGAAATCAATGCTGCCTTGTTGAATCTTGTCATGAAAGATCAATTCTCTGGCCTTCCTAGTGAAGATGCCGCTACCCATCTAAAACCTTAGTTGATTTGTGTGATATGCAAAAGAATAAAGATGTGGATAATGATATTGTTAAATTGAAGCTATTCCCCTTTTCACTTAGAGATCGTGCTAAAACTTGGTTTTCGTCTTTGCCTAAAAATAGTATTGATTCATGGAATAAGTGCAAAGATGCTTTTATCTCTAAGTATTTTCCTCCCGCTAAGATGATCTCTCTTAGAAACGATATTATGAATTTTAAGCAACTTGATCATGAGCATGTTGCACAAGTTTGGGAGAGGATGAAATTAATGATACGTAATTGCCCTACACATGGTTTGAATTTATGGATGATTACACAAAAAATTTATGCCGGATTGAATTTTGCTTCTAGAAACCTTTTAGATTCGGCCACGTGAGGCACTTTTATGGAAATCACTTTAGGAGAAGCCACTAAACTCCTAGATAATATTATGGTTAATTATTCTCAACGGCACACCGAAAGATCTACTAATAAAAAGGTTCATGCATAGAAGAGATTAATGTTTTAAGTGGAAAGATGGATGAACTTATGATATTGTTTGCTAATAAGAGTGCTTCTTCTGATCCTAATGATATGCCTTTGTCTTCTTTGATTGAGAATAATGATGAATCTATGGATGTGAATTTTGTTGGTAGGAACAATTTTGGTAACAATGCTTATAGATGAAACTTTAATCTAGGCCGTATCCTAGTAATTCCCCTAATAATTATGGTAATTCCTAGAACAACTCTTATGGAAATTTTAATAAGATGCCCTCTAATTTTGAGACTAGTGTTAAAGAATTTATGATTTCTTAAAAGAATTTCAATGCTTTGCTTGAAGAAAAATCGCCTAAGCTTGATGAGTTGGCTAGGAACATGGATATAATTTCTCTTGATGTTGATTCTTTGAAACCTAGATCTATTCCACCTAAGCATGATATGGATGAGTCTCTCAAAGCTATGAGAATTTCCATTGATGAATGCAATGAAAGAACCTCTAGGATGCGTGCTAAAAAAGATTGCTTTGTGAAAGCGTGTTCTTCTAGTTTTCATGATAATAAGGATGAAGATCTAAAAGTGATTGATGTGTCTCCTATTAAATCTTTGTTTTGCAATATGAATCTTGATAATGATGGGACTGGAGATGAGTCAACTTTAGTTAGAAGGCGTCCCAATGATTCAAAGTTTTTAGATCTTGATGCAAAAATTGGTAAAAGTGGGATTGAAGAGGTCAAAACCTTACATAGCAATGAACCCACTATTATGGATTTCAAGGAACTAAATATGATAATTGTTCTTTGATAGATTGTATTTCCTTGTTGCAATACGTGCTAAATTCTCCTCATGCTTATAGTCAAAATAAAGCTTTTACCAAACATATCGTTGATGCTTTAATGCAATCTTATGAAGAAAAACTTGAAATAGAAGTTTCTATCCCTAGAAAACTTTATGATGAGTGGGAACCTACTATTAAAATTAAGATTAAAGATCATGAATTCTATGCTTTGTGTGATTTGGGTGCTAGTGTTTCCACGATTCCAAAAACTTTGTGTGATGTGTAAGGTTTTCGTGAATTTGATGATTGTTCTTTAAACTTGCACCTTGCGGATTCCACCATTAAGAAACCTATGGGAAGAATTAATGATGCTCTTATTGTTGCAAATGGGAATTATGTGCCCGTAGATTTCATTGTTCTTGACATAGATAGCAATCCTGCATGTCCTATTATTCTTGGTAGACCTTTCCTTAGAACGATTGGTGCAATTATTGATATGAAAGAAGGAAATATTAGATTCCAATTTCCGTTAACAAAAGGCATGGAACACTTTCCTAGAAAGAAAATTAAACTACCTTATGAATCTATTATGAGAGCCAATTATGGATTTCATACCAAAGATGATAATACCTAGATCGATTCTTGCCTTTATGCCTAGCTAGGGGCGTTAAACGATAGCGCTTGTTGGGAGGCAACCCAATTTTATTTTTGTTTCTTGATTTTTGGTTCTGTTTAGTAATAAATATTTGATATAGCTTCTGGTTATATGTGGTTTTATGTTTTAATTAGTATTTGTGCCAAGTAAAACCTATAGAATCTTCTTGGATGATAGTTATTTGATCTTGCTGAAAAAGTCAGAAACTTTCTGCTCACGAAAACAATTGTTAAAAACCAGCATAAGTGATAAAATACTGATTCCAATTGCAGTAGATAAATAAACAAATTATCTAGGTCTTCCTATTTAGGTAGATTTTTCTGAGTTAGATAAGTTTGCGTTAGATACAGATTACTACAGATTGTTCTGTTTTTCACAGATTCTGTTTTTCATGTGTTCACTACAATAAAATACACTTCCGTAATGATATGTGTTTGTCACAGTAGGTCACGTTTTTTGTCATGCATGTACATCCATGACAAATTTATGACAGAATCAAGATAGTCATATATGTGCTGTCGTAGAAGTGTTCTATGACATTACCAAAATTATCATCATGGAAGTGTCCACTTCCATGACGATAAATCGCGCGTCACAGAAGTGCTTTCGTCAAGGGTGACCAACACGTGGCATCCACCGTAAGGAAAGACTTTAAGCTATCGGGTCGGGTTTTGGATCCGATAACAAGTTAACAGCCCCGACCAATGGGAAATTTCCACGTGTAAAATTCTTATTGGCCGGACGAAACACGTGTCAGCTCGTCAGTGGGTCAGATAGGCCCCTATGATACGTCGACACGTGGCACGGCCCAACAGAGGCATATTCCTGTGAAAAGGCCGGCCCGTTTGACTTGGTCAAAAGGTGGCGGGCCGGCCCATGGTAAGCCTGTTAACGGCCTATTCGCATATAGCCCATTTACAGCCCGCTAACCCAAGGCCCGTTACGCCCTATTCGAATTAGGCCCGATGGCGTCATTTGGGCCATCCAATATGATTCCAAATTTTCACTTCCGCCCGTGTATGGCCCATGATGTCTTCGGCCCATATGAGGCCCTATGTAGCTCTTGGCCTATTAACGGCCCGTGGTGAAATGGCCCGTAATGAACAAAGGTATCACTTTACACCCATTAATGTACCCGTGGTGAAACTGGCCCGTAAAGAACGGTGTATCACTTTATACCCATTAACGGCCCGTTAATCCGCTAATGCTTCAGCCCATGTTATCTTTCGGCCTTCTCGCAGCCCATTTATTCTCGGGCTATTTTCCAAAGATTCGTTTACTTACGGCCCGTTACTGTCATTTTCTGCTTGTGGGCCAAATTCAGCCCGTGGTTACAGTCGGCCCGTTTGTGGTCTGTTAATACGTTGGGCCGTTTTCATAGCATCATCAAATACAGCCTATTAATGATGGCCCGTTATGGTCGGCCCATGAACGGACAATTCCAACTCTAGCCCGTTTACGGCCAGAATGCGGTCTGTTTCGCCCATGTTTGGCCAATCGATCATACGACCCATATAAGGCCCATTGATGATATGGCCCGTAGAAGGCCCATTGTTTCTACGGCCCGTAGAAGGCCCATTGTTTCTACGGCCCGTAGAAGGCCCACTGTTTGTACGGCCCGTAGAAGGACCACTATTTGTATGGCCCGTAGAAGGCCCATCGCTTTCTCTGACCCGTAGGAGGCCCAAAGGTCACTACAAGAATATTAGCCCATGGTTATTGTGGCCTAGTTTAAAAATAGGTTATTGCAGACAATAGCAAACTGCTGAAAAAGAACTTCTCTGACTACAAGCAAAAAAATAAACAAGACAACAAGGAAATAAATAAGCAAGCAACTTACACTAGGCTATCACGTCTATTACACATATTACATCCACTGGGCATCAAAGTTCGCCACCAGTGCAAATATAGGGAACACAACATCATATAAACGCCGCATGACAAAACAAGTCCGTAATCAAACCACTTCAGAAGAGCTCAAGAAACAATATCCTGGGTACCCATAATGCTGGCAAGATGCTTAGCAAGCTTATTAACTTTCTCTTGTTTGGTGCTTAAGTCCTCCAGCGCTTGCTGTTGCACCAGAAAGTATGCATCTGAATTCTGCAGGGACTTCCTCAGTCCTTCGGCTTCCTGTCGCATAACATCTGATCAATGTATTTCAACTTGAAGTTGAGACTCAACAAGCCGAACTAATTCAGGCAACGAGTTCGAAGAGCTGGTGCCAGCTGTGGTAGCTAGTAACTCGAACACTACATCAAGACAGGACTTTGGGGTTGTCTCAGTGTCTTCAATATAGTTTTTATCAGCTTTCTTGGAGACCAACAGGGATGTCTCACTATCTTGAACCTTATCTACATTACTTCCTTTACCATTGCATAACAGGTACTCTTCTCCAATATTTTATCCGCGTTCTAAAAGAGAAACAAACAAACACATCTCGTGTTTTACAATGTAGTATATGAAACTCATTTTGGTAAACCAGTTCAGTAGTAAGGTGGACAGGATAACATCATGAAACAAACATATATCTATGTAGTATGGTCACTGTATGGTCTATATCATTCTAGTTTATGTTGCCAAATCGAGATAGATATAGTTCGAATCATATCTATTTAAGACAAAGCAGCATAGACAGAATATAAGTGTGGGAAACTACACAACAATAACAACACTTGTAATGTGCATGGCATGAGAACATAACTGTTTGTTCAATTGAAACTGAAATCGACATACAGCAAGTTACAACAGCAAACAACCAAACACGTTGAAGAAACAGGTCTAAAACATACCTGTTGCGCCATTGGAGTTTCAATTGCATCCTTCAAATTTGAAATTAGTTGGTATCGATGCATACAAGTTGATGCAAGAGCAAAGTAGTATGAACCATAGCTACGGAACCCGACACGAGAACAATTCTTCTTCTGCTTTAAGCGTTGACTTCGGGTTCGGAGTGGTGGTCCTCGTGATTTGGGCACTGCAGTTGCCTTACTAACTGCTCGTGTTTGGGTGCTCTGTGGTGGAGACGGTGCTGTGTTAACGGGAACTGGGTGTCTATCTGCTGGGGTTGGGGTTAGAAGGGGTGTAGCTGGTTCTCTGTCCAACTGTGTAGGGGTACAATCTACATGAGTGTGGGTTATGTGTGGTGGGGCTGGTTCTTGGGCAAGTACAACCGTGGTTCTATCTGCATCGACAGGTAGCACGATCTTTTCTGAAGACCGTGTTTTCACTCCCACAGATACTGCCATCACTCCCTCCAATTGAAATGGCAGATAAACAAGAAAAGTAATTGAATGTATAGACATTGTAAGATAGACAGGTGCAATGGATAGTAGGGAAGAAAACAGGGCATGAAATAATTCACATTTATGTTGTCTAAGCAAATGTAATAGCAGGACATAATTTCACATATATGATGGCTAATTAAACAGGATAGCATGACACAATTTCACATGTATGATGGCTAACTAAATGTAATAGAATGACATACTTCAAAATATGATGACTATGTAAACAGGATGACATGATATAACTATACGATGTGTCTATTAAAGTGGTTGGCATGCCATAAATCACAAACATGTTGTCGATGGAAACATGATGGCATGATATAATTCACGGATAGAATGACATAATATAAAATATGATGACTATGTAAACAGGATGAGATGATATAACTATATTATGTCTTTAGAAAATGGGTTGGCATGCCATAATTCAGATACATGCTGTCTATGTAAACATCATGGCATGACATAATTCAAATATATGATTTATATACTAAGGAAGTGAGCAGAGGGCAATCGCATATATGATGTGTCAACTAAGGAGATGGCATTCAATATTGTTTATATGATGTAAAAACTAAGCGTTGCAATACAACATATGCATTATATGAGTAATATAACCCTGCCAAGTTTGAGCATACACCTCAGGGGGATAATAGGACTGGCCATTTGCCTCTGAATCCTGCTCTGAAGAGCTATCTATAACCAACAAGATATCTGCTTCAGCAGGTAGCTTTGTCTGCTCTGAAGACCTTGTTTTCACTCTAGATTTCTCCATCACCAATTCAAAAGGCTGATGCACAGGAAGAGCAGTTGAATATACAAACATTGTCGACAAAAGCAATGAGAAATACAAAAAAGAATGACATGATATAATTCACATATATGACGCTTGCCTAAACAGCATGGCATTGCATAATTCACATATATAATGTCTTGCAACAAGATGGCATTGCATAATTCACATATATGGTAATTAGACACTAAACAGGTGGCATTCACACAAATCATGTCTAAACTAATAAAATGATATAGCAATGCAAGATACCATACGCACGATATGAGCAACATAACCTTGCCAAGTTAGGGCATGCACCTCGGGGGGGGGGGGGGATATGACTGGTCATCTGTCTCTGAATCCTCCTCTGAGGAGCTATCGGTAACCAACAAGACATGCGCTTCGTCAAATAGCGTTGTCTGCTCTGAAGAACTTGTTTCCACTCCAGATTTTTTCCATGGCCGTGCCGAATGGCTGATGCATAGGAAGAGTAATTGAATGTACTAATTTTTTTGACAAATTTAACACGTAATAAAAAAATGATGGCATGATATAATTCACATATAAGATGACTGGCTAACCAGGGTGGCATTGCAAAATTCACATATATGATGCCTGGCGAGACAATATGGCATTGCATGATTCACATATACGATAAAGAAACTAAACAAATGGCATTGACACAAAGCATGTCTAAACTAAGCAGATGACATCTTTAATGTATACAGTAAGCAATGCAAGGCACCATATGGATGATATTACCAACATCAACATGCCAAGTTAGAGCGAAGACCTCATGGGGTAAATAGGAGTGGTCTTCTCCTTCTGAATCCCCCTCATAACAGTTATCTTCCTCTTGATTACGATCCGAAATGGGTGGAGGGGGGCTGCCTTTGCACCCACCATGGAACGATGTCTACATGAAATTTTATTGCCACGCAAGGCTCGTCTCTTTTGATCTACATGATCAGTTCCATTGTGTACAATAACTGGCATGCATAGGAATAAAACATAGTGAGATTATGTAAGGAGTGCATGCACAAATCCAGAGTGATGGTAGCAAACTGTGGATAGACCCAAAACCAATGATAGCAGGCAGATAATAGCTTTAGCTAAAAGATACAGATAATGGCTCCTTTAATGTTTGTTTGCACCCAACATGAAACTCATAGTAGACACCGGAGATTAACCAGATAGTAGACAGATAGTACTGATTGCTGCCCCAATATGTACCCCACAACCATTTAAAAACTCAAGTTTCAGCATTAGTTTGGACCTGACTTGGAGTCTAATAGGTGAACACGACGATAATGTAGCATGTCATCATATTAAGCGACGCATAACGTAAGTAGACACGGAAGAGTGCGACCTCTCTTGCGGACCCGTGTAGTCCTGAAGGTCATCTGCTCAGTTGATGATGGTAATATAGTTGCCGTGGCTGCCGGCAGCGGGGAAGAAGATCTGAGGCGGCGAAAGACAGTCAGGAGAGCGGATACCTGCTATGATGAACCTTTCCATCGTTGGAGCAGCTGAGCTGGGGTGGAACACAGCGCCGCAGGAGCAGGACAAACCACACAAGGTTTTCTTTGACACATATCTGTAACAGAAGTAATTGAGTAAGGGCTTGTTTGAATTTGACGATTCTAACAATGGAGGGATAGGAAATAGACAGGAATAGGATAGGAATGCACGTGCAAAACAGAGAATTTAAAAACACATGATTTCTGCCAATCTGGGTGTTTGATTCACAACAATTGGAAGATCCCAGGATGCAAAAAAGCATGGTGAGATTAAGTCAAACCACAAGAAAATGTACGGTTATAATGCTATTATGCTACTATCTCTTAGTCTTGTGCTTGATGAATAGGAATATGAAAAGGAGGAGAAGTGGAAATTAGAATTCCTACGGTTTTTCTTTCAAGGAGACACTAAAGGAACAAATCCTACAGTTTTCCTTTGCTCCATTCCTCTGCACCAAATTCGTGAAAAGTAGTACCATAGGAAACTTTGCAATTCCGATATTTTTCATTCACTTTTCCTTTCAAGCACTGGCGATTCTAGTAAGCAGACTTGAGCAAGGAAAATCCTACACTAAAAAAATGTTTGTGTGCTACTTCTATTACTTTGGACTCACGCCACTGCCATACTAGCTCAACTCCCAGGCCCATCGACAAATGCACAACTCAAACGCGCAGAGATAAATAATGATGGCATTCAAGAGAGTCCATCACGGATAGCTAAGTTGCCCGGTACCTCACTGCTTGTCATATAGTAGGATAAAATAATCGTATTTCCCGTTACTACGAGTGCTCAGTGGACAATATATATAACATGTAGAGTAAAAAAGAGATGCAACAAGTGTACAACCTCTTTGACGAAGCCATGTAGATCTCAACGTGATTGGGTTGGCCGGTGAGGATGCTCCTGCTGATTTGGCCATCGGAGGAGGGTAAGAAGATCTTAGGCATCTGGAGATGGAGCCTGAGGTACTGCGCTGCTCTAATGGAGGGTTTCGTCGTTGGAGCAGCTCCGGTGAGTTGTACGACGCCGAGGCTGAAGCAGGACAAGAGAGACAACGAATAACGTTAACCTGAGTGGAATTCTAATAGAATCTCCAATACATGAAGTAAAATACATAACCACAAAGTGCTAGATGTAAAATACATCAGCCGCTCATCTCTGAACTTAACTGTCGAAACTGAATTTAACTGTCGAAACTGAACTTAACTGTCAAAACTTAACTTACCTGTCGAAACTGAATTTTGCTGTCGAAACTGAATTTTGCTGTCGAAACTGAACACACTAGCAAGGTGAGGCTACACGTCGGTCGACTGACTTTTTAATCTCTGGTCAGTTGATTTTGCAGCCGTTGGATACAAAATCAAGGGCCTGCGGTTCATCTTCAACCTCCACCCCCTGAGCCGCCAGCCACCACCGGCCAAACAGCGCCCCCGCCGGCCGTGGCGGTGCGCCCGCCCACCACCCCGAAACACTCCCCACCGCCGGTCCGCCACCGCCCAGCCATCCCTCTAGGCCCCCCGTGCGAGATTTTTCTCCAGCGATCCCCACTCCATCGCTTCGCCACCGCCGGGCGACCACCGCCCCATCATGAACCCTAAGATAGATAGTGGGGTACCTCTCGTGGCGCCCCTCCCAGCTAGGCTGGTTCTTCCTTCACCCCATGAGCCCCCCACCCCCGAAAATTGACTGACCCAAAAGTCGATTCAGTCGACTGAAGTGTAGCTAAATCGGAGCAGCATCGCAAGCAAGAGCAAGGGCCAGAGCAGCAGCGCGAGCAAGAGCAATAGCAAGAGCAGACCAGGTAGGGGACCGAGAGCAAGAGTAGAGCACCAGCGCGAGCGAGAGCTAAAGCAGCAGCAGCTCCTACTGATGTGGACGTCGCCGCCGAGGGAGCGATGCCATAGAGGAAGTGGCCGGCGATGCCGCCGTGGATGGAGCCGCGCCGTGTCGGCTCGGGACCGAGGGCCGGCAGCACCGTGAGATCGAATTAAGAAAAAAATGCGGCGATTAGTGTACAACCTCTTTGGTGGCGCCGATTAGGCCGCAGCTTCATCCGAGGAAACGGTGATGACGATGCTCTTCCGGTGGTGCAGGTGAAGACGGCGGTGAGGGAATGGATGTGGCGTGAAAGACGAGGGGAACGTCGGGGCAGCTCCTTGGAGGTGGAGGACGGGGTGGCTGAACCGGGGGGACGATGAGATCGACGACGGATCCTCATCCGGTACGGTGGATGAGGGACGTCGAGGTGTTGCTGTGGACGACGTCGTCGGGGAATAGGCTCCGGCTGGGTGGCGGACGGAGCAGGGTGTGGGGTTTTGTCGCGGGTTTTCACGGCCTCGGTGTACGAATGGGTGGGCGGATGGGATAGCAGTGGGGAACCATGGCTTAGAGACGTGCTTGTCCGAAATGTGGGGTAAGTTACAAAAGTACCCCCACCGATTTGAGGCAGTTCTTTCGGTTCACGGATACCACGGGCATTTCGCGTGTCGGGATTTCACAGGAGGTGGGAGTTTTCGCGCGCGTTGTAATTTCGGAGCACAACGAGACAAAGATATATCTTAAATATTTCGGGCTAACATGGTGTGGGTTGAAGAGGCGGGAGTTCCGCAGCACGATAGACAGAGACGCTAGCTTGAATTTTCGGCATAACAAGGCACGGCTTGAAATTTCGGAAGAACAAGCTTAACGTGTACCCAAAAAAAGACAATTTGCACCTCAACGCGCACAACACACACACAAACACCATTTAGACTAGAGTACGGTACACGTGCATTGCACGCATGAGATTTGGCAACCAAATTATGAAAAAATACCACATTATAGCATGCAAGCTTTGAGTCATATATGCATGATGTAGATGTTCGTTTAATTCTTATAGTTCATTTCATTCAAAATCATCTGGTTTTTATAAGAAAGCTAATCTATTTTGCGTCGTAAGACATAAAGTAAAAACAAATTATGGAAAATCATGTAGAAAAACATTTGGGCTATTCTGATACGGAAGATTCTAGAACAAATAAGAAGTGCTTGTGTTTTGATGTTTGTGCATTATGCTTAAGTTCAACCATGGAGTCTTCTAGATTATACATGTGGCGAAATCTGGTGGAATGTAGATGATATCCAACGTCCAGTAGTGCTCAATTTTGCCATCTTTGGACCATCGGATTCGCCTCATCCAACGACCATCTTTCAAACTTAAAGTTACCCGCACACAATATATAAAATATAAAATATAATATATATAGGGGTATAGATATAGATATGTGATGCGAAAGCCGCCCATCATCTCCAATTAGAATAGTGTGTCCATGCACGGATGCGACGTGGCCAAATGATGTCGGCTATCGGTATCTCAAATTCAAATCAGTCTGACCTTGTTCAATGTGTATACATTACAACATGCTTGTTTCCAAACCACACCGTGCAGATCTCCGTTATATTCCTGCATGCATGGGTTTCAAACATCAGGATCTCTTATTCAAATATTTGAATTCAACTTTACATTGATTATGACCTCACCTATTCAGCTATTCTTTTACACCCACACAGTAGTCTTCTCTTTATAATTGTACCACTAACTTTCTCTCATGCATGCATGCACACACACTACTAGTCGGCATTATCCATTGCACGCATGCAATCTTTTTCTTCAGGTCGGTCTCCCATGAAGGCACACACCCACACACATCCCCCTCTCCATAATATCGGGCATTCTTTATCTCTCACGCGTGCATGCGCAACGATCGGTGTTCCTCTATGTATGTGTGTATATAGCTAGGTCCTTCATAGTTTTCAACACAAACCGATCAATCGATATATCCAGTGAGGTCTCACCCTCTTTCCCACGTCCACATCGATCAATCTATACCTCTCTATATAGGATTAACATATATAGCTAATACACCCACATTAATTATATATCCAACGTCCCCTCTCATCATCCATGCCTTCCGCTTTCATCTCTCGAGCCAGCGTGCACAATGGCGAAGACAGGCGATAAGGGCCTGCCCCTCCCCCTAACATCACTATATATCAAGGCTAATATGAATGTGATCATTAGACAATTGCTGCTAAAAATGGTTTAAGTTCATGAATTGACCCTCCTCGTAAAGGATTAGCAATGCTTGGACCCCTAGCTCATTTATTTTTCATGGCTCCGCCCTTTGCATAACGGCCTTGCGTGTTACCCTCTCTCTAAATATCAATCTCGCACTTGTGCATTCCTTCATAGTCTCCCTCCACTCGGCCCCTCGCACCATCTTCTAGCCCCCCACCAGATTTTGCCACATGTACAATCTAGCAGACTCCATGGTCGAACTTAAGCATAATGCACAAACCTCAAAACAACAGTGGTTCTCTTTTGTTCTAGAATCTTCCGTATCATAACTGCCCAAACTTTTTTTCTAGTTGAATTGCCATTATTTGTTTTTTACTTTATGCTTTACAACGCACAATTCCATGAATCATAAAATAGATTAAGGGCTCCTTTGATTCAAAGGATTCTCAAAGGAATTTTGGAGGATTCTAATCATTAGGAGCTTTTCCTATCTTGGTTGTTTGATTCCTAGGATTGTAAACCATAGGAATTTTTCCACATGATTCATTTGCACTAGATTTCATAGGAAACAACCCATCCACTCAAACCTCTTTGAAAGAATTCTGCGTTTTTTCTATGCACAATCAAACACTCGTACAATCCTGTAGGATTCAAGACGACATCCCACTATAATCCCATGTTTTTCCTATTCCCACGTTCTTATCTTTTTTACAAAAACTAATTGTTTTTGAATGAGATGAACTATAAGAATTAAACGAAGGGCTACATCAGGCATATATGACTCAGAGCTTACATGCTATAGTGTGGTATTTATTCATAATTTGGTTGCAAAATCTGATGCGTGCAATGCACGTGTACCTTACTAGTACTTTGAGTATGTGCAAAAAACGTAAATTAGAATACCAATGGCACGCTACACAGTGTCTCTCTTACAGTTCATGAAGCCACGTGGCACATGTGGAGGCGTTGTCGTGACCTCCTTGCGTGGATTGATCACGATGACGTCTTCTTTGGTTCCAGAAGAATGTCCTCGTCCTCCCTGAGCCATACTGGCGGTACATGCACGAAGCGAAGATGTGCACACACGCCACGCACGCACTCATTCCCTCGCACGCATACGCGGGTACATGGGCGGACGCACTTTTGCACCAAGATCCACCCCATTGATAATTTGACGCCGTAAAGTCGTTCACTTCATTGATGGTCAATTAATACAGCGCGTGCAAAATTGAGTGGACGTGAGGGCGGAAGAAAGACATTATTACTCCATTGCGCGCATGCGAGTAGTTAAATCGTGGGTTGCTAGTAGTACTTCCATTGGTCTCCTTCGTATTTTGTGCCAATTTTTGACAGTAACATAATATTTACGCATTTGAGCAGTGTAGTAATTGAAATTTATGTTCCGCTAAACTCATCGGGAGCCGTTTCGGGCCTCGAAACCAAAACCATCAATTAATCTTTACCTTGTTCCCATCACATTTGAAAGCCTGCTCACACCTACCAGTATGTACCAAACCTAAACGTGTTCCCACTATGCAGGTATTAGTACTAGTGCTAGTACTTAGGTTATGAAAAGGGGAACTACCTAACCGAAAATTACTCAACCTTTCCTCCTCATAAGTGCTTCTTCTTCGTCCATCGTTGCCATGGCCGGTGAGCAGAGCTCTAGGTCAAAAACTACTCGTAACAAGGGTGCGGCAACCAAGGCTGCGGAAAAAAAGAGACGGCTCGCCGCCACGCAGAGACCTCAAAAGATCTCTCACGGGCAGGCCATGGCTCCCAGGAGCGCCCTAGTCGCGGAGGCGAACATGCCGAGCCGGCGGAGCTGGAGTCGTTATCCCTCGACGGCATGCCCGATCAGCTCAATAAGCAGAAGGAGTTCATCCAAGGCTTGATGGAGTTGCTGAAGGAGAGCCTCGACGACATGCCCGTGAGCTCAATCAGCGGGGAGTTGACCGCCCGGCTTGGTGATCTTTCTTGAAGAAGCGCATTGCCTCGGAGAAGAAGGCGACCGGTGAAATCCTGCAACTTCAGGAGGACAAAGGCGAAGCTACGCCACGAGATCGACCTGTTGAAGGAGAAGAACGCCGGCTGGAAGAAGCTGCATGAGAATAGTAGTTCCTCGATGAACATGCTGCAGGCCCTCGTCATGGAACAGAAGGAGGAGATGGCGAAGCTCCGCATCGAGCACCCGGCTGCTGTCAAGGTACATAATGCGGCCGTGGAACAGATGATGAAGGCTCGCGTCGAGAAATCCCGCGTCATGGACACAATGGTGAAGATGGAGGAGAAGACGCGCAAGGAAATGGAGGTCGTGGAGGCGATGAAGAAGCACTTACGACTCCGCGTTGAATTAGATCATTTGGGGTGATAATCTTGCTTCTTGTTTTGCTCCTGTGTTTCATCTTTTGCTTCGGGTGTTTCGTCGCACGTGTCATGTTCTCTGCGAGGCATGAATAGAACAATGGTTTTTTTGAGGGAATGAATAGAACAATGCTAACAATGAGATGACTAGAAAATTAGATCATTTTTTATCGCCATATGGCACTGGGCTGCCGTGTTTCGTGCTCCTCCATCGCAGTACTACTCAAGTGGAAAACTTGAGTATACTTCTAGGTTCTTTGCTCCTCCTCGATCAGGTCGTCGGCGCATTTATACGAGCATCAAATCACAAGGCCCCGCCTTCCAGCAGTAATGAGCCGTCAAATCACAAAGGCCCTCGCCTCTCGTGAAACCGACCAAGCTAGACTGCCCGCCCTCTAGCCATTTAAAAAATGTATACTTTTGTACAGCGATGTTATCGATGGATTAGCCATGGAGCAAAACATGAAATTAAAAAAAGGTGGTACATATAGAGAGCGCTAAATGGCCAAATTATGCATATAGTACTATTAAAAAGGCTAGTCACAATAATGGTGTCCAAAGACAACCCACCCCTCAAATAAAACTAAGAGGGTGCTTGGATACGTTTGAGTCCCATGACTAAAAGTAGTGGGACTAAAACATGCTAGCCTCACCCATGCTTGGATCCAAATACTAAAAAGGCTAAAATCAAGTTAATGGGCATTTATTATCCTCCAAACCCTCCAATCCAGAACTCGCCTGTGTTAAAGGAGATGAGTTAAATGAGTAGAGAGAGGACTAATCCACATTTTTGTAGGGGTACCCCTGACTAAAAAAATTTAGTCTCAAGACTAGTTTTAGCCCCTCTTTAGTCAGGGGTGCTTGGAACTTTAGCCTCTTAAAGAGACTATTTTTAGTCAGACTAAAATAAATCCCTTGGATCCAAGCACCCTCTAAGCATCCTAGAATTATTTGACAAAACTAAGCACCCTGAAATTATTTAACAACTAAACTGCTGGCTATATGATGTTGGCAATATATATTGTATGTATATAATGTGAAGAAACGAGTGGTAGTACTATACCAACTAAAAGATGAAATGTAAGAAATACTAGTATGTACATACTGAAGAGTTAAAGTAACGAGAAGAAACATAATTGCGACTTGGTGGAGGGAGGATCGTCTACCACGGGTGAACAAACAAATTGTGACTTAACGCGTTATGTTAAATTAAAAAAAGAGGCAAACCATGTGGGGCCTACCTTAGAGGCAAGGCTCTATACACTGGAGTACTTTTGATGTGTCCCGTCATTTCATGAGAACAAGGAGAAGCTTGCTTAATCGCCGTCTCCCATACAGTAGCGGTGGCTCATGCAGGATGAGGTGAAGCTTGCTTACAGTAGTAGTAGTAGTAGTAGTAGTAGTAGTAGTAGTAGTAGTAGTAGTAGTAGTAGTAGTAGTAGTAGTAGTAGTAGTAGTAGTAGTAGTAGTAGTAGTAGTAGTAGTATTGTGCGTCTTTCGCCCGCTCCTACCATGCTGATGGCTCACAACCTGAGGAGAAAATTTTACTACTCCCTCCGTTTACAACTCGTCCCTACTACGTACTTTGGTTAGTACTCCCTCCATTTACTTATACAAGGCCACTATAAAAAAATACATTTTCCATCTATACAAGGCCACAAATAGTAATCGAGACAAAAGTTACTACTCCCTCTTTTCCAGTTTATGGCTCAATTTCAAAATGTCTCCAACCAAGGTAGACGGTGAGTGGTCGAATTAATTTCGTAGTTTGCACAAGTAATTAGTACGCTCGTTTTGCTCTAGAAGTTATGTTTACTGAGGCATTAATTAGAATGAATGCATGAATGACCACTAAATTTCCATGAACTTGTACATGCATTGGTTAGTTTCCTCTTGACACTGCTTGCGTCGGGTGATCTAATGCACCTCGAAATCCAACATGTAATGGTACTACTACTACGCCCTCCGTCTAGGTTTATTAGTCATCTAAGGAGGTGCATCGCAACCTAGGCGTGTAGAGATTGGGCTAGGAGGAGAACTGAACAGCAGATGAAACCAATCACATTGCTCTTTTTCCAACTGAAAACATGCTATTAATTGGGTAGATTAAAGCCTTGGTGGTTCGGCTGATGCATGCAGCCTATAGTCTCTTCAAATCCCAATCAGCACACCACGCAAATGGCATACAGTGGTCGCTGTAATTAAGAGATGGTCTAATTACTACACATGCAACTAGTATTAGTGCTTGGCGCCTTAGCTTTTTGGGAAAATTTTGTTTTTGTTAGATGCCCAATACACCGGGACGGAGGGAGTAGTATAGTAGAATTGCGGCTTATCAAACGGAAAAACGAATGTTTTTTAGATGAGCCCTATAAACCCTACTGGGTACGTACTCCGTAAAAACAGATTTTTCCAAAACAAAGTCGCTCCCTTTCATGAGTTCTGTAGTATACTCCTCCGTCGACGCTCCCTTTCATGAATTATGTACTTCTTGTCGCCGACATGTGGGACATATAGCAACCGGGTCGACGTGTCAAGCACCAAATAACGGTGCAGAACAGCGGGGATGCACCCCACTCGTCTACCGCCCGAGTAGTAATGAGCAATGAGACGTCAAATCACAATGCCGCACCTTCCCAGACGGACGAAGCAACCATTATTTCACACTTCGGTTCGCCATCATCTCAAACCACTTAGTATTGCTTCTGCCTCAAGAGGGACACGCGCATCGCCTTGCTACATCAGGACACATGGGACCGCATGACAGGCCATGCTCCCCCGCCGATCGCTCGGTAAAATCACCTCATTTTTACTATACTCCCTCCGTATCGGTTTACTACATGGCATGCACGTCATTCTAGGTCGAGAATTTAACTGGATATATATGTGATGAGCAGTACTCTAGCCTTTTAAAAAATGTATACTTTTGTACAGTAGTACTATCGATGGATTGCGCCATGGAGCAAAAATTGAAATAAAAAAAAAGGTGGTACATATAGAGAGCGCTAAATGCCAAATTATGCATATAGTACTATTAAAAAAGCTAGTACGTGCTTAATTGGGGTGCTAAATTCTATTAAAGAAATACTAGTAGTATGTACATATTGAAGAGTTAAAGTAACGAGAAGAAACATAACATAGTTACTGCTGGGGCTCAAAGACAACACACCCCTCAAATTAAACTAAGCATACCTAAAATTAAACTATGCAACTAATCCGTAGACACCTTTGCATTAGAAGTTTAGAACCACCATGAGCAACGACACTGCCACCTTACTCGGAGTCCTCGTCCACGTCCTCGACTTCGTCCTTGTCCCTCTTCCTCTTGGCCGATACTTCTTTGCTTGAACCGCACACTTGGCTGTTGCTCTTCATCCAACCCTTGTTTATATTGAAACAAAGGTAGCCATCCATTGCAGCATAGTGGATGTGATCTATATCTAGTACATTCTGCTGCCACGCATGACGATGAAACGTGTAATGAGGTTTCTCCGGTTCTGATGCGAAGGATGAACCATGGCTCCTGCCAGGGTCAGCATTGAAGGTTCACGAGAGGGCACCAGCCGATTCTTTTGGAGGTCGAAGGGGTTTCCTACAACGAGGCCTATCCGACCCAGGACTTCTTTGTCGTTCTTAAAGTCTACAGTAACGAATTTTACTGTTTTGTCCTTGAGGAAGTTCTTAAAATCCTGGCACTCAACGTCGGCATGGCATATGTGGTAGACCAAGCAAACATTATGTGCGCAAACCTGGATCACGGCGGGCTTGTTCCTCTATTCGTCCTTTAGATCCTTCTCTCGTCCCAGGACTGTGGTGTACTCAACATCTAGCCCAGCGACCCACTCATCATCTAAGTTTTCGAACATGCGTCTGAAGCGAGAAAGACATCCTTTCACCGTCACGGAAGAACGGGTGTAGATGACGTCGAACTCATCTCCGGTGATGGTTCTAACCTCGTACTCACCGCCGATCGTGGAGATTTGGGACGCCATGGTTTTGGGAGGAGGGTTAGGATTAGTGGAACAGCCGTAATGTGAATGGACGAGACGATTAGGAGCGAACCGCCGTAGTATTGAAGGACGTGCGGGGACGAGTAGGAGCGAACTGCCCGGTGTCTGACGGCAGGGTAGTGGCTTTCCATTCTCCCATGATACGGGCTTCCGAGAGCCCTTGGATCTGAGATCGAACGGTTGCATGGCGTGATTCTAGACCTATGGGTGAATATCCTATCCTGGAGGGTTACTCTGCAAATTTTTACAACTCTAACCAACCAGATGAAATTTGTGCAAACACGGACTGATTTCATATAAGCATGAAGGATTTCGTATAAAAAAGCCGGATCTTCATATAAACATGATGGATTTCATTACATTTACATGAACTGAGAGGTGCCAATCTAGCTCTCTTGTATAATTAATACTCCCTCCGTCCGGAAATACTTGTCCTAGAAATGGATGTATCTAGACTTATTTTAGTTCTAAATGGCCGCTTGAGATCCCTTTGTCTTCCTCATGTCCGTCCAGACACTTGCGGGGTCGAAGAAGGTCCTCGGAAGAGACGAAGCAACAAAGAAACCACCTGAATCCGCAGTCGTCGCCTCGGCGGTGGCCTTCATGGGTCCCAAGTGGCGGCGGCCTCCCGTGTTCTACTTCTCCTCCATTATGGCGGCGGACAAAGAGAAGCTGGCCACCGACTCGTCGCTCTCCATGCACCCGGCTTCTGTTTCTGCCTGCATGGCGCTGCCGCAGGCACGGGAGGCGCGCCCACAGACACGGGAGGCGCGGCCACCGTAGGCACAGGTGGCGCGGTACGACGCGGCAGCGACGGCGCCCGTACCGGTGTGCTCGCCGCCGTGCCATTGTGGAGCAACTCGCCACTCCTCATTGAGCTGAACTGGAGCCGCGAGTTGCTGAACCACTACCGCTTGGGGCGGCAAGCAGCTCCGTCGAATAGCGAGGTTGGTGAAGCACCGGCGGCCTCGCCCGTATCCGGAGGGCTCGGCGGGCCACCCGGAGTAATATGCGGAGAACGGCTCATCGGAAGCCATCGGAAGAGTGGAGAAAATGGTGAAGGAGGAGATGGGGAGTGGCGGAGGGTGCGATTCTTGCCCATTGTCTGTCGGCCTCACTGTAAATAGAGGGCGGATGGTAGGAGCTAGGCGGCATCCGCCTCGTTTAAGCGAGGCGGACAGGAGGAGCTCGGCCGGTGTTGTGTTTAATTCCGGCCCGCTCATGAACGGACGTGTGGCCGGAGTAGGATTCTTGGTTTGCATGCGGGTTTAATGGAGGGGTTTAATAGAGGCGTCGGGCGTGCCGCGGGCGGCGCAGTACTATTCGATTCGACAGCAGTAATGAGCCGTCAAATCACAAAGGCCCTCGCCTCTCGTTAAACCAACTGAGCTAGACAGCCCCGCCCTCTAGCCTTTTAAAAAATGTATAGACTCCACTTTTGTACAGTAGTAGTATCGATGGATTGTGCCATGGAGCTAAACTCAAAATTAAAAAAAAGGTGGTACATATAGAGAGTGCTCGTCGCCAAATTATGCATATTGTACTATTAAAAAGGCTTGTTACAATAATGGTGTCCAGCACAAGTGCACAACCCACCCCTCAAATAAAACTAAGCTCCCTGGAATTCTTTGACAAAACTAAGCACCCTGAAATTCTTTGACCACTAAACTGCTGGCTATATGATGTTGGCCATATATATTGCACGTATATATTGTGAAGAAACCAGTGGTAGTACTATACCAACTAAAAGATGAAATGTAAGAAATACTAGTATGTACGTACTGAAGAGTTAAAGTAACAAGAAGAAACATAACATAGTTCTGCTGGGGGCTCAGCACAACACACCCCTCAAATTAAATTAAGCACACCTGAAATTAAACTTTGCAACTATTACGGTAGACACTGCATTAGAACCACCATGAGCAACGACACTGCCACCTTACTCAAAGTCCTCGTCCACGTCCTCGACTTCGTCCTTGTCCCTCTTCCTCTTGGCCGATACTTCTTTGCTTGAACCGCACACTTGGTTGTTGCTCTTCATCCAACCCTTGTAGATATTGAAGCAAAGGTAGCCATCCATTGCAGCGTACTGTATGTGGTCTCTATCTAGTACATTCCGCTGCCATGCATGACGATGAAACGTGTATGGAGGTTTCTCCAGTTTACCGTACGAAGGATGAACCATGGCTCCTGCCTAGGTCAGCATTGAAGGCTGACGAGAGGACACTAGCCGATTCTTCTGGAGGTCGAAGGTGTTGCCTACAAAGAGGCCTATCCGACGCAGGACTTTTTTGCCGTTACCAAAGTCTACAGTAACGAATTTGACTAGGTTGCTCTTGAGGAAGTCCTTAAAATCCTGGCACTCAACGTCGGCATGACATATGTGGTAGACCAAGCATAAGTCATGCACGCAAACCTGGATCACGGTGGGCTTCTTCCTCTCTTTGTCCTTTAGATCCTTCTCTCGTCCCAGGACTGTGGTGTACTCAACATCTAGCCCAGCGACCCACTCATCGTCTGAGTCTTCAAACATGCGTCTGAAGCGAGAAAGGCATCCTTTCATCGTCGAGGAAGAACGGGTGTAGATGACATCAAACTCATCGCTAGTGATGGTTCTAACCTTGTACTCACCGCCGATCGGGGAGATTTGGGACTCCATGTATTTGGGAGGAGGGTTAGGATTAATGGAACTGCCATAATGTGAATGGACGGGGCGACTAGGAGCGAACCGCCGTAGTATTGAAGGACGTGCAGGGACGAGTAGGAGCGAACTGCCAGCGTGCAAACGGCAGGGTAGTGGATTTCCATTCTCCCATGATACGGGTTTCCGAGAGCCCTTGGATCTGAGATCAAACGGTTGCATGGCGTGATTCTAGACCTATGGGTGAATATCCTATCCTGGAGGGTTATTCTTCAAATTTTCAGCAACTTAGCACGCGACCGTTTGATCTCAGATCCAAGGGCTGCCAGCAGCCCGTATCGTGGTCGCGCCTACCACGACCGTCGCGTCACTCGTGTGGTCGCGCCCTTGGAGATTTAACACGGTGCGTTAGGCTATCTGATGTTGGCATGTCATACATAGTCATCACTTAGTCACTCATACTACAACTAGGTTTTGGCTATAAGGTTGGCTATAAGTGTATTTATTTTTTTTACTTCTCTCTATCTCTTTCTTCATACTCCCTCCGTCCCACAATATAAGAACATTTTTAGACTAATATTTATTGCATTTGCCAAGGAGTGACCTCTTCCAATGAAATGGTGTTGCTAAGTTTGCTTCATTTAATTAGCTATAGACTCAAAATTGTCTTTTCACCTAGGTACACGCGCTCAGCACCGTTTCTTCCTTGGGTCACCAAACTAGTCTCTCTCTTCTTGATTAACTTGCCACATCAGACTTTAAGCCTATGTGGCAAGCTTAAGCACCTATAGGAGCAAGTAAGTACAATAGTGCGCTTTACATGGCATTTTTGCATATGTGGAGGAAAGAGATGCAAGGAAAAAGTGGAGAAGTGGGCTCTCATGCAAGAGCCAACCTCTACTAAATGGTGGAGCATTGGGAGAGGCACCTATATGGAGGTGGTTAGGAATCGGGAGACTCACGCCGGTCGTAGCGCCGCAGTTAAAATGATAATGGCAAGTCAAATCACGGGGCCCCACCTATCCAGCAGTAACTCGCTGTCAAATCACACAGCCCTACGTTTGCAGTAGCCTACTCCCTCGTCTTCTCGAGTCTTTTTCGAACTCACTAGGCGGAACTGCCCCGCCGCCTACCGCGCAGGAAAAGCCCCGCCCTCGACTTTTTAAATAGTATACAGTATACTAATTTTGTATCCATGGACTGCGCCCGCACCATGGAGCAAAGCATCTAGAAAATGGCGGTACACATGTACGGAGTATACAGCACGCCCGTCGCGTTCGCGTCGCACCCCAGACGGTCGGTCGGTCTGGCACGCTGCTCTCCGAATGGAACGCGCGTCATATTGCGTTTGCACACACATGTGGGATGGCAATTGAGAACCGACCATAGGCACACTCCCCGGCACCGCAAGTCGGGTTTAATAGAAGAGGGAGACGAGCGATAGTACTAGAGAAGTGTTGCACTACATTGGTGCCTGGACGATCCCTCCAAGACACGGAAGATCAGTTCGTCCATGCATGTGACCAGACTCCAGCAGACACGCCTGGATTGGCTATCGTCTACATATCATGCAGGCTGTGTTGTACATGGTTGTAGTTGTGGTGAGAAATCTAAAAAAGGTTTCTTGTCATCTCGCAAAATTAGGTGTCATGTGCTTCGGATCACTGCGAGGGTCAAACAGCGACAACTCAGTTGGGCTAGTCATTGGGGGCACATGCACGAACTGGGACTAAACGGCTGCCATCTAGGTCAACCGGCTATGTTAATTAGGACATCTATCAATGGACCCCTTTTCTACGAGTTTATCTTTAATTTGAGCTTTGTTCCTCGTCTAGTTTGTCCGGCGGGATTCATGTTGTCTCCTTTGGGCAGTGAGGTTATGATTTCTTGCCATGTGGCATTTTTTCGTGTTATATGTTATAATCCGGCGGTTCAGATCAAAATGACGACAACTGCGCCTCCGGGCCACGTGCATGAATACTTCTCGACAGTCATTAACGAGTTCAAGTCGGCTCCGGTGGACAAAAGAAAACTAGTACTACTCCACTATATAGGCAGGAGCCTCCGCGCTTGCTTGCTAGTGTTGCTCTCTTCACACTGTCTCGGCCTCTCCAGATCTGAACACGACAGTGGTGGCCACTCTCTCTCTCTCTCTCTCTCTCTCTCTCTCTCTCTCTCTCTCTCTCTCTCTCTCTCTCTCTGCTCACCGCTGGTCACAGATCCAGCCGGATCCTCTCTGCCGGGGAAGGTGAGAAGGTACAACGTTCACGCGGTCGTCCTCGGCGACGGCTCTCACCCACTGCTGGGCGCGTCCCGATCAGCCTGCCTTGCCATTCTCTCTCAAGCACCGCTGGCGAGGAAGGGCCTCCGACCCCTTCTTCCTCGCTGCCGTAGTGTGGGAAGATCCTGCCTCCCGCCGCCCACCTAGCGACATCCCGGCGACCATTGGGTATAACTTCCTTCGAAACCGGCCTTGCTCTACTTCCCGAGCTCCTCATGTCGCTGCATTCGTATCTTTTGCTATTTCTCAGGCCCCCTCGTAGATAGGATCGATCGGCTGTTCGAAAACCACCTAATTTTTTTACGTTTAAGAGGTAAAACTAGTTCATGCACTCGAATCTAGTACTACTTGGTTCAAACAAGGAAGAAAGGGGTGGCGGGGAGGATTTGTTACCTGAATCTAGGACTTGGTCGAAAGAGGAAATAATGGGGGCGGAAAGTAGCAGAGACTGGCTATCCAACAGGTCTCTAGGTGTAATAGGGAAATAAAGGGAAACGCAGTACAAACTCAATATAAACCTGATCTATTGGTTGAAAAAGGAAAGAAAGTGGGGACTGGGGGACAAGTCAACAGAGTAAGTCCAGCACTAGATTTGCTAGCCTCACACATTATAAGGTGGCTATACCGAACAAAAATGGGACCAACCCAGATATCCTGTTCTGATGTTTGTTGCCCCGAGCCACTCTTATGTAATGCCACCGTAAAATGTAGCGATCCTGCTTGTTAAAAGTAAGGACACGTTAAACAAATGTTGTTTTGAATGTAATGCCTCCAGTAATATGAATCAATGGCACTTCTTTACATCTCCTACTAAAATTTCCCATTAAGATAAGTTGGTCTTTTCGTTATAAATGCAACTGTCCTGGTCCGCCTACTCTCCCATGCCCAAAGTAATGTCGTATTTAACGGTTGTCATAGTTAATCCTAATGCCCACACTAATATCTAGCAATGCCAGTGCTTTAGAAATTGCTACTGTCCTTGTAGGATTGCCATTCAGATAAGGAACATGCTTCTTTTCATTTGATGCATGTTTCATCACTTTTAGTCACCCACCTTTCCACTTTTTTGTGCAAACAGAGATATACATTTCACGCTCGATCTTAGTTGAACTGCACAAATGATATCCAAATTATAGTTGAGCATTCTAGGAGCTTCACAACCAACCTTGATGTTGCTCAATTTTATTGCAACTAATGAAGAAGAAGCTCTGTGGGTTTCATTTTCTGATGGAAATGGAACCGGGGCTGGAGCCCTTTTCTTAAAAAAATGAAGAAGAAGCTGCTAGCTCATGGGACATTGCTTCATTTTAGGTGAATTGCACCAAAAGATCCCATGAATTGAATCATCCATGTTGGTGACTGAAAGAGCCAGCTTGACATCGATCTAACCACCCCGGCCTCCATCCTTGCGTGAGACGGTACACCTCGTTGCCACCTGCTCGACCCTAGTGTCACTGATAAAATGATGTAATAATACAGTTAAAATAGAGCGAGTGTAATCTCTATCATTTCATTTCCAATGTAGATAAAGAAAGTGCTTCTCTTTGTTAATGTATGTTTCATCAACTAGTCCCATTGTTAATGTTTAAGCGTTTCTGCAAACTGGGGTGCTTAATTTTACTTGATATGTACAAAATAGAGATTTGAATGTCTCAAGGCGCCTCCTTGTATTGCCGCTGTACACTGATGTTCATCACTGGAAGAAGGTGTATCTGGGAGACTTGGGACGATGTCCAGTATGAGGCGTACCGTATGAGGCGTCGCAGGGCCCATCTCGCCCTCGCAGCAAGGGATACTATGATACTATCGCAATATTTTCTTCTATTTATTTTGTGTGTTTCATCAACTAGTGGCACTATAATGTAATCACGCTTTTTCATTATCTGTGCAAACAGGGTTATTCAGCTGCATTTTGGTGGAACTGCACAAATGTACGTATGGAACCGGCATATATGCAAAGTGCGAGGTGTGCCAAGTAAAAATTACTGACACCAACCATGCTGCATGCACGCATTGGCATCCACCACCACCAGTGGGATTTGTGGCGCTCTTTGTGGATGGATCTTTCTCGGCAGCAAATCATCTAACAAAATACTAGTAGCTTATATTGCCAGTTTTCTCGGGAGTACTCTTTTCTGAAAGAAGCACCAATCTATTTTTCTTTATTTGTACACTGTGTCACAACATTGACCCAAAGGTCCAAAGCTATTTTAGGGTGATTGGCGTAGTACTCGGAGACTGATTGTAAGCATGATTTTCATTAGCTTTCACACTGATTGTAAGCATGAGCAGGTGGAAGATTAGGTTAGTGCGAAGCTTGCCTTAAACCCTACCGCCACCGTTGAAACGAGGCAAGCGTCGAGGGAACCATAGAGAACGGCGGGGAAGCGATGTTGCGCCATTCGGCCTCCTCCTTGCGGTGGGAGAACGAATACTCCTGTGGCTACGGCTAGCTCTGCACCCTCACGAACGGCACACCATACTCAATCGATTCGTTATCCTCTGGGTGCTCGACCTTCGACCTATACGCCCACCACCTCAGCTTGACTGTCGCCTCGGGCGAATATGTCTGCTCCATCGCCCAGAGGAGATACTCGATGAACTCGGAGGACTGCAGCATGACTGCCGCCGAGGAGTACATGTACATTGCCGCCCCCATCGCCGCTGTCTCGCTCTTTCGCATACATTGCCACATGGCCCGCACTGTCCTCGAAATCTCCAACTCATTGTCAAACCAACTAAGGATCTCCTTCAACCTGGCTAACTTTGCCTGGTCGTCGTCGGTGATCTGGCTGATTCGCTGCTGCATCCTCTCCGTAGATGTCCTTCTGAGTGGTCCGGTGCTAGCTTTGGAAGATGGAAGGAGAGACAGTGGTCTTGCAATAGAGAAGAGGGAGAGGCGAGACGGTGGTTTTGGAATGGAGATGATGGAGAGGAGAGGAGTTGGTTTTGCAATGGAGAAGATCATAAGAGGGAAAGGCGAGACGGTGGTTTTGGAATGGAGATGATGGAGAGGAGAAGAGGTGGTTTTGCAATGGAGAAGATCAGAAGAGGGAGAGGCGAGACGGTGGTTTTGGAATGGAGATGATGGAGAGAAGAGGAGGTGTTTTTGCAATGGTTAAGAGGGAGAGGAGCGTGCGGCAGTGATTTAGGATAGGACGAGAGGGCCGGCGCGCTGTGACTGGATCAAAATCAAAATCAATTTACCCTTCAATTAAGAAAGCGACCCCACATTAACTAGTCTCCCTTTTATTCTGGGTCATAATTAACCATGATTTTCGCACATAAAATATATGTTATACGTTGCAAAAATAATATAATTTGAAAGTACATTCAGATACGAACCAAACGATACAATTTTTGGTGACATGCATTCACATTTTGCTTGTCAAATACATTATGTGGTCAAACTTTGACCCAAAATACGCAAAACAACAAAAAAATTACTTCCAAGACCAGCGCCGCTCTTCCGCTCTTCTCCTCTTAAACCACCGCCGCTCCTCTCATGTTCCAATCTAAATGCAGCGCCAGTCCTCTCCTCTTCCATTTCAAAACCACCGCCCCTCCTCTCCTATTCCAGTACAAAACCAGCGTCGCTCCTCTCCCGTTCTAATCCAAAACCAGCGCTGCTCCTCTCCTCTTCCATTCGAAACCACCGCCGACGAGTGAAGGTGTTGTGGAGAAGTAGATCGATGGAGGAGTACAACTGATACGTGAGGATCACAGACGGTGACCCTGTGAAGCTATCTAGGATGTTGGAGATACAGTCTTGGTTTGACAACAAGGACAACTAGCGGCGACGGCGACATCCATGGCCAAATATCTGCAACAGAGCGAAAAGGCGGCGATACTCCCGGAGGGAGTCTCGTCGGAGTGAATAGAGATGCTCCTCTGGGCCATGGAGCAAACAGATTCACCGAATCCGATCGTGAGGGAGCGGTGGTGGGAGTATCGATCCCAGATGGAGCATCCACCAGAGATTGAAGGATCGAGCATCTACGTGGTAACGCTTGTGAGGGTGTCCTGCGGAAGCGAGCGGTGGAGTCTTCGTCGACGAACCCAACTGCAAGAGGAGAAAAGCAGTTGGCCGACAGCGCTTCCCGCCATCGTCTCCCTCGCCGTTCACATCGTCTCACGGGGCGGCTGTCTGCCGCCGAGGAATAGGAGGGCTGCCCCCCAGCCCAATAGTCGGGCAGGTTGTGAATTGTCAGGAGGAGCTTAGGGTTGTCATTATTTGCATGTTGTGAATTGTGTTTTGTGCTGTGTGTTTTGAGAGTACTTTCAGATATGGATGTCTTTTGAATTTCATATTTGCAGTATTGAGCATATGAAGTATTTTATGAATTCTAGAGATCTATTTTTAGCACTTAAAAAAATGTAGTTTCATAGGAGTACAAAAGTGCAGACAATGTGATTCTCGAGAAGAAAAGCGCAAGTTTCGATTTAGATAAGAAACTGCAAGTTCGGGCCAGATAAGAAACTGCAACTTTCAGAGGCAGAGCATTTATATTAACACGGCCTTTTCAAACAGGGTTAATATCATGTTGGAAGTTTTATTCATGGTCGAAAATGGAACTACCAGCCAGTTAACATCATGCTGATCAACATTCATGCATCGCACATCTTCATATGATGCACAGTGAAAATGCCCACACAATGTCGAAAAGTGTGCGAAACACGAGAAAAGCGAGGGACGTAGTTTTGGCAAGTGTTGGACGTGGTTTTGGGCTGCCCGTCTAGGCTTTCATTTTTAACATGCGCAGCCCACGACCTCGGATGGGAGGTCCATAGGCCTGTTTGTATTTTCTTAGGGCCGTCATGTATCGACCGGCCTATGGACCTCCCATCTGAGGTTTTATTTTTGGCAGCCCAATTTATGTATTTTTCTGAAGAAAACGCAGAGGTCTGTTCTACTTTCCTATGTAAGAATAGGAACGCCAGGTCCAACTTATGTTTCCCTTCTAACTATATTATATATATTTAAATTACTTTATATGTTATTTATATTATTTTTATTGTCATCATATATTTAACAGATACTTACATATGTAAGAAAACAATATCCCACATCTTATTAACTTATAAAACTAATTTCTTAACAAATAAAATCCTGGATTGTATTGGCACGAAAATCCTAGTGATTGTGTAGAAAAGCTAGGTAAGATTTAAGGACGAATGTAATAATATCACTTATTATTTAAATATATTTATAACAACATGCTCAGACCCATTTTATTTTTTGATAACATTGCTGGCCCAACCCAACATTATAATTAGAATCAGCCCAGCAAAATCGTGTATTTCGAGAAAGTGCAAATGGCCTGTAATTTTTTAGGAAATAAAATAACTGGGCCGCTTGGACGCTACATTATTTGTTCACCCAGCCATCTAATGGCTGTAATTCAAAGAAAAAGATCAAATTGACTGTAAATTCTACCGCGCAAAAAAAAAAGACTGTAAATTCTGAAAAAATGGGTTGAATACGTGCCACATTTTTGGAGGCTGGAATGTGGGCCAATAGGTCGAAGCTAACGCAAGTCGTTGTCAATTTAGTCAACAACTGATTCTGACATGTTAGCCGTTGGATGTACATCCAACGACCGGCATCCATCTTCAATCTCTCTTCTTCCTCCAGCGCCGCAGGGACCACCTCCCGCCTCCTGCTGCTAGCAGCTCTGCTTAGCACGCTTCGCTATGAAGCGCTACTCCACCATTGGCCAGGCCATCCCTCCGCCCCTCCACACCTCCTGTTCTTCTCCACCGACTGCCGAACCACACCGAACTAGAACCAGTTAACCCTCGTACACCTCTCCGTCTGCGACTCTACTCCCGCGTCATCCCATCTCCGGCTTGTTGCTATCCGGGGCCTCGCCGTCGTCCACCACCTTGGATGCGCTCGGCGCGGTGTGGTCTACGTGGTCAACGAACGACACCATCGGAAGTAGACTGTGCGTGGAGAGGCTGACAGCTGGGTCCACGGCCGCACACAAGGAAATGCCTCCTTATTACGTGCAAAATAGTGATTCCTCCACCTGACATCTGGTATCCACCGGAAGGGCCTCTATATTTCGCGAAAATAACGTGCCCCCCGCTGACATGTTGGACCCACCAGCTATCTTCACATGCAAGGAAGTGCCTCCTTATTACACAAAAAAAAATGAATACTCCCCCTGCCAGCTGGAACCCAGCATAGTGGGAGGCTGACTTGTGGGCCTACCAAGTTGACGGGGACGGAGAGCTTTGTCAACTTAGTCAATATGAACGATTCTAGCTCCTGTTACCATACGATGTTTATCCAACGGCCGTAGTGCTTCTTCAACCTCTGGTCTTCTTGCTCCAGCCGCCCAAACCAGCGCTGGTGATGCCACGTGCTCCTGCCTCATGTGGCCGGTTGTGATGCCGCGGAGGCCTCACCGCCCCCTACTACTCCCACCGCTAGCCAGGCCATCCCTCTACTCACCCACACCCCCTGTTATTCTACGGCGACAGCAGCCTCACACCGCAGCCGAACCAGTGAACCCTCGTACTCCTCTTCACGAGGGCATCCACTGCTGCGTCTTCCCCAGCTCCGAGTCGTCCCCTTCCTAGTCCTCGCCGTCGTCCACCGCCGTGGTGCTCTCGGCGCGGCATGGTCAACGTGGTCAAGGAACGGCTTCCGTCGGACATGGACTGTACGTGGAGAGGCTGACAGCTGGGTCCACGGCCGCAGCAAGGAAGGGCCTCCTTATTATGCGCAAAATAATGATCCCTCCACCTGATAGCGGGGACCCACCAGACGGGCCACCATATTTCGCAAAAAAATGTTTCCCCCTGACTGCTGGGACCCACCAGCTACATCTTCGCACGCAAGGAAGTGCGTCCGAAAAAAATGATTCGCCCCTCTGACTGCTGGGCCCACCAACTACATCTTCGCACGCAAGGAAGTGTGTCCGGGCAAAAAAATGATTCGCCCCCCTGAATGCTGGGACCCACCAGCTACATCTTCGCACGCAAGGAAGTGCCTGACAGTCGGGACCCACACGGTCGAGCGTGCGTGGCGTTGTCATTACAGTCGCGAACGTATGCGTACATATATACTGGTGGATGTAGAGGCGCGCACGTGTCGTAGTAGAGGCGCGCACGTAGCATGTACACATACGTACAACGGCCAGGGTGCAAGAAAGAACATACGGCCACGTATGTGTGCATACGGGCGGGGTCTCGAACGCCTACTCGCGCATACGTACGGCGAGGGCTCGTGTACATGGCTGGGTTGGAACGGAGAAACAACATCGTCGTCGTGTTCATGGGGAGGCAACGGAATGCATTGTGTTCATGGGGAGGCAACGGAATGCGTCGTGTTCATCGGGAGGCAGCAGGCGGCGTGGGAGCCAACCGGCAGGGTCGGAACGGAATGCCTGGTCGTGTTCATCGGGAGGGCTTGGACGGAACAGGCGATGGAAACTAGGCCTGGCGTACCGCACAACAGAGGAAACGGACCTCCTACGTTTGGAACGGGGTCCTGTTGATTAGGAGGGGTGTGGCGTACCGCAAAACGGAGAAAACGGACCTCCTACGGTCGAAACGGGGGTCTTGTTGATCGGGAGGGGCGTGGCGTACCGCAAAACGGAGGAAACAGACCTCCTACGGTCGAAACGGGGGTACTGTTGATCGGGAGGGGTGTGGCGTACCGCAAAACGGACGAAACGGACTTGTGTTGGAGCGCGACGGTCGAAACGGGGGTCCTGTTCATCGGGAGGGGTGTGGCGTACCGCAAAACGGGACTCCACGGGATATTGTTCATCTCCACCGTCGACCTCCTCCAGCCTCCACGGGCTACCGTCGACCTCCTCCAGCCTCCACGGGCTCCTGTTCATCCAGCCTCCACCGCACGCTACTCCACCGGCTACTGTTCAACCACCCCTCCACCGCTCATCGCTCATCCAGCCCTCCACACCATGGGGTCCTGTTCAACCACCCTCCACGGGCACCCTCCACCGTCTCATCGCTCATCCGGCGCTCCACCACACCAGAGTCCTGTTCATCCAAACCCCCACCCCCGCAACGCTCACTGCTCATCCCAGGCAGCATCAATCGGCTTGATTAGCGGCGATGGCGAAGGAATAGCTCGATCGGGTTCAGTTAACAGCCATCGATCAATCGCTCGGGTTCAGTAATGCGTAGCCTACAGTGCAATCGCTCGGGTTCAGTTAGAGCCAAACGCCTCTCTCTGGTTCAGTTAGAGCCAACGCCTCGCACACGCGCGCATACATGTACGAGAGAAACGCGCATCGCTCGGTCCCCGACCTCCCACCATAACCGGGAACTCCCCAAAATTTTCCTCGCCCTCGCTTCTACCACGGTTTTTTCCGTCATGGACAGCCCAAAGAATGTCATGCAGCTGCGTCTCCGGCCCGCCCAGGACGAAAAACCCATTTTCTGTCATGATTTTTTGTCATAGAAGTAGGAGCCCACCACATCTATGATGATACCGGGTTTTGTCACAATTATCGTCATAGAAGTGTCATATGTATGACAGAAAAAATTTCGTTCGGCCCAACATGTCACGGATGTGTCTTTTTTTGTAGTGGTTGTTTGCTTATTTTGATGAATCTATGGCTAGTATCGGATGTTATGAACCATAGAGAAGTTGGAATACAGTATTTTTGACACCAACATAAATAAATAATGAGTTCATTACAGTACCTTAAAGTGGTGGTTTGTTTTCTTGCACTAACGGAGCTCATGAGATTTTCTGTTGAGTTTTGTGTTGTGAAGTTTTCAAGTTTTGGGTAAAGATTTGATGGATTATGGAATAAGGAGTGGCAAGAGCGTAAGCTTGGGGATGCCCAAGGAACCCCAAGGTAAAATTCAAGGAAAACCAAAAGCCTAAGCTTGGGGATGCCCCGGAAGGCATCCCCTCTTTCGTCTTCATCTATCGGTAACTTTACTTCAGGCTATATTTTTATTCACCACATGATATGTGTTTTGCTTGGAGCGTATTCCATGATTTAAGTCTTTGCTTTTTAGTTTACCACAATCATCCTTTTTGTACACACCTTGTGGGAGAGACACACATGAATCGGAATTTATTAGAATACTCTATGTGCTTCACTTATATCTTTTGAGCTAGATAATTTTTTTCTAGTGCTTCACTTATATCTTTTTAGAGCACGGTGGTGGTTTTATTTTATAGAAATTATTGATCTCTCGTGCTTCACTTATATTGTTTTGAGAGTCCTTTAGAACAGCATGGTAGTTTGCTTTGGCTATAAATTTTAGTCCTAATATGATGAACATCCAAGATGGGTATAATAAAAACTATCATATAAAGTGCATTGAATACTATGAGAAGTTTGATACTTGATGATTGTTTTGAGATATGAAGATGGTGATATTAGAGTCATGCTAGTTGAGTAGTTATGAATTTGAGAAATACTTGTTCTAAAGTTTGTGATTCCCGTAGCATGCACGTATGGTGAACCGTTATGTGATGAAGTCGGAGCATGATTTATTTATTGATTGTCTTCCTTATGAGTGGCGGTCGGGGACGAGCGATGGTCTTTTCCTACCAATCTATCCCCCTAGGAGCATGCGCGTAGTACTTCGTTTCGGTAACTAATAGATTTTTGCAATAAGTATGTGAGTTCTTCATGACTAATGTTGAGTCCATGGATTATACGCACTCTCACCCTTCCACCATTGCTAGCCTCTCTAATACCGCACACATTTCACGCAAGATCATACACCCACCATATACCTTCCTCAAAACAGCCACCATACCTACCTATTATGGCATTTCCATAGCCATTCCGAGATATATTGCCATGCAACTTACCATCGTTCCGTTTATTATGACACACTTCATCATTGTCATATTGCTTTGCATGATCGTGCAGTTGAAATCGTATTTGTGGCAAAGCCACCTTTATAATTATTTCATACATGTCACTCTTGATTCATTGCATATCCCGGTACACTGTCGGAGGCATTCACATAGAGTCATATTTTGTTCCAAGTATTGAGTTGTAATTTTTGAGTTGTAAGTAAATAAAAGTGTGATGATCATCATTATTAGAGCATTGTCCCAAGTGAGGAAAGGATGATGGAGACTATGATTCCCCCACAAGTCGGGATGAGACCCCGGACTACAAAAAAGAGGCCAAAAAAAGGAGAAAAAGGCCCAAATAAAAAAATAAAAAATGGGAGAAAAAGAGAGAAGGGACAATGTTACTATCCTTTTGCCACACTTGTGCTTCAAAGTAGCACCATGATCTTCATAATGGAGAGTCTCCTATGTTTTCACTTTCATATACTAGTGGGAATTTTACATATAGAACTTGGCTTGTATATTCTAATGATGGGCTTCCTCAAAATGCCCTAGGTCTTCGTAAGCAAGCGAGTTGGATGCACACCCACTTAGTTTCTTTAGTTGAGCTTTCATACACTTATAGCTCTAGTGCATCCGTTGCATGGCAATCCCTACTCACTCACATTGATATCTATTGATGGGCATCTCCATAGCCCGTTGATACGCCTAGTTGATGTGAGACTATCTTCTCCTTTTTGTCTTCTCCACAACCACCATTCTATTCCACATATAGTGCTATATCCATGGCCCACGCTCATATATTGCGTGAAGATTGAAATAGTTTGAGAACATCAAAAGTATGAAATAATTGCTTGGCTTGTCATCGGGGTTGTGCATGATTAAATACTTTGTGTGATGAACATAGAGCATAGCCCGACTATATGATTTCGTAGGGATAACTTTCTTTGCCATGTTATTTTGAGAAGACATGATTGCTTTGTTAGTATGCTTGAAGTATTATTATTTTCATGTCAATATTAAACTTTTGTCTTGAATCTTTTGGATCTAAACATTCATGCCACAATAAAGGAAATTACATTGAGAATTATGCTAGGTAGCATTCCACATAAAAAATTCTGTTTTTATCATTTATCTACTCGAGGACGAGCAGGAAGGAATTAAGCTTGGGGATGCTTGATACGTATCCAACGTATCTATAATTTTTGATTGTTCCATGCTATTATATTATCTGTTTTGGATGTTTAAAGGCTTTATTATACAATTTTATATTATTTTTGGGACTAACCTATTAACCGAAGGCCCAGTGCAAATTGCTGTTTTTTTTGCCTATTTTAGTGTTTCGCAGAAAAGGAATATCAAACGGAGTCCAAACGGAATGAAACCTTCGGGAGAGTTATTTTTGGAACAAACTTGATCCAGGGGACTTGGAGTGGACGTCAAGAAAGAAGCAAGGAGGCCATGAGGCGGAGGCGTGCACCTGCCCCGAGCGCCGCCCACCCTCGTGGGCCCCTCGCAGCTCCACCGACCTACTTCTTCCTCCTATATATACCCATATACCCGAAAACATCCAGAGCACCACGAAACCCTATTTCCAAATACCACAATCAGAAGCGACCCGACCTCGATGGTCAAGTCTTTGTGCTTCATGTCATCCCTGGATCGGTAATGCTGCCACACACAGTACTCGAAGGATTTATAACAGAGTAGCAATCACACACTTATTACATCAAATGTCTCAAAAGAGAACTTATTACAATAATATGGCTTAAGGCCGTCTAATGCGATAACAGCGGAAGACTTGGAAGATAAAGTGAGTCCATCAACTCCAGCGGCATAACTGAGCTGCACGGCAACGACCTATCGAACCTTATTCCTCGTCTGAAAAGTCTGCAACATAATATGTTGCAGCCCGAGAACGGGTCAGCACATGGAATATGCTGGCAATGTAACACATAGAGAGTAATGAAGGAATAAGCTATACTACATGCATATATGGCTGGTGGAATAGCTCTATGGTTACAGTTTTGCAAAAAGCCAATTTTTCCCTATATCAAAGGAATAAATTTTATTTTAACTATCATGGTGGTTGAAACATCATTGAGAAGGTATAACCCCAACTCAATCCCAATTAAAGTGATTAACAACCCAGCAATATTAATTTAGAGTGATGAGATACATGTGAATACGCAAGTACTAGATACTCGAAATTGTCCATAACCGGGACACGGCTAACCATGATTAGATTGTACACTCTGCAGAGGTTTGCACTTTTCCCCACAAGACTCGATCGCCTCCGTTGGTTTCTCGCACTACATGGTGTTTGAGAAAGCGGATGACCGGACACGATCTTTGAAGCGTTAACTCTCTACTCCGGATAGATCATACCAAACCTATAAAACCGACTACCGCTGATCTACCTCTTGAGAGCTTCACGTAACTTACTCAACTATGCTAGAGCCCATAATAGCTTGTGGCTGCACACGGAAGTTTCTAGCATGAATAATCTCAGTTCCCTTTGAGCCTAGGTGGCGGTCCTTTGGAAGATCACACGGGTACCCCGGGATTTCCAAAAATAAACAGCACAACACCTGGGTTCCCCGGTGCCTCAATCCACCCAGATGTGTATTTAAGTTGCCACCTTAAAGTAAACCATTAATTAACAATCTCACATCTGTCGTGAATATCTCTCAAACCCAAACCACGCTCTGAGCATAGCATAGCAATATAAGCAACACGTAGAAGTAACTCCCAAGGGTTTGATAGTAACAGGCAATAGGTTCCTACCTCATCATCTACTTCCCAACCCACAAATTAATGACATCCTAATCATGCAATGTTTGAGGATTGAGCTAATGCATAAAACTGGGTATGAAAAGGTATGATCAAGTGTTACTTGCCTTGCTGACGATCCGTGAATCCTAGAGACTCGTAGTAACACGCTTCGCACTCCGGGAATTCTATCGCAAGAAAACAATACGTACATAAGCAACAAACAAAGATGCACAAATGAAACTTCAACTGAAAGAGGTTGACCAGAGAGTTCAACTTAAGAACTCCGGTTTGCAAAAAGAATCAAACCAAACGGAACAACGAAACTCAAACGGCGAGTGAAACAAGGTCCGTTTACTAATCTGAACTAGAGTCAAATTTTACAAAGACAAAAACTGGTTTAAGTTGGCTATTCGGAAAGAGGGTCTCGAGATGAAACTCCAGGCGCTTGAATCGCCCGATTCCGATAAACGAGCGAAAAGTAATACTAATTTGAACATTGGTTCAGAAATCGAAATCGGAATAATCGCGGAATAAAACCGATAAAAGAAAACGACGAACGGCTAACGAACGAACGTTCGTTAGCGGAAACTAAACGACGAACGGTTCGTAAAAACGAACGAACGGGTGAACGTTCTCAAAATAAATAAACCAGGAAATAAAACCGATCTAATATATATAAAAAACGGGCTAGGGTTTTTCAAAAAAAACGAAGGGTTATTTAGAAAAAAAACCGGCGACGGGGCTACCTCCGGCGATCGTCCGTGGGCGGGCTAGGGGCGGCGCCGATGAGGGGCGACGCCTTGAGGAGGCGGCGGCGGCTGACCAAGGGCGGCGGCTGCTCGGGCTAGGGCTCGGCTCCGGGTCCCAAGGGCGGCGGCAGTGGTGGTGGCTAAGGGAGAGGCGGTATATAAAGAGGGGAGAGATGGCTTGGAGGAGGGGCCAAAGGCGGGAGGGAGTCCGGCTCGGACTCTAGGTCCCATGGCGGCGGCGCGCTGCAGTGGAGGCGGCGGCGGCTTGGGCCGGCTTTGGCCGGGCCTTTGGCCCGCCAGTATGATTCCTTTTTAAACGTTCCGCCAAAAATTGTAAAATCCTAGAAAAATAAATAAAAATCTAAAAATTCCACAACAAGTTTTATTTGCCTAAATAAAATATTTAGAACAAGATGAACTTTTCTTGGCCCCTAGAATGCAATTTATAAATTATGCAAATTTTTCTCTAGGCAAATAAAAATTCCAAATAAATAAAATAAAATCCCAAATAATGATTTTAACATTTTTCCTCCGGTATTTAAATTATTTTTTTGGAGAAGTCATATTATCTCCTCTCGTTTATTATTAAACATGAAATATTTTCCGGAGAGAAAAATACTAAAATCCATAATCCTCGTCTTTCATTATTTGATAAAATTTAAATATGAAAATCGGAAAATCCCCAACTCTCTCCGAGGGTCCTTGAGTTGCTCAGGATTTCGAGGATAGCAAATGAGAATGCGATAAAATATGATATGCATGGATGACACTGTATAACATACCAAATTGAAAATTTGGGATGTTACAAACCTACCCCTTAAGATGAATCTCACCCTCGAGATTCGGGTTGGCTAGAAAATAGGTGCGATGGTCCTTGCGGATATCCTCTTGTCGCTCCCAGGTGGCTTCCTCCTCGGTATGATGGCTCCACTGAACTTTACAAAACTTGATAACTTTGCTGCGAGTGACTCGGCTGTCGAAATCCAAAATCTTTACTGGCTTCTCCTCATAAGTCAAATTACTATCCAATTGTATCCCCTCTAGAGGCACTGTATCCTTTAACGGTATGTCGGCCATCTCAGCGTGGCACTTCTTCAGTTGTGATACGTGAAACACATCGTGAACTCGGCGATCCTTGGGTAACTCCAGCTTGTAGGCAACTTCTCCCATTCGCTCCAAAACACGATACGGTCCTACAAATCTTGGGGCTAACTTTCCCTTTACTCCAAAACGTTTCCTCCACTCGGGGATGATACTTTCGCAGATAGGCTCTGTCTCCGATTTCATAGGTTACTTCCTTGCGTTTTGAATCTGCGTAACTCTTCCGTCAGACTGAGCAATCTTTAGTCCATCTCGATCAGTTTAACCTTCTCCTCTCGAGTCTTTGATCAAATATGGTCCAAACAACCGACGGTCTCCGACCTCATCCCACATCAAGGGTGTTCTACATCTGCGTCCGTCTGGTAGCTTGAGCGGTGCCATCTTCAAACCGGCACAGTAGCTGTTATTATATGAGAATTCTGCGTCACGACAAATTGTCATCCCAACTAGATCCATAATCTAAGCGCATGTGCTCTTAACATATCCTCCGTAATCTGGTTAACTCTCTCTGTCATCCATCCGTGCGTGGGTGGAACGTGGTACTAAACTCAATCTGGTACCCAAAGTTTGGTGTAGCTGATGCCAAAACTTTGAAGTAAATCTGTGTTCCTCTATCGTCTGATGCTCCTCAGAACTCCGTGCAAACATACGATCCTGGTCATATATATCTTGGCCAACTTGGCACTTGTATAAGTTGTTTTTACTGGGATGAAGTGAGCTACTTTGGTCAAACGATCCACAACTACCCATATTGAATTATATCATGCTTTGGTTCTGGGTAATCCAGAGACAAAATCCATGCCAAGTTTGTCCCACTTCCATTCGGGTATTGGCATAGGCTGCAACAGTCCTGCTGGCTTTTGATGCTCTGCCTTCACTCTCTGACATACATCGCAAACGGCTACATACTCGGCAATATCCTGATTCATACCAGTCCACCAGAAATGTTCCTTCAAGTCCAAATACATCTTGGTGTTTCCGGGGTGAATCGAGTATGGGGAGTCATGGGCCTCTTGAAGTATTAACTTCCTGATCTCCGAATTGTTGGGCACATAAATCCGATCCTCAAACCACAAGGTATCGTGCTCATCCTCGCGAAAACCTTTGGCTTTTCCTTTGCCCATCTTTTCTTTTATCTCAGCAATCTCTTTATCCTCCTTTTGAGCGTCTCGAATCTTGTCTAACAAGGTCGATCAACCTCCATTGTCGCAAGAAAACCTCTTGGAACAATCTCCAACTGAAGTTCCATAATATCCTCTGCTAACTCCTTTGGCAGTCCTCTACTTTCAAGGATATTGGCATAACTCTTTCGACTCAAAGCGTCTGCTTCGACGTTGGCCTTCCCTGGATGATAGTGTAGCTTCATGTCGTAATCCTTTATAAGTTCTAGCCATCTCCTATGTCTGAGGTTTAACTCCTTCTGTGTGAAAATGTACTTTAAACTCTTATCATCCGTGTACACATCACAATGGTTTCCCATGAGATAATGTCTCCAGGTCTTCAACGCATGTACTACAACTGCTAACTCCAAATCATGCGTGGCATAGTTCAACTCATGAGGCTTCAGTTGTCGTGAGGCATACGAAACAACTTTTCCGTCCTGCATAAGAACACATCCAAGTCCCAAGCGAGAGGCATCACAATACACTTGAAACTCCTTATGTATATCTGGCAATGTCAGCACTGGGGCTGTAGTCAACCGTTTCTTCAACTCTTGGAAGCTTGTCTCACAATCCTCGGTCCATTTGAACTTGGTATCCTTCTTTAGCAATTACATCATTGGTTTAGCAATCTTGGAAAAATTCTGAATGAATCTCCGGTAATATCCTCGCCGGTCCAAGGAAACTGCGAATCTCGGGTCAAGTGGGTGCCAACCATTCAAGGATCGACTGAATTTTACTGGGATCTACTGCTATACCCTCTCCTGATATAACATGCCCAAGAAATCCAACTTCCTTCAACCAAAACTCGCACTTGCTGAATTTTGAGTATAACTGGTGTTCCCTGGGTTTCTCAAGAACCAAATGTAGGTGTTCTGCGTGCTCCTCTTCGTTCTTTGAGTAAACCATAATATCATCGATAAACACCACAACAAACTTGTCCAAATACTCCATGAACACTTTGTTCATCATACTCATAAAATAGGCAGGGCGTTAGTCACCCAAATGACATGACGGTATACTCATATAATCCATATCGTGTGGTGAATGCTGTCTTTGGTATATTCCTCTCTCGGATCTTCAATCGATGGTATCCTCGATCGTAGATCAATCTTAGAAAACACCTTAGCTCCTTGCAATCGATCAAACAGATCATTGATCATCGGCAAGGGATACTTGTTCTTTATCGTTACATCATTCAGAGCTCGGTAATCAACAACCATCCTTAGGGATTTATCCTTCTTCTCCACAAAAAGAACTGGGGCTCCCAAAGGTGAAGAACTTCTCTGAATGTAACCTTTCTCCGATAGCTCCTTGATCTGCTTCTTAATTTCCTCCAGATCATTTGCGGGCATCCGATAGGGTCTCTTTGATATTGGCCATGTACCTGGCATTAGTTCTATCAGAAACTCGATGTCTCGATCCGGTGGCATGCCTCGTAACTCTTCTGGGAAAACATCTGGATAATCCTTCACTACAGGTACTTCCTCTTGTACAACTCCCGTGAGGGTATTCACTTGGCTCCTCCTAGGCACATGCCTAGATACATACTTAATCCTTTTTCCCTCCGGTGGTAAGATAAATCGACTTGCTAGCACAACAATACTTCCTCCAAACTTTGACATCCAATCCATACATAATATCACATCCAATCCTTGCGACTCCAAGATAATTAGGTCAGACGGAAAAACATGCGTGCCAATGATTAGGGGTATCTGGGTGCACCACTTGCTAGCCATGTACTCTGCTTCAAAGTAGTTCACTAAAGAGGGTCCTAAGGGTGCAGGTTGGTAACTTAAACTTATCCACAAATCCCTTGATATGTATGAATGCGATGCACCAAGATGTCGAAAAGAAAAATAGCGGTAAATGACTGAACCAAAAACTTACCTATTACCGCGTCCGGCTGCTCTTCAACTTCCTCCACGTTAACGTGGTTCACTTGTCCTTTGTTGAATGGATTGGGCTTCTTCCAGCGCTCCCATTTCCGTTTCCATTCTTTCCTTGAGGCGGTGTTGGCATAGTGCCCTGTCTTCCCGCACTTAAAGCAAATAACTTGGCTCAAGTCTCTCTTGGCGGGTGTAGCTGGGTTTGAGCGATTCTGATTATTGTTGGCTGCATTTCCATTCCCATTCTTTGCACCATTATGCGATCCTCCTCCAGTATGGTTATGTCCTCCATGGTTATGAACTAGTCCTCCCGAGTTCGGGGTTAAACGAGGCTTCTGGTGAGCTCCTGAGTTATACTTCCCTTCTCCATACTTCCTCTTACGACTCTCAATTTGCTGATGCTTTCCTTCAATCATTAGGGCCTTATCTACCAACTCCTGGTAGTTGTTGAAAGTTGCCACCATCAGCTGCATACTCATCTCTTCATTCAGCCCTTCCATAAACTTCTCTTGCTTCGCGGCATCTGTGGCCACATCATCAGGGGCATAGCGTGATAACTTGCTAAACTCATCCACGTAATGAGCCACAGTACGGTTCCCCTAGCGTAAGTTGCAGAACTCATGCTTCTTTATCTGCATGGCTCCAGTTGAAACATGGGCCGTGCGAAAATCTTGTTGGAACTGGTCCCAAGTGACATTGGCTATAGGAAAGGTAGCCGTGTAATTTTCCCACCATGCGGCTGCTGGTCCATCCAATTGATGTGCGGCAAAGCGCACTCTTTTCAAAGATCCGTGCATCCTGCGGTGGTTAACTCCCTTCCAATACGGCATAGCCAATCATCAGCAACTATTGGCTCGGTGCTACTGGAAAACACCGGCGGTTGTAACCTTAGAAAACGGGCTAAATTGTCCACTGGCGGCGGGTTGTTGTTGTTGTTGTTGTTTTTGGCATTGCCCTGGTTCTGAACTAGCAATTGCATCAATGCATTCTGCTGTTGGATCAACTGAGTGAGCTCCGGTGGGAAAACAAAACCGGGGTCACGTCTCGGAGGCATCTGAAGGTTTAGATGGGAGAGATTAGAATAGAAAGAGGTCTAGTGAGAAAACACTACCCATATGCACATGAGGCAAACACACATTCATTCAATCAAGCAAGCAAGGGCATACAAAACGATCTAGGACTATCGCGTAAGTGCTCAACTACTACTAGTTACATGGGGGGTAATACTACTATTATATGGTGGTCATCTAGAAATTTTGATCGGTGGAAGACTCCATGATGTCTGCTCCAGCTTCGTCTTCATAGTCATCATCACTTGGATCTGAGTCGGTGTCGTCGATGATGATGTAGTTGTCTGGACAAGCGGGATCTTCTTCCTCTTCTTGCTCCTCTTCCTTGGGTGCTGGTCCTCCCATGAAGACTCCGATCTTCTTGACTAGGTCGTCGTTCTTCTCCAGTAGTATTTTGATTTCTTCCTCATATCCATCGCGTGTAGACTTGAGTTCTTCCTCCAGCTCGATGATCTTAGTTTTTGCCTTCTTCAAATCCATGATGTCTGCGCTTTGTCTGGTTCTCATGACGTCGAATGTCTTTGGTTTAGTTCTGGATGTAGGCTGCAATGGATCTATCCTTCTTGGTGCTGATTACTTCCCATTGTTCATCTCGCCCACATATTTGGTATATGGTGTCTTTAAGCTCCTTATTGTAGACTTCTCCAATGCGTCCCATGGTAATGTGAGCTGCCATACTCTTTCCCAAACTCCATGTTGGTGCATTGAAAACACATACTATGGGCTCCGTGCTCCGGGAACTAGAGCTTGAATCTTCCAGCATTCTTCTTCTGGTAAGGTGGCGTTGTACGTCCCGGTGAAGCTTGGTATTCCAATATTCGGGTACCTAGTGACTTCCTTCAAGTGGCGTCCAAAAGGTGTGTCTTCATCCGGTTGTGCAAACTTGTACTTCATCTCCGTCATCCTAAAGAGTGGAAAAATGGAGAGGGTCAGAAATGAGTAGAGAGGAGTGACCTATGGTTTTATCCTAGTGGTCGTGTCCTACACTCAGCGTGTGCTCTGATACCATCTTGTAGCGACCCGACCTCAGATGGTCAAGTCTCTGTATACATGTCATCCACGGATCGGTAATGCTGCCACTCCACGATTACTCGAAGGATTTATAACAGAGTAGCAATCACACACTTATTACATCGAATGTCTCAAAAGAGAACTTATTACAATAATATGGCTTAAGGCCATCTAATGCGATAACAGCGGAAGACTTGGAAGATAAAGTGAGTCCATCAACGCCAGCGGCATAACTGACCTGCACGGCAACGACCTATCGAACCTTACTCCTCGTCTGAAAAGTCTGCAACATAATATGTTGCAGCCCGAGAACGGGTCAGCACATGGAATATGCTGGCAATGTAACACATAGAGAGTAATGAAGGAATAAGCTATACTACATGCATATATGGCTGGTGGAATAGCTCTATGGTTACTGATTTTGCAAAAAGCCAATTTTTCCCTATATCAAAGGAATACATTTTATTTTAACTATCATGGTGGTTGAAACATCATTGAGAAGGTATAACCCCAACTCAATCCCAATTAAAGTGATTAACAACCCAGCAATATTAATTTAGAGTGATGAGATACATGTGAATACTCAAGTACTAGATACTCGTAATTGTCCATAACCGGGACACGGCTAACCATGATTAGATTGTACACTCTGCAGAGGTTTATGCACTTTTCCCCACAAGACTCGATCGCCTCCGTTGGTTTCTCGTGACTACATGGTGTTTGAGAAACGGATGACCGAGACACAGTCTTTCAGAAACGTTAACTCTCTACTCCGGATAGATCATACCAAACCTATAAAAGCCACTACCTGCTGATCTACCTCTTCCAGAGCTTCACGTAACTTACTCAACTATGCTAGAGCCATAATAGCTTGTGGCTGCACACGGAAGTTTCTAGCATGAATAATCTCAGTTCCCTTTGAGCACAGGTGGCGGTCCTTAGGAAGATCACCACGGGTACCGGGATTTCCAAGAAATCAGACAACTCTGGGTTCCACAGGTGCCTCAATCCACCCAGATGTGTATTTAAGTTGCCACCTTAAAGTAAACCATTAATTAACAATCTCACATCTGTCGTGAATATCTCTCAAACCCAAACCACGTCTACGAGCGTAGCATAGCAATATAAGCAACACGTAGAAGTAACTCCCAAGGGTTTGATAGTAACAGGCAATAGGTTCCTACCTCATCATCTACTTCCCAACCCACAAATTAATGACATCCTAATCATGCAATGTTTGAGGATTGAGCTAATGCATAAAAGCTGGGTATGAAAAGGTATGATCAAGTGTTACTTGCCTTGTCGACGATCCGTGAATCCTAGAGACTCAGAGTAACACGCTTTACTCTGGGAATTCTATCGCATGGAAACAATACATACATAAGCAACAAACAAAGATGCAAAAACGAAACTTCAACTGAAAGAGTTTGACCGGAGAGTTCAACTTAAGAACTCCGGTTTGCAAAAAGAATCAAACCAAACGGAACAACGAAACTCAAACGGCGAGTGAAACAAGGTCCGTTTACTAATCTGAACTAGAGTCAAATTTTACAAAGACAAAAACTGGTTTAAGTTGGCTATTCGGAAAGAGGGTTTCGAGATGAAACTTCAGGCGCTTGAATCGCCTGATTCCGATAAACGAGCGAAAAGTTATACTAATTTGAACATTGGTTCAGAAATCGAAATCAGAATAATCATGGAATAAAACCGATAAAAGAAAACGACGAACGGCTAAACGAACGAACGTTCGTTAGCGGAAACTAAACGACGAACGGTTCGTAAAAACGAACGAACGGGTGAACGTTCTCAAAATAAATAAACCGGGAAATAAAACCGATCTAATATATAAAAAAACGGGCTAGGGTTTTTCAAAAAAAACAGAAGGGTCATTTAAAAAAAACCGGCGACGGGGCTACCTCCGGCAATCGTCCGGCGGGGCGGGCGACTGCTCCGGCGGGGTCCAGCGAGGGCGGCTAGGGCGGCTAGGGGCGGCGGCTCGGCGAGGGGCGACGGCCCGGGAGGCGCGGCGGCGGCTAAGGGCGGCGGCGGCGCGGCGGCCGCTCGGCTCGCCCGGTCCCAAGGCGAGGCGGCGACGGTGGTGGTTGCTAAGGGAGAGGGGGCGGTATATAAAGAGGGGGAGAGATGGCTTGGAGGAGGGGGCAAGGCGGCGGGAGGAGTCCGGCTCGGACTCTAGGTCCCGTGGGCCAGCGCTGCAGTGGAGGCGGCGGCGGCTTGGGCCGGCCTGCTCGGCTGGGCCTTTGGCCCAGTCGGGCGCGGTTCCTTTTTTTAAACGTTCCGCCGAAAATTGTAAAATCCTAGAAAAATAAATAAAAATCTAAAAATGCCACAACAAGTTTTCTTTGCCTAAATAAAATATTTAGAACAAGATGAACTTTTCTTGGCCCGTAGAATGCAATTTATAAATTATGCAAATTTTTCTCTAGGCAAATAAAAATTCCAAATAAATAAAATAAAATCCCAAATAATGATTTTAACATTTTTCCTCCGGTATTTCAATTATTTTTTGGAGAAGTCATATTATCTCCTCTCGTTTGTTAAACATGAAATATTTTCCGCAGAGAAAAATACTAAAATCCAAAATCCTCGTCTTTCATTATTTGATAAAATTCAAATATGAAAATCGGAAAATCCCCAACTCTCTTCGAGTGTCCTTGAGTTGCTCAGGATTTCGAGGATAGCAAATGAGAATGCGATAAAATATGATATGCATGGATGACCTGTGTATAACATGCCAAATTGAAAATTTGGGATGTTACAACAACCTTCTGTACCCGTGAGATCCCATCTTGGGGCCTTTTCCGGTACTCCGTCGGAGGGGGAATCGATCACGGAGGGCTTCTACATCAACACCATAGCCTCTCCGATGATGTGTGAGTAGTTTACCACAGACCTTCGGGTCCATAGTTATTAGCTAGATGGCTTCTTCTCTCTCTTTGGATCTCAATACAAAGTTCTCCTTGATCTTCTTGGAGATCTATTGGATGTAATTCTTTTTGCAGTGTGTTTGTTGAGATCTGATGAATTGTGGGTTTATGGTCAAGATTATATGTGAACAATATTTGAATCTCCTCTGAATTCTTTTATGTATGATTTGTTATCTTTGCAAGTCTCTTCGAATTATCAGTTTGGTTTGGCCTACTAGATTGATCTTTCTTGCAATGGGAGAAGTGCTTAGCTTTGGGTTCAATCTTGTGTTGCTCGATCCCAGTGACAAAAGGGGAAACGACACATATTGTATTGTTTCCATCGAGGATAAAAAGATGGGGTTTATATCATATTGCCTAACTTTATCCCTCTACATCATGTCATCTTGCCTAATGCGTTACTCTGTTCTTATGAACTTAATACTCTAGATGCATGCTGGATAGCCGTCAATGTGTGGAGTAATAGTAGTAGATGCAGAATCATTTCAGTCTACTTGTCGCGGACGTGATGCCTATATACATGATCATGCCTAGATATTCTCATAACTATGCACTTTTCAATCAATTGCTCGACAGTAATTTGTTCACCCACCGTAATACTTATGCTATCTTGAGAGAAGCCACTAGTGAAACCTATGGCCCCCAGGTCTATTCTCCATCATATAAGTTTCCAATCTATTTTTACTTTGCAATCTTTACTATTCAATCTATACAACGAAAATACCAAAAATATTTATCTCATTATCTCTATCAGGTCTCACTTTTGCAAGTGACCGTGAAGGGATTGACAACCCCATTATCGCGTTGGTTGCAAGGTTCTTCTTTGTTTGTGTAGGTAAGAGGTGACTTGCATGTAGTCTCTTACTGGATTGATACCTTGGTTCTCAAAAACTGAGGGAAATACTTACGCTACTTTGTTGCATCACCCTTTCCTCTTCAAGGGAAAAACCAAGGCAATCTCAAGAGGTAGCACCGCGCTCACTGACTTCGTTGCCGAATGGACCGACACTCCAGGGCCCGAAGCAAGCAAGGACCGGTCCCTCTCGCCAAGAAGCGAAGCACTAGACAGCTGGGTCATGTACTTTGACGGCGCCTTCGCACGTCAGGGCGCGGGGACTGGAGCCGTGCTCATCTCGGCCACCCAAGACAAGCTCTACTATGCCGTGCAACTCTGTTTCGAACGTGGTGAGAAGGTCTCCAACAACATCACAGAGTACAAAGGTTTGATCGCCGGCCTCAAGGCCGCGGCCGCTTTGGGCGTGAAGTGCCTCACCATCTAGGGCGACTCCTAGCTCCTCGTCAACTTCTCCAACAAAGTGTATGAGCCGAAGGATGAACACATGGAGGCATATATACCTGAAGGAGGTACACAAAATGGAGAAACAATTCTTGGGCCTGGAGCTGCAGCACATGCCTCGCGACACGAACAAGGAAGCCGTCGACATCGCCAAGAGGGCATCCAAGCGCCAGCCACAGGAGCCCGGCGTCTTCGAGGAGCCGCTCTCAAGCCTTCAGCAGCACCCCCCCCCCCGCCGGCTGCAGAGCCAACACCGCCTTAGGAGGAGCTCCCCCCGCCACCAACTTCGGGAGCCCCCGCCTGCAGCCCGACCTTAGGAGCGTGCCTTCTCCTCGCGCTGGAGCCTCAGGAGGGGTGCTGGACCGAAGAATTCAGGGCGTACCTGCTGCAAGGAACCCTGCCGGAGAAGGAGGAAGACTCGGAGCATGTGGCTCGGCAGGCCACAGCCTACTGCATTCAGGATGGTGAGCTATACCAAAAATGACCAAACGATGTTTCCTTGCGATACATCTCCAGTGAGTAGGGGTGCAAGCTGTTAACCGACATACACGGCGGAGACTGCAGACATCACTTGTCATCGCGCACCTTGGTGGGCAAGGCGTTCCGCAGCGGATTCTACTGGCCCACGGCATTCAATGACGCAACCGAGCTAGTGAGATCCTGTGAAGCCCGCCAGTTCCATGCCAAGCAAATCCGCCAGCCTCCTCAGGGCCTCCAAATATCTCGCTCTCATGGTCGTTTGCGGTCTGGGGCTGGACATCTTGGGCCCGTTCCCTCGAGCGCCAGGGGGCTACCGCTACCTCTACATCGCCATCGACAAGTTCACCAAGTGGGCAGAGGTGGAGGCAGTCCGTACCATCCCATCCGGCTTGGCGGTCAAGTTAATCAAGGGCCTCGTGAGCCGGTTCGGAGTCCATAATCGCATCATCACCGACAACGGCTCGCAATTCAGTAGCAATCTCTTCAAAACATATTGTGCTAATCATGGAATGCAGATATGCTACGCCTCAGTGGCACACCCCAGGAGCAACGGCCAAGTCGAGCGCGTAAAAGCAGAGGTCCTGAGGGGCCTCAAAGCAACGACTTTCAAGAAGAAGCTCGAAGCATGCAGCAGGGGCTGGCTGGACGAGCTCCAGTCCGTGTTATGGTCCATCCGCACCACCGCGACCAAGCCGACCGGCGAAACTCCATTCTTCCTCGTCTATGGAGCTGAAGTGGTTCTCACACACAAGGTCAGGCATCGCTCCGTGCTGGTCTTGGTGTTTGACAAGTCACGCCAGGACGCCACGCGGGGGATGGACCTCGTGCTGGGGGAGGAACGCCGCCATTAAGCCTCGCTCCGAGCAGCAAGGTACCAGCAGGCACTGCGGCGGTATCACTGCTGCAGCGTCCGCTCCAGGACGCTCGAGGTGGGTGATCTCGTCCTATGGCGGGTGCTCTCCAGGGAAGGGCTGCATAAGCTTTCACCCATGTGGGAGGGCCCGTATAGGGTCGCCCGCGTCTCCAGGCTTGGCGCCGCGTGCATGGAGACGCAGGACGGGATCCCCATCCAGAACGTCTGGAACATCTAGCACCTCCGGAAGCTCTACCCATGAAGCAAGGCCCAGTGCCTGTGAAGGTCTCTGCTCATGACACTCTCACGTAATAATTAGTGGGGCTGTACACACCCCCGAGTCTCCGGAGAGACGCCCTCGGGCCGCGGGGGCTCCCTCCCAAGTCCTAGTGGCAGCACTAAGCCACGACTGGCTCATGCCTGAGGGCTCGCGCAAGGAAGAATAAGACACTAGACAAAGTTTTCTAACAACTCAGCAACTTCATGATGGCTCTTGAGGTAGATGACTCTCGAGCCGCCAGCAAGGAGGGCCTCACCAGATAATGAAGCGCGCGCTCTCACGAGGAGGGAAACTACCGCGAGTGTATCAAGCTAAGTTATCCTACCATACCTATTTGGAGCATCAACACCGCAGCATAACATCGAAACAATAAACATAGCATAGCAGCATAAATACCATGGTTCATTACACGCCCCTTCAGGGCCCCCTACTTTTTTCAAATGAAGGAAGAAAGGGAAGGTTAAACAAAAGCGGCCCGCACAACCACAACAGCACACGAGACCTGGCTCCAACAGCCTACCGGACTTAGCTTAGCTCGAGCCTTCCTCACGCTTCACTGGAGCATGGCGACGGGACGACCCGCCACCGTCCTCGAAGCAAGCCCGGCGGCATGGCGGCTGGTCGTAGCCGCCGCTGCTGGTGCTCTCGCTGGAGGAGGATCCGCTGCCGCTGGAAGAGCTACGGCCATCGCCAAGGGCAAGCAAGCCCTAAGCGTTGTCCTTGTCAAGGCCAAGCTCATCATCGTCGCCGCTATCTTCGGGGCAGCACCCTGCGCAACGACCATCTTCCCAAAACACCCTCACGTAGAGGGTCGCGGCTCCGTCATACTTGAAGTGGAGGGTGCACCTCCTGCTCAGGCCGCGCGCGCGGGCGAACGCCTGCCAGCCACGGGCTAGGTCCACATTGCCCGTGGCGGAGACCTCCACCATGGCCCACGAGGCCTTTCTCCAGCAACCATCGGCCTGCAGCCAGAGGCCGTCAAGACCCATGGCCGGCAGCTCGTCCGCAAAGGAGCGCGGAAGCTGGATCCAGGTGCCGGCCGGCCTCTCCGACCACACGACGAACTCTGGGAGCACCTCCGCCGAGTGGAAGCGCGGCCGGGGAGAGGCTGCCTCGCCCTGAACGGCTCCTGCCACGAGAAGAAACACCGCCGTGACCACCAAGGACGACGCCGGTCCCTGAAGGAGTGCGCCCACGCCCCCGAGGAGCCACTGCAGGGGTCGCGGCGTGCTTACGGGGGCGGCCCCGCCCTCTCTTGGGTGGCGGCGAGTCGGGTCCCTCCTGGCGGGCCTTCCCCATCTCGGCAACGGAGAACCTTTTCGTCGGCGCCATAAGTACCACGACAAGACGGCGAGGTAAAGAGGAAAAACAGAGAGTGGGCGATGAGAACAAGGAGATGAGAAAAGGGGGCTCCGCCCCCCTCCTCATTTATAACCAAGAGGAGGCCAATTGCCGGCCTCCACGATCGCACGTAATGATGGTTTTTCTCTACATATAGCAGAGTCTTGTCAAGTCGAATGGTTGCCGAGGCAACATGGGGAAGCGGAGGCGCCCACTCCCATCAATCACCACACATCGACCGAGGCCGCAGGCAGTTGCGGCCCGCGGCGCTCCGCCCTTGCACTTTGGCTTCGCCTCGAAGCCAAGTTTGAACGTGCCTTGGGCACGGGGGCTACTGTCGGCATCCTGGGAACGGGGGTACCCAGACTTGCTCGCTCATGCCCACAAGATGGCTACTGCAGACGCCCGGCTTCAAAGAACAACGACCCAAGACCCTTACGAGGGGCCAAGCCTCGTGAGGGGTTCAACACCAAGACCTCTGTGGGGGACGGACTCGCTAGGCTGACTCCTGAGGAGCGGAGATATATATGCAAGATGCACCTCACGAGGTTCATATGACGTGAGCCATGACGACCAAGGCCAGGCGGGCGCCAGCGGGTGCAGTGTACCAGTTTCCTCTTTGGTGCTAAGGAGGCAAGCGCATGCGCGGGGTCCCGAGGAATCAAGCAAAGGTTTCCATATCGGTGCAACAAGACCAAGACCGCCAGGACGGCAGGACGGAGGTCATTGCGGAGCCCACCGCAGTGTCACCAACAAATCCTTCTGGAGGCGAAGACTACTTTTCTCATGATAGCTTGTACTAGTTGTCTCCCTTCAAATTTGGCTCTTGTGGGATCCCTTCCCGCCTACATTTGGGAAGAGGACCAAGGGCACTATAAATTAGACTTAGCCACCACCATAGAGAAGGAGGGGATCGATTGCACCCCTACCATCTCACTAGCTCATCGAGCTCAAGAACACCTCACCTCCTGAGGCTGTTCCACCACTATACTAGTTCATCCTCAGACCCTCGACGTAATCTACCACAAAGCTGGAGTAGGGTATTACACCGCAAGGTGGCCCGAACCAGGATAAATTGTTGTGTCTCTTGTCGTCTGGGTTCGTCGAGCTAGGCCGTGGAATCGTTGAGCAGGCAGACTGGGAAGGGAGAGTTCTTTGCACGCACCCCAGAGTTCGAACCTCTCAAGGGTCCGTGGAACCCTGAATCCGACACTTATGCCAGAAGCTTTTGCAGTACCTTATCGAAGAAGACTGAATATCTTGCATGGGAAATCATTCATACCTTACTGATGTAGACTGGGGAATCGTGTCTTGTATGCTTTGCTGTTAAATTGTGGAGAAGGACTAGACTATTTTTCTTTGTGAACCAAATAATAACAATGACATGATGTAGACAAGATCTATTCATGTAGGAGTAGACCCCATATTTTTATCCTAAATGGCAACGATATATGTGTGTCATGTCTCCTTCTGTGACTGAGATTGAGCACAACAAGATCGAACCCATCGCAAAGCACCTCTTTACATGGCAAGAAAAATCAATCTAGTTGGTCAAACCAAACCAATGTTTCAGAGAAGAAATACGAGGCTATAACAATCATGCATAAAAGAGTTTAGCAAAGACTCAAATAATATTCATGGATAGATCTGATCATGAACTCACAATTTATCGGATCCCAACAAACACACCGCAAAAAGTAATTACATCAAATAGATCTCCAAGAACATCGAGGAGAACACTGTATTGAGGATCAAAAAGAGCGAAGATGCCATCTAGCTACTACCTACGGACCCGTAAGTCTGTGCTAAACTACTCACGCATCATCGGAGGGGCGAGGGTGATGATGAAGAACCCCTCTGTAATCGTTAACCCCTCCGGAAGAGTGCCGAAAAAGGCTTCTAAATTGGATATCGTGGTTCTGGAACTTGCGGTGGCTGGAATAGTGTTATTTCGACTCCCCTAGGGTTATAGGGATTTTAGATTATTTATAGAGGCGAAGGTCGATGGAGAATCTTCCCATGGGCTCCACTACCCACCAGGGCGCACCCTAGTGCCTAGTGGGCCCACGGGCCTCCTCCTGTGCACTTCTTTGGCTCCCTGGGTGTCTTCTAGGTAGAAAAAAATCTCCAAAAAGTTTCGTGGCATTTGGACTACGTTTGGTATTGATATTCTGCAATGTAAAAAATAAGCAAAAAACAACAACTTGCACTGGGCACTATGTCAATAGGTTAGTGAATGAATATAAAGTTGCTAGTGAATGAATATAAAACATCCAAGATTGATAATATCACAACATCAAATAATAATAAAAATTATAGATATGTTGGAGACGTATCAGCATCCCCAAGCTTAATTCCTGCTCGTCGTCGAGTAGGTAAATGATAAAAACAGAATTTTTGAAGTGGAATGTTGCGTAACATGTTTATCACATATTTCTTTTTCCTTTGTAGCATGGATATTTGGAGCCTTAGATGATTCAAAGCAATAGTCTATAATTGACATGGGGACATCAATACTCAAGCATATCAACAAGCAACCATGTCTTTCAAAATATCAACATTAAAGAAAGCTATCCCTAGCCTATTATGCTCGATCATTGATCCATTCATGAAACACACTCAAATATTAGCTATATCCAATGCACAAGTATGACAATAGTGTTCCCTGATTGGTCCTTTATAAGAGAAGATGGAGACTCAAATAAAAATAAAAATTGCATAAAGTAAATAGATAGGCCATTCACAGAGAGAAGCAGAGATTTGTAGAGGTGCTAGAGCTCAAAGCTTAAATTGAGAGATAAATTGTTTTGAGAGGGATGCTTTGACTGTCAACAAAAACGACCAAGAATTCTCAATACTTTTCATGCCAGATAAATCATAGCCTGTTCCCAAACATAAAATAAAGTGTATTCCTATTTTCACAATTCTTTCACAATCCATGGCTAGCCATATCCACCATTCTTTCATGATCCATGGCTAGGGTTTCCTGGTTGACTGCAAGGGAGTAAAGGTGGCCAGATGTGGATGGGGGTTCTAGATGAGGCCGGCCCCGCCGCACGCGTCCATTAAAAAGGACGGGCACGTGGCTCTTCTACACACTGCCAGGCGGGTGCGGTGTCGGTGGTCATCATAAATATGACTGCGGGCGGTAGTTGGGCGACCGACACGCGGGGCCATGGCGGACACCGAGGGGACACGCGGTGCGTCTGCTTCGCTTCCGCACTGACGTATTTCAGGCGCAAATTTGGGCCGGAAATGGGTCCGCACAAATGTAAAGCGGTCATTTTTTGGAAATTGGTCGACGCATTGGGCCAGCGTTTTTGTCCGCGGCAATCTAAACAGATGTGTGAGGACGAAATGGGTCGTCCGGTTGAAGTTGCTCTAACGTACTTGCAGCTTCCTCGCACAACAGCCGCACCTTGATGTTGTTGTCTTCTGCTAGCTTCGCAAGAACTCGCTTACTCCGACCACCTGTCTTGTAGGGTTCAGTGTTCAGGTGCTCCACGAGCGAGAACACGCAGCTCTCCTACATGGATAACTAGCCCCACGTGCAGTATGTACTTCTTATCAACAACTCCATGCGCACATGTCTCCATGTGTTGTAGAGTCCTTATGGCATCCCCAGCTCTACAGTCATGGTCAAGTGCACCACTCCGTCCAGGTCGCTACGCTCGGCAGAAATCACATATCTGACCTGAGGCAGAAATCAAATCACAAACTGACCTGCTCCACGAAAAATTTCACTTTCCTGACCCTTTGGTGTGGCGCCGATACCGGGCGCCAGACCCTACAAAGGGTAGCGCCCTTCCCTTCAAGGCGTCAAGACGTCCCCGCCAAACAGGCAGCCCTGGTCCAGTTCTTGGCCCCACAGACAAGATCAGCCTAAGACTTAGGCGCCACACTGTAATGTGCAGCGCCTATCTCTTGGGCGCTGACATCAGGTTCCACTTGGGCTGGCCCCACCTCTCTCCCCTCCCACCCCCCCTCCACACACCCCTACCCCAACCAAACCCTTGCGGCCCGCATCTCTGCCCCTCTCCCCCCTATCAAATCTTTCTCAAATCTTGCAAATCCGGAGTGTTTGACCGTGTATTTCGAAGCCAACCCTCCCTTAAGGCAATCTCCTCCGATCCCCTGCTTTCATCCATAGGAATTGTCACATTTGCTCAAATCTTGCTAGTTTAGGGAAACCCTTGTTTTTGCTTGGATTTGCAAATTTGTGTTGAATGATGTTATATTTCTTTGCTAATTTGGGTTGTTTAGGCTTCCATAGTATGCTAGGGTTAGGGTTATGTGTGTTTGATGTTGGTGTTAGGGTTATGTTATGGTTAGGGTTGTGGTAATTGTTATGTGGGGGTTAGGGTTATTAATTCATATATATGTTAGGGCATATGTGTGCAAATATTTTTCTGAAGTATTTACTTGATATATGTGTGTTTTTTATTGTAGGGATGGGGAGAACATGTGTTTATGTTCATCATGTGGATAAAGAGGCCTTTTGAAAGGCAATGTTGAGACGGACCGGATGAGCTTGACATGGTGTTTGAGAGTAGTCCTAGCTATGCGGAGCTCTTGGAACAAGTGAGGAAAGATTTGAATTGGATTGACCCAAGTGACGTTGTTGAGTTCGAGGAAGGCATAATGTTGGTTTTGGAATGCACATCCGTTGGAAGACAATGTGTGTGAACTCCGAGCAACGTTGGGTTGCATACAAGGAGACGGTTGCCGAATCTCTAGACAAGGCTCTTGAGTTATTTGCCTCCAAGAAGGTTGAGTCTACTTTGAATGTAGATTTGAACCGGAACCCCTCCCCGTTGGTTGCTAGCACTCCCCCACCCATGAACCAAGATCAAATGAGTGAACCTCAATTCACGCAACAAGATTGGCCAACAATGAGCCCGACTCCAAACAACCAAAATGAAGGTTTTGAAGAGGAGAATGATGAGTACGAGGAGGATGACAACGAAGTTGACCTCCATGACAACAATGTGGGTGATCTCGACCAGTATCATGTGCAGAGACAATGGACCAATCCATCCCTTTTTCCGTGCATATGCATCGGACTCGGATGATGATGGTCCCGATGAAGAAGTTGATGAGGATGGGTTCACGCTGAAGGAGGCCAAGCATTCAAGAAGGTATTCGGCGGGATCACAAGACACCGTTGTTCAAGGATCTTAGTCTCATGGATGAAGCCGTTGTGGATGGTGGCAAATGCATATCTCTTGGAGCTAGGCCAAGTTCTCACCGTGATTTGGAAGACGGCAAGAACGGGATATATCCGGTTGTGAGTTTCAATCCTTCTTGGAATTGAAGATGTGGCTCGACAACTACTCGGTTACACATTATCGTCCACATAAAGTGGCCAACTCGGACGTGAATGTATGCTACACGGTCAAATGTGAAGTGCCAACATGTCCATGGATTGTGCGTGCAAGGCCATGGAAAGGAGGTCCCACTTGGCGCATAGTGAGTTGTCTACCAACTCACATGTGCCGCAAGACAAGAGGGCGGATGGCAAGCTTGTGTACCAACAACGCACAACTCACATCCGAGTTCATCGCCATGTGCTTTCCAACCAAATATCCACACTTCCAACAATGAGCATCAAGAGTGTCATTGACCTTGTGAAAGCCATCTTTCATTACAAGGTGAAGTACGGCAAGGCATGGAAGGCGAAGCAGGCCGCATTCAAGATGTTGTATGGCAATTGGGAGGAAGCATACAACCGACTCCCTAGGTTGTTGTTAGCTATGGCCGCCACAAACCCGAGCATGGTTCACGTGGTTGAGCCTCATGGGCACCAAACATTGATTCATAACGGAGGACCGTGCGAGTATTTGGCCGTGCATTTTGGGCCTTTGAGCAATGCGTGAGGGCTTTTGAGCATTGTCGGCCCGTCATCGCCATTGATGGCACGTTCTTGACCGGACAATACAAGGGCACTTTATTGGTTGCAATAGCAAGTGATGCCAATAACCGGGTGTTGCCTTTGGCTTTCGCTTTGGTTGAGGTGGAGAACAATGATAACTGGGAGTGGTTCTTGCGTCAATTGAGAACAAGGGTATTACCTGCTGAAAGGGAAATTTGTGTCATATCGGATCGCCATCCCGGAATTCTAAATGCGGTGGTGGTTGACATTCCTGGACATACAAAGTTGCATCATCGATGGTGCATGAGGCACTTTTGTGCAAACTTCTATAGGGCATGTGGTATCAAGGAGTTGGCCGATGATCTTCGTGGATTGTTGTCTCGCTTTCACCAACAAGCGGTTTGCTGCATTGTTCAATGCATTGCTCGACACAAGAAACTTGACCCCGGCGGTCAGGAGTTTCTCAATAGGAACATTGCCGAAAGGAATATGTGGGCACGTGCTTTCGATGAAGATGGCCGGAGGTACGGTCAAATGACAAGCAATATGGCAGAATGCCGTGGTGATGGTCTTGGCCGTGGTGAAGGTCTTGGCCGTGGTGATGGTCTTGGCCGTGGTGATGGTCTTGGTCGTGCTGGTGGTAGAGGTCATGGTGATGGTGTTGGTCGTGGTGAAGGTCTTGGCCGTGGTGGTGGTAGAGGTCGTGGTGATGGTCTTGGCCGTGCTGCTGGTAGAGGCCGTGGTGGTAGTGGTGGTATAGGCCGTGGTGGTGGCGTTAGCGGCCTCGGTGGTTGTGTAGGCTGTGGTGATGGTGGAGGCGGTGTTGATCTTGGCCTTGGCGGCGGCCGTAGTGGAGGAATGTTCACTTGGCTCAATGGACCATTGCCGTATGTGACTTACTATGATCTTGTTATTTTGGCTCAATGCTTATGTTGTCATTTTGTATTGTGTGACTAACTATTATATTGCCATTTTCATAGGTATGGAAACAATGAAGGGGGTGGAGGACACGGAGGGGGAAGGTGAGATCCCTTGGTGGTGGGAGGAGGGAGAAGTATATGTGACACGGAGCAACAGAATCATTCCAGAGAGCACCAGGAGCGTTCCAGTAGCTTTTCCACCCCAGAAATTGCTAAGTCAGTGTGCAGCGGCCAAGGGCAAGGCGCCACATCATGCAGTCTGGCGCCCATGGGACAAGCGCTGCACTCTCTGATGTGGCGCCTTGACTTTAAGGCCTGCCTGACTTAGCATTTCTAGGGTGCAAACCAAGCTGGAATGCTCTGGTGCTCTCGAATGATTCTATTGCTCTCTGACTGCCATGTCGGTGTGCAGCCTAGGGCAAGGCGCCACACTACACAGTGCAGCGCCTTGGCCTTGGGCGCTGCACACCTGGACATGGCAGTCCAGAGAGCAACAGAATCATTCCAGAGAGCACCAGGAGCGTTCCAGTAGCTTTTCCACCCCAGAAATTGCTAAGTCAGTGTGCAGCGCCCAAGGTCAAGGCGCCACACTATACAGTGCAGCGCCTAAGGGCGAGGCGCTGCACTGTGTAGTGTGGCGCCTTTCCCTTAGGCGCTGCACACCTGGACATTTATTAGGCTGCACCAACTCCTCCCACCCATCTCACCCCACACACCCCACCCTCCACACAAACCCAAGCTCGGTGCCTCCCCTCCGCCTCCTCCTCTCTCCCCTCTCAAATCCTTCTCAGATCCGGAGTATTTGAGCGTGGATTTCAAGCCAACCTCCCTTAAGGTAATCTCCTCCGATCCCCTCGTTTTTCATCCATAGGAATTGTCACATTTGCTCAAATCTTGCTAGTTTGGGGAAACCCTAGTTTTTGATAGGATTTGGAAATTTGTGTTTCTTTACTAATTTGTTATGGTTAGGCTTCCATAGTATGCTAGGGTTAGAGTTATGTGTGTTTGATGTTGGTGTTAGGGTTATGTTGGTGTTAGGGTTGTGGTTATTGTTAAGTGGGGTTAGGGTTGACCAATAATTCTCGGTTTTGTAGGCATGGCTTCATCCGGTTCCATGACGAGGCCACCGTGTGCTAACCAAGAAGACATGCCGAACAAGTGGGAGGACGCATCTTTGGACAAGGTGAAGGAGAAAGATGTCAACATCCCGCCATGTTGGTGTGGAGATGTTTGCAAGGTGAAGGTGTCCACCGACCGAAAGAAAGCATGGACGGAAGGGCGGAGATATTTTGTATGCCCAACTATGCTTATGATCGTGCACTTCCAACTAACGCCTATGACCAACCACCGTAAGCTCGAGAAGTAAAATGTTACTCTCAAATGTGTGTCAACACTAACAACAAATTTTTATGCAGTCACCGCCTCCTCTATGCAAGTACTTCACGTGGATAGATCTTGAAGTGCCGAAGATGTGAAAAAGGACCAATACGCAGATTGTCTTAGGCGGCAACGACGGTTTGAAGAATCATTTCAAGAGGCTTGGAGGAAGAGCGTCGTCGAGAAGGAGAGGATGGAGCGGAAGAAAGCGAGAGGAGGAGAGGGCACGCCAAGCGAAACTTGCTCGTGAGGAGGAGAGGGCAAGAAAGCTTGCAAAGGCTCATGAGGCACAAGAGGAGGACTCGACGCGTGACAAGAAGGAAATGGCCTCGCTCTACTCAAGAGGGACTTCGCTTCTAATGAATGTGTCATGAAGTTGTGAGGGCATGTGAGATGTTGGTGAACTATCTTCTAGGGCAAGCTGCCATTTGTCATTTGTAATGAATGTGTCGTGAACCATGTCATAGTAATGTTTGAATTGTCTTAAGTTATGAACTCGTCGGCATGAAATTTGTGTTTGTTCAAATTGTTGTGATGCTGCAGTCATTGTAAGTATTGTGGATGTGATGCAAGCCAACCGTGGCTCTCTGGATGGTCATGGAAGTAGTGCAGCGCCTAAGGTCGTATTTGCACCATGATCTGGCGCCCAAGTGTTAGGCGCCACGATCTGATGCAGCGCCTAATCGTTAGGCGCTGCAGGTCTTGCTATAAGCAAAACTGCAGAAACAGATGCCATTTTGGCCTCCTGCAAGACACTCACATAATAAAAGTAATCATAAACTGCACATGCTAAGCAAAGAGAACTAATAAATTGAACATCATATCATTTAAGACAATTCAACATGACTTCAGGTTCGCAAACACAAATACCACACTAGTAAGAGTTCACCAACATATAACATAACCTCACAAGTTCATCAACCTAATTAAACGGCTACAATTAACATGAACAAGCACTAATTCCTTCCGCGTGTTCCTGGTGGCACGCCTGCAGCAAGCTTCTTCTTCTTAGGAGCACGAGGCTCCTCTTCGTGCACTTCCTCCTCCCTCCGCCTCCGCCTCCTCCTCCGCCTCATCATCCAAGCTAGCCATCCATGAGGTCCCTACGACCACCTTTGGGTTGCCTCTGTTGTCATAGTCGTTGGGCGTGTGCACCGTCTGGGCTGCCTAGGCTTCAACACATATGCGGACCGAGCTTGAGCGTCCGCCAAAGTCATGTCATCATCAAGCTCATCGCCCTATCACACAACGAAACAATATGGTGAAGGCCGTGTCGTAATCAAGTGAGAATCACATCTAAAGGATTAGTCATACCTCTTGGGTGATCCCACCTCATCATCCATATAAGCATATGAGGAACTCACATCGTCCCCCTCATGGTGAGATGCGGGTCCGATGGTGTACCGGACCTAGAGGCGGATGGTTCATCATATTCAGGATCACGGCAACCGAGAAGGTTCGATAACCGCCTTAACTTCTTGGCAACATGAACAAGTGTGTAAGATATGAAACTTCGCAACATAGACTGCCTCTCATAGTGATTGCGATATGTACCTTAAGGAATGCTCGTAGTGAACCATCATCATTGCCAGTTCCAACCGGTGTCTTCTCCAGAATAGACTGGCTCTCATCAGCTGCTTTCTTGATCTCGGTGCGCTGAGGATGAGAAAGAATGAATCGTTAGCCATTCAAACATGTAATACGGTCAACAGGAAAGTAAAGAGGGAACACTTTACCACATAGTTAATCACCGGAACAGCGGGGACTCCTTGCCCTTGCACGACATCTCTGTTGTACTTCCCTTTGCTAGATCCTCAAAGTTTACGGGTTCTTCAAGAATATCCTCATTATATGCCGCGGGCATATCTCAACTCGAGTATTTCCAATAAACCATCGTGCGTAGTTATCAAAAGCAATTGGGTTGTGCTCATGAAGCGGGCGCGTGCGATGCTGAGCTTGCTCCACACAAAGCCGAAGCGGGTAACATACGCAGAATGATGCTTGTCCCGATCCTTTATCTTCCGTTGCCTTCTCTGTCCAACCTGCGTGGTATAAAACCAAACATTAGCACAATCAAAAGGAGTCCCGATGATTAGACAATACGCAGACATGCTCTCTTACCTATGAAGTGCTTTATCCGTGTCCACCCATTCCGGCGGGTGAGGCCGGAAAAGACCAAACCGACGATACACGCGATGCGGCAAATGAAACTCAACCGCCCGATTGCAGATCAATGGGCACCGCATAAGCCAGAGATCCTTATCCTGCAAGCACATCGGGTTGAGGCGGAACTCCGCGGTGTACCCCAAGCTCTCACCCGCGCCATATGGCTGCCATTCAACCTATGAAACAGGGCAACAATGCAAATTTGATGACTATTTTTCAAGCAAGCATGAGAAAGGACTAAAGTAATGACCTCCTTACCTGCTCAGGCGTAATCGTGTCCAACTCGGCAATGTACTTTTGGTACACGAGATTGACATCGTTCGTCATCTCGGAAACGATATCCCACTTGTAAGCCCCACGTGGGCGCCGTAATTAAATCATGTTCATCTCGCATACCAAGGATCAAACTCGACGCTCTTGAGGCGTCCAACAGTGACGCTCCCAACTCCATACGAGTAGAAGCAGATTACCACCAATGCTCGCTCTAGGTGTGATCCTGCAACACGCATCGTCCAGCTACATATGAAAGAAAAACAATGTTAACTTGACAGCAAGCTTGCATTGCTAATGAAATGAGTTGATCACAAAATGTACCAACTACTGTCGGTACAAGTAGGCAAGAGTCGCTGAACCCCAGCTCCATTTGCTATCGAAGACGGTCAACGCCTTCAGCCACATCCATGGAGCGTTCTTGCCGATTGGAGTCGAGAAACAAAGTCCTCGACACAATGTACCACATATACACACGAGCATGTGTCCGGATCACATCATCGGTGGCATCCGGAGGGCACGCGTCGCAAAGTTATTTTGAATCCACGTGAAAGCAGCTCCGGCTGCTTTCCTTTCCCTCTTCTTCTTCTCTTCTCCCTCCTCTACATCATCCTCAGCCTCGGTAGGAGCCATACCGATAAGAGCAATCATCTGCTCGCGCCACCCATCAGAATCGGTGCTCATACGGAGAGGCCTCCCGTCGATAGCAAGCCCGGTGATCAACGAGACATCCTCGGCGTCACGGTCATCTCCCGGTCCGAAGATGGAAGCGTGGGTCTCTGGCCTCCACCGATCAACAAGAGCGGACACCGGTGGAAGCGTTCAGATTCGGCGTGGACGGCCGACCAGAATCCACGGGAGTAGTCCTGCCGCTTGATGTCACGGTGTGTACCGCTCATCGTAAGGCATGGCAGGACCAGAGACCCCGTGATACCGAATCTTCAGAGGTTCAAGCTTCTGCAAAAAACAAGTAATGACAAATATTAGGGCATGTAAATTTCAACTAAAGGCAAATTTGCAAAATATTTAGATTACTCATTATTACCTTATCCTTCTCGCGCATCATGTAGGCCCGGTGTTGCACGTCAGAGACATCGCCCGAAGCCAAACCATCCTTACAATTTCAAACAATAAACATATAAGAGTTCATCTTCATCTCAAATATCGGTATACATTAAACATATAACATGTGTTCAACTACAAGAATTTCAACATCTCCTTCTCACACAATGAATATGTCATATGTGTTCAAATAAACTAAACATCTAATGTTTCAAATAAACTCAACATCTAATATTTGAAATAAACTCAACATCTAATATATATCTAAACAAACTTCTCATATATGTCTACAAAAATCAACATCTCATAGTTATCTATAGAAATAGGCATCTCATACATATCTAAAAAAACTAAACAATATAGGCTTTCACCAACAAGAATCATATATTGTGAACTAATAAATAACACTACGGTACTACCAATATGAATACACATCCTAAATCGAGCAAACCAAACAAATCAAGGGTTCCATCAAATCTTGGACAAATCTCTAGAATGGCAACAATTTTACGGAGCAAAAGAAAGATAAGGGAAGAGTTTACCTAGTAGGATGAATTGGGGATCGAATCCACGGATCAAATCTTCCGATCCGAGAGGGATGGGGGATTAGATGGGGCGCCGCCCGCCGCTGCTCTCTGTCGAGAGGGAGAGATGAGGAACTGCTGGTCGGGCTGGGTCGGCGCTTAAGTCACCGTCAGCGCCCAAGGGCTAAGCGCTGCCGTCAAAGTGTGGCGCCCTAGCCCTTAGGCGCTGCAGTGCGTGTGGGGCGGAATCGACCAGGGCTGCCACGCTGGCAAGACGTCTGACGCCTATGGGAAGGGCGCCAGACAAGAGGGTGCGGCGCCACCGTCGGGCGCCACACCAAAGGGTCAGCAAAGTGAAATTTTTTCGTGACCAGGTCAGTTTGTGATTTGATTTCTGCTTTAGGTCAGATATGTGATTTCTGCCGCTACGCTCGTCCTCTGGGCCGCCACGCCACACGCTGACCACTTCCTCCAAGAGGTGGAGTAGGAGACCGACTTCTGGTCACCGCGCTCTTTCTCTGCGTCGCTGTCTACATCGTCTCGCCGCCCTAGTGCATGCTGGTCACATCCTCCGAGAGGAAGAGTACGAGTCTGGCTCCGAGGCCTCATGGCAACAGCTATCATCCAAGGCCTCATCATTGTTTACTTAGCACTGAAGGAATAGGCTACAGTGACGCCATCATCGACGACTCCACGTCTTCGTGTTATTGCGTTGTTGTTTGTGTTTGTCTCTCGGCGGTGCAGAGGACGAGCACGGCGACCAGGATGGGACGAGCGCTGGTTGAGAGCAGTCTGAATGGCATGGTGCAACCGACCACGACCGTGGAGTTGGGCATGTCTGATACGTCCGTTTGCATCATGTTTTTCTACTGTTGTTTATAGTGTTTTTATGATTTATAACACTATGGAGTAATTCTAATGCCTTCTCTCTCATAATATGCAAGGTTTACACAAAGAGGGAGAATACTGGCAGCTGGAATTCTGGACCTGAAAAAGCTATGTCAGAGATACCTATTCTGCACATCTCCAATGAGCTAAAATTTTACGGAGAATTATTTAGGAATATATAATAAATATTGGAGAAAACAACTACAGGAGAGGACAGCCAGGTGGCCACAAGGCACCAGGGTGCACCAGACCCTCCAAGCGCGCCCTGGTGGGTAGTGGGCACCCTGGCCCACCTCCGGTGCCCATCTTCTGGTATGTAAGGTCTTTTGACCTAGAAAAAATAAGGAGAGGACTTTCAGGATGGAGCTTCGTCGTCTCGATGCGGAACTTGGGTAGGAGCACATTTGCCCTCCAGCGGAGCAATTCCTCCAGGGGAACTTCCCTCCCGGAGGAGTAAATTGGAGCCATCATCATCACCAACAACCCTCTCATCTTTGGGAGGTCAATCTTCATTAACATCTTCAACAACACCATGTCATCTCAAACCCTAGTTCATCTATTGTGTTCAATCTTTGTATCAAAACTTCAAATTGGTACATGTGGATGACTAGTAGTGTTGATTACTTCTCGTAGTTGATGCTAGCCGGTCTATTTGGTGGAAGATCATATGTTCAGATCCATTATACTATTTAAAATCCCTCTGATCTTGAGCATGAATATTATTCGTGAATAGTTACCCTTGTTCTTGAGGCCATGGGAGAAGTCATGTTGTGAGTAATCATGTGAATTTGATATTCGTTCGATATTTTGATGATATGTATGTTGTGATTCCCTTAGTGGTGTTACGTGAACGTCGACTACATGACACTTCACCATCTTTGAGCCTAAGGGAATGCATTGTGGAGTAGTTGTTAGACGATGGATTGCTAGAGTGACAGAAGCTTAAACCCTAGGTAGAGTAGGCCTCCCTCGTTGCCGCGGTGACTCGGGCACTGGTTTCCTCCTGTTGTGCGGCGGCGGAGAGGGCGGCGGCTGCCGCGGCTTCGAGCTTGAGGTCATGCGCGTGCCTTCGATCCTTCCTCTTGGTCGACTGCAGGGCCCGCTGCTCGGGTGTCAACTGCTTCTTCTTGGGTGCCACCGTAGTCTTGCGGGTGGCACGGGGCTTGCCTTTGGCAGAGAGGATAGAGATGAGGCCGGCGGCGGCGTCGAGGGTCGGCACGTCGTCCATAGCGAGCGGCTGGGAGTTTTTTGTTAAAGTGGGGGGTAATGGTGGTGGTTGTGCCGCCAACTGGCGGGCCAAGGAAGGAGTAGGCTGGCGTTGCGCGTGTCCGTTTCGTGTCCGTGCCGATGCAGATTAGGCACAAATTTGGACAGGGAATGGGTCAGCCGGCGAACAAAAAGCGGACACATGTCCGTTTGGGTCGGCACGTCGGACACGCACGAACGAAATGGATCGGGCGCGTTGGAGTTGCTCTTAATGCGGAAAATATATCAGTTTGTAGCCAGTCTAAATGGTACAGTCCACCACAAAAACAAAATAAAATGGCAGAGCCTCTTAGAGTGCATCTATTATATATTAAAAGTAATATAAGGCGAACCAGAAGCAAGGTAAATATGCTAGAAAATTCCACGTTAATTAAAAAATACTAGCCCTCGATCTGATAAATCTTTAAAAATAGGATTATGTTGACCGTTTGATTTATGTAACATACATAATGTTGTGGGCCTCCAACGACTGTACGTGACACATCTAAACGTACATATGTTACAAAAAACTTTTTGGTAAAAATAAACGTGCATATGTTAAAAGAATATATATTAGGCAAATGGTGAGCCTCAAACTTAAAATCCTAGGACATATACACTTCGTGAATAATATGACGGGGCTCAAACTTACATGATAGACTCCCCAGATCAAGACAAAAATGACTTACGTTAAAAAGATAGCATGCATCTCAGGGAAACAGTAAAAAAATCAGACTCTTCCTTACAAAAGCAAGGAACGTGTTAGGTTGACATCCAAGAAAAAAGCAAAGTGTTAAGTTTTAAAAAAGGAAAATGTTAAGTTAAAAAAAAGGAACGTGTTGTCCTATGAAAGTCAGATTTGAATATAGAAAGAAGATACACACGTATGTGCGTGCACTTGCAAAATAGAAAAACAGGAACATCACGTACGTATACACTTCGGAAACTCATTACATGACCATGTTTGACATTCTCCTCTACTGCTTAATATTAGTGGCTAAAAATGTATATATAAGATTTAATTCACTGATCAAATATCTCCACTGTTTAAATTTTAATTTGGCACGTCGTTTTGCTACAACCCAAACCTAAATTTCCTCATATGAAATAATCCAAAAGGCTTTGAACGAATGACAAGTCGTCCGGATTATGGGCTAACCAGAAAAAAGATAAATAGACTAGAAAATTCCACAATTATTAGAAATATCTAGCCTTTAATTATGCAAATCAGAAGATCACAACCGTTGGATTTACTTTCAAGGTAATCATCTCTAAATTACCCACCATTGCCATTCAATTCTCCCTCAATCACTAATCGATCAACAACACAAGACATACCCCAATTAAAAAGATAAAAACTGACCAAAAAAAGAAAAAAGGACAAGATACACACACATACACAGCAGCCTTGGCTTGAAGCACAACAATAGATTGGGTGTCCACCCCCCTTACACCGAATAAATTATTTGGAAGGAAATAATAGTTCAACCTAACCTTATACTATTATATCCTTACATCCCATGAGGTTTACTGGCCTACCGCCGCCACATCATGCCATCCTCTCCGTTCACCTCTGGTGCTCACCAGCGCCGCCACTACTCGCCTAGGGATGTTGCTGGAGCTTAACCCGCTTCATCTTCAGCAAAGATATAACTGCTTTAGGCTCCTTTCCAAATCAGCAAATATTGGCTTCATTAAACTGCAGACCGGTGGTCGATGTGCTGAAGTACAGGTGTGTTGATTGTCATGTATGCTTTGGAAAGAGGCCACTATGTTTATACTTCAAAATTGTTTCTGAACTCTTGAGTAGTACATCCACTTTAAGCGCCAGTTTTTATTTCAATTCATGATGACAATACTTAACCTAGCCTTTCATGTTCATGTACTAAATACTGGAGCAAATAAAAATAACAGACCACTTAATTGTTGTGCAAGTTCTACATAGGAAATTTGTTGTCATGTTCTACGGTCGCACCACCCAAGACCCACACCATTCTCTCTTGGTATGGGTGCCAATTGAGAGATTAATGCAACTGAAACGAAGACATCACATGGCTGGAAGTACTCCTAGCCCAGTTTGCACTGCAACCTACCCAACGCCATCAGAAACCAGCAGGGTGAGGCAGGTGTTGATCAGCCATGACAAGTAAATAAAAGGATTGAATGATATAGAATAACTTTGGAGCGATCTATTCATAAAGGTTAATACAAATTAGAGTAGTGCCATCTAATAGATGATGTAAATATACTTAAGATTGATGTTGTTAAGCTAATTTATTAAAGAACTCATCATTATTGGATGTCCTTAGCAGCTCAAGAACCAGTTGGGGTCAGAGTTGAACAAATGGATTTTACACTTTTAAATAAAGGTTTAGCTAAAGCTAGCAGGTGTTTTTAAACCTGAAATTTTTGTGTCCTCCAGAGTTTCTTTGTATTTTGTCATTAACAGTATTTATACAATCATGCGACAAAGATTAGCTAAAGTTGTTCGTAGATACGTTGAAACCTGAAAAGCTTCCTTGTGTTTCCTTTTAATAGTTCTACGTTTATTTTCTCATAGATCTTAATTCTTATGTAATACCAAGATGTATTGTGAGAGTGTACATTTGTTAAACTCAGGTTGTTCTTCATAACTTGCGACAAAATTTAGCTCACACTGCATTTAAATACGTTGAAATCTGAAAGCTTCTTTTGTTCTCCTTTCTACATCTTGCATCGGATTAAATCCCTTTAGTTATCCAACATTTTGTACTACGTGCGGGGATAAGTTCACCATAGTTGTCTATTTCTGTGCTAATAAATGTATGAAATCTGCATTTGTAAGCTACTAGGACAAGAAACAAATTAATGTTACTATAGGTTTGGAAAACTACAGTTGTGAATTGCACTTTGTTTATTTGTAAAAGTGATCACATTTTGTTTCATTTTCTATAGACAAATCAACTAATGCATTCTCATGATAAAACTAGAAAAGTTCTAGCCCGCACATCGGGCGGGCCACCCGGCTAGTTGCTTGGAACAATAAAATATATAACTCTTGAAAAATATGTTACGTTAACTTAGTACTACCAGAGACAGCTCGGACAATATATGGCAATGAATACTTGCTCGAAAAATGCAATATCTTGCACCGCGTAGGAAGAAACAGAATATACTAACTCAAGAAGTGATTTAATGCCAATGAATTAATTAAATAAATAATATCATAAATGCATGTCCTGGTATGCCTCTACGTCGCCTATATATTCCCCTCACCCGTCCCATTTTTCTACCCATTCAGAGCACAAAACAAACCCAAAAGTGATCTCTCTTTTTAGATATCCATGGCGACATACTCACATATGTTTATCACCCTTGCCATCCTCCTTTGTATTCTCAGTGCCCACTTCCAAGCCCAAGGTATGTATAGACATTGTATTTGTTGGAGTTACTAGATCTACAAAAAGAAGTGTGCTTTTACCATATTTGTATCAACCTTACGGCAACATAGACATAATAAGGCCCTGAATATTTGGTTAAAATACGCCTCGTGCAAATACTAGGTACTCTCATCTACATATCCGCTACTAGTACGAAAATCTCAAGTTTTAACATCTTGTATGGTCTACTAGATCATGATGGCGCGCGTTGCCGCGCTCGTCCATCTAGGGAAAAGAACTACTATACAAATATTTAGGAAACTTGAACAATAGAAACATTTGGTAAAATTCAAACTAATTGAATTTCGATGTGTTGACACTGATGGTGGCGCATATTTACATCAAGTTTGGAACCTATACACTCACATAAATGCTTTCATTTTTACATTTTCTCTCTGTCCGGTCATTACAAGAAGATGCAAGGAAATACATAGACCAAAAATAATACAATATTCTATCTTGTAAAGGCTAGCATGTTCTATTATTGCACAAAATCAACGTCAACTCTAATGCTTGAGTAACATTCCTGAGAGTTCAGCTTACATCAAATAGTTTGTACGGACTAAACCATCCAATTTAAGATCTAGTATGAATTACAGTAGTGACAAAAGTAACCGAGAAGAAACAAAGTTTTAGCAAGCCTGAATTCATCAGTCAACAAACCATTTGGAATGCTCAGGAAAATTAATCAATGACTTAAGAGAAAGAAACAACATGAGCAATCGTCCGTATAACAGGGTACAAAGATGAACTGATCGAAGTCAAGTCCTAGCATGTTGACACAAAAGTGATTTATATCCTCAATCTTTAAGGAGAGGCGTCAATAAACTGACGTTGAATATTTATATTCTCTCGTCTTATTTAGTACGTAGATTTCCTTCAACAGTTATTGTAAGATGAATGTGCATACCCCAGCCAAATGAGAATATAAGATATTTTACCAGAATTGTTGACCAGATTTGACCGGAGAAGGCAGAGATCTTTACAGTCAGTATTCTTTATCGAAGCCGTTTAGGCCGCCTCCTCCTTATATTATACTCCCTCTGTAAACTAATATAAGAGCGTTTAGATCACTAAAGTAGTGATCTAAATGCTCTTATATTAGTTTACAGAGAGAGTACTAATCGCTCGCCTACACCGGAGCAAAGCTCTCTCGCTGGGCTGACATTATAGAGCGACAGATGGGAAGGGACGACCTGGGACGATGGGGAAGTGGAGGTGATGCTCGTGGGCCTGTGGCACTCGATGCAAAAAACAAAATACTCAGCTGATTACGAACGAGGAGCCGCCCAAGTCGATCTCCGGAGCAGCGGCCCGATGTCAGGACCCCGATTCCAAGTCACATCGATCTAGCCGGTAACACCTCATATCACTTTGCGGCCTCATGCACGGTATTCCCACGGGTGTCGCCTTACCATGGCCCGGGACCGTTTGCGCCTTTTGGCTCACGTATATGATAGTGTTGCTAACATCCATATGACAGAGAACCCGGGCCAACATGGCTAGTCGTGAACCCAAAGCGGCACTAACCCATGGGGACAGGCATACATGAATCACATCGAGCATGTCGGTCAGCAGCGTGTGAATCCGGGCTGTAGCACTGGGTGAACCGGGCTGTAGCAGGCTAGGCAGGACTCCGGATGTCACCGTGTGACATTTCCCGAAGGACAGAACCACGAGGCGAAGTGAAACACATGCCGGCAGTTCAAGTGTCCAGAGCAGTAGTGATGGGCTAGCAGGACTCCGGTGAACCGGGCTGTAGTGGACTACTATCTCTCAGGAAGCACTAGACTACATTTCCCCATATGAGAGGCTGCCAAGGATAAACAACTAGATTGTCGGATCCCACACATACCAAGCATTTCAAACATACACACAATATGCTCGATATGTGTAAATACAACTAGGCATCACAACATAACTCTACGACTCAAGTATTTATTCATTAGGCTCCGAGGAGCGAGATATTACAAACATGGGTCTCATGACCCAACATACAGAGCATACAAGCAACAAGCACAAGTGGAAGCTTAACATGTCTCGAGTACGAGACATCTACAAATGAAAAAGGCTGAGAAGCCCGACTATCTACCAGATCCCGCCGAGGGCACAAGATCGTAGCTGAGGTAACAAGCTAAACGTCAAGTCCACGCTGAACTACTAGCGAGACCGACATCTCTGCAAAACATAAAATAAGCAAACGTGAGTACAAATGTACTCAGCAAGACTTACATCAGAACTAACTACATATGCATCATTATCAACAAAGGGGGTGGTGGAGTTTGACTTCAGCAAGCTAGCTTTGACTCGGTGGCTATCCTGAACTACGACTGCAGGTAACTCTGTTGAGGTGGCGCACACGAGTCCACATATTCACCATATCAATACACCACTATGGATCAGTTCCCTTCTTCCTACGAGAACGCCATCCATAGCACTCACACTTATCTTGCGCATTGTAGAGTATCCACTTTCACTTGTCTATGAACTGTTATAGGCAACCCAGAAGTCCTTTACCGCAGACACGGCTATTCGAATAGATAATGTTAACCCTGCAGGGGTGTACTTCTTCACACACGCTCTCGCCACTTACCGCCATGTACACCTCGTGTATCTCGGCAACCTTCAAGCGGAAGCCTGGCGAGGGAGTCGGCCACGACCTGACTAACCACACAAATCTCCCGTCCAGGTTTATCGCCTATTCGGGTTCCATCCGCAAGGACATCCGGCCGGGGTGTCGCTCACGGCCCCAAACGATGTGAGCAAGGCTCCCAAGCCCACCTCGACGGGTGGTTCTACGCTTGGTACACCGTGCCACGGTGCCTAGTCTGTCCCAAGCCCACCTGTACCGGGTGCCACTTGGTAGACTACTAACACTACCTACAAACACCAGAAACTAGTTGCAACTCCTGGACAGAGATCATGTTGATTAATAAGTCGAGAGGGGTCGAGTTACGGAAACTCAATGTGTGGTAGTAACTGTTCATGGATCACAAACACGTAACTTCAGTTCCTGAGGACGGCTGCAATGAGACAACCCACCATGTACTCCTACATGGCCTCTCACCGCTACCTTTACCAAATCGTGTTCATACACTTAGCTCACACACAGTAGGACATGTTCACACACCTCCGATTCATCCCCGATGAATCAGACCTGACTCAACTCTAAGCGATGAGTGCATGACAAACAAGCATGAATAAGTAGGCACAACAGGGCTCAAACAACTCCTACTCATGCTAGTGGGTTTCATCTATTTACTTGTGGAATGACAGGTCATGCGAGAGGATAAAGGGGTTCAGCTACCGCAGCAAGTAATGTGATGAATCGTTGTTGTCCTAATGCAGTAAAAGAGAGCAGGAGCGAGAGAGTGGGATTGTATCGGAATGAACAAGGGGGGTTTGCTTGCCTGGCACTTCCGAAGATATTATAGTTCTTCATCGGTGTCATCGAACTCATCGCTTAACGCCGTCTCGAGAGAGGAACAAACACCGCAAACAAGGAAGAACACAATCAACGCAATGCACAATATGATGCATGATCATGACATGGCAATATGCTGTGGTTTGAGCTAATGCAACTAGCAACAATTTAAATGAAGTTGGTTTGAACCCTAGGTTCAAATTCAAACCCCATATGTGAAGGTTTAAATGCCATTTAATTGATTTGACCTAACAGTGAACAAGAGTTGTTCTAACATGCATGGAAATGGTACAGATGGATAGATTGGATTTTTCTGATCATTTTTCATATATAATTTATTCCATTTGGAGTTACGGTTGAATTACTATGAATTTTAGAAGTTTATACTAATTTTTGGAATTTCCTGATTTATTTTAAATCCAGAAAGCCATTCTTTGCGTCGACATGACATAAGATTGCGTCGGCCAGGTCAACCAGGTTGACCGGGTCAAACTTACGGTGGGGTCCTTTGTCAGTGACCCAGTGATGTTTAGGGTCACAGACAGGTGGGGTCGGGTCAAAGGACACGTCAGCAAGTCAACCCTGACGCGTGGCTCCCGCTGGGTTATAAACTAATCTAAATAGAAAATAAACCCTGAGTTAACTAGGTGCGGGGCGAATCGCTTGCCGGTGTTCTTTGGAGGGGTTAGTTAGTGGATCATTAACCCCTAATGGCGGCGCCATGTCAGCACGCCGGATTGTCACCGGCGACGATCACAACCGCGGCAGAAGCTCGCCGGAGGCGCTGCTCCGGCAGCGGTCCGACGTGCTAAGGGCACCAGGCGGTAGCCCTTCCTCCCGCGCATCCAACGGAGGCAGCACGGGCGCGTCGCCGGAGTTGGCGGCAGCGTTGAGCCGGGCGGCTGCCGGGTTACCACGACGAGGCAGGCGTCGCTGCGGTGCACGGGGAGGCGAACCGAGGGCCTCGATGGCTTCCTAGGGACCTAGAGAGCACGCCGGTGCTACGGAGACGAGTGGAAAAGCTCGGGAGCGCGAGGCTCGCCGGCCATGGCAATGTCCGGAGCTCGATGCTCGCGGGGCGGCGACTAGAGGCGTAATCGAGCTCGGGGAGAGGGGGTTCCGGCGCGGGAGCTCACGGTGGTTGCAGAGGCGTCGATGTAGGCTCGTGGAAGGCTCGGAGTAGACGACACGTCGTGGCGATCTCGGCATCCCGAGGTTGAAGAAGAGGTCGGGGACGATGCGTCGGGGCGTCCGGCGTCGCGTGCTTCAGCGTAGAGGTCGAGGGGGACGCGGGGAACCTCTTTGCCATGGGGTTTAAGCGAGGCGACGACGGTGGCTGCGCAGGCGGGGAGCGGCGGCGAAGGCCGTGCTCGGGTGTGCTGCGAAACAGCGAGAGAGAAGCGGAGAGGGGAAAGTGTGGTGTCCAGGGATCGAGGGGAGGCCGGGGAGGCGGTTCAGGCATCGCGGTGGCGAGGGACGCAGGCAGCAGGAGGTGGCACTGTCGCCACAGCCTTGGCGTCTTGTCTCCCTCCTCTGCCTACTGGCAGAGGTAGAGGATGACTGGCATGGGCCCTGGTGGGCTAGGCCACCAGCTGGGCCAGCGAGGTGGGCTGCCAGGTAGGTCCAGGTGAGCATCCATCCCTCTCTGTTACTTAGTTGTTTTCTGTTTTCTATTTTATTTCTGTTTTGAATTAGTAAAATTACTAATTCATTTTGTAAAATCCTGAAAATAATTGTGGGCACTTTTAAACTATTTCCAATAGCCCTCAAATGCTTTCAAGATTATTTGGACATTTAAAATATTTATAGAATTTAAATGTCCAAATTCAAATACTTATGATTTAATTCAAAAATCGAGAATAGCCTCCAAAAATATGAAACCATTTTTGGCAGAGGGTTTAGCCAGGACCAAAGATAGTGAACATTTATGAAGGGCATTTTGGGTTCATTGAAAAGTTTTAAGTTTGAACCTAGTTGAATTCATTTGGTGCTAGGGTTTCAACATCCCCATTTCAAGTTTCTTAGGAATTCAAACATGATGACATGATGATCAAGCAAAGTCAAGCAAGGGCTAATCTGGGGCTGTGACAGCTCACCCCCACTAAACAAGAATCTCGTCCCGAGATTCAAGACGTGAGGTAAGAAGATGAGGGACACTAGCTAACACGAACTTGTCAATCCAATTGCCCTTCCCAAAAATGTTGGTTCATTGCTCCAATTGATCTTGACGTCCTTGCTTTCGAAATCTTCATCCAACACGATGGCGACACAAAGAAACTCTATAGGAAACGATCTCCTCGAAGATCGAGCACTCAAAATCAACTCGTGGAATGAGATGTTGGAACATCTCGAATTGAGACATAAAACACATCGAGAGGGATGGAAGAACAAACAACGAGGTTTGATTTGGTGGGCAACAATTCCACGCTTAGAGAGATGGTGGATGGTGTCAAGGTGGCGAGGAAATAATTGCCATGATTCCATAACGGGGCACCTTGGGGAAGGTGACTCGTAGAGTTATTACCTTAAATGGCAAAAAGAATTGCTTTTGGTATATAGATCATTGAGACTCTTTATACCAGCCTAAGGCAATCACAACCGATCATTTGAAGGAGTTTGGAAGGATGACATACTCGGACTAGAATGGATGATATGGACTACCTTGTTGAAGACAACGCAATGGATGATTTTGCTTATCATCGGAAATGGATGGGACCCATGGTAGGACCACTTTTGAGGATGATCCTGAACAAGAATTACTAAGAAGGCAGTCCATAGTGAAATAGCACAAAGACGGTGCAAGCTAGGAACAAAATGCAAATGTTGGAATGTTCCAACCATCATATCTGCCTGAGATTCAGATCCGATTGGTGATAGGATACTTCAGACTCAGCATGTCTGAAAAGAAAGTTTACAACACAAATCGACGAAATGACGTTGTGAGATTCTCAGGAGATGGACTACGGTAGTAAGCTCCAAAACATGAGCGGGTTCCGCTATAAACATGTGAACACGTTGTCCAAGACAAGCATGATCACGTGGTAGTCTTATAATGAAACACTACCGAGTTCAGGAGGGGAACCATCAACGAGGATATCGAAGTCCTTACATAAGTCCGGATTAGCTCTTAGGAAGGAACTTCTTCTCCTTGAACAAATCAATTAGTGGCTTGGTGTGCTAGGGAATACATATGGGATGGAGGTAATTAATCTACCAAACCATAGAATACTTCGCACGTGCATAACTGATTTGGGATGATTCCAAGGGAAACAAAACAAACCTTTCTCAAATTCATGACGGCAACTTACACCTAAAGCACATAAATTCGAGGAAGTCACTTCTTCCATCCAAGCATAAGCTTCATGAACGGAACACGAAGGCATTGCTTACAAAGTTTCCAACACTAGGTTGATGTTCAACATGAATCATGGGGGAGACAAAATGCTGTGATGGGCTCAACAACAACTCATCGGAATTTCCATATCTTTGGACTTTACGCCATCATGTGAACACGGTGATAGCATTGGTCGGACCAAAAGATGTAATGGGGTATGCTCGAGGGATCAACCACGAGTAAGACAACATTACGAACATCGTTAGTTCTAATTTGACTTAATAATAGCCCATACTCAAGTCGAGTTTGATAAGACAATAGGTTCAACAAGCGATCACGGGATCATTCGATGAAGATATCATCTTTCTTCAACACACACGCATACTCAAGGATATCCCTTTGTGATGAACTAAGTTCAGCAAAGCTTTTATCTTCCAACTCTCCAAGTTGTTGTTTAGCTTATCCAACCAGCTCGGGGATATCCAACACGGATTCTTGGAGAAGGGTGGTTTACAAGAAACCAACTTGATCACGAACTTAACATAGCGGTCAGGTGACAACCTGGTAGCACTTCCAAGAAGATATTTGGAAAGTCACGAACCACTGATATATTACTAGGCTCGAGAACAATCTTGCTTTTCAGGCAAGACGATATGATCAGAAGAGTAGGGGATTGACACAATCCTAACTCATTGATCGAAGGGTGCACCAGGAAAAACGGACTAGGTAGCACGATCAATCTTAGGATGATGATTCAATAACCAACACGCTAAGAATGAAATTATTGTCCATTTACTACCAAGCAACGAGGTTGCTAGGAGTATTGATTTCACACATCACAATTCATTTGTCGGTATTCCGGTTGCAACAACACGGGACCGAGGAATGAACGATGATGGCGAGAGTATCACTGCATCAAGAATTCATAAGAGAAGGTGCAATTCTCATGACGTTCCTGACATAAAGTGGGTAACACTTCAGGATAGAAAAGAATCAAAAGCTTGATTGCATTTGGTCTGCGGATAACAACTGCTTTGACCCAATCCTCGATATGGATGAGGTACTGGAGTTTGTTTCTCCTAGTCATTCTGGAATAGAATGGCTTAACGGACCACAAGAATAATAGGCATCGATGAACACGATCGCACACATACTCTTGACTATCAATTGATAGATGAAGATCAGAATATAACTGAAGGGGGACAACTCAGATAATATTATATTATTTGGGTTGTGGATGCATAGATTAGTATGTCGAGCAAAGCTCAACATTTCTTCCGGATAACCCATGCAGAAAGGTAGAACTGACAGAATCACCATATAGAATGGAGGACTCATCATGAGCACTCTGGTGGCGATCTTTGGTTCAACGAGGAACTTCTGCCATAAGTAGTTCATGGTATTTGGAAGAAGGATATACCACGGACCTCGAGGGCTATCGCAAGGTTACTAATATCCTGAAGGAACTAGCAAATACTATCAACAGGAGGTAAGTAGGGTGAATCTCGGGTTCAAGAACCTAGGAATAGAATACCTACTACCAAATGGCATCACGGGATGCTTTCGAGAATGATGGCCAGAATCATCACACTGGGAACACAAAGCATGGCTGGATTACTAAGTGATACTCTAGACACCTAGGGTCATAATAATAACTCCAACATATATGTCGAGGCAAAAGGTACCTCAACTCACCGATTAGTGTGCTTATCCTGACCTAAAGGAACAACGGGTGGAAAGAAGGGATTTTGCAAATGCATCGAACTAATTAGAAACTCAGGATGACTTAGACAAGATAACGGCTGTAAATGCTCAAAATGATTTGAGACATCCTGCCAAAAATGGTGGCATAACCTCTCAACATCATAATATCAAGGTTCTGAGACCAACTATGAACATACGGAAATAGTAGAAATTGAACTGGGGCGTAAAACCAACAATCTTAAAAGTCTATGGATTAGTAACACGTCATCCTCATAGATAGATGAGAAGGCCTAGTTCTTAATCCCCGTAGAAGAGAAGAGGATGACTCAGATCAGAAGGCCATGAGGTATAAGGAGTAAAAAGAGCCTTACGTTCCTTCCCACAATCAATTCCCTTACATAACTAAAGCATTTCTAGACACAACTTCGACCGGTTTGGCTTGGAAATCCTACAAGCAGTCAGGCTCTGATACCAAAGCTGTCAGGACCTCGATTCCAAGTCACATCGATCTAGCCGGTAAAACCTCATATCACTTTGCGGCCTCACGCATGGTATTCCCACGGGTGTCGCCTTACCATGGCCCGGGACTGTTTGCGCCTTTTGGCTCACGTATATGATAGTGTCGCTAACATCCATATGACAGAGAACCCGGGCCGACATGGCTAGTCGTGAACCGCACTAACCCATGGGGACAGGCATACATGAATCACATCGAGCATGTCGGTCAGCAGCGTGTGTATCCAGGCTCTAGCACTGGGCTAACAGGACTCCGGTAACCCGGGCTGTAGCAGGCTAGGCAGGACTCCGGCTGTCACCGCGTGACATTTCCCGAAGGATGAACCTGAGAACGAAGTGAAACACATGTTGGCCAGTCAAGTGTCGAGAGCAGTAGTCTTTGGGCTAGCAGGACTCCGGTGAACCGGGCTGTAGCGGACTACTATCGCTCAGGAAGCACTAGACTACATTTCCCCATATGAGAGGCTGCCAAGGATAAACAACTAGATTGTCGGATCCAACACATACCAAGCATTTCAAACATACACACAATATGCTCGATATGTGTAAATACAACAAGGCATCACAACATAACTCTACGACTCAAGTATTTATTCATTAGGCTCCGAGGAGCGAGATATTACAAACATGGGTCTCATGACCCAACATACAGAGCATACAAGCAACAAGCACAAGCGGAAGCTTAACATGTCTGAGTACAGACATCTACAAATGAAAAAGGCTGAGAAGCCCGACTATCTACCAGATCCTGCTAAGGGCACAAGATCGTAGCTGAGGTAACAAGCTAAACGTCGAATTCCACGCGGAACTACTAGCGAGACTGACATCTCTCTGCAAAACATAAAATAAGCAAACGTGAGTACAAATGTACTCAGCAAGACTTACATCGTAACTAACTACATATGCATCATTATCAACAAAGGGGTGGTGGAGTTTGACCGCAAAGCCGACTTTGACTCGGTGGCTATCACCTGAACTACATTGCAGGTAACTCTTTTGAGGTGGCGCACACGAGTCCACATATTCACCATATCGATACACCACTATGGATCCGTTCCCGTCTTCCTACGAGAACGCCATCCATAGCACTCACACTTATCTTTCGCATTTTAGAGTATCCACTTCCACTTGTCTATGAACTGTTATAGGCAACCCAGAAGTCATTTACATGGACACGGCTATTCGAATAGATAATGTTAACCCTGCAGGGGTGTACTTCTTCACACACGCTCTCGCCACTTACCGCCATGTACACCTCGTGTATCTCGGCAACCTTCAAGGGAAGCATGGCAAGGGAGTCAGCCACGACCTGACTAACCACACAAATCTCCCGTCCAGGTTTATCGCCTATTCGGGTTCCATCCGCAAGGAGATCCGGCCGGGGTGTCGCTCACGGCCACAAACGATGTGAGCAGGGCTCCCAAGCCCACCTCGACGGGTGGTTCTATGCTTGGTACACCGTGCCATGGTGCCTAGTCTGTCCCAAGCCCACATGCAGGTGCCACTTGGTAGACTACTAACACTACCTACAAACACCGAAACTAGTTGCAACTCACAGGCCGAGAGATCATGTTGATTAATAAGTCGAGAGGGGTCGAAGTTACGGAACCCAATGTGTGGTAGTAACTGTTCATGGATCACAAACACGTAACTCAGTTCACGAGGGCGGCTGCAATGAGACAACCCACCATGTACTCCTACATGGCCTCTCACCGCTACCTTTACCAAATCGTGTTCACACACTTAGCTCACACACAGTAGAACATGATCACACACCTCTGATTCATCCCCGATGAATCGGACCTGACTCAACTCTAAGAAGTAGCAGGCATGACAAACAAGCATGAATGAGTAGGCACAACAGGGCTCAAACAACTCCTACTCATGCTAGTGGGTTTCATCTATTTACTGTGGAATGACAAGTCATGTAGAGGATAAAGGGGTTCTGCTACCGCAGCAAGTAACAGATGAATCGTTGTTGTCCTAATGCAGTAAAAGAGAGCAGGAGCGAGAGAGTGGGATTGTATCAGAATGAACAAGGGGTTTTGCTTGCACAGCACTTCGAAGATATTATAGTTCTTCATCGGTGTCATCGAACTCATCGTCGGTACGTCGTCTACTGAGAGGGAACAAACACCGGCAAACAAGGAAGAACACAATCAACGCAATGCACAATATGATGCATGATCATGACATGGCAATATGCTGTGGTTTGAGCTAATGCAACTAGCAACAATTTAAATGAAGTTGGTTTGAACCCTAGGTTCAAATTCAAACCCCATATGTGAAGGTTTAAATGCCATTTAATTGATTTGACCTATCAGTGAACAAAAGTTGTTCTAACATGCATGGAAATTGTACAGATGGATAGATTGGATTTTTCTGATCATTTTTCATATATAATTTATTCCATTTGGAGTTACGGTTGAATTACTATGAATTTTAGAAGTTTATACTAATTTCTGGAATTTCCTGATTTATTTTAAATCCAGAAAGCCATTCTTTGCGTCGACATGACAAAGAACATTAAATCAAGGTCAACCAGGTTGACCCGGGTCAAACCTGACCGATGGGGTCCACTGGTCAGTGACCCAGTGATGTTTAGGGTCACCGACAGGTGGGGTCGGGTCAAAGGACACGTCAGCAAGTCAACCCTGACGCGTGGGTCCCGCTGGGTTATAAATTAATCTAAACAGAAAATAAACTCTGAGTGAACTAGGTGCGGGGCCCAACTGTCGGTGTCACTGGAGGGGTTAGTTAGTAGGTCATTAACCCCTAATGGCGATGCCACGTCAGCACGCCGGATTGTCGCCGGCGACGACCACAACCACGGCAGAAGCTCGCCGGAGGCGCTGCACCGGCAGCGGTCCGACGTGCTAAGGGCACCAGGCGGTAGCCCTTCCTCCCGCGCATCCAACGGAGGCAGCAGGGGGGGCGACGGTGTTGAGCCGGGCGGCTGCCGAAGCCACGGCACAAGGCAGGCGTCGCTGTGCTGCACGGGGAGGCCAACCGAGGGCCTCAATGGCTTCCTAGGGACATAGAGAGCACGCCGGTGCTACGGAGACGAGCGGAAAAGCTCGGGAGCGCGAGGCTCGCCGGCCATGGTGATGGCCGGAGCTCGATGCTTTCATGAGGCGACGACTAGAGGCGTAATCGAGCTCGGGGAGAGGGGGTTCCGGCGCGGGAGCTCACGGTGGTTGCAGAGGCGTCGATGTGGGGTCGGGGAAGGCTCGGAGTAGACGGCACGGCGGTGGCGATCTCGGCATCTCGAGGTTGAAGAAGAGGTCGGGGACAATGCGTCGGGGCGTCCGGCGTCGCGTGCTTCAGCGTAGAGGTCGAGGGGGACGCGGGGAACCTCTTTGCCATGGGGGTTAAGCGAGGCGACGGTGGCTGTGGCGGGGGAGCTGCGGCCGACGGCTCGGGTGTCTTCTGCGAAACGGCGAGATAGAAGCGGAGAGGGAAAGTGCGGTGTCCAGGGATCGAGGGAGGCCGGGAGGCGGTTCAGCGTCAGCGGTGGCGAGGAACGCAGGCGGCGGGGAGGTGGCGTGTCGCCACGGCAGCGTCTGTCTCCCTCCTCCGCCTCTTGGCGGAGGTAGAGGATGACTGGCATGGGCCACAGTGGGCTAGGCCACCGGTGGGGCCAGCAGGTGGGCTGCAGGTAGGTCGGTGAGCATCCATCCCTCTCTGTTACTTAGTTGTTTTCTGTTTTCTATTTTATTTCTCTGTTTTGAATTAGTAAAAATACTAATTCATTTTGTAAAATCCTGAAAATAATTGTGGGCACTTTTGAAACTATTTCCAATAGCCCTCAAATGCTTTCAAGATTATTTGGACATTTAAAATATTTATAGAATTTAAATGTCCAAATTCAAATACTTATGATTTAATTCAAAAATCCAGAATAGCCTCCAAAAATATGAAACCATTTTTGGCATAGGGTTTAGCCAGGACCAAAGATGGTGAACATTTATGAAGGGCATTTTGGGTTCATTGAAAAGTTTTAAGTTTGAACCTAGTTGAATTCATTTGGTGCTAGGGTTTCAACATCCCCATTTCAAGTTTCTTAGGAATTCAAACATGATGACATGATGATCAAGCAAAGTCAAGCAAGGGCTAATCTGGGGCTGTGACACCCGATAACGTTGGGCAAGCCTGGATGAGCAGTGAAAAGGTGCGCTGTGTAACAGAACGAACTGCAGTGTTAAACAAGTTGATCGGATGGTTCAAAACGTCAAATAATTGTGGAAGGCTGTAGCTCGCTAAGTTATAATGTTTAGTAATTATATACTACTAAAAATAGCCTAAAAGGCCGAGCAAACCCTACTAGTACGTACTATACAGGCTGACAAAGTCTGAACCGATGGTTATTCACATGTTCCTCAATGTTCATAAAGTTTCATAATCACTTACCATTTATTGCTTAAGAAATCTAACCTTTTTTATTTATTAAGCATGAATATATCTAGAAAAATTCATTGTGTGTGTGTGACTAATTGCATGTGTACCAGAACAAAAATCACTAAATATTTGATTTTTCTTATGCTATTTATTTATGGATAATTCAATATCCATTCAAATAGTAAAATAGTTATAGGGTTGATAACCGTGGTGCCCAGCCACCCTTTCGATGATAACTTACCTAGGCTCAAAGAATTGTTGCTTGGGTCCACGAGTGCGTGTGTCCCCTAAAATGGATTATATATAATCGCAAATATTTTTAGTAAATGAAATGGAGTTTTGTTGGTTGGACTTATGAGTTCTTATTTAGATTCTCGTGCTATAAAAAGTAATGTCACTGCCCTTAGTCATTATTTTCAATTATGATGAACATGAGCAAAAAACATCGCAACTGACAACTCAGTGCGCGACATGAAGACAATTTTGCAAGGGACTTACTTACCTCAAACAACTGTTTCAAGAAGGTGCCAACCATGCAATACTTGTCCACAAAGAACTTGCTGCTACGAGATAACTTGTAATGATCTCAGTTGCGGCTTTTGTAGCCTGTATTGTGGCTGTGATATTAAAACATGCAATCGTAACTTTTAATATATATTTTTTCAGAAAATATATGGGAATAAAGCATGATAGCTTGTAATAAAAATGTTTTTAAATTGAGTCTCATGTATGAGTAAAAGAAGTAGATGTCCTTACCTTGTTACCGTTAAGTTTCAGTGATGATTTGACATGCTCGCTTTATGTGATACAAATACAATCTTCATCTAAATTACGTAAAAGCAAAAATTGACCAGTTCCAAACTATCTTAGCCGTCAAACCATGTGGATCTAACAGCCTACATCGCTTAAAAGTTTAGCACACCTTATTTATAGCGTTCTAATTTTACCAGCTTGGCTGATCTGAAATATCTCCACCGCCCAACCCTCTCTATCTGACACAGCGCGCCACAACATAGTAATTCATGCCTGATGCCACCACATGTACTCGTAATATCGCACTGATAAACCACAAGCGCATGGATCGCCGTAGTACCTTTTTGTCGAAGTATTCTCCCAACATATATCGAACCAGGGGAGCAAAGGTTGAGCATTCCACGATCCTACAGCTAGCTTGTCACACGGACTAGTTGCGTGCTACAAGTAAATGCGCCCTTTGCTGCACAGATCTCTGTTACAACATCACACATATACGATCTCTGTTACAACATCACCCATATATGAACATCTGAATTATTGCTTAATACATTACATGAACAATACTCCATCCGATCCAAAAAAGTGTCGTGGATTTAGTTCAACTTCAGTTCAAATTTGAACTAATGCCACAAAAAAAATTAGATCACAGGGAGTAATATATTTGATTAGAGCTAAAATAATGAAGGACGAAACCAGTACCTCGTTTATCCTTGATAAAATGATACCATAATAGTGATAGAGCAGATACCCACACCTTGTTGATCTTAAACAAAACCTATGCTCTCCTTTTTCTCTAGCCAAGAATGGACCAGAGAACAAATTTACTGCACCACATGCAAAATGAACATGTCTCATCTGTAGTAGTCATATCAAAACATTTGCGTGGTATGAATCATAACAACAATGTGAACGCATACAAATTCCACTTAGCAAATCTTGGACGGGCAAACAAAACTATCAAAAAAATTATTGTAGGAAAGTTCTACAGATCCTTTCATCGAACAAATAACTTTTTCGTGGATACAACAACTTACTTTTCAGTGCCACTACTTTCAGATCTACAACATATGTGAACAAAGGGAAAATCAAAAGGAAGTGCAACAGGAGACTGTTTTGTTGAATGCCATTTTTTAAAAACGGAGGCAAAAGATTTGCCCCATCCATTAATTAAGCAGAAGAGAGTTGCCCGATTAATTAATGGGAAACCAGGATAAACCATCACAAACCGCCGAGCGGCACACAGATGATACTCCACACACGCCTCTACAAGGAGGGCCTCGACAAGATACACTCAGACGTCATTGTCGTCATTGCTCCCCAACAGCCATCATCCCCCTCCCTAAACTCCAAGCAAGTAAGACCCCTTTGATTATGAACATGAATAAGTTTTGTGAGTAGTTACGTTTGTTCCTAAGGACACGGGAGAAGTCTTGTTTTAAGTAATCACGTGAATTTGGTACTCGTTCGATATTTTGATGAGATGTGTGTTGTCTCTCCTCTAGTGGTGTTATGTGAATGTTGACTACATGACACTTTATTATGATTTGGGACTAGGGGAAGGCATTAGGAAGTAATAAGTAGATGATGGGTGTCTAGAGTGACAGAAGCTTAAACCCTAGTTTATGCATTGCTTCGTAAGAGGCTGATTTGGATCCACATGTTTCATGTTATGGTTAGATTTATGTTAATTCTTCTTTCGTAGTTGCAGATGCTTGCGAGAGGGGTTAATCATAAGTGGGAGGCTTGTCCAAGTAAGGACAGCACCCAAGCACCGGTCCACCCACATATCAAATTAACAAAGTAACGAACGCAAATCATATGAGCATGATGAAAACTGACTTGACAGTAATTCCCATGTGTCCTCGGGAGCGCTTTGCTTTAAACAAGGGTTCGTCCAGGCTTGTCCTTTTCTACAAAAAGAATTTGGCCACCTTGATGCACCTTAGTTACTCTTGTTACTTGTTACCCGTTACGAATTATCTTATCACACTACTATCTGTTACCGATAATTTCAGTGCTTGTAGAGAATACCTTGCCGAAAACCGCTTGTCATTTCCTTCTGCTCCTTGTTGGGTTCGACACTCTTACTTATCGGAAGGACTACGATAGATCCCCTATACTTGTGGGTCATCATGCACTAGCTACACTAGTAAATCAAACGGCAGCTAAGCCTGAATCTCCAGAAGATAGTAATGCTGAAGATGTTAAGATGATTGGTGTTTCCTCTACTGATTCCTTGTTTAGTAATGTTAATATTGATGAAAAAAGGATTAAAGAAGAGTCATCTTTAGCTAGAAGGCGTCCTCATAATTTGGAGGGTGAAAATCTTGTTGAAAATTTTGATAAAAGTGGGTTTGAAGAGGTAAAAACTTTAACTAGTGTTGTGCCCACTCTTTTGGATTACAAAGACTTTATTTATGATAGTTGTTCTTTGATTGAATGTATTTCTTTGTTGCAATCCATGCTAAATTCACCCAATGCCTATGAACAAAATAAAGCTTTTACTAAACATATTGTAGAAGCGATGATGAAAGCTTTAGAAGAAAAATTGGAACTAGGGATTTCAAATCCAAGAAAATTATATGATGAATGGGAACCCACCATTAAATTCAAGCTAAAATATTATGAGTGCAATGCTTCATATGATTTGGGTGCTAGTGTTTCCACAATTCCGGAATCTCTATGTGATGTGCTAGGTTTTACCAAGTTGGAAGAACGTTCTCTTAATTTGCACTTGGCGGATTCTACTATTAAAAAGCTTTTGGGAGAATTAATGATTTTCTTATTCTTTAAAATAGGAAATATGTGCCCATAGATTTTTATTGTTCTTGCTATTGATTGCAATCCGTCTTGTCCCATAATACTTGGTAGACCGTTTTTACGAACTATAGGTGTCGTATTGATATGAAAGAAGAGAATATTAAATTTCAGTTTCCATTAAGAAAGGGTATGGAACACTTCCCCAGAACTAGAATTAAGCCATCATATGAATCGATCATGAGGGAAACCTATGGAGAAAAAACTAAAGATGAGAATACTTGAATCTATGCATTATGCCTAGTTAAGGGCGTAAAACAATAGCGCTTGTTGGGAGGAAACCCAATAGTTATCCTTTAATTTTTTTTGTTTCTTTTCCTTTTTTCAATAAATACAAAATTATGATTATGTAAATAATTTTGTTTTCATGTTTTAATTAGTGTTTCTGCCAAGTAAAGCCTTTAGGAACATGTTGGGTGATAGTTGATTTGATCCTGTTGAAAAACAAAAACTTTTCCGCCCAGTTCAGGAATTTCAAAAATTCACAAAAAAAAATTTGCTCTGAATTTTTTAGACATGATTGTATACAAATTTCCTACATTGTCCTGATTTTTAAGAATTTTTGGAGTTACAGAAGTATGATCTAAGTCCAGATTACTACAGATTGTTCTGTTTTTAACAGATTCTATTTTCTTTGCATTGTGTGCTTATTTTGATGAATCTATGGATTGCATCAGGGGTATAAGCCATGTAAAGTTAGGATACAGTAGGTATAATGCAATAATAAAATATTAATGGGTTTGCAACAGTACTTAATGTCGTGGTTCTAAGTCTGACAGTAGAATGGGGGTAGGTATGGAGAGGCAAGATCCTAGCTATGGTGTAGTTGTATACGCAAGGGATTTACGAGTTCAGGCCCTTCTCGGAGGAAGTAATAGCCCTACGTCTCGGAGCCGAGGCGGTCGACTGGATTATATGTGTATGTGTTACGAGTGCGAACCCTTCTACCGTGGAGGGGTGGCTTATATAGAGTGCGCCAGGACCCCAGCCAGCCCACGTAGTAGAGGGTTTAAGGTGCGTTAAAGCTAGGCGTTACTGGTAACGCCTTACATAAAGTGCCATTAAGAACATAGAGACTATTTAACTAAAGACCGTTTGGGCACCGAGTGGCTCTTGGACTCCTGGTGCTCGAGTGGGTCTTCATGGTCGAGAATCAAAGTGAATCTGTCGAGTGGAAACCTACCAGGTCGACTGGAAGGCCGCTTCCCTTGCGAGTGTCCTTGTGGAGGGTACCTTTGGGCAGGTCTATGACCCTACCCCAGGTACATGACTTCATCATTAGCCCCCGAATGGATCGAGGTTTGAGTGAGGAAGGAGTTGATAATCTTTCCGACCTGTTCTTCGTGTTGTTAGTGCGTCTTACTCTGGATCAACGACCTTTTAGTGATGGCATCAACTTCTCTTTCAGTCGCCTTGATCCATTCTTCACGTTTGTCGAGTGAAATTCGTGAACTTGAGGATTTCCGAGCGACGGTTCGGAGGAAATCTGCTATCTGACGAGTTGCTCTGCGGTTAGCGGATTTCACGGGATCCGAATTTTGGGAAGCGCGCGAAGCGGAGAAAACTGCGGCACTCAGATGGGATAAGATGATGACGCCTCGATCTTTGCGCCGCCTTTTTCGCCACGTATCGTGTGCGCGCCTGTTGCAGGATTGTGACGGGATAGCCTGGGCCTACCGGTCAGCCACTCGAAAGCGGCTCCATATAAAGCGTTGGACAGGGCATTTTGAACAGTGTGACCCCAATCTTCTCCTCCCTCCGTGTCGTGGTTTTGTCACGGCAGATGTCCTCATGAAAGGACTTAGTCATGGAGCCATCGCTATGGGTTAACTTGAACGGGTTAAAGAGGACGCAAAGACACAAGGGTTTATACTAGTTCGGCCCCTTCGATGAAGGTAAAAGCCTACGTCTAGTTGTGATGGGATTGATGTGGTCTCGATGACTAGGGAGCAAATAAGCTTCGCCTAGGCCTCGAGTTGTTGTTGTCTCCCTTTGAACCGCCCCGGGTCGTCCCCTTATATACACGGGTGACGCCCGTAGGTTCAGAGAGTCCCAATCTCCGGTTCATACTCGTATCCGGGTTGGTCTCTCTCTATTCCTAACTTACAATACAAGTTTACATACCAGGCGGTTTACGGCTACAAGTTCTAAACCGACTACAGGCCTTGGGACCTTACTTTCATGCTTGGGCTTTTACACCGTTGAACTACTGATGAAGTTAACCCGGCCCAGATAGGCCAGTTTACGCCCAGTAGTAATATCCCCAACATTAGGCCCCAGATTGATTTCAGTAGGTTCATGTCAATCCTTGATAAAAAATCTTCAACTTCAACATCTTCTTGTAATTGTTGGACCGCCGTGATGTCACCTTCTCTGGTTGCTGTAAACCGCCGTATTGACTTCGCCTGTGAGTTTTTGTAAACCGCCGTGACGTCATCTTCGGAGCACCGCAACGGTCTGTCATGACGTCATCTCTGCATAAAAAAGGATCAAAAAGATTCCCTTCTCATTAATGATTATCTCGAAAATCGAGGCGACAGGCGCGCCCACTCAGCCGCTTCGGTCGCCTTGATTCTCGCGCCTGCCTATTATTCTTTCCCTTATTAATAAAGCCCGAGGGCCCCCTTTTCTCTTCCTCTTCTGCATCTTCTTCTTCCTCGCGACGCCCTCAGCTATGAAGCTCCGCCGCCGTCCGCGACCTTCGAGAACTGCACCAACCAAGGCCGCTGCATCAACCTGAGTTAGATCAGAGGCTCATCGCCCCCCTCCGCCGTAATCTGCAGCGGTAAACTTCTTCTGTTCTTTGTCCTTAGATCTGTATTAAGTTTTTGCAAGTTCATCCGCACAGTCCTCCATTTTTCCTCTTCTTCTTACCTTCTGCCGTGGTAGTTTTAATCCAAAAACGATATAGATCTCCTGCGGTAGTCATTCCACATATGTTTTTAATACTAGCAGCCCTTCCTTTTCTTCTGGTAGAGTATACATCCTTCTCTGTTTTACTTGAACGCCTTTTAAAGAACGCAGTAAAAACTGCTTTATAGATGTGCGGTAGATCCAAATAGATTTGAACATTGTGTGAAACCTGTTTCTGTTCAACACTTAGCAGAAATTTTGAATCTGGGCCTTTCTGCCTAGTGGCGGTTTAATACTTGATAGCCAATCCGCCATATGTCATTAGCCCTCTCTTAAACCGCCAACTATACCTTTCATTGTAGTTTCACCGGTTTAACACTGATTTTTTCACTTACAAACCGTAGACAGTAAACCGGCACCTGTTTGATTTTCTTTCAGCTCCCCCCTTCCGGAATGGCGAAACAATTTACTGCTTGCAATTGGGTTCCATCCCGGATCACGGAAACACAACTCAACGACTACGTCACCACTGGCGTTTTAGCCCCAAAAAATGTTCTCCACTGGCGAGTTCCAGAATCGGAATGTCCACCTGAACCTCAAGAAGAAGAGGTGATTGTTTTTATGCAACACCTAGACCGGCGATTCAGCCCGCCCGGATCAAAAAATTTCCGAGATGTCCTCGCAAGCTTCCAACTCCATCCACAAGATATTGGTCCGAACTCTGTGTCCAATATATGCAACTTTCAAGTATTCTGCGAAGTCTATCTTCAAGAAGAACCAACCGTGCAGTTATTTCGAGATTTCTTTCATTTGAACCGCCGTACATAATTCTCGGATGGTCCTAAGACAGAACTTGGCGGCGTTTCAATCCAGAAAAGGAAGGAAGTGGACTTCCCTCATGCCAAATATCATAGCCATCCTAAAGATTGGAATCAAACCTGGTTCTATTGCCGGAACACTGCTCCTAACGGAGAAAATCCCTTGCCGGGTTATCGCCCTCTACTGCTTAGCAACAACCACCCATTGCCGTCGCGCTTGACCGCCGCAGGACGGAAGAATTTTGCACCTCAAATTACCAAGCTCCGGGCTCTGATGGCCAACGGTTTAACTGGTATTGACCTTGTCCGCTGCTGGGTTTCTTGGGGCATCTTGCCATTAAGCCACCGCCTTGGATTGATGCATGAATATACTGGTGACGTCAAAGATCCTCAACGACATCACGAATTATCAATAACTGAGCTTGAAGTTACTGAAACAGTGAAGAAAATGCTTGATGAACCAATCTCCGCATGTAGCCAAACCGGGTTGGCTCTGTTTTGCATCTCCAACAAACCGCCCGAGGTAAGGTTCCTCTGATTACTCTACTTTGATTCCATATTGATTGTATTAATCCCTCTGTATTAATTTTCAGGCTAACAGCTCCTTTTGGAAACGAACTAAACCGGCCCGGGTTCCTCGTGCAAAGACCAAGACCACCAAGATAACTGGCAAGAAGAAAACCGCCGAGTCTTCTAAACCGCCAGAAGATGAAGAATCAGATGCTGAGGTAGAGCTTGACTTACTTGGTTCCTTTTCCATTCATTTTATTGACAGTTACACTTCCCAGGATGACGCTGAGGCCACTCATGCAGAACCTGTTGAGGTAATCCTTCTTTCTTCTGATTCTGATCTTGTACCGGTTAAAACGATTCGCCGCACAGTCCGGAAAGTGAAACAATCTCACTCTTATGCTCATTTGAATCCAAAACTTTCTTTGAAGACACAACAAACTGAGGAACGCCGTACGACCCGGCATAGCGGTCAACAAATTACGTCGTCCGGTTTAGCTGACACACCAACCCGGAAAGCGTCGTCCGTGAGGCGACTTGTTCTCCTGAAAAGCATTATCCTTTGAAAGGTTTCTTCCGATGCCCTCTCAATCCGTCTGACCCGAATTACCAGGCTTCTTCCAACTCGTCTGGCGGTTCATCAACCACTCAGCTGCCTCCTCTCAAAGTTGCTGCTGGGTAAGTATATTACTCCTTAATTTGTTCCTTGTATTTGTCGGTTTATCATATTCTAATCCTTGATGTTGTAGCACCAAGGCTCGACTTAGTAAGAAGGCCAAGACCCTCGACCCTCATGGATGTTGATCCGGAGAAGACTCGAGCATCATGGTGAAAATCCGAAGTTGCTAAAGACAACTCTGCTGGGGAAAATCAAGATGCCAATGCTAATCAGCCGGAGGTTGAACCGGATGTCCAAGTTGAGACTTCACATCCTCCTGCTCCTCCGAGTCCTGCAGCAGAACAACGGGACTCAAGCTGGCTGATCCGCCAAGCCCGGGTATGAAAGCGCCAAGCCGAGTTGAAAATGCTAATCCGCCAGCCCGACCAAAGATGATGATGTCGTGAGTTACGGGCACCGCATATACCGCCCCAGCAATCCGGTTGCTCTATCAAAGCACAGTGCCAAGGAAGAATTTACTGCCATGAGCAAAGGGAAGGAGAAAACTGATCTGTCGACATAACAATTTCTCTGCCCAAGACCTTCACTTTGGTTCCTGAACCGGCTCTACAGAAGCCGTGATTTTGAAGCCGGTTTAGTAAATCTTATGAAGGAGCGCTATGAGGTAAATAGTTGTGCCTTTCTCTTGTACCTTCATTGCATAGTAGCCCCCAAGGGCCTGTTTGTAATATTCTTTCAAACCGGGACTTGATATAGAACTCAATACTTTCAGAATCCACTGTTGTAGCCCCCAAGGGCTGGTTCAACTTAGTATAGTTAAACCGGGACTTAACATAAAACTCAATGCTTCAGAATTCACTGATGTAGCCCCCAAGGGCCGGTTCAACTTAGTATAGTTAAATCGGGACTGTAATTTATATTGCCGCATCAGAACATGTTCGAGCAAATAGCCATTAGCCCCCAAGTGCCAAGTTGAATACCTGTATTGAGCTTGGGACTTTGTGATTTTATTGGCAGACGAAGATCAAACATGCATTAGCCCCCAAGTGCCAAGTGTATGACTGGTTATGCGCTTGGGACTTGTAATGAAGATATTAACATGCTCCCTTTTTGTTGCAGAGTGAGATACGCCAACAAGCCTCACAAATCAATGATCTTCAAGAAAATCTGAAATCTCAACAAGCAGAAATCTCCAAGGCCAAGGATGAGCTGAAAATCGCCTTGACTACCATGGAGCAGCTCAAGGAGTGGTTCAAGTCTGAGCGGGCCGGCTGGGATACTGAAAAGGCGGGCTTGCTAAAACGGGCGAAAGATGCTGAAGCAGCTCTTAAACCGGTGACGGAATAGCTCACTGGATTAAAGCGCCAAATCAATGCCATGACCTCTGCAATATTTGGTAAGCAACGTTTCACCAACGTTGTGATGAATATTCCGTTTTGAAATTTCCTCCGGTTTAACCTGAACTTTCTTAAACCGGTATAAATAGGCGCATTGCTCATCTGGGCTCTGACATGCGGAAGAAACTCAAGGCCACGTATACGCTAATTGAACAGCTGTATACCGGTACCCAGCAAGTTATTTGCGCCACTTCTTATGATAACACAGCTCTGACATTGATCAAGGACACACTGGACCGGCTATCTATGATACCAGCACAGATAGAAGAATTGAAACAATCCGCTGCCTGGGCTGGCACCTTATTGGCCCTAACTCGCGCCAAAGCATGGATAGCTGACCTTGATCCGCCGACATAGCCAAAGGCTTCCCCAGTGCTCAAGAAAATGGCGAAGCATTTGATAATGATGCTCTCAAACGGGTAACTAGGGAGATGCGTCCTCTGGCGAGTCAACTGGCAGAAGAGGCCAACATGTCGGTTCACCGCTCCTTCTACGACGCGAACAACAGACGGGTTGAAGCTGTTATTCGGAAGTGCGTAATCTTGTTCCACCAACCCGTAAGCACACTTATGCCCCTGACGTTGATCCGGCTGAGCTTATTAGTGAAGAGGCTGTCTTTCAGGCTTTAACCCGGATTGACTGGACCACCAATGACTTCCGGCCATTGGATGATGAGGAGGAAGAAGTTGAACCGACGCCAGGCGACCCGTCTACTTCACGTCAACCCGACAATGAAGGTTAATCCGTCAAGTCGGTTGATACGCCAGAAACTGCCCGTTATGAAACAGTTCCAAAATTTGGGCCTCTGAATGCCTTGTAATAGAATAGCCAACATTTTTGCTTTTAATATGTCTTTGTGCACGGGTGCTGATACTTTCTGATTGAATGATCGAAACCTTCAATCTATATTGCCTGCAATCACAAAATCTTAAACTGCCACGGCAGTTTGTGCCGCCAGCCGGCTTGTGACGTTCATATTGAAATCAAATATTGAGGTATATAATCAAAATTTTGTGATACAAAATACCTGCCATCGCTGGGCATGAAGTTGGCTTAGCCAATCTTGAAGCGGAGGTTGTATAAACCATTACCGTGAAAGGAGAAAACAACCCCTGTGTTTATAATGCCGGTTTACCACGTAAACCATGCCGGGTCATGACAAGCCCCCTGTTACTCCATAATGGGATGTTAACAGAAAAAGTCAAACCGGAAAAATTATCTCCGGATTAAAAATGGACCGAATTCCGTCAATTGACAGTTTGAACCGGTTTAAAAATGTTATCAGTTTAAGAAACGCAACAAAAATCAAATAACAGATATGAAAAAAACATGGAAGCAAGGGCAATGATAAACCGTTTGCAAAAAGAGGCTTTACTGAGCCGATCAGATGGTGTTACCATGGTCGAACACAACCAAGCTCCCTATAAGGTGTAGCCATGGTTCAAATCAGCACCGGGTTGAGCATCATCTTGTAAACCCGCAGGTTGTCAAAGGTTTCCTTCAAATCGTCAATCAGTGTCTCCTTCTCCCTTGACTTGACCACAATATCATCAACATAGGCGTGCACATTACGGCCGATCTGTTTATGCAGGCAATTTTGTACACAGCGTTGATAAGTTGCTTGGGCGCTCTTGAGCCCAAAAGGCATAGATACATAGCAGAAGGCTCCAAAGGGAGTGATAAACGCCGTCTTCTCCTGGTCCTTAACTGCCATCTTGATCTGATGATACGCAGAATATGCATCCAAAAAGCTCAAACGCTCACAACCCGCAGTGTCATCAATAACCTGGTCAATGCGGGGGAGGGCAAAAGGATCTACTGGACAAGCCTTGTTAAGATCTGTGTAATCCACACACATGCGCCAAGTGCCGTTTTTCTTAAGAACCAGCACCGGATTAGCAAGCCACTCTGGATGGAAGACTTCAACGATAAAACCAGCTGCTAAGAGCACAGCCACCTCCTCTCCAATGGCCTTGCGCCTTTCTTCATTAAACCGCGAAGAAACCGCTTCACCGGTTTGTACTTGGGATCAACATTAAGAGTGTGCTCGGCGAGTTGCCTCGGTACACAGCATGTCGGAAGGCTTCCATGCAAAATGTCCCGATTCTCACGGATGAACTCGATGGTAGCGCTTTCCTATTTCGGATCCAAGTTGGCACCGATCTTTGAACTACTTGGACGAATCGCCGAGCACGAAGTCAACAAGCTTAGTCTCAGCTGCCGATTTGAATTTCAGGGCTGGATCTCTGTAGTTGGCTTCTTCAATGGAGTCATGTCTGCCGGATCAACATTATCCTTATAGTACTTCAGCTCCTCGGTGGCACAAACCGACTCTGCGTAAGCCGCATCACCTTACTCACATTCCAAAGCGATCTTGCGGCTCCCATGAACCGTTATTGTCCCCTTGTGACCCGGCATCTTGAGCTGCAAATAGATATAACAAGGCCGTGCCATGAACTTGGCATAAGCGGTCGCCCGAACAGGCATGATATGGACTTTGGATTTTTACCACTTCAAACGTCAATGTTTCCGATCCGAGTCATATTCATCACCAAAGGCCACTTCCAGAGCTATTTTACCAACAGGATATGCTGACTTGCCAGGTACCACACCACGGAACACTGTATTGGACGGTTTGAGATGTTTATCCGTTAGCCCCATACGATGGAAGGTCTCATAGTACACGATGTTAATGCTGCTCCCTCCATCCATGAGTACCTTGGTGAACTTATAACCTCCCACCTGAGGTGCCACCACCAGGGCTAGCTGGCCCGGATTGTCAACCCGGGGAGGATGATCCTCTCTACTCCATATAATGGGCTGCTCCGACCAGCGTAGGTAATGGGGCACGGCCGGTTCAACAGCGTTGACTGCCCACTTCTGAACCTTCCGGTCTCGCTTGTCTAAGCTGGTGGTGAAGACATGGTACTGCCCACTATTCAACTGCTTTGGGTTGCTCTGATAACCCGACTGCTACTGTTGCTGGTTGTAACCACCTTGGCTATTCTGATTGTTCTGGTTGTTATGTCCGCCCGGATTACCATTAAATCCTGAACCGGAATTTCCTCCACCGTAACCCGGCCCGGATCCTGAACCGCCGCCAGAGCCGTAATCATACCAGAAAGCATTAGAGCTCTTGAACTCCTGCATAATGTAGCAGTCCTTCCAAAGGTGGTTGGCCGGCATCTCCTTCATCCCGTGCTTTGGACAGCGCTGATTCAATAAATAATTTAAGCGATCCGGGTTAGGATTCGGAGCCCCACCATGATTTGCCGCCTTACCTCTGCGCCGCTGACCCTTGTCCTGCGCGTTGGTATTAGCTACAAAGTCCATGTTGCCATCCGCTTGACGCTTGCCATTACCTGCTGAGTGATGTTGCTGGCCCTTGGAGTTGTTGTTCTTCCTTCCCTTCCCTGTCTTGTCATCGTCAGGATCGGGATCCTTGGTACTATCAGAATCAGCATACTTCACTAAAGCGCCCATGAGAGTTCCCATGTCATTACAAAATCGCTTCATGCGCCCCAACTTTAACTTCAGAGGCTGAAACCGGCAGTTGCCCTCCAGGGTTAAGATCGCAGAGTCAGCGTTGATCCGGTCTGATGAGTGCAAGATTTCCGAAACGCGGCGTACCCAATGGGTTGTTGACTCCCCTTCCCCCTGGACACAAGCCGCTAAGTCTACTATGGACATAGGCTTCTTACAGGTATCTTTGAAATTCTGGATAAACCGGGTTCGCAACTGGGCCCATGAACTGATAGAATTGGGCGGCAGGCTCTTCAACCAAGTACGGGTCGTTCCTTCAAGCATCATGGTGAAGTACTTTGCACACGCGGCCTCATCCATATCCAGATCTCCATGGCCATCTCATAGCTTTCTATCCATGCTTCGAGCTAAATCGGCGGTGTAACTTGGCACCTTCTTGCGGACCCTCGAAGTCTTTGGGCAAGCGCACATTGCGTAAAGCGGGGCGAGGCAAGGCACCCCAAAGAGCTAGAGGTAACCCCAGGCTCGACCGAGATGGTCAGACGAACCGGCGTGGTCGATAAGCCTGATGATGTGCTGCTAACTCGGCCTCCCTGCGCGCTCGGGCCCGGTCCACCACCTCCTGGGTGTTATCGACGCCACCTGCCGGGTTGTTGCCACGGGGCGCACCACGCCGTGCATTACTTGATACGGCGGTTCATCCACGTGCCTGCTATAGCTCCGGCTTGGGCGGGGGGTAGAGTGGATCCGGTCGCGGCTGTACGAATACGCCTCCTGTTGGACCAAAGTTGTCCTAAGGAGCTCCTTGACCCGGCGCGTCTCTACCTCCTGTGGTGAATCACCTTCAATTGGAATAGCCTCCAGCCGTGCCGCAGCTGCAACAAGGTTATCCATTGGGTTGGAGTAGTGACCCGGAGGTGTTTGCATAACTTTGAGGCACTGCTGGCGTTATGGCGAGGTAGATCTATTAAGCGGGGCTGGACCGGCGCGCCCGTCCCAGGTGCTTCCGCCCGGTTTACCACCGGCGGATTACTGGTTCCTGCTCCGGGGGTGTTGAAGATGTCTCTTCCTTTGAAAACTGAAGGCAAACGGGATCTGTATTTCCTCTTCATGACTTCATGTGACGCGTTCTGATCCAACATGAGCCTATAAGCCTGCGCATCTAAAGCGACCCGCTCTGCCGTCATCCTGGCGTCTGCAGCTGCTAGATCCGCTTTAGCCTGAGTGATTTGTTCCTTCACCTTCGCAATCTCCGTGTTATGAGTGTCCTGATCCGTCGGGTTAGCCTTTGCCATGAGCGCAGCCAACGCATCGAACAGATCTGATAAAACTTGAGCCGGCGCGCGCACAGGGCCTCCAGCCCCGGCAGCCGTCGCCGCTGTTGAACCGGCGATCATTGCCGCAGCAGCCGAAGAGTGAAGTGTTGCTTGTGTACCGGCCATGAATATTCCAACCCGGTTGGGCAGATTGGAGGGGCCCGGAATACTGTCACCATCGGAGAAGCCCCCAATCCGGCCATCTTATAGCTGATATAGAGATTCAGTTTCTCCAGTTGACGACTCGTCGTCAGAGTAGACGACGGTCTCGCCACCAGACTCTGATCCGTCCTCATAACTTCCTCCGTGGATGACTCCCACAAAGGCACGCTTCACGGCCGGTTTAACCTGGCAGATCTCGTCTGACGCCGAGCCGTCTCGGCGAGGTCGGTGCAGATGTCCGGCTCAGTAATCGCTCACCAATCTTGCCGATGAAAGCGTGTATGCCACCAAAGGGGACCCGGTATCCGTACTCGATTGAGCGGCCTCGGGGCCCCATCCTGCGTCGTCGATGTAGAGCTTGCCGCGACGACTCTTGGTCATCCGCCCACAAAGATAGCCTTCGAGTCTTTTGAACTTGCCCTCCAAGATCATCAAACCATCGTGCGATAGCCCCACGGTGGGCGCCAACTGTCGTGGTTTTGTCACGGCAGATGTCCTCATGAAAGTACTTAGTCGTGGAGCTATCGCTACGGGTTAACTTGAAGGGGTTAAAGCGGACGCAAAGACACAAGGGTTTATACTAGTTCGGCCCCTTCGATGAAGGTAAAAGCCCACGTCTAGTTGTGATGGGATTGATGTGGTTTCGATGACTAGGGAGCAAATAAGCTTCGCCTAGGCCTCGAGTTGTTGTTGTCTCCCTTTGAACCGCCCCGGGTCGTCCCCTTATATACACGGGTGGCGCCGTCGGTTGAGAGTCCCAATCTCTGGTTCATACTCGTATCCGGGTTGGTCTCTCTCTATTCCTAACTTACAATACAAGTTTACATACCAGGCCGGTTTACGGCTACAGGTTCTAAACCGACTATAGGCCCTGGGCCCTTACTTTCATGCTTGGGAGTTTACACCGTTGAAATACTGATGAAGTTAACCCGGCCCAGGTAGGCCAGTTTACGCCCAGTAGTAATATCCCTAACGCTCCGCCTCCAAACCTTCTCGTTGCGCTCTTCGCCTGTCCAGCGCCGCAGCTCAGTACTTGCTTCGCCGGCGACCATGGTGAAGGAGAAGACCGCAGCCCTGGAACGGGTGAAGAAGGCGGCGAAGGCCAAGGGAGAGCGCCCGGTCAGGCGGATCCTCTTCAGCGGTCCAAACTGCCGCAAGGCTGGGTCCAAGGAGATTGGATCCGCTCGACCATCACCGAGAAGGATCTCGCCGATCGGCCAATGAAGGACTGATCCCCACGGGTCGGCGAGGCTTCCGCACGGAGTGGCAACCGCAGCCTGAAGAGGGTGAGTGTGTCCTCCTGGCCACCCACCTAGATCGGGGGTTTTCTCTGCCGCCAAATCCTTTTTTCCGGGGGTTTTTGAACTTTTTTGGAGCGCAACTCCATCATTTCACTCCAAACTCCATTGTCTGTCTTGTTGCTTTCATTTCACTATGCGAGAACTTCTTGGGTTGTCGACCGCACTGGGGTCTCTTCAAGCACATATTCACCTGTCGCTCTCAGACGGTGAAGAAAACGAACCCAAATGACGAGAGGACCCAAGTAATCCAGATGTGTGGGGACTCGGGGTCCAGATGAGGGGAAGAGCGCCTTTCCGGCTATGACTCTCCCTGACTCGGTTAGAGGGTGGCGATCGACCTGGTTCTATCGCCAAGACCAGCCGACGGCAAGGCGATCATTGGGCTCCCTCCTTTCTCCATGAGTCGAGTGAACAAGCCATCTTCCCTGAAGGTGTTACCAGAGGAGAAGGCCCAAGTAAAGTTGCTGATGGAGCGTGTAGTCCAGCTTATTCGCGATGGGGTGACGGCATGGATCTCCGGAGGTTTTCCTCCGACGGCGTATTCAGCCACTCCAATACCGAGGTCATCCGATGTGGATGTACTACCGCGGATGATACCACTCGGGGCCATCCAGAGGAGGTCGATGACGCCACGCTGGAGAAGTGGATGACTGCCATCACAGGAAACAAAGACAACCCTCGCGGAGCTAGGAGGATTCCACCACTCGAATAGAGTTACGAACCAGACAAGGTATAACCACTTATCTTCGACTGTGATTCTGCTGCATTCATTCTGTTTGATGTCAATTCGTCGACTGACTTTCGCCTTGTTTTGTTGTCTTCTAGGTCACCACTGAGATGTACTCGATGCCCAACGGGGCGCAGGAAACAGTTGAAGAAGAAGAAGGAAGTGGAGGTGAAAGTCCGGAGGAATGGGAGTCCAACGGCAAGGAGGATGAGGAGGATGATAGCTCTGATGACGAGGAGGAGGAGGAGGAAGAGGAGGAAGACGTCGATCGTCATCACTCGGAGGGAAGGTCCAAGTTGACGCATGACCCGGCGGCCGGGCGCGGTAAAGCTGTTGTGGCCACTGGGCAGTCGACGAAGCGACCTAGGAGAACTTCCCCTGCGCCGACTGAGAAACCGCCGAAGCAACCTCGGGCGACGTCGTCAAAGCCGGCGAAGGCCCTGCCAAAGATGCGAATGGTCATCCCCACCATCTCCGGGTAACCAACAGAACCTTGTATTTCCTTATTCAACATGAGAGAACTTTTGGTCGACTTGATGACTGATCAGCCGAATCTTGAAATCTACAGTGCCGCTACCTCCAGACTTCAGCCAAGCACGAAGTTCAGGAAATGGAGGATGCTGCCACCTCCAACCTTGGTAAGATCTCTGAGGTTTCGCTTTTAGTCGACTGGAGCTTTTGGTCGATTGGACTTCCATGTTTACTTCTCAATCTTTCTTGTAGTTCCGCCTCACGTCAGTGATCTCCCCGATGATGACGAGGAAGCGCCATTAAGGAAGAGGAAGAACAAAAAAGTGCCTGCTGGCAAGGCTGCTCCAGTCGCGGCGATTCCTGAGACGCTGATTTCTGAGGGAGGCAACCCCACTCGGACTTCTGGTTCTTTCGCTGTACCACTGACAAGTGCCCGACCCACTTCGTCGACTGCTGATCCACCATCTCTCTTTGCTATACACCACATCCCGGAAGACCAAGTGAGTGCTGCTAAGGAGGCCATACGCCAGGCAGGGATCATGATGGAGCAAGTGAAAGCGGTCCGAGAGGCTAGTCAGGCGGCCTATGATGCTAGTTCAGCTCTCCAGAGCAATGTCCAAGTAGGTGTTGGAGCCCTAGAGGTGTCCGTGCCCTTTATTTTGTTCTTTTCCTACAATGTACTGATGTTGGCCCCGTGGGGGAGTGTAAGAAAAAGGGAAGACTTTTTTTGCCACTCTAGCTTTTCAACAATTTACTTATGCCATCCTAGAGTTTGACATTTCACTTTTTCCACTCTTAGTTTTGGACAATACATCACAATTGCCATTCCATGGCAAAAGTGAAATGAAAAGTTATTGCTTTTGCCATGGAATGACATTTGTGATGTATTGTCAAAAGTAAGAGTGGCAAAAGTGATATGTCAAATTGTAGAGTGGCATAAGCAAACTAGACAAAAGCTAGAGTGGCAAAAACAAAGTTTTCCCCAAGAAAAATGATGGCCCTCGTATTTTTAGTTCAATGTTTTTGTGGCCCGAAATTCAGTTTCCTCTTAATGTTCCCTTGCTAGGCTCGGCCCTCTTCTTCTAGATCACCTTACTGCTCTACGTCGTCAGGACCCAGCCCGCGAGCGGGCCTCCGCGGTCATTGGTATGCCAGGTCGCAATGCTTGGACAAGGCTAGGAAGTGAGGGACACCAAGGTCCAGCAAGAGCTCCCAAGGCGCGATGCTCAGGTAGCCCCCCTGTTGACACGCAAGCGGCTTTCTTGAGAGAAAGGGCTCTTGCCTTAGGCTAGGTCACAAGGAGAAGGGATGTTATTGATAACTATAGTGTTGCGTGAGGTGTCCAAACTTAGCTTTTGCGTGCAGAGGAGTCGAGCGGAGTATGGCTTGTGAGGAATCCACGCGGATCATGAGGCGCTTGCCCTGGGGCTTGGTTCCTGCAGTCCATGCCTCGGGAGGCCGTTCATCTAGACAGCCATCACCTAGCGGCGTGCGGGGTGCCCTCCGTGGGGCGTTCGAGACCCTAGCTCTTAGGGTTCCTGCATGTTAGCGAAATTCACAATATGGGGAGCGACACGCGCTCATCGACTGTCTCGAGGCCACCTCATGGAAAGGTAGGACACCAAGGATCCTAGTGAGGTGATGTGCACGGGCCTGGCTCGCGAGCCAGAGCTCGATCGCTTGGATTTAGCGACGTTGCAGGGACGGACCTGAGCACAGACGTCCTGCCGAACCCTTTTTCATGGAATGGCCATGAAAGAGCCGCGGGCGTGCGGCGCCTGAGGTGGCATAGCACCGAACTCATGGTTATGTAATCAACAATAGATAATCCAACAGGATCAAGATTCACTACATGACCAAAAGTCGAGGTAGCTGTCGTGCCTGGCACAAGTCAGCTTGAGGTTGACGCAGCTGATGTCTACAACGTAACCTTCTCCTTGTAGACGTTGTTAGGCCTCCAAGTGTGAGGTTTGTAGGACAGTAGCAAATTTCCTTCAAGTGGATGACCTAAGGTTTATCAATCCGTGGGACGCGTAGGATGAAGATGGTCTCTCTCAAGCAACCCTGCAACCAAATATCAAAGAGTCTCTTGTGTCCCCAACACACCCAATACAATGGTAAATTGTATAGGTGCACTAGTTCAGCGAAGAGATGGTGATACAAGTGGAATATGGATGGTAGATATAGGTTTTTGTAATCTGAAAATATAAAAACAGGAAGGTAACTAATGATAAAAGTGAGCACAAATGGTATTGCAATGCTAGGAAACAAGGCCTAGGGTTCATACTTTCACTAGTGCAAGTTCTCTCAACAATAATAACATAATGGATCATATAACTATTCCTCAACATGCAACAAAGAGTCACTCCAAAGTCACTAATAGCGGAGAACAAATGAAAAGATTATTGTAGGGTACGAAACCACATCAAAGTTATTCTTTCTGATCGATCTATTCAAGAGTCCGTAGTAAAATAACACGAAGCTATTCTTTCCGTTCAATCTATCATAGAGTTCGTACTAGAATAACACCTTAAGACACAAATCAACCAAAACCCCAATGTCAACTAGATACTCCAATGTCACCTCAAGTATCCATGGGTATGATAATACGATATGCATCACACAATCTCAGATTCATCTATTCAACCAACACAAAGAACTTCAAAGAGTGCCCCAAAGTTTCTACCGGAGAGTCAAGACGAAAACGCGTGTGCCAATCCCTATGCATAGGTTCATGGGCGGAACCCGCAAGTTGATCACCAAAACATACATCAAGTGGATCACGTGATATCCCATTGTCACCACAGATAAGCACGGCAAGACATACATAAAGTGTTCTCAAATCCTTAAAACATAAAAAAATTGGCACGTCAATTGGACTCCGTTTGGTATTCCGTTTCTGTAAAACTCAAAAACAAGGAAAAAATGGAAACTGGCACTGGGCTCTAGGTTAATAGGTTAGACCCAAAAATCATATAAAAGTTCATAGTAAAGCCCATTAAACATCCAAGATGGATAATATAATAGCATGAATACTTCATAAATTATAGATACATTGGAGACGTATCCGCATGCCCAAGCTTAATTCCTGCTCGTCCTCGAGTAGGTAAATGGTAAAAGAAATAATTTATGAAGTGTGAATGCTAGCAGGTGCACAAGTTTGAGCAATGATAATTTCAACCACCCTTTCTAGCATCATCATATGTCATAACAGCAGCTCAACTCATAGAACCTTTCATGATCAAGTAACAAGCTATTCACATGTTAAAGTATAGATCATAAACTTTCTTGAAAACTAACAAACCGTGTTATTAGTCATCAAACAATTACAATTCATCTTATTTTCAGGAAGGTTCAATGTCAGAGCTTTGATTTAGCAAATCCCACATACTCAACTATCATATAGTCTTCCATGATTGCTACCACTCAAAGCATATTTTTAGAACAAATAGCATCCATCGAACACAGAGAAAGATAGGGGCTTAATGTTTCGCCTCCCAACTTATTTATCATATAGATAATTGTCAACAATAATAATTCATGATCAAATATATTTGAATGGCCATATATGCTTAGATCTTTCCATCACATGATGCTTGCCAACTAAAGAGTAGGTTTGAATGAGAAGGATTACTACTGACTCTTGCATAAAAGTAAAAGATAGGCCCTTCGCAGAGGGAAGCAGGGATTTGCAGAGGTGCCAGAGCTCGAAGCAAAAACATAGATGAAAATAATTTTTGAGGAGTATGCTTTCATTGGCAACACAACGACCAAGAGTTCCCAATATCTTCCATACTAGATACATAATAGGCGGTTCCCACGCAGAAAGGGAAAGATTTTACTCCCGCTCCACCAACGATCACACTCCATGGCTTGTCCGAAACAACGGGTGCCGTCCAACTTTCAACAATCCTGGGGGAGTTTTGTTTAAATTATTTCCGATTTTTTTTTGATCTTTTGGTCATAGGACTGGGCATCCCAGCTACCAGCCATTTTCTCGTGAATGATGAGCGGAGTCCACTCATCGTGAGAATAACCCACCTAGCATGAAGATACTGCTAGCCCCTAGTCGCTACATGAGCGATTCGGGCATACAAAACCGATTATTATTTGAAGGTTTAGAGTTTGGCACATGCAAATTTACTTGGAACGGCAGGTAAATACCGCATATAGGTAGATATGGTGGACACTCATGGAAGAAACTTGGTTCAAGGAGTTTGGATGCACAAGCAGTATTCCCGCTTAGTACAGATATTTTCGCTAGCAAAGGATTCTAAATAGCAAGCACCACATGTTAGAGGATCCATAACAATATAACTTCTATACAAATATACCCAAGCATAACTCATTATGTTGTCTTCCTTGTCCAACTTCAACTAATTTGCTCAGGTTTGAAAATAATTAATGGGGCTCACAATCATAGAAGATGTCCAAGATAGTATATTTATATGTGAAATCTCTCTTCCTTCAATATTCTTTCATGAATTGTTCAAGTGACCAATACAATGTTTGCTAACCTTCAAAAAAATAACCACCTCTACTTCTTATATGTGAAGGCATTACTCCCCATGGGAAAGGCATATGAAACATATATAATTTCAGATTTATGACATTCAAATCATTAAACCATTTACTCATAGGATATAAGTGAAGCACATGAGTAAATGACAAACTACTCCAAAAAGATATAGGTGAAGATCAATGAGTAGTTAAATAATTATGTATCTATGTGAAGACTCTCTCATTTAAGAATTTCAGATCTTGGTTTTTTATTCAAACAGAAAGCAAAGCTAAATAAAATAAAATGACGATCCAAGCAAAACACATATCATGTGGTGAATAAAAATATAGCTCCAAGTAAAGTTACCGATGGATGAGGACGAAAGAGGGGATGCCATCCGGGGCATACCCAAGCTTAGGCTCTTGGCTATCCTTGAATATTACCTTGGGGAGCCTTGGGCATCCCCAAGCTTAGGCTATTGCCACTCCTTATTCCATAGTCCATCGAATCTTTACCCAAAACTTGAAAACTTCGCAACACAAAACTTAACAGAAAACTCGTGAGCTCCGTTAGCGAAAGAAGAAAAAAACACCACTTCAAAGAACTGTAATGAACTGATTATTTATTTGTATTGGTGTTAAATCTACTTTATTGCAACTTCTCTATGGTTTATAAACTATTTTACTAGCCATAGATTCATCAAAATAAGCAAACAACAGACGAAAAACAGAATCTGTCAAAAACAGAACAGTCTGTAGTAATCTGTAACTAACGCAAACTTCTGGAACTCAAAAACTTCTACCAAAAAAGGAAGGCCTAGATATTTTTTTTATTGATCTACTGCAATTGGAATCAGTATTTTATCACGTTCTGGTTATTTTAAACAATTGTTTTCGTGAACAAAAAGTTTCTGTCTTTTTCAGCAAGATCAAATAATTATCATCCAAGAAGATCCTATAGGTCTTACTTGGCACAAGCACTAATTAAAACATGAAAACACATCTAACCAGAGGCTAGATCAAATATTTATTACTAAACAGAACCAAAAAGCAAGAAACAAAAATAAAATTGGGTTGCCTCCCAACAAGCGCTAACTTTTAACGCCCCTAGCTAGGCATGATGATTTCAATGATGCTCACATAAAAGATAAGAACTGAAACATAAAGAGCGGATCATGAAGAATATGACTAGCACGTTTAACTCTAACCCACTTCCTATGCATAGGGATTTTGTGAGCAAACAACTTATTGGAACAAAAATCAACTTGCATAGGAAGGTAAAACAAGCATAACTTCAAGATTTTCAACACATAGAGAGGAAACTTGATATTATTGCAACTCCTACAAGCATATATTCCTCCCTCATAATAATTTTTAGTAGAATCATGAATGAATTCAACCATATATCCAGCACATAAAGCATTCTTTTCATGATCTACTTGCATAGAAATTTTACTACTCTCCACATAACCAAATTTATTATCATCAATAGTAGTGGGAGCAAACTCAAAAAATAACTATCATGTGAAGCATAATCCAATTGAAAATTAAAATCATGATGACAAGTTTCATGGTTATGTTTATTCTTTATAGCATACGTGTCATCACAATAATCATCATAAATAGGAGGCATGCTTTCATCATAATAAATTTGCTCATCAAAACTTGGGGGACAAAACATATCATCTTCATCAAACATAGCATCCCCAAGCTTGTGGATTTGCATATCATTAGCATCATGGATATTCAAGGAATTCATATTAACACCATTGCAATCATGCTCATCATTCAAAGATTTAGTGCCAAACATTTTAATGCATTCTTCCTCTAGCAATTGAGCACAATTATCAGAATCCTTATTTTGACGGAAGACATTAAAAAGATGAAGCATATGAGGCACCCTCAATTCCATTTTTTTGTAGTTTTCTTTAATAAACTAAACTAGTGATAAAACAAGAAACAAAAAAGATTCTATTGCAAGATCTAAAGATATACCTTCAAGCATTAACCTCCCCAGCAACGGCGCCGGAAAAAGAGCTTGATGTCTACTACGCAACCTTCTCCTTGTAGACGTTGTTGGGCCTCCAAGTGCAGAGGTTTGTAGGACAGTAGCAAATTTCCCTCAAGTGGATGACCTAAGGTTTATCAATCCGTGGGAGGCGTAGGATGAAGATGGTCTCTCTCAAGCAACCCTGCAACCAAATAACAAAGAGTCTCTTGTGTCCACAACACACCCAATACAATGGTAAATAGTATAGGTGCACTAGTTCGCCGAAGAGATGGTGATACAAGTGCAATATGGATGGTAGATATAGGTTTTTGTAATCTGAAAATATAAAAACAGCAAGGTAACTAATGATAAAAGTGAGCACAAACGGTATTGCAATGCTAAGAAACAAGGCATGGGGTTCATACTTTCACTAGTGAAAGTTCTCTCAACAATAATAATATAACTGGATCATATAACTATCCATCAACATGCAACAAAGAGTCACTCCAAAGTCACTAATAGCGGAGAACAAACGAAAAGATTATTGTAGGGTACGAAACCAGCTCAAAGTTATTCTTTCTGATCGATCTATTCAAGAGTCCGTAGTAAAATAACACGAAGCTATTCTTTCCGTTCAATCTATCATAGAGTTTGTACTAGAATAACACCTTAAGACACAAATCAACCAAAACCCTAATGCCAACTAGATACTCCAATGTCACCTCAAGTATCCATGGGTATGATTATACGATATGCATCACACAATCTCAGATTCATCTATTCAACCAACACAAAGAACTTCAAAGAGTGCCCCAAAGTTTCTACCGGAGAGTCAAGATGAAAACGGAACCCGCAAGTTGATCACCAAAACAGACATCAAGTGGATCACGTGATATCCCATTGTCACCACAGATAAGCACGGCAAGACATACGTAAAGTGTTCAGAAATCCTTGAAGACTCAATCCGATAAGATAACTTCAAAGGGAAAACTCAATCCATTACACGAGAGTAGAGGGGGAGAATCATCATAAGATCCAACTATGATAGCAAAGCTCGCGATACATCAAGATCGTATCACCTCAAGAACACGAGAGAGAGAGAGATAAAACACATAGCTACTGGTACATACCCTCAGCCCCGAGGTGAACTACTCCCTCCTCGTCATGGAGAGCGCCGAGATGATGAAGATGGCCACCGGAGAGGTATCCCCCCTCCGGCAGGGTGCCGGAACAGGGTCCCGATTGGTTTTTGGTGGCTACAGAGGCTTGCGGCGGCAGAACTCCCGATCTATTCTTTTCTCTGAAGGTTTCAGTATTTATAGGATTTTTTGGCGTAGGTCTCACATCAGGCGGGGTCTCCGGGTTGTCCACGAGGCAGGAGCCCACGCACAGGGGGGTGGGCGCGCCCCCACCCTCGTGGGCAGCCCGGGACTCTTCTGGCCCAACTCTTTTACTCGGGAGGCTTCTTTTTTTCCAGAAAAAATCATAAAAAATTGGCACGTCAATTGGACTCCGTTTGGTATTCCTTTTCTGTAAAACTCAAAAACAAGGAAAAAACAGAAACTGGCACTGGGCTCTAGGTTAATAGGTTAGTCCCAAAAATCATATAATAGTGCATATTAAAGCCCATTAAACATCCAAGATGGATAATATAGTAGCATGAATACTTCATAAATTATAGATACGTTGGAGACGTATCAGCATCCCGTGGGGCGCCCTCAAATTGGGAAAACCAAAAAGTCACATGATAGTATGGCGCTGAGGGAGTGTTGAGCCACCTGCTGAGGCGTATCACGGAGACTCGCCTCTTAGGGGCCGACAGGCTCTTGAGGCCTCCGGGCCTCGCAAGTGGCAGACAACTCGCGAGGTGCCATCGTAGTCCACGCCAGCCTCTCGAAGGTGGCGCCGGCGTTCCTCAGGACGAAGGGCAAAGGTCATGCAGGCATAGTTGGGGGTGAGCCCCATGCTCTAACCGATGTGCGATGGCCAAGACAGGTCTAGGAGGCCAGCACTTTGGATGCCCGCGTAGTTGACGCACATACGCTCCTTGCCGCCCTTAGCAGGGACGATGATCGGGCTGGTGGGCCACTCGGAGTGGCGCTCCACATGGATGGCTCTCCCTTCATGCAGCTTGCTGACTGCCTGATCGATGAACTCCTGCTTCTCCGACGCCCGGCACCGTCCTCCTTGCTTGATGAGGCCTACGTCAAGGCACTCCTCCAAATTGTGCCCGAACACCTCCCTCACCACAACTGTCAGGTCAGGCGCTTTCCAGGTGAAAAGCCCCCAAGCCTACCCGAAGGGAGGCACTAAGCGCCCCTTCCTATGTGGAAAGGAGGCAGGCACCGGTGGCGAGGGCATGGCCTGAGCCGCCCCTCTCAGCAGGTGTCTTTTTCAACTCGGGGCTGCCCTGGGAGAGTAGCTTCTTCTTCTTTGCGGGTGTTGCCTAATACGTCTCCAACGTATCTATAACTTTTGCTAGTCACATGCTGTTATATTATCATTCTTGGATGCTTTACAATCATTTATAGCAACTTTATATCATTTTTTGGGACTAACCTATTGACATAGTGCCCAGTGCCAGTTGCTGTTTTTCCTTGTTTTTTACTCCACAGAAAATCAGTACCAAACGGAGTCCAAACGCAGTGAAACTTTTTGGAGAATTTTTCTGGACCAGAAGACACCTGTTGGGCCAAAGAAGTACCAAAGGGGGCTCTGAGGGGAGCACAATCCACCTGGGCGCGCCTGGGGGCCTAGGCGTGCCCTGGTGGGTTGTGCCCACCTCGGCCACCTCCCGCACCGCCTCTTTGCTCCATAAATACCCTGAAAATCCAAAAAACCTAAGGGAGTCGACGAAACACAATTCCAGTCGCCGCAAGTTCCAGAACCACCAGATCCAATCTAGACACCATCATGGACGGGTTCATCATTGAGGGAGTCCTGGATTAGGGGGTCTCCAAACAGCCGGACTATATCCTTTGGCCGGACTGTTGGACTATGAAGATACAAGATTGAAGACTTCGTCTCGTGTCTGAATGGGACTCTCCTTGGCGCGGAAGGCAAGCTTGGCAATATGGATATGTAGATCTCCTCCCTTGTGACCGACTCTGTGTAACCCTAGCCCCCTCTGGTGTCTATATAAACCAGGGGGTTTAGTCCGTAGTACAACAACAATCATACAATAGGCTAGCTTCTAGGGTTTAGCCTCTACAATCTCGTGGTAGATCAACTCTTGTAATACTCATATCATCAAGATCAATCAAGAAGGAAGTAGGGTATTACCTCCATCGAGAGGGCCCGAACACAGGTAAACATCGTGTCCCCCGCCTCCTGTTACCATCCGCCTTAGACGCACAGTTCGGGACCCCCTACCCGAGATCCACTGGTTTTGACACCGACATTGGTGCTTTCATTGAGAGTTCCACTGTGCCGTCACCATAAGGCTTGATGGCTCCTTCAATCATCGGTAACGATGCGGTCCAGGGTAAGGTTTTTCTCCCTGGACAGTTCTTCGTGTTCGGCGGGTTCGCACTGCGGGCCAACTCGCTTGGCCATCTGGAGCAGATCGAGAGCTACGCCCTGGCTACCAAGTCAGGTTTGGAAACTTGAACTACACTGCCGACATCCGCGGAGACTTGATCTTTGATGGATTTGATCCCATGCCAGGTGCGCCGCACGATCACGACAAGCATGATTTAGCTCTGCCGTCGGACAGTGTTCGGGAGATCACACCTGCAACTACTCCGGCCCTCAATCCGGAGCAAATTGCGCCATCCGAGGACGGATGGATAGACCCCGCCATGGAGGCTACACTCTCAGTGGCGATAGAGCCGGATACTGACTTCACCCCTTACGAGAGTCGTGTTGCCGAACCACTGTCTCCGGCCACGAACACCGAGCCGCCTGCGTTCGTGCCTATCGAAACCGATTGGGCGCCGATCATGGAGTTTACCTCTGCGGATATCTTTCAGCACTCGCCTTTCGGCGACGTGCTAAATTCATTAAGGTCTCTCTCATTGTCAGGAGAACCTTGGCCGAAAAATGTCCGGCTAGAATGGGATGCAGACGATGAAGAAATTCGCTGCCCACCCACCACCCACTTAGTAGCCACTGTCGACGATTTACCAACATGCTCGACTTCGACACCGAAGACATCGACGGTATGGACGACGATGCAGGAGACGAACAGGAACCACCGCCCACAGGGCGCTGGACCGCCACCTCATCATATGATATATATATATGGTGGATACCCCCAAAGAAGGCGATGGCGATAAGACATCGGAGGATGACCCCTCCAAGAAGCAACACAAGCACCGACGTTAGCGGCGCCGCTCTAAGTCCCGCCATAGCAAAAGTAGCAATACCGGCACAAGAGACAATAGCACTCAGGATAGTGCTAAAGACGACAACAATACCCTCCAGCACAATTTAGAGCGGGAGGGTGAACAAGCTAGCCCTCCAGAACAGGCGGCAGATGGAGAAACGGAGGATGACAATTACATGCCTCTCTCCGAAGACGAGGTGAGCCTCGGCGACGAAGAATTTATCGTGCCTGAGGATCCCATCGAGCAGGAGCACTTCAAGCGCCGGCTTATAGCCACAACAAATAGCCTGAAGAAAAAGCAACAACAGCTTCGAGCTGATCAAGATTTGCTAGCAGACAGATGGACCGAAGTCCTTGCGCCCGAGGAATACGAACTCAAATGCCCCTCCAAGAGTTACCCAAAGCGTAGGTCGCTACCCCGACTCGAGGAGGAAGCAATGAACCTAAATCACCAGCGTACGATGCGGCTAACCGGCCACCTCATGGCAGAGATAGAGAGGCGTTTCAGCCTGAAGTTCAGCCTGCACCCCGCCGCCACTCAAACAAAAATACCAAGGCCCGAGTCAACACGCGGGACCTGCGAGACATATTGGAAAGCAGGGCAAAACATGCAAGATCGATATACGGGTCACGGGGGCGCGCACCAATGCGGGACGATGACCGTCACGCCAGATACACTAAAGTAAATCCGGTCGGGCCGAATACAGCAGACAAGACTCATATGAACTACGTCATGATATAGCCCGGCACAGAGGCGTCGCACAACCCCTATGCTTCACTGATGAAGTTATGGATCACAAATTCCCGGAGGGTTTTAAACCCGTAAATATCGAATCGTATGATGGTACAACAGATCCCGCGGTATAGATTGAGGATTTCCTCCTCCACATCCACATGGCTCACGGTGATGATCTACATGCCATCAAGTACCTCCCACTAAAACTCAAAGGACCAGCTCGGCATTGGCTGAATAGCTTGCCAGCAGACTCCGTCAGCAGTTGGGAGGATTTGAAAGATGCATTCCTTGACAACTTCCAGGGTACTTATGTGCGACCACCGGATGCTGATGACTTGAGCCATATAACTCAGAAGCCAGGGGAATCGGCCAGGCAATTCTGGACACGGTTCGAAACTAAGAAAAACCAATTTGTCGACTGTCCGGATGCAGAGGCCTTAGCGGCATTCAAGCATAACATCCGGGATGAGTGGCTCGCCCGGCACCTCGGCCAGGAGAAGCCGAAGTCTATGGCAGCCCTCACGACACTCATGACCCGCTTTTGCACGGGCGAGGATAGCTGGCTGGCTCGCAACAACAACACATCGAGGAATCCGGGCACTTCAGATACTAAAGATGCTAATGGCAGACCATGTCGTAACAGACACAAGCGCCGCAACAACGGCGATAACGCCGAAGATACGGCATTCAATGCTGGATTCAAAGGCTCTTGATCCGGTCAGCAGAAAAATCCATTCAAAAGAAGTACTCCGGGTCCGTCCAATTTGGATCACATACTTGATCGCTCGTGTCAAATCCACGGCACCCCCGATAAGCCAGCCAATCACACCAACAGAGAATGCTGGGTGTTCAAGCAGGCCGGCAAGTTGAATGCCGAAAACAAGGACAAGGGGCTGCATAGTGATGACGAGGAGGAGCCCCGGCTGCCGAACACAGGAGGATAGAAGAGGTTCCCCCCACAAGTGAAGACGGTGAACATGATACACGCAACCCACATTCCCAAGAGGAGCAGGCGTGCACTAAGGGACGTCTATGTGATGGAGCCTGTCGCCCCAAAGTTCAACCCATGGTCCTCTTGTCCGATCACCTTCAATCGCATAGACCACCCCACTTGTATCCGTCATGGCGGATCCGCCGCATTGGTCCTAGACCCCATCATTGACGGATTTCACCTCACTCGAGTCCTTATGGACGGCGGCAGCAGCCTGAACCTGCTCTATCAGGATATAGTGCGCAAAATGTGTATAGATCCCTCGAGGATTAAACCCACCAAAACCACCTTTAAGGGCGTCATCCTAGGTGTAGAGGCCCATTGCACCGGCTAATTCACACTGGAAGTAGTCTTCGGATCTCCGGACAACTTCCGAAGTGAGGAGTTAATCTTCGATATCGTCCCGTCCCGCAGTGGCTATCACGCACTGCTCGGGCGAACCGCATTTGCAAAATTCAATGCAGTACCGCATTACGCATACCTCAAGCTCAAGATGCCAGGACCTAGGGGGGTCATAATAGTCAATGGAAACACAGAACGCTCGCTCCGCACGGAGGAGCACACTGCGGCCTTCTTAACAGAAGCACAAAGCAGCCTTTTAAGGCAAACCGTCAAGTGAGTCCAGAGTAACCAGCAACAGGATCGCCTGGCACGTTCAGAGCTCGCCTAGCAATTCGGCCCCGTCCTAGTCCCAGTCAAGCGACAAAATCCATGCCGCGCGTACATTATTACGCACTGAAAATACCATGGGCATAGGCGGGGGCACGATGAGGGCACGTCCCAAAATGCGGCTCAACCGCCCTAGGGGCTGCATACCTTTATCATTTTTTCCTTTCAGGACCTTACTCTCCGGAAGCCCTTTCCGGCAGTATGATTGTCGAACACATTACGGGAAGGAACTTGCACCCGTACATTCTGGTACGACCAGTACGCCAGGGGCTTTCGTATACCCCATAATATGGCGTGAGAAGTCCGAACACTTTCGACAGTGCGGCACCCCGAACTTATAGCATTATATGCATCAGCTCCGAATCATGTCTTGGGTCATTAGTTGGGTTTACCCGGCTCCCATGTTTTGGTACCTTACGTTCCGCTATATCGGCTAAGGTAGCGCCGGGAGAACTACTGCGATTGTGTCCCGGTTCTTCCGGACGAGCACCTCAGTAGAGAAATCTGAAAACTGACTGTCATGATAAGGCGAGAGCTGGTCGATGTTCGAGACGTTTCAAGTCCCTAAAGACTTCTTCCGCTTCGGGCGAGGAGTCGGCCTTGCCCGACTTAGGTGTATATAGCGCTCCAAATTCGGCCTTCCGAATACTAGGGGCTTCGCCAAAATTTAAAATTGTAGACTTCTATGGCTAAGTGAGAGTGATAAAGCCTTATAGTCCGATTGCACAGTTCGTTGTGCTGAACACCTCCCTCGAAGGACCCAAAATTGGGAAAAAGAGTGCTCAGGTTTATCCCGAACACCCCAGTACTAGTTACATGGGGGCAAAAGCCGACGACTGGCCAACTCTCAGATTTTATAAACGACCGCACAGAAGGTAATATTTTAAATTCAAAAAGTGTTGCATAGCACAAATGAACTAGTTTCACAATACAGGATCACATGAGCACGCTCATTCACGAATTACATCTCTAGCAAATTCCTCCGCCACAAGGCGGGAACCCTTCAAGACACTGTCATAATACATCTCGGGGGCGGCGATGCTCCTTGCCCTCCGGCGGCCCCTCCTTCACCAGCTTCACGGCATCCAGCTTCGCCCAGTGCACCTTCGCCCGGGCAAAAGCCCTGCGCGCAACCTCGATGCAGACGGACCACTTTATGACTTCAAGCCGTGGGCAGGCATCTACAAGCCGCCTCACCGCATCAAGTAGCTGTCGAGGCGGGGATCGCCAGGCCACATCCGGACTATAAGACCCTTCATGGCCTGTTCGGCCGCCTTGTGAAGCTCGACCAGTTGCTTCAGCTGGTCACTCACGGGCATTGGGTGTTCGGTCCCAGTATACTGAGACCAGAACAACTTTTCCATCGAGCTCCCCTCCTCAGCTTGGTAAATCTCCTCGACATCCAACACACTGCGGGGAAGATCTGCGAACGCTCCTGGAGAGCTCTGAACTCGGGTAAGTAAAAGGGAAGTTTCCTTTACGTGCTTGATTTGCATAATGAATGCCTTACCCGCTGCCACCTTCTTCACCGCATCAATCTCCTGGAGGGCCTTGTGGGCTTCAGCCTTGGCGTTTTGTGCGCTTTCGAGGGCCTTCATGGCTCGGACTCTCGCGTCTTAGAGTCAAGCTCCAAGGACTCGTGTTTTTTGGCGAGAGCCTGGAGCTCTTGCTGCACCTCGCCTACCCAGGCTTCTTGCTTTTCTCGCTCGATGCGCTCCTTGGCCGCTTTGTCTTTGGCCTCGGACAGCGCCTTCTTCAGGGTCGCCACTTCGGTCGTGGCCCCTGGCAAATTCATGATGATCCTATTATTTTACAACCAAATTTCTTTTTAATATATAGACAAGGTATTGCTTACCTTTGCTCTCCTCGAGCTGCCTCTTGGCAAGGCCGAGCTCTTCCTCGGACCACTCAAGGTCCTACTTCAGTGCAGCGACCTCCGCAGTACGTGCGGCGGCGGCCAGCAGTGAAGCCTGCATATGCACATAGACATATTCTGATTAAGACTCCTGAGTCATTATTTGATCCTCTATTCGGCCTTTCTTCGCCAACGCCAAACAGAGCATCAGGGGCTACTGTCTATGCGGTAATATTTTCCTATGTTTTGATTTTTTACCTCAAAGCCTGTTAGGAGGCTGGCACAAGCTTCAGTTAGTCCATTTTTGGCGGACTGAACCTTCTCGATCACCACACTGCATGGGTAAGTCGAATGGTTAATCTGGTAAGATGGTGCGTCCTTGATATGTTATATGAGGACATGTAGTTAGACTAGTTGCAGCCAAACACATCACACTCGCTTTTACTGTATATTTCATGTGATTACTTTTGGCATATCGAGATCTAAGCAATCTACAATAGGATGAAAAGACTGGCATCCTTCACATTATTGGCGAACTCAGTTCATAGAAACAAGCAATTCAACCATTCTGTGGGTAAATCAAAAGCGCCAATGGAATATTTTTCACTATCCAATCATACACGCAAAAAGGGGCGACGCCACCATAGGGGCTGGTATGGGCGGCCGCCTCAGGTGGCTAGAAAGTGTGCACCTAGTTTAAGTCGTCCAGGTTGGCCCACGCTAGTTTTGTTCATCCCAACGCATTTGCAGCAGGCAATGTAAAAATGAAGAAAAATGTTTCAATTTGGATGGGCCAATAACATAAGTGCAAGGCAGGCCCTATAGCAGGCTCGTGGCCAAAACGAGCGCCTCCCATATCGATCGACAGCAGGAAAAAACCCGATTCATTCGCTCCAGCCTCCAGTCTGGTTCGCTCCTAACCTAGCCGCCGCTGGACAGACCGACACAGCACTTCCTCGCGCCCTCCTTGGAGGGTGGTCGCCGGGCTTCAAGTGAACGGAAGGACAAGAAGATGAAGATCCAACCTGGGTGTAGCCTGCGTGGGAGATAGCGGCGGCAGCACGGGCATGGCATCGAGCTTGCACAAACGGACAGTGGTAGCTTGCAAGAGTAGCATGCGCAACGAGCAGGTACATCACATCCTTGATTATATCTAATTCAACTTTTCAATTTCCGGCCAATAGTTAAACCTGAAGGTGTTGTAAAACTACTTGTATGTAGGGAATCTATGAGAAAATGAAACCAATTTCTACTTATTTTATAACTCCCCCAATCAATACTGAAATGACTGAATCAGATGTATCTAATCAAGTTTCCGGTGCAAACATACAAGCTCATGTTGTTCTTGAGCCTGAAGTGTCTAATGAACAGACTGCTAATGTCGGATTTCGGGTTCCGGCAGACCCTTGAGGTTCGAACACTGGGGTGCTCGCGGAGATCTTTCCCCTACCAGCTCACGCGTCGATGGTTAGCAAGGGACCTAAACTAGGAAGAAGAACACACAAGGGACACGAGCTTTATACTAGTTCGGGCCACCATTGTGGTGTAATACCCTACTCTAGTTTGTGCTGTGGTGGATTGCCTCAGGGGCTGATGATGAACAGTACAAAGGAGGAACAGCCTCGCGAGGGGCTGTTCTTGAGCTGGTGCGATGGACTGCTTGGGTGAGTCCACTCGCTTCTCTCTCTCTCTCTCTAGTAGGTTCGTCCTGACTTGATCAGTCCTTCTGCCCTTCATGTTCCGATCGGTCCCCTTCTTCGTTTGGTGGCCAGTCCTATTTATAGAGGGAGGCCCTGGGCCTCTTCCCAAATAATGAGCGGGAAGGGCGCCAACAATTGGCCATTTTGAAGGGGAACATCTAGTACACTTATCCTGACTAAAGTTGGTCTTGACCGCCAAAGGCTCACGCGGTGACGCCGTCACAGGCTCCACGATGACCTCCTTCCTGCCGCTCTGCTGGTCTTGGTCTTGTTGCATCGAAGCGGTAACCTTTGGCTGATGCCTTGGCATGTGCTTGCCTCCTTTGTACCAAAGGGGAAACGAGGACATTGCACAGGCCGGCGCCCGCCTGGCGCCCGCCTAGTCTCGATCGTCATGGCTTGCGTCATAGGGCACCCTCGTGAGGTACCCTGCCTTGATCTCTCCGCCTCCTCGTGAGCACACTTTGTGAGGCTGCTCCTGAGGAGGGTTCCCGTCGTCCGCCCCGCGAGGCTTGGCCCCTCGCGAGGGTCTTGAGCTTGAGCTGATGAAGTTGGGCCGTGCTGGGCCCCCACTTGAGCCACGCCATAGGCCGCAGGTAGGCAAGTCTAAGGACCCCCGTTCCCAGAACACCGACAGTAGCCCCCAGGCCCAAGGCGCGCCCGGACTTGGCTTAGCAGAGAAGCGAAGGGGCAAGTGCGAAGCGCCGCGGGCCCCAACAGCCTGCGGCCTTTGGCGCCGTGTGGCGATTGATTGGTCGTGGGCGTCTCCACTTCCCCACGATCCCTCGGCAATGACTTGACAAGTCCCTGCACGCAGAAATGGGTCATGATTACCTGTGATCGTGGAGGCCGACGGTTTGCCTCCTCCGGCTATAAGTACGGAACGGCGCAAGCCCTTCCAGTCCATCCCCTCTTTCTACTCCTTTCTCTCCATGGCTCCATCGAAGAGGTTCTCGGCCGCGGAGAAGGGAAAGGCCTGCCAGGTGGGGTCTGACTCTCCCCCGGCCAAGCGCGGTTGAGGCCATCCCCGCAAGCATCATGTGGCTCCCGTAGCGGCTTCCCGTGGTTGTGGAGGCGATCCCCTGCGCAGCGATGGGCGCAAGGTTGTCGATGGGGGGCGTGCCATGACTGCACGGCCCCCTAGGCCGCGCTTCCACTCAGCGGAGGTGCTGCCGCAGTTCGTCGCGTGGTCGGTGGAGCCGACCAGCACCTGGCTCCAGCTTTCTTGCTTCTTTGTAGGTGAACTTCCGGCCGACGCTCCGAGCGGCCTCTGGCTTCAGGCTGACGGTTGTTGCAGCCGGGCCTCCTGGGCTACGCTGGAGGTGTCCGTCACCGGGAATGTGGCCCTGACCCGCGGTTGGCAAACATTTGCCCGCGCGCGTGGCCTGAGCCGGCGGTGCACCCTGCACTTTAAGTTCGACGGCGACGCCACCGTCTATGTGAGGGTGTTCGGAGAAGGCGATCGCTGTCTGCGTGCTGCCCGAAAGGCGATGACGCGGCCGTGTACCCAGCCCCGGTGATGATCGGGATGAAGATGACAGCAGGCGCGTTGTCGGCGGCGCTCGTGGCTCGTCGAGCTTCGACGGTTCTCCTTCGGACAGCAGCCCCTCCAGCGGTGGCCGCGACCAGCCCTCATGTCGTCGCGCCCGCCTGGAGGGAGGTAGCGGGCCAGCCCACCATCGCGCCTCGGTGAAGCGCGAGGAGGAGTCCAACTGAGCTCCGGAGGCAGTACGAGCCTTCTCCGCGAGTTGGTGCCGAGCAAGCCCTGCCTATCTTGTTTTTCTCCCTTCCCTGCGCAAAGAGAAAGTAGTGTAGGGCCCCGTGGGGGCGTGCTGAACTGTTGCTGTTAATTACCATGCTGTTTCCGCTATTTCTGTGTTGTGCTTTTGTGTCGCATGCCCGCGTGTAGGAATTACTCAGCTCGGGGGGACCTGTCGCGGTCTTCGCTTCCCGAGGCCGAGGCCTCGTCGAACGCTTCATGCCCTGCAAGGATTAGTCAGGAGGGGTAGCTTCAGGCCTCGATTGTGGAGGCGACCAACCCAGGTCCTGTGTTCGCGTCACGATGCCCGTCGGGCACGGAATGGGAGGGGTGCTCCCGTAGTGGACCCGGATAGGAAAGCTTCAAACGACAAGGGCAGAAAACACTTGCGAGGGTGCCCGCATTGCTCCCTCGCGAGACTTGCGCGAGAGAAAAAGAGGCAAGTGAGCGAAAAAGATGAAGAGTCACAAACCAAGGACGACAACAACTTCAATAAAACTTCAAATAGGAACGAACAAGCCAACTGCAGAAAGCAAATGAAAAAGCCGCGTCCGGCACCTAATCTAGTCTTCGACGTCTTCTCACCAGCGCGGAGCTAAGTGCTGCCACTAGGCGTGGGCGGGAGCCCCCGAGGCCCGAGGGCGGCTCTCCGGAGACTCCGGGGCGTGTACAGCCCCAACTCATTATTACGTGAGAGTGTCACGGGCGGCGAGCTTCACATGCATTGGCCTTCTTCACAGGCTCCGGGCCTTTCTCGGGGAAACGAGCTTCACAGGCGTTGGCCTTCTTCACAGGCTCCGGGCCTTTCTCGGGAAAATGAGCTTCACAGGCGTTTGCCTTCTTCACAGGCTTCGGGCCTTTCTCGGGAAAATGAGCTTCACAGGCGTTTGCCTTCTTCACAGGCTCCGGGCCTTTCTCGGGAAAATGAGCTTCACAGGCGTTTGCCTTCTTCACAGGCTCCAGGCCTTTCTCGGGAAAATGAGCTTCATAGGCGTTTGCCTTCTTCACAGGCTCCGGGCCTTTCTTGGGAAAATGAGCTTCACAGGCGTTTGCCTTCTTCACAGGCTCTGGGACTTTTTTACAGGCTCTGGGCCTTTCTTCAAGGGTAGAATTTCCGGAGATGCTAGATGTTCCACGCGTTCGGGATGGGCACCCCCTCTTGAGTCTCCAAGCATGCAGAGTCGGGCCTGGAAACATGAACAACCTTGAAAGGGACCTCCCACATGGGAGAAAGCTTATGCAACCCTTCCCTGGAAAGTACCCGTCTGAGCACGAGGTCCCCTACCTCAAGAGTCCTAGGGCGGATGTTGCAGCAGTGGTATTGCCGCAGCGCCTGTTGATACCTTGCCACTTGCAGCGCGGCCTCTCAACGATGTTCCTCCCCCAGCACGAGATCCGTCCCCCGCATGGCGTCCTGCTGCGCCTCGTCGAACGTCAGGACCCGTGCAGAGCGACGCCTTACCTTGTGAGGGAGGACGGCTTCTGCTCCGTAGAAGAGGAAGAAGGGTGTCGGTGTCAAAACCGGCGGATCTCGGGTACGGGGTCCCAAACTGTGCGTCTAGGCGGATGGTAACAGGAGACAAGGGACACGATGTTTTTACCCAGGTTCGGGCCCTCTCGATGGAGGTAATATCCTACTCCTGCTTGATTAATATTGATGATATGGGTAGTACAAGAGTAGATCTACCACGAGATCAAAGAGGCTAAACCCTATAAGCTAGCCTATGGTATGATTGTTTTTTACATCCTCGGACTAAAACCCTTCGGTTTATATAGACATCGAATAGGGTTAGGGTTACGTAGTCGGTTACAATGGTAGGAGATCTATATATCCGTATCGCCAAGCTTGCCTTCCATGCCAAGGAAAGTCCCATTCGGACACGGGACGAAGTCTTCAATCTTGTATCTTCATAGTCTAGGAGTCCGGCCGAAGATGATAGTTCGGCTATTCGGACACCCCCTAGTCCAGGACTCCCTCAATAGCCCCTGAACCAGGCTTCAATGACGACGAGTCCGGCGCCGCATATTGTCTTCGACATTGCAAGGCGGGTTCCTCCTCCGAATACTTCATAGAAGGTTTTGAACACAAGGATAGTGTCCGACTCTGCAAAACAAGTTCCACATACAACCGTAGAGAGAATAACTTTTTGCACAGATCTGCTGACGTATTCCGTGACGTGACATCACACCACGGCCAGGCCTTTATACGAATCGTTTTTACTGTTCCACATGAGCTTGTTCAGGGAGGCGGTTTCCTTGGAACGTCTTATCAAAGCATTGATCATGCCCCCTTATTCCGGGATTCTCATCAATACGGACGTGGGTAACCCAACCGCGCCATTGATTGCGGCGCTTGTGAGATAAGCGAGTTTTATCAGCCTGGTGGGGGACGCATAGCTTCGTCCGTCCATATAAGGGGATAAGGATCCAGCTTTTCACCTACGCCTTCCTCCTCCTTTGCTCATCCATTTCCGTGCACTCGAGCTCCAGCGCCCAAGTTCGCACATTCCGCCTCAACCTTCTCCAACTATGTCCGGAGCGGGAGGCAGGTGGATGGTCTCCTCCGTCACGGAGGGCCAAGTAAAAAGCTGCGGAAGGCCGGATACTTGTCCGACGACATTGCACACCGGCTGCCCGACAAGGGGCAGCTCATCCCCACCCCCAAGCCCCATGAGAGGGTGGTGTTCCTCCCCCACTTCCTCCGCGGACTAGGGTTTCCACTCCACCCATTTGTCCGGGGGCTCATGTTCTACTACAGCCTAGATTTCCATGATCTGGCCCCGAATTTCATCGTCAACATCTCGGCGTTTATCGTCGTGTGCGAGGCCTTCCTCTGCATCCAGCCCACTTCGGCTTTTGGCTGAAGATCTTCAATGTTCGGCCGAAGGTAGTGGGCGGCCGCCAAGCGGAGTGCGGAGGTGCCATGGTTGGCAAGATGGCCAAAGTCCTATGGCTCGAGGGCTCCTTTATGGTGACCGTAAAGGGGTGGCAATCGGGGTGGTTCTACATCACCGAGCCGCGCGACTCTCAATGGGCGGCGGCCCCCAAATTCCGATCTGGCTTCCCCACACGGCTCACGTCATGGAAAGAGACGGGCCAGATGTGGGGGGATTCAGATGAGCTATCCGGACTCCAAACATGCGTCCGGAACCTGGTGGACAAGAATCTCAGGCTTGTCAACGTAATCCAGGTGATGCTCATCCGCCGGATTCTCCCATGCCAACAACGGGCCTTCAAATTGTGGGAGTTTGATCCGGCACATCACCCAACTCTGAAAAGGCTCTTCGACACTACGTATGAAGATGCCTGGAAGGTGCTGTTCAAGGGCGCCGAGGCTCCCACATCCGCTATCGAAGATCGCGGATTCAGCTCACAGCGTCCAGCCAACGAGGTAAGTTATTTTGCCCTTTATGGGACTCCTTTTCATAGTTTGACTTTGTGCAGGATCTAAAACTCCCTTACCTTTGACAGGACTGGCTGGTGAAATCCGGACAGATTAACTGTCCGGCCCCTTTGCCAGAAGACCCAGCGGACGCCGATTGGAGGGGCTGCTGGTTCCGGCATCTCACGTGGTGCCGGAGAAGAAGGCCAAGAAGGAGGCCACGGGGACTCGAAAGAGTTCCCGACGCCAGGTGCCGTCGGGCTCATCGCCTGACCACCCTGAGGCGGAATCCTCCTCTGAAGAAGAGGAGGAGGAAGAAGAAGCCTCTCCCCCAGCTAGGGGAGATTAGAAGAGGAAAGCCGCCCCAACTGGGGAGGCCGGAGGGTCCAAGAAGGGAAGTACCCTTCCTCCGGACTTCTCCGCCAACGCCCGCCCAGGAGGAGTGGCCAACAAGGGCCAAGCCCCTGGCGAGATCGTAAGTGTCCGGATTCCGGAATAACTCATTTCATTTGCCGCATAGTGTCTTCTAATGCCGAATATAACCATGTAGCCCGCCCAGGGACGATCTTGCCACTTTGTCGAGCGGCTCCCTGAATACGTCAGATGTGAATAGCACTTCACTTCCGACCGCCTCCTCTCCTCGTGTGCAGATGACACCGCGGTGGAGTCCCAAAGGGGCCAACCAGGAGGAGGTGGCCTCGGCGCCTGCATAGGCGACCTCCCGGACGCCGGGCGTGAGGGGGGCAAAACCCCAGAGGGCTCTAAGTCCGGCACTGTGCCGGACTCCGTGCCGGAACCAACAATGGTTCCGAAGGCCGGCAGGCAGCCCCTTCATAAGAAGGGCAAGACTGCGACACCGGTGACCCCTGTCCAACCGGAGGCACCGGATAGCTTGTTGGAGGCGCTTAACGGAGCCTCCATCGACGAGGAGCACCGCACTATCATGAGTGCGGTGATCCAGAAAGAGCGGGCTGACTGAAGCCTGTACCAGCCTTCTAACAGGCTTTGAGGTAAGTTTAGAATATGTAAAAATATTACCGCATAGACAGTAGCCCCTGATGCTTAGTTCGGTGTTCGGAAAGAAAAGCCCGACTGAGGATCTAAAAAGATATACGCAGGAGTCTAACATAATTATGTCAATATGGGAATGCAGGCTGCCCTGCTGACCTCTGCCACACTGACTGCGGAGGTCAATACATTGAAGCAGAGCCTCGAGCGGTCCGAGAACGACCTCGGCCAAACCAAGAAGCAGCTCGAGGACAAGGAAGGTAAGTAATACCTTATTAAAGAAGTACCTTATAGAATGGAATCGGTTGCAAAAAATGACAGGAATAACGTGGGTATTGTAGGGGCGACGAACGAGGTGGCGACCCTGAAGGAAGCGGTGTCTGCGGCCGAAAGCAAAGCGGCCGCGGAGCGCACCGAGCGAGGAAAGTAGGAGGAGTGGGTGGCGGAGGTGCGGCAAGAGCTCCAGGCTCTCGTGGAAAAACACGAGAGTTTGGAGCGTGACTCAAAGACTCGAGAGTCCGAGCTCGCCTCGGCTCTTGAGAGTGCCAAAGCCGCTAAGGCCGAAGCCCAAAACGCCCTCCAAGAAATTGAATCATTAAAGAAGATAGCAGCGGGTAAGGCATTCTTTATGCAAAGCAAGAATGTAAAAGTCAATTACCTATTACTTACCCGGATTCGGAGCTCTCCAGGAGCATTCGCAGATTTGCCCCGTTGTTAAATACGATCTTGCCGCATTCTACCGCGCCCGGAGGAGCTCGGCGGAGAAGGTATTCTGGTCTCGATATGCGAGGCGGACATCCGGTGCCCCTAAGCGACCAGCTGAAGCAGCTGGTCGAGCTCCTAAGGTCGCCGAACAGGCCATGAATGGTCTTATAGTTGGTGTGGCCATTGGAAGCCATGCACAGGAGCTACTTTGGGCTGGTGAGGCGGTGGTGGGCCTTTGTCCATGGATTGAAGTCATCAAAGCGCTCCGTCTGCATTGAAGGTGCCCGTCGGGCCTTGCCGTGCTAAAGTGCATTGGGGCAAGCTGGATGGGGAGAAGCTTGTGACGGACGGGCCACCGAAGGGCAAGGAGTATAGCACACCCGAAATGTATTATGAGGGCGTCCTGAAGGGTGCTCACCGTATAGCGGAGGAGTGCTCCAAAGATGTAATTTTTGAATAGACTCGCATTTGTTATCCTGTGCGTTGAAAACTTGTTCATGTGCACTAGAAACGCTTGTTAATTTAAAATATTACCTTGTGTGCGGCCATTTATCAAAATTGAGAGATGGCAAGTCGTTGGCTTCAGCCCCCATGCCACGAGTGCTGGGGTGTTCGGGATAAACTTGAGCACTCTTGTTCCCATTCTTGGGTCCATCGAGGGGGGCGCTCAACGCAACGAACAAGGCAACCGGACCTATAATGCTTGAACACTCTCACTTAGCCATAGAATTCTATAATTTTAAATTTCGGCTAAGCCCCTAGTATTCGGAAGACCGAGTTCGGGGCGCTATCCACGCCTTTGGCCGGACAGTGCCGGCTCCTCGCTCTAAGCGGCATAAGTCTTTAGGGACCCAAAAAAACCTCTCGAACAGCGACCGGCTCTCGCCCTATCATGACGGTCAGTTTTAGCTTTCTCCAGCGAGGTGCTCAACCCAGCTCAAGCTGGGCACAATCGGTGGTTCTCCCAGCGCTACCTTAGCCGATATAACGGGCGTAAGGTACCAAAACATGGGAGCCGGGCAAACCCAACTATTGACCCAAGACATGATTCGAGCCGATGCATATAATGCTATAAGTTCGGGGTGCCGCACTTGTGAAAGTGTTCGGACTTCTAACACCATATTCTGGGGAACTTAAGCCCCTGGTGTATTGGCCGTACCAAAGTGTACGGGTGCAACATGTCATGAAATGAACAAATAAATAAAGAAAGAAGTGTAATAATAGGCAAAAGCTATGTATTTTTTATTCGAAAAGGGACTGCGATGAAAGCAAAACGATACAAATAGTGCGATAAGCAAGGGATGGGATTATTTAACATGTCCCCCTCCAGGGGTAAGCTGCGGGATGGTATGTAAAACATGTATAATGCTCGAAGTAGAGACCACACAGACGATCGGCGCAGTTTTCTGCTTCCACGGCTTTTGCATCGTGAGTTCAGCGCGAATGCGGACAGGGCTTGGAGAACAGAGTCCTGAAAGTAAGAAAAATAAAAAAGAAAAAGAATGACACAATCGGGAGCCCCTGGTGCGGTTGAGCCGCATTCTTGGGCGTGCCGTGGTCGTGCCCCTCCCCTTATGCCCATGGTATCTCCAGAGCGTAGTTATGTCTGGCTAGTACTACCTTCGCAACTTCGTGAGGGCTGGGGTTGGGGCCGGATTGCTACGCATGCTCGGATCGTGCCAGGCGGTCTTGTTGTAGGTTACTCTGGGCGCGCTTGAAAGTGTCCGGTTGTTTATTGGCCGGACTGGAGAATTGCCTTAAGAGGCTGTTCTACGCTTCTGCCGCAAGGGCGGCCATATCCTCCTCAGTTCGGAGAGAGCGTTCGGTGTTTCCATTGACCGTGATTACGCCTCGAGGGCCTGGCATCTTTAGCTTGAGGTATGCGTAGTGCGGCACCGCATTGAATTTTGCGAATGCTGTTCGTCCGAGCAGTGCGTGATAGCCGCTGCGGAACGGGACTATGTCGAAGATTAACTCTTTGCTTCAGAAGATATCCAGGGATCCGAAGACCACTTCGAGTGTAACGGAGCCTGTACAATTGGCCTCTACACCTGGTATGACGCCTTTAAAGGTTGTCTTTGTGGGTTTAATCCTTGAGGGGTCTATGCCCGTTTTGCGCCTTGTATCCCGATAAAGCAGGTTCAGGCTGCTACCGCCGTCCATCGGGACTCTGGTGAGGTGAAATCCGTCAATAATTGGGTCACGAACCAATGCAGCGAAACCGCCGTGGCGGATGCTAGTGGGGTGGTCCTTCGATCGAAGGTGATCGGGCGAGCGGACCATGGGTTGAACTTGAGCGGCGGCTCCATCAGCGTATCGTCCCTTAAGCGCGCTTCCGCTCCCTTTTGGGTATGTGGGTTGCGTATATCATGTTCACCGTCCGCACTTGTGTGGGAAAACCCTTCTGTCCTCTATTGTTCGGCGGTCGGGGCTCTTCCTCGTCATCGCTATGCAGCCCCTTGTCGTTGTTTTCGGCGATTACCTTGCCTGCTTGCTTGAACACCCAACAATCCCTGTTGGTGTGGTTGGCTAGTTTTTCGGGGGTGCCATGTATCTGGCACAAGCGATCGAGTATTCGGTCCAAGTTGGACGGGCCCTGGGTATTTCTTTTGAATGGCTTCTTCCGCTGACCGGGTTTAGAGCCTCTGAATCCGGCATTTACTTCCGTATCTTCAGCATTATCACTGTTAATGCGAGGTTTATGCTTGTTGCGAAGCGACCTGCCATTGTTGTCCTTGGTATCCGAACTACCAGGGTGTTTGGCCAAGTTGTTGCTTCGAGCTAGCCAGCTGTCCTCTCCCGCGCAAAAGCGGGTCATGAGTGTGGTAAGGGCTGCCATGGATTTTGGCTTTTCCTGTCCTAGGTGCCGGGCTAGCCACTCGTCGCGGATGTTGTGTTTGAAGGCTGCTAAGCGCCTACGCATCCGGACGGTCGGCGATCTGATTTTTCTTTGTTAGGAACCGCATCCGTAATTGTCGGCGATTCTTCGGGCTGCTGAATTATATGGATAAGGTCATCGGCGTCTGGTGGTCGCACATATGTGCCTTGGAAGTTATCAAGGAATGTGGCTTCCAGGTCCTCCCAACAACTGATTGACTCTGCTGGCAAGCTGTTGAGCCAATGCCGAGCTGGTCCTTTAAGCTTGAGTGGGAGGTATTTGATGGCATGTAGATCATCACCGCGGGCCATGTTGATATGGAGGAGATAGTCCTCGATCAAGACCGCAGGATCTGTGGTACCATCATATGATTCGATGTTTACGGGCTTGAAGCCCTCAGGGATTTGATGATCCATTACTTCATCTGTGAAGCATAGTGGGTGTGCGGCGCCTCCGTATTGGGCTATATCACGACGTAGCTCATATGAGCTTTGTCTATTGTGTTCGGCCCGGCCGGGTTTCCTGTATCCGGCGTGACGGTAATCATCCCGTGTCATGGGGCGCCCACGCGATCCGTAGATCGATCTTGTATGCTTTGCCTTATCCTCCAATATATCTTGCAAGTCCGGCGCGTTTTCCCATGCCTTGGTACTTTTTGAGCGGCGTCGGGGTACGGCTAGAACGGAGGGTCTAGAGGCCTCTCTCGCTGACCACGGGTGGCGGTCTGCCATGTCGTCTGTTGGTGACTTGGGTGCTTCCTCCTCTGATCGAGGCAACGACCTGCGTTTGGGGTAGCTTTTGGAGGGGCGTTCGAGTTCATACTCTTGGCTGCAAGGACTTGATCCATCTGTCGACTAGCAGGTCTTGGTCAGCTCTAAGTTGTTGCTGCTTTTTCTTGAGGCTGCTTGTCGTGGCCATAAGCCTGCGTTTGAAACGCTCCTGTTCGGTGGGATCCTCAGGCATGACAAATTCGTCGTCGTCGAGGCTTGCCTCGTCTTCGTAGGGAGACGCATAATTATCGTCCTCTACCTCTCTTTCTGCCGCACTGTCGTGCAGACTTGCTTCTCCCTCCTCTTGCGCTGAGTCCTGCTGGAGGGGGTCATCTTCGGCACTGTCCGGGTGTTATTGTCTCCTAATAGCCGGCCTAATAGCCGCAATCGCCTTGGGGGTAAAGCGCCTCATTATCAAGGGCGATTCACAACTCCTCGTCAACTTCTCCAAAAAGATATACGAGCCGAAGGACGAGCACATGGAAGCCTACCTCGCGGAGGTTCGCAGGATGGAGAAAGCAGTTACAGTGGAGCTGCGGCATGTGCCTCGCGGTACCAATCAAGAGGCGGATGACATCGCCAAGAGGGCGTCAGGCGGCTGCCTCGAGGCTGACATCTTTGAAGAGCGACTCTTGAGCCCTCGGCGGCACCACCACTATCAAGCGTGGAGCAATCTCGGGAGGAGCTCCCCCAGCCGCCTGCCTCGGGAGCCCCGGTCTGCGGCCCGGCCTCAGGGGCACGCCTGCTTCTGGCGTTGGAGCCTCAGGAAGGGTGTTGGATCACAGAGGTCAAGAGCTACTTGACGCGGGGGACCCTGCCGGAGAAGGAGGAGGAGGCGGAGTGTGTGGCGCGGCAAGCCACGACCTACTGCATCAGGGATGGAGAGTGTCGGTGTCAAAACCGGCGGATCTCGAGTAGGGGGTCCCGAACTGTGCGTCTAGGCGGATGGTAACAGGAGACAAGGGACACGATGTTTTTACCAGTTGGGCCCTCTCGATGGAGGTAATACCCTACTCCTGCTTGATTAATATTGATGATATGGGTAGTACAAGAGTATTACCTCCATCGAGAGGGCCCGAACCTGGGTAAAAACATCGTGTCCCTTGTCTCCTGTTACCATCCGCCTAGACACACAGTTCGGGACCCCCTACCCGAGATCCGCCGATTTTGACACCGACATTGGTGCTTTCATTGAGAGTTCCTTGTCTCCTGTTACCATCCGCCTAGACGCACAGTTCGGGACCCCCTACCCGAGATCCGCCGATTTTGACACCGACATTGGTGCTTTCATTGAGAGTTCCTCTGTGTCGTCACCGATAGGCCCGATGGCTCCTTCGATCATCAACCACGACGCGGTCCAAGGTGAGACTTTTCTCCCCGGACAGATCTTCGTGTTCGGCGGCTTTGCACTGCGGGCCAACTCACTTGGCCATCTGGAGTAGATCGAAAGCTACGCCCCTGGCCATCAGGTCAGATTTGGAAGCTTGAACTATACGGCCGATATCCGCGGAGACTTGATCTTCGATGGATTCGAGCCGCAGCCGAGCGCGCCGCACTGTCTCGATGGGCATGATCTAGCTTCTGACGAGCGATTGCCACGGAGGCCGCACCAGCATCTGCTCCGACCCTCAATCCGGAGCAGGATTCCCCGACCGAGGACGAGTGGTTCAACACTGCCTCGGGGGCTACAATCTCTACGGTGATTGAGCCGAAATCTATCCCTTTCCCCTGCGAAGACCGTGACTCCAAGGTGCCGGACTCCTCTCCGGAATCCGAACCCTCCGCGCCCCTACCAATCGAATCCGATTGGGCGCCGATCATGGAGTTCACCGCCGCGGACATCTTTCAAGACTTTCGCCCTTTGGCGACATCCTGAATTCACTAAAGTCTCTCTCCTTATCCGGAGAGCCCTGGCGGATTACGGTCAGGAAGGTTGGGATATGCACGGCGAAGAAATTAAACGCCCACCGGCACCCACTTTGTAGCCACCGCCGATGATTTAACCGACATGCTCGACTTCGACTCGAAGACATCGACGGTATGGGCGGCGATGCGGAGACGACCAAGACCCAGCGCCTACAGGGCACTGGAAGGCCACCTCGTCATACGACATATACATGGTGGACATCCCAAAAGATGGGATGGAACAATGGAGGATGACCCCTCCAAGAAGCAACCGAAGCGCCGACGTCAGCGGCGCCGCTCTAAATCCCGCCACAGCAAAAACGGCGATTCTGGCACGGGAGATAATAACACCCCGGACAGTGGCGAAGACAACCTCCTCCAGCACGATTCAGCGCATGAGGATGGAGAAGCAAGTCCGCACGACAGTGCGGCAGAAGGAGAGGCTGAGGACGATAATTATGCGCCCCCCTCCGAAGATGAGGCAAGCCTCGACGACGACAAATTTGTTGTACCAGAGGATCCCGCCGAACAGGAGCGTTTCAAACGCAGGCTTATGGCCATGGCAAGCAGCCTCAAGAAAAAGCAGCAACAGCTTAGAGCTGACCAAGACCTGCTAGCTGACAGATGGACTGATGTCCTTGCAGCCGAAGAGTATGAACTCGAACGCCCCTCCAAAAGCTACCCCAAACGCAGGCTGTTGCCTCGATCAGAGGAAGCACCCAAGTCACCAGCGTACGACATGGCAGACCAGCCACCTCGTGGCCGCGATAGAGAGACCTCTAGACCCTCCATTCAAGCTGTACCCCGACGCCGTTCAAAAAGTACCAGGGCATGGGAAAACACGCCGAACTTGCGAGATATATTGGAGGATAAGGCAAAACATACAAGATCAATCTACGGATCGCGTGGGCGCCCAACGACGCGGGATGATCACCGTCACGCCGGATACAGAAACTCAGGCAGGGCCGAACACATTAGACAAAGCTAATTTGAGCTGCGTTGTGATATAGCCCAATACAGAGGCGCCGCACACCCACTTTGCTTCACAGATGAAGTAATGGATCATCAAATCCCTGAGGGTTTTAAACCCGTAAACATCGAATCATACGATGGTACCACAGATCCTGCGGTTTGGATCGAGGATTATCTCCTCCATATCCACATGGCCCGCGGTGATGATCTACATGCCATCAAATACCTCCCCCTCAAGCTTAAAGGACCAGCTCGGCATTGGCTTAACAGCTTGCCAGCAGAATCAATTGGTTGTTGGGAGGACACGGAAGCCGCATTCCTTGATAACTTCGGGGCACATATGTGCGACCACCGAACGCCGATGACCTTAGCCATATAATTCAGCAGCCGGAAGAATCGGCCAGCAATTACGGACACGGTTCCTAACAAAGAAAAATCAAATTGTTGACTGTCCGGATGCAGAGGCCCTTGCAGCCTTCAAACATAACATCCATGACGAGTGGCTTTCCGGCACTTAGGACAGGAAAAGCGAAATCTATGGCAGCCCTCACAACCCTCATGACTCGCTTTTGTGCGGAGAGGACAGCTGGCTAGCTAGAAGCAACAACTTGGCCAAACACCCTGATAGTTCGGATACCAAGGACAGCAATGGCAGGTCGCGTCGCAACAAGAATAAGCGCCACATTAACGGCGATAATACTGAAGATACGGCCGTCAATGCCGGATTCAGAGGCTCTAAACCCGGTCAGCGGAAGAAGGCATTCAATCGAAATACCGAGGGCCCGTCCAACTTGGACCGAATACTCGATCGCTCGTGCCAGATACATGGCACCCTCGAAAAACCAGCCAATCACACCAATAGGGATTGTTGGGTGTTCAAGCAAGCAGGCAAGTTAAGTGCCGAACTCAATGACAAGGGGCTGCATAGCGATGACAAGGAAGAGCCCCGGCCGCCAAAAAATAGAGGACAGAAGGGTTTTCCCACACAAGTGCGGACGGTGAACATGATATACCCAACCCACATACCCAAAATGGAGCGGAAGCGTGCACTACGGGACGTATATGCGATGGAGCCAGTCGCCCCAAAGTTCAACCCATGGTCTTCCTGCCCGATCACCTTCGATCGAAGGGACCACCCCACAAGCATCCGTCACGGCTGTTTCATTTGCATTGGTTCTTGACCCAATTATTGGCGGATTTCACCTCACCGTAGTCCCGATGGATGGCGGTAGCAGCCTGAACTTGCTTTATCGAGGATACGGTCGCCAAAATGGGCATAGACCCCTCAAGGATTAAACCTACAAAGACGACCTTTAAAGGCGTCATACCGGGTGTAGAGGCCAATTGTACGGGCTTAGTCACACTCGAAGTGGTCTTCGGATCCTCGGATAACTTCCAAAGCAAAGAGTTAATCTTCGACATAGTCCCGTTCTGCAGCGGCTATCATGCATTGCTCGGACGAACCGCATTTGCAAAGTTCAATGCGGTGCCGCACTACGCATACCTCAAGCTCAAGTGACAGGCCCTCGAATAGTAATCACGGTCAATGGAAACACCGAATGCTCCCTCCGAACGGAGGAGCACACGGCGGCCCTCGTGGCGGTGGTGCAAAGCAGCCTCTCACGGCAATTCTCGAGTCCGGCCACTAAACTTCCGGACACTGCCAAGCGCGCCCGGAGTAACCTACAACAAGACCGCCTGGCACGATTCAAGCACGCCAGAGCAATCCGGCCCCAACCCCAGCCCTCGCGAAGTTGCGAAGATAGTACTACGCGTACATAACTACGCTCTGGAGATACCATGGGCATAAGGGGAGGGGCATGACCACGGCACGCCAAGAATGCGGCTCGACCGCACCAGGGGCTCCCGATTGTGTCATTCTTTTTCTTCTTTCTTTCCTTTTTTCAGGACTCCGTTTTCAGAAGTCCTGTCCCGGCACTAGAATCGCCGAACTCACGATGCAATAGCCAGGGAAGCGTAGCTACGTCGAGTTTTCAGGTGGTCCCTATTACGAGCATTATACCTGTTTTACATACCATCCCGCAGCTTACCCCTGGAGGGGGACATGTTAGATAGTCCCATCCCTTGCTTATCGCACTATTTGTATCGTTCTGCTTTCGTTGCAGTACCTTTCTGAATAAACAATACATAGATTTTGCCTATTATTGCACTATTTTTTATCTATATATATGTTCATTTCATGACATGTTGCACCCGTACACTTTGGTACGGCCAATACGCCAGGGGCTTAAGTACCCCAAAAATTATGGTGTGATAAGTCCGAACACTTTCACAAGTGCGACACCCTGAACTTATAGCATTATATGAATCGGCTCCGAATCATGTCTTGGGTCAATAGTTGGGTTTTCCCGGCTCCCGTGTTTTGGTACCTTACGTTCCGTTATATCGGCTAAGGTAGCACCGGAGAACCATCGCGATTGTGCCCAGCTTGAGCTGGGTCGAGCACCTCAGTGGAGAAAGCTAAAACTGACCGTCATGATAGGGCGAGAGTCGGCCGCTGTTCGAGAGGTTTTTTCGGGTCCCTAAAGACTTATGCCGCTTAGAGCGAGGAACCGGAGTTGTGCGGCCAAGGCGTGGTTAGCGCCCCGAACTCGGTCTTCCGAATACTAGGGCCTTCGCCGAAATTTAAAATTATAGAATTCTATGGCTAAGTGAGAGTGTTCAAGCATTATAAGTCAAGTTGCCTTGTTCGTTGTGTTGAGCGCCTCCCTAGATGGACCCAAGAATGGGAACAAGAGTGCTCAAGTTTATCCCGAACACCCCAAAGACTTTCGTGGCATGGGGGCTGAAGCCAACGACTTGCCATCTCTCAAATTTGATAAACGGCCGCCTGAAGGTAATATTTTAAATTAACAAGCGTTGCTTAGCGCATATAAACAAGTTTTCAGCGTCTGAGGATAAAAAATGCAAGTCTATTAAAAAATTACATCTTTGGAGCACTCATCCGCTATTCGGCGGGCACCCTTCAGGAGGCCCTCGTAGTACATTTCGGGCGTGCGATGCTCCTTGCCCTTTGGTGGCCCGTCCGTCACAAGCTTCTCCGCATCTAGCTTGCCCCAGTGCACTTTAGCACGGGCAAGGGCCCAACGGACACCTTCAATGCAGACAGAGCGCTTGATGACTTCAATCCGTGGACAAAGGCCCACCACCGGCCGCACCAAGCCAAGTAGCTCCAGGCATGGCCTCCAATGGTTGGCCAACCGGCGCTACAAAGGCCCTTCATGGCCTTTTCGGCAACCTTGTGGAGCTCGACCAGCTGCTTCAGCTGGTCGCTCAGGGCACCGGATGTCCGGCCTCGACATCTTTGGGACCGAACACCTTTTTCGCCGAGCTCCCTCCTTGGCGCGATAGAATGCGGCAACATCAGACACACTACGGGGCAAATCTGCGAATGCTCCTGGAGAGCTCCGAATCCGGGTAAGTAATAGGTAACTCACTTTCACATGCCTGCTTTGCATAAAGAATGCCTTACCCGCCGCTATCTTCTTTACGGAGTGAATTCCTTGGAGGGCTTTTTGGGCCTCGGCCTTAGCAGCTTTGGCACTCTCAAGAGCCGAGGCGAGCTCGGACTCTCGAGTCTTCGAGTCACGCTCCAAACTCTCGTGTTTTCCACGAGAGCTTGGAGCTCTTGCCGTACCTTGGCCAGCTGCGCCTCCCCCTTCTCTCGCTCGATGCATTCCGCAGCCGCTTTGTTTTCGGCCACGGACACCGGTTCCTTCAAGGTCGCCACCTCGTTCGTGGCCCGTGCAGTACCCATGTTATTCCTGTTATTTATTTTTTATTTTGGCAACCAAAACCTTTTCTATAAGGTATTTTTCTTAATAAGGTATTATTTACCTTCCTTGTCCTCGAGCTGCTTCTTGGCTTGTCCGAGCTCGTTCTCGGACCGCTCGAGGTTCTGCTTCAGTGCATCGACCTCTGCAGTCTTGGCCAGAGGTCAGCGCAGCCTGCATTCCCATATTGACATCCTTATGTTAGACTCCTGCGTATATCTTTTTAGATCCTCAGTCCGGCTTTTCTTTCCGAACACCGAACTAAGCATCAGGGGCTACTGTCTATGCGGTAATATTTTTACATATTCTAAACTTACCTCAAAGACTGTTAGAAGGCTGGTACAGGCTTCGGTAAGCCCGCTCTTGGCGGACTGAACTGTCCGGATCACCGCACTCATAACAGTGCGGTGCTCCTCCTCGATGGAGGCGTTGTTAAGCGCCTTCAGTAAGCTATCCGGTGCCTCCGGTTGGACGGAGGACACCGACGTCTTACCCTTCTAACGAAGGGACCGCTTGCCGAACTCCGGAACCACTAAAGGTTCCGGCATGGAGTTCGGACAAGGGTCGGGCTTAGAGCCCCTGAGGGTCTTGGCCCCCACGCGCCTGGAGTCCGGGAGGTCGCCTTGTGGCGCCTCCTGCGCCACCTCCTCTTGACCAGGCCCCCTTGGGGCGCCACCTCGGCGTCGTCCAGCAGAGGCGAGGAGGCGGTCGGAAGCGAAGTACTCTCCATTTTCGACGAACCCAGGGACCCGCTCGTCGAAGCGGCTAGATCGCTCTTGGGCGGGCTGCATGATTGTTCGACATTAGAGAACACTATGCAATAATGAAAAAGCAATGGGCATCCGAACACTTACGATCTCGCCAGGGGCTTGGCCCGTGTTGGCCAATCCTCCTCATCGCTGTCGACGTTGGTGGAGAAGTCCGGAGGAAGGGTTCTTCCTTTCTTGGACCCTCCGGCCTCCCCAGTTGGGGCGGCCTTCCTTTTCCTCTCCTACCCCCGGGGAGAAGCTTCTTTTCCTTCTCCTCGTCCTCAGAGAAGATTACGCTTCAGAATCGGCGGCAAGGCGTCGGGAGCTCCTTCGAGTTCCCATGGCCTCCTTCTTGGCCTTCTTCTCCGGCACCACATGGGGTGCCGGAGCCAGCAGCCCCGTCAATCGGGCGTCCGCTGGGTCTTCTGGCAAAGGAGCCGGACAGTTAATCTGTCCGGACGTCTTCAGCCAGTCCTGTCAAAGATTAGGGAGTTTTAGATCCCACATAGAGTCAATCTATGAAAAAAGAGTCCCGTAAAGGGCAAAATAACTTACCTCGCCGGCTGGACGTTGCGAGCTGTACCCGCGATCTTCGGTAGCGGATGAGGGAGCCTCGGCGCCCTTGAACAGCCCCTTCCAGGCGTCTTCGTACGTAGTGTCGAAGAGCCTTTTTAGAGTCGAGTGTTGTGCCGGATCGGACTCCCATAATTTGAAGGCCCGTTGTTGGCATGGGAGGATCCGGCGGATGAGCATCACCTGGATTACGTTGACAAGCCTGAGATTCTTGTCCACCAGGTTTCGGATGCATGTTTGGAGTCCGCATGTCTCGTCTGAATTCCCCCAAGTCCGGCCCGTCTCTTTCCATGACGAGAGCCGTGTGGGGAAGCCAGATCTGAATTCGGGGGCCGCCACCCATTTGGGGTCGCGTGGCTCGGTGATGTAGAACCACCCCGGTTGCCACCCCTTTATTGTCTCCACAAAGGAGCCCTCGAGCCATAGGACTTTGGCTATCTTGCCAACCATGGCGCCTCCGCACTCCGCTTGACGGCCGCCCACTACCTTCGGCCGGACGTTGAAGATCTTCAGCCATAAGCCAAAGTGGGGCTGGATGCAGAGGAAGGCCTCGCACACGACGATGAACGCCGAGATGTTGAGGATGAAATTCGGGGCCAGGTCGTGGAAGTCCAGGCCGTAGTAGAACACGAGCCCCCGAAAAAATGGGTGAAGTGGAAAACCTAGTCCGCAGAGGAAGTGGGGGAGAAACACCACCCTCTCATGGGCCTGGGGGTTGGAATGAGCTGCCCCTCGTCGGGAAGCCTGTGCGCGATGTCGCCGGACAATTATCCGGCCTCCCACAGTCTTGTGATGTGCCCCTCCGTGACGGAGGAGGCCATCCACCTGCCTCCCGCTCCTGACATGGTTGTAGAAAGGTTGAGGTGGGATGTGAGGACTTGGGCGCTGGAGCTCGAGTGCGCGGAAATGGATGAGCAAAGGAGGAAGAAGGCGTAGGTGAGAAGGTGGATCCTTATCCCCTTATATAGACGGACGAAGCTATGCGTCCCCCACCAGCCTGGTAAAACTCGCTTATCTCCCAAGCGCCGTAATCAATGGCGTGGATGGGTTACGCACGTCCGTATTGATGAGAATCCCGGAATAAGGGGGCACGATCTATGCTTTGATAAGACGTGCAAGGGAAACCGCCTCGCCAAACGCGCTAAGGTGGAACGGTAAAAAACGATTCATATAAAGGCTTGGCCATGGTGTGATGTCACGTCGCGGAATACGTCAGCAGATCTGTGCAAAGGTTATTCTCTCTACGGTGGTATGTGGAACTTGTTTTGCAGAGCCGGACACTATCCTGGTGTTCAAAACCTTCTATGAAGTATTCGGAGGAGGAACCCGCCTTGCAATGCCGAAGACAATATGCGCGCCCGGACTTCGTCGTCATTGAAGCCTGGTTCAGGGGCTACCGAGGAGTCCTAGACTAGGGGTGTCTGGATAGCGGACTATCGTCACGGCGGACTCCAAGACTAAGAAGATACAAGATTGAAGACTTCGTCCCGTGTCCGGATGGGAATTTCCTTGGCGTGGAAGGCAAGCTTGGCGATACGGATATGTAGATCTCCTACCATTGTAACCGACTGTGTAACCCTAACCTATCCAGTGTCTATATAAACCGGAGGGTTTTAGTCCATAGGACGAACAACAATCATACCATAGGCTAGCTTCTAGGGTTTAGCCTCTACGATCTCGTGGTAGATCTACTCTTGTACTACCCATATCATCAATATTAATCAAGCGGGAGTAGGGTATTACCTCCATCGAGAGGGCCCGAACCTGGGTAAAAACATCGTGTCCCTTGTCTCCTGTTACCATCCGCCTAGACGCACAGTTCGGGACCCCCTACTCGAGATCCGCCGGTTTTGACACCGACACTCTCCATCCCTGATGCAGTAGGCCGTGGCTTGCCGCGCCACACACTCCGCCTCCTCCTCCTTCTCCGGCAGGGTCCCCCGCGTCAAGTAGCTCTTGAGCTCTGTGATCCAACACCCTTCCTGAGGCTCCAACGCCAGAAGCAGGCGTGCCCCTGAGGCCGGGCCGCAGACCGGGGCTCCCGAGGCAGGCGGCTGGGGGAGCTCCTCCCGAGATTGCTCCACGCTTGATAGTGGTGGTGCCGCCGAGGGCCTGAAGAGTCGCTCTTCAAAGATGTCAGGCTCCTGAGGCAGCCGCCTGGACGCCCTCTTGGCGATGTCATCCGCCTCTTGATTGGTACTGCGAGGCACATGCTGCAGCTCCAGCCCCCAGAACTGTTTCTCCATCCTGCGAACCTCCGCGAGGTAGGCTTCCATGTGCTCGTCCTTCGGCTCGTATATCTTTTTGGAGAAGTTGACGAGGAGTTGTGAATCGCCCTTGATAATGAGGCGCTTTACCCCCAAAGCGACTGCGGCTATTAGGCCGGCTATTAGGCCGGCTATCAGTCCTTCATATTCTGCTATGTTGTTGGAGACCTTTTCCCCGTGCTGGAAACAGAGCTGCACGGCATAATAGAGCTTGTCCTGAGTATGGGATACGAGCACTGCCCCGGCCCCCGCACCATGTCGGGAGAATGCCCCGTCGAAGTGCATGACCCAGCCGTCCGGTGCCTCGCTCCCCGGGGAAAGTGATCGGTCTTCGACTGCTTCGAGCCCGGGTGCCTCCGTCCATTCTGCCACGAAATGTGCCAATGCGGCCCCCTTGATGACTCTGGTTGTGCTGAATTCGAGTTGAAACGCTTGCAGTCTGATGTTCCACTCGGCGACTCTTCCAGCTGAGTTGGGGCTCCTGAGCACCCTCTCCAGAGGGTATGCTGAGACGACCTTGATGGGATGACCTTGGAAGTAGTGCCACAACTTGCGTGAGGCTACCAATAGCACGAGGAGGAGTTTTTGGGGCATGGGGTACCGTGCCCTCACGTCCCGTAGCACCGTGCTGATGAAGTACACGGGGTGCTCGACAAGGCTGTGAGCGCTGGCGCTTCTCGCGTCCTTCGTAGGTTGGGGCACCTCCCGAGACGACGGAGCCCCCCAGCGCTTGGTTGCTCGGTGAGGCCTCTCCAGCTCCGGGCGCGCTTTCCTGCTGCGGCTAATCCTCTTCGGCCGCGGTCGCGGTCTTCGTGAGGCTCTCTTGGCTTCTCTTCGCTTCTGCCCGGAGGGCAGTTGCGGCCTTGGCCTGATGCTCTTCCCTGACCGCCACCAGGGATGTGCTAGCAGAGTAGGGAGTGGCCGCGAGGTAGAGCACCAGAGGCTCCCGAGGATGTGGAGCTACCATCACCGGAGGGTTGGTAAGGTACCTCTTGAGTTCTTGGAATGCCTTATCGGCCTCTTCAGTCCATTCAAAGGGGCCCTTCTTCTTCATCAGCTTGAAGAATGGCAGTGCTCGTTCCCCCAGCTTGGAGATGAAACGTCCTAGCGCGATCACACGTCCAGTGAGTTTCTGCATTTCTCTGTGGGTCTTTGGTGGGCTCATGTCTTCGACTGCTTTGACCTTTTCCAGGTTGGCCTCGATGCCACTATGGGACACGAGGAAACCCAGGAGCTTGCCCGAGGGGACTCCAAATACGCACTTCTCCGGGTTGAGCCGTAGATCCACTTTATCAAGGCTCGCGAAGGTTTCTTCCAAGTCCTGTATCAGGGTTTTCGCCTCCCGAGACTTCACTACAATGTCATCGACGTACGCCCTGGCATTCCTCCCGAGCTGTCGGCCCAGGGCGATGTGCATCAGCCGCTGAAAGGTCGTGCCTGCGTTGCGCAACCCAAACGGCATGCAGATATAGCAGTACACTCCGCACGGGGTCAGGAAAGCCGTTTTTCCACGTCTTCCACCGCCATCTTGATCTGGTGATAGCCTGAGAAGGCATCCAGGAAGCACAGCAGGTCACACTCAGCGGTGGAGTCGACGATCTGGTCAATGCGAGGAAGCGGAAATGGATCATGTGGGCAGGCCTTGTTGAGGTTGGTGAAGTCGACACACATACGTTCCTTTCCCCCTTTTTTGGCACGACAACTGAGTTGGCCAGCCAATCCGGGTAGCGGACCTCGCGAATAACCCCTGCTGCCTCTAGCTTGCGGGTCTCTTGGACGATAAAAGCTTGTTTCTCTGTGGACTGTCGCCTCGCCTTCTGCTTCACGGGGCGCACGTTGGGGCACACGTTGAGGTGATGCTCAATCACGCCCCTCGGGACCCCCGCCAACTGATCAGGTCCCCATGCGAACACCTTCTTGTTCGCGCGCAGGAACTTTACCAAGGCCTCCTCCTGCTTGGGTTCGAGGTTTGCACCTATGGTGAAGGTGGCGTCAGTGGACCCGTCCTCGTCGACTGGTACCTGCTTGGTTTCCGCCTTGTTTTGAGTGAATAGCTGCTTCTTCTTGGACGGCGCAGCCCCCTTGGGCTCGGGGGCGTCAGCGCTGGCGGGCCGTGCCGCCGCAGCCGCCTTGAAAACAAGCTTGAGCGCCTGCAGTGCATCTCTGGTGTTTCCTGACACGGTAAGGACGCCGCTGCTCCCGGGCATCTTCATAAGGTCGTACACCGGGTGAGTTGCTGCCATGAACCGGGCCAAGGCCGGGTAGCCGAGTATGGCGTTGTACGGGAGGCTGATGGGGGCGATGTCGAAGTCGATCAGCTCCGTACGGAAGTTGTCGCAGGTGCCGAAGGTCACCGGGAGGCGAGTTTGCCCCAGGGAGGCGGTGGAACCGGCTCCGACTCCCGAAAAAGGCCTGCTGGGCTGGAGCCGCTCTGGTGGCACATGGAGGAGGCTGAAGGCCTCCACAGAGAGCACGTTGAGTTCGGCTCCATCGTCGATGAGGGCACTGGTGACTGCCACTTCGCAGATGGTGGGGGTGCACAACATCGGAAGTGCTCCCGTACCGGCGGGGTTGGAGGGGTGATCGTCCGAGTTGAAGAGCAGGTCGGCCTCGGGCGCCACCCAGCCCGGCGGGGCTCCCTGATGCCTGGAGGCGGTGGCGATCTGGCGGGTGAACGGCTTGATGTGGCGGCTTGAAGGTGGCGCCAGTGAGCCGCCCGGGAGAGCTGCGACGACCGGGGGCGCCGGCCCGGCGTGATGGGCGAGGTAGAGGTCGTGCAGCTCCCCCAACAGGCCTGCTGCTCGTCACCCGCTGGGCCGGTAGCAGCATTGGCGGCAGGCGACGGGGAACGACGGGGGCGTCAGCCGATAGGAGCCGTCCGGGCGACTCGAGCGGCGCGATCAGCCCGACGCTCGGCGCGGGCTCGGCGAGCGTCAGCCATGGACACGACGGAAGATCACACGCGACCAGCGGAAGAAAGATTCTGGTGCACCCCTACCTGGCGCGCCAAATGTCAGATTTCGGGTTCCGGCAGACCCTTGAGGTTCGAACACTGGGGTGCGCGCGGAGATCTTTCCCCTACCAGCTCACTTGTGGATGGTTAGCAAGGGACCTAAACTAGGAAGAAGAACACACAAGGGACACGAGGTTTATACTAGTTCAGGCCACCATTGTGGTGTAATACCCGACTCTAGTTTGTGGTGTGGTGGATTGCCTCAGGGGCTGACGATGAACAGTACAAAGGAGGAACAGCCTTGCGAGGGGCTGTTCTTGAGCTGGTGCGATGGACTGCTTGGGTGAGTCCAGCCGCTTCTCTCTCTCTCTCTAGTAGGTTTGACCTGACTTGGTCAGTCCTTCTGCCCTTCCTGTTCCGATCGGTCCCCTTCTTCGTTTGGTGGCTAGTCCTATTTATAGAGGGAGGCCCTGGGCCTCTTCCCAAATAATGAGCGGGAAGGGCGCCAACAATTGGCCATTTCAAAGGGGAACATCTAGTACACTTATCCTGACTAAAGTTGGTCTTCGGCTGCCAAAGGCTCTGATGGTGACGCCGTCCTGGGCTCCACGGTGACCTCCTTCCTGCTGCTCTGCTGGTCTTGGTCTTGTTGCACCGAAGCGGTAACCTTTGCCTGATGCCTTGGCATGTGCTTGCCTCCTTTGCACCAAAGGGGAAACGAGGACACTGCACAGGCCGGCGCCCGCCTGGCGCCCGCTTGGTCTCGATCGTCATTGCTTGCGTCACGGGGCACCCTCGTGAGGTACCCTGCCTTGATCTCTCCGCCTCCTCATGAGCCTGCCTGACGAGGCTGCTCCTGAGGAGGGTTCCCGTCGTCCGCCCCGTGAGGCTTGGCCCCTCGCGAGGGTCTTGAGCTTTAGCTGATGAAGCTGGGTCGTGCTGGGCCCCCACTTGAGCCATGCCGCAGGCCGTAGGTAGGCAAGTCTGGGGACCCCCGTTCGCAGAACGCCGACAGCTAATGAAGGATTTGATGCAAAAAATTTACATGCTCCTGGTGATGAACATATAGTGTCTAATGAGGGATCTAATGGAAGCATTTTGCAAGCTCATTGAAGAATTTAGTGTCTAACGATGATCTACTATGTTGAGAGAGACAGAGATTTGTAGGCATTGATGACAAGCAAATTATAGTGCATTTTCATAGCTTGAGGAAACGTCGAGGCCATCTACCAGAAAGTCCCCGTATCATGACAACATAGCATAAATACTTTTCTAATCTGTTGTTTGAAACTATTGGCATACTTGTGCAGGATAGATATATTGATATGCAGTTTGCGCACTAGTTATACGTGCAATTACACTTTGATATTTTCAGCCAGAACGAATAATTCAAGCGGTACATGACCATGTTTGTAGTCCTTGTACACCATGTGTGCATTTTGTGCTTTTGGTGCTTGCATCATTTAGTGTTTATAATCTGAACTACTTTGGATCATTAGCTGGTTTTCAAAGTGCATGTAGCTTCACATTTCTCAAGTTATGTTGATTTCCGGAGTGCAAGTGCCTTCGTATTTTTTAAGTTAAATGTTCGCCCCTAGTAACTTGAATTCGTGGATCAGCCACTGCACACAAATCATACACGAATGCCAGTACGAATTAAATGAAATGCAGGGACTTACGCTAGCTCGTTGTACAGGCTCACTGCAGCTCTGCTTGTTCTTGGGATGTTCCATGTACAAATCCATGTTACCACTTGCTTGGATGTGCAGTCCTTATGCTCCTTGCATCTCCCTCTGCATTTTTGACACGGCGAATGGTTGATCGAATAAGAGGAATCGACCTTGATGTTGTACCGGAGGACAGATACTTACAAGGTTATACGGGTGTGCAGGATGTGTACCAAATCCCGTAGCGCCGTCATGCTTCCCTAAACGATGGATTTGCTTGTTTCAGATGATATCTCCAGAAGAAATAAGAGTTAAAGTCAGAGTTGCATAGGCGTGTAAGCTAAGAGAGCAGTGAAAGGTTATCCAAACATCGTCGGAACAGTGCACAAGGGAGTGATGTGTGGATACCTAGTTCGTGCCGGCGTTTGGGCATGCTCGCCTAGCTAGAGTGTGGGTCACTTTAGAGCCGTTGAGGGTGATGCGCTGGCGTTGGCTGGCCGCGCACGGATGTAGATCTTGAGTGGCAGCGGAGCGCTACGATGCGGTGGACGAGACCGTTGGTGAAGCCCCAACGGCCTCGAGGGGCGGAGGTGCGACGATGTGCTCGGTGAAGTAGCCCCGGTGAGCTGGGAGACGGCGTCGGTGAAGCGCACCTGATGCGGTGGAACTCGGTGTCTGTGAGGCACGTCGGTTGCGGCGGCCGACGTTGTCGGTGGACCACCCGGTGCGGTGGACGAGGGCGTAGATGAGGTAGCTCGGTTGCGGTGGTGAAGCGCGACCGTCGTCTTCGTCGTCTTCGTCCGGCACAGAGGTGGGGAACGGTGGGGAAAGAAACGAGACGAGGGGCGATTCGAGGGTTGGCGGCGAATTAGGGATTTGAGCAATCTGGGCACGGAAGCGGACGGTGGAGAAGAGAGATTTTGCAGGGCTGGACTTGGGGCCGCTAGATATTTCAATCCGAAACTTTGTCCTATGATACAATTCATATGTATATGATCAACACCATGGTAGTGAGAAAACTTTTGGATGGATTCAAACATATGACCTACAAAATAGCACAACAAACTGAGTCAATGTCAACTTTTCGAAACTTAGTATGGCTCGAATTCGAAATAATTACCTGTATGACTGGTCTTCGGTTCAAATCTTATACTGTACACCGAATTGAAACATCGATGTTAAGTCTCGCACTATGTATACTCAAATGTTGTTTTTAGCCCCCCCCCCCCCCGCACAAACGCTACATACTTCCTGTAACGGTCAGTCTTCCTCTCCTAACCACTTTAGGAAGCTATCAGTTTCCAACACACATTCATTCTTTCTCTCCATGTTTCGATCTCTAAGTCTCTCAACTACACAACCCCTTTTTCCACTCTGTTACCAAATGTATTTACCTCACACACCCACCATTGCACCCCATGCCAAGCTCTCACTCTCTCTCCCCCCTCTCCCTCTCACCCTCTCGCGCTAAATACATGCATTGCCTATCTAGCCCCCCCAACCTCTCGTGCGCACGCAGGCACGTTGTATATCTAGGTCACTCCCTCGAGACTGTCTCACTCTTTCTTCTGCACGGCGGGCCACACTCGCTCAACCTCGCTGTAACACCCCGGATGTAACTTTCCATATTTGTAACTCCAACTCTTGCCATTTTCGGCATTGTGATATGATATTCCCTCCGTGGTTGGGTTTTTCTTCATTTTTCATTTTGTCCATGTCATGCATTTCATATCATGTCATCATGTGCATCGCATTCGCATACGTGTTCGTCTCATGATTCCAGCATTTTCCCCGTTGCCGTTTTGCAATCCGGCACTCCTACATGCACCGGCGCACCCCTCTTGTCTCTTTTTCGTGAGCGGGTGTTAAACGTTCTCGGAATGGACCGAGGCTTGCCAAGTGGCCTTGGTACACCACCGGTAGACCACCTGTCAAGTTTCGTGCCATTTGGAGGTCGTTTGATACTCCAACGGTTAACCGGGTAACCGCGAAATCCTCTTGTGTGTTGCAGCCCAACACCCCTTCAAAACAGCCCAATAACCCATCTCAATCACTTCCATGCTCTCCGTCGTCGGATTACGATCGTGTGGGCGAAAACTGCACTTCATTTGGAGCTTCCTAGCTCCTTCTACCTATAAAAACACCTCCTCCCCCGAAATCCCGGATCAACTCCACCCCTAACCCTAGCCCCGCTCCTCTCCACGCCGCCGGACACGTCCGGTCCGGACGGACAACGTCCGCCGCCGCCCCGGCCAACCGCAGCGTGCCACGTGGGCGAGCGCCCATATCGCCACGCCCGGCCATGGAGCCCGCCCTGGCCCCGAGGCCCATCGCCCGTCGCCCGCCGCTGGCGCCCAGCGCCTCCCTCCTCCCGCCCGGCCACCCTAGGGCTGCCACCCGGCGAGGCTCCCCGCCGTCCGCCACCTCCTCCGCCTCGACCCAGCCTGTCCCGCCAGGCCTCCCGCGTCGCCCGGCCCCGGATCCGGCCGGCGCGGCCCTCCTCCGGCCGGCTCCCTCCTCCGGCGTCCTCTCCCTCTCCGGCCGCCGCTGCTTCGAACTCCGGCGACCTCGACTTCCGGATCTGAGATCCAAAACGAGGGTTGACTTCTTTCTCCCCCGAAATAAGTTATTTATTCTGTAGATTATTTGTTGCATTTTCATCGCACCATAACTCTCTACTCGTGGCTCCGATTTGGGCGTATAGCATACCGAATTGTTCGCCTCGACGAGTACATCATTTCATCTCATTGCATCATTTTCAGTTGAGCCCATATTGATGCCAGAAATGCTGTTAGAAGAGGGCTATGTGATGTTAGTTTCAGATTCTTATCAGAATATGCACTTTTGTCATTTTTTCCATGATTGATGTGTGCATCCTATGAACTTGAGTCCTGCATGTGTTTTGTAATATGCCATTACATATTTACAGGGGTGTATGCCATGTATTTTTGTGATCTCTGTGGTGACTAGCACAAGCATGCAAACTAGGCTTCATGATGTTGCTGATTTCATTACTCACTGATATTTTTATGCCATGTAAACTTGATGCTACAGAGAGATCCATGCTTATTTTGAGATACTTAATTAAGGATGTTTTGAACATATGGTTATTCTCTATCCATCCATGCCCTTGTTTGCAATTATGGAGTGCCATAGTTTGAGTCAATCGAGCTCTACTTTTACTATAAAATGTTTCCTGGCAGGTTGTTTACATGTTATTCAATTTTGCCAAGGTTGTAGTTGATCCGTGTATGCTATGATGTTGTTCTTGCCATGTATAGCTTCTATGCCATGTCTTCTTGATGGATGTATTCTTAGTTTATCATGTAATGCTCTGTAGTGAGTGCATCGAGCTCGCGAAGATGCCTTCGTAATTCTGTCAATGTCATGCCCTGTTTGCTGAATCTGTTAACGGAACTTGCTATATTGACATGGGTGATATTACATTTTATGATCCCTTTTGGCTCTTGGTCAGTAAGGGACTTTTGTTCAATGCCTTGAGCAAATTCATTCCATGCCATATTTTGCTATGTCTTGTTCCTGTAGCAGGCTGTTTGCTTGCTCTAAACATGCCTTCCTGATGTTAATTTCTGGCATGTTAGTATTTTCTCCATGAAGCTGATATATTTTGCACTTTTGCCATGCTTGTTTGGACCTGTTATGGTATGAATTAGCCGTAGATCACTGTTCATCTTTTGTCAAGCATCTTGAGTAGATCACTGCCATATGCTTTGTTGGTACGTTTAGGTGCAGTAGCTTAATTTCTTGTTGCTTGCTATGTGGCATCATGTCATAATGGCAGATTTGTGCCATTCTTGTTTTGCTTGCCATTTGCAAACCGTGCATCCGATTCCGGTGTTCTTTATATCAATTTCAACCGAAATCATCTCACCTTTCCAGCGGCATACTTGGTTTGCCAAGTTGATGCCTTGTTCATCATTTTCCTTCCGGAGCACGCATACGCATTGCATATCACATCTCGCATGTCATGCCATGTATTGCATCATGTTGCTTGTGCATTGCACCATGATTTATTGTGTTTCCATTGCTTGTGTTCTTGCTTTGGGTAGAGCCGGGAGACGAGAACGCTTACGAGGAACCTGTTGAGAACGCTTACGAGGATCAAGCTTTCCACAACTCTGAGAACTTTGCAGGCAAGATGACCATACCCTCGAAATCACTTCTATCTTTGCTTGCTAGATGCTCGCTCTTTTGCTATGCATATGCTACGTTACCTACCACTTGCTATATCATGCCACCCATATTGCCATGTCAAACCTGTAACCATCCTTTCCTAGCAAACCGTTGATTGGCTATGTTACCGCTTTCGCTCAGCCCCTCTTATAGCATTGCTAGTTGTAGGTGAAGATGAAGTTGGTTCCATGTTGGAACATGGATATTTTGGGATATCACAATATCTCTTATTTAATTAATGCATCTATATACTTGGTAAAGGGTGGAAGGCTCGGTCGTATGCCTGGTGTTTTGTTCAACTCTTGCCACCCTAGTTTCCGTCATACCGGTGTTATGTTCCTTGATTTTGCGTTCCTTACACGGTTGGGTGATTTATGGGACCCCCTTGACAGTTCGCCTTGAATAAGACTCCTCCAAAGAAGGCCCAACTTTGGTTTTTCCATTTGCCACCTAAGCCTTTTTTCCCCGGTTTTCGCCGAGGTTCATCTTTATTTTAGCCCCCGGGCCGGTGCTCCTTCGAAAGTCTTGGCCCGAACCGGAAAGCAACTTCGGGGCCACCGCGGGGAAACTCGAGGCCTGGTTTTACTCGTAGCTTGACTTATCCGGATGTGCCCCGAGAACGAGATATGTGAAGCTCCTATCGGGATTTGTCGGCACAATCGGGCGGCTTTGCTGGTCTTGTATTACCATTGTCGAAATGTCTTGTAGTCCGGGATTCCGAGACTGATCGGGTCTTCCCGGTAGCAGGAATATCCTTCGTTGACCGTGAGAGCTTATTATGGGCTAAGTTGGGACACCCTGCAGGTATTATCTTTCAAAGCCGTGCCCGCGGTTATGAGGCAGATGGGAATTTGTTAATGTCCGGTTGTAGAAAACCCGAAGTTGACCTTAATTAAAACACATCAACCGCGTGTGTAACCATGATGGTCTCTTCTCGGCGTAGTACGGGAAGTGAACACGGTGTTGGAGTTATGTTTGACGTAAGTAGTTTCAGGATCACCTCTGGATCGCTATTAGCTTCACGACCGTGCCTTGCTTCTCTTCTCGCTCTCTTTTGCGAATGTAGCCACCATATATGCTAGTCGCTTGCTGCAGCTCCACCTCACAACTCTGTCCTTCCTATAAGCTTAAATAGTCTTGATCTCGCGGGTGTGAGATTGTTGAGTCCCCGTGACTCACAGATTCTACCAAAAACAGTTGCAGGTGCCGACGATGCGGTCAAAGGCAGATGACGCAACCGAGCTCAAGTGGGAGTTCGACGAGGAACGTGGTCGTTACTATGTGTCTTTTCCTGATGATCAGTAGTGGAGCCCAGTGGGGACGATCGGGGATCTGTGTAGCATTTGGGGTAGTCTTCTTTATTTTGGTTCCGTAGTCGGACCTTGAGTGTAATCTGGATGATGGATGTTTATTTATGTATTGTGTGAAGTGGCGGTCGTAAGCCAACTATGTATCTCTTTCCCTTATGTATTACATGGGTTGTGTGAAGATTACCTCACTTGGGACATTGCTTTCAATGCGGTTATGCCTCTAAGTCGTGCTTCGACACGTGGGAGATATAGCCGCATCGAGGGCGTTACACTCGCTCTCTTTATCTGAGTCTCGTTTAACATCATTTTCTTTCACACACAAATGATATATCTCCCTGTTCGGGCCTCGATCGACACACTCTATACTCTCTCACGCAGATTGTCTATCTAGGTCAGTCCATCCAAGCCGCCGCCACTCTTTCGACCTCATGGTGGGCCACACTCACTCAATCTCTCTCTCTCTCTCTCTCTCTCTCTCTCTCTCTCCGTATGTCTCGATTGACCTCGCTCTTTCTCAGACAAAAATGATATATCACCATGTTTGAGCCCAATTCTACCTATTCACATTGTATACTCTCTCACGCACATCGTCTATCTAGTTCACTCTGTCCAACCCGTCTCACTCTTTCAATCGCACGGCGACCCTATGTGATCGGTTGACCTTGCTTCCTCCCACGCACAAAATGTATCTACACGTCTGTGACTGGATCATCTCTCAAGCTCTATCTTACAGCCCTCACCCTTGCCAAAAAGGTCAATCGGACAATATCTCTCCAGAGCATATATATTTGTTCAATGAATGTCGGACCACACTCACTTTGTCTCTCTATCTATATGTCTCTCGATTGACCTCACTTTCTCACACTATATCTTCCACGCGTTGAGGCTACTACCTCTCCATCCCTCGCAAAGCCGGAGCTATTTACATTGCGAGGGGCACTCCAACCTTGGATTAATTTGTGTAGGCATTTATTCCGGTCGGCTTAGATTATATTTTCGTAGCATTCGGCCCACAACTACTCGAAACACCGTTGCAACCCACGCAACTCCCCTAGTTGATTTCCCTCTGGCTCGGTCATCGCTCTCTCGCACGTCCTTTCTCGCCTTCAACATCGCACCATGGTATTATTGAAAAAACTACGGTGTTCTCTTTAATTATTATTAATAAGCTACAAAACTACACACCGATAGTCCACTTGGAATGGAACAAATTTCAACCCACAAAGTAAAGTGCTACAAACTACACACCGAGGGGCCCACATGTCATGAAACAAATTTGGACCCATATACAAATTAAAAAATAAAGGACGAGGATCGAACATGCGACCGGGCCTTCAAGCCGGACGTCAATAGGCAACATATCGTAGAATAGCAATGTTTGTTGTACCCCTCTGTTCACATAATGTTTTTATATTACCACAGCCTAATTAATGGATAACATGTAATATTATTTTTAGTACTATTCGCCTTCACTTACTGGTGGGTTCCATGTGTGCTCTCTCTCTCTCTCTCCTCCCCTTCTGCGTTTAGACGCACGGGCAAACAGGAAGAACTCGCGGGCGATGTTGCCGTTGACCATATCTGGACGCGTTCACAAATCACGACACCAGTTTCACGTACTAGCAGCACTAGTCAGTGTGTACGTGCAATGCACGTTAATTTGGAAGTATATTAAGTGCATGCGGATATTAACTACTAGGATATTATTTGCGTGTTGTCATGTGATTAGCACTATTTTTGGCAAAAAATTAACTGCACGCTAAACGTGTTGAGCGCTCGACATTGAAGCAGTCTAGGTCGTTGGATGACAAGGAATACATGTGGCTTGATGATGTTTTATCTTTAATTTGATACGGCTCTAGCAGAACATTCGATCGATCAAACCATACATTTCGTTCAGTCTGACTCCGACTTTAAATTATACAACGATCGATATAAAATAAACGGAAATGATAAACGTTAGGATTTTAAGCATGGCAATCCGAACTTTTTTTATGGCAAATTTAGATTACGCGGCGGCGGCGGGGGCGTCTCGCGGTGGGAAGCGGCTCCTCTGTCGAGCTCTGTGTGTCGTCGGGCCACTGACCAATGGTGACGGTGGCGTCTTGCGCCGTTGTTGGCGTACTCCTGGACGTTGGTCTAGCTTCAAGGAAAGCCAAAATGTTCTGGACTTCGGAGCGAGTCAACTGGCGGGAGGAGGCGACTGGCGTTGGTGCAAGGAAGTGGTCGACGGCGGCCATCCATGCCGCTGAGGGCGGCACTGGCACCCGCCCGGGGACAGGCGATGTCAATGGTGCGGCGGACACATTCGTGTGCACGGGCACCGGCACGGGCGCCAAGACGCTGCCAGACGCGCGCATACAGGCAGTGTGCACGGACACCGCAGCGGGCGCACGCTCGCCGCGACAGCGCATGCGCGCAGTGCACGGGCGTGTGAAAGTCGGCGGGGACCTCGTGGAACCCCGTGGGATCAAGCTCGGCGACAATGTGCGGCTCCCATCCCATCAATGCCACGGGATGGGCGCTGGCGCAGTCGGGGCGACGGGAGCCGGAAGGGGAGCGGGGACAGGCGCGGCGTCTTCCCGCAAGGCCAGTTCAAGCTCGTCCCAAAGTGCCATATGTTCTTGAGACTCCGGCTGGGTGTCTTCCTCAGGAAACTGGAACACTAAGGGCATACCATCGTGATGCGGCATGGCGTACGTTTAGGCCAGGCTAGTTGGAGGTAAACGACAGGAGAATCGGAGAGGAAGAGAGAGGATTGTAGCGATAGGTTGATTTTAAACTGCGTCGCCGGTGAAAAGTGGGAGCAGTTGGGACGACAGTGGACGGCGGAGCCTGGTCAAAGGGCTAGCCTCCCGATGAGCCTGCACAGCGGTCTGCTCGCACGCCTCCCGTCGACTCACACGCTTGCTCTGACGGCACCTGCCGATGAGAAGTCGGGACTCGTGGCGGCACGTAAACACCCACGGTTTCAATGGTGAAAGCGTTCGCCTTAACGTGACAGGTCTTTGTTCCAAAATACCTTGGCTCTTCATTTGTGCAACATGTCATAAGCAGCTTGTCTCAAATTGAAGAAAAAACTTACGAAGTAATATTTGTGCCATATCACGTGACCATGCTTAGTTTCAAGAATTTATGCTCACTTTTGGATTTTCTGAAATTTAAGATCCGGGATTCAAAACAATATCATAACCTGCATCATGCAATAAATTTTCAAGCCGTACATCTGTGTCCTGTTGTATTTCTTAAGAAAGGATTTGGTCAAACATTTTGCTTAGTTAGACTTCAGACAAGTTATATATGCAGAGTAAAAGGATAATCCCTCCGTACCATTGCATTGCCTGATATATTAACGCAAGTTCTTGGCACGAACAAACGGGCTCAATTCTGTGCTCATCCTGGTGTAGTAGTAGTAGTACTAGGCAATGCAGTTGACCGGTGACCTTGACGAAGCGCATCGAGGAATTGAACTGCGTTTCGCACGGTAAGTAACGTTGTCTAGTTACTAAAGAATCCCTCCGTTGGTCATCGGTAATCATTATGGACCGGGGACATGAGGGGAATTTCCTAGGGCTGGAATTCTGGCCGCCAGATATTTCGACTTGAAACGCTGAGGCTCGACTGGTTGGGGTTGCCTAATGTGCGTACCACGCACACCACCGAAGGACACGAGCCTGGTTTTTTTAGGATCAACACGAGCCAAGGTCTGGCTGGTACGACGTTTGGTCCTACCATTCGATAATACGAAAGGAACCTTTTAAATTGCCAAACGAATCTATGTGTACTACAATACCCGTATTTTCCTTGCAAATACTAATCTCAACGTGTTAATTGATTTATGACGAGTTGTTGAATTAGAGTGAGTTTGTGATATAGTGATCTCAACGTGGATTTCACATTTCATGGTATCCCTAGTAAGTTTTCCAATGCAAATTCAAATTTAAAAGATGAACAATATGGAGGTGAGAAAACTTTGTATGTATCAAGCATATGACCACACACACACACACAGAGACACACACGCACGAACACAACAACAATCCAATAAGTATAGTGCATCTATTTTTCCAAACCATGCATGTATGACACGAATTCAAAAATACTCCTTCAATTCCTAAATATTAGTCTTTTAGAGAGTTCAACAAGTGACTACATATGGAGCAAAATGAGTGAATCTAGAATCTAAAATATTTCTATATACATCCGTATGTGCCAGTCCATGTGAAGCCTCTAAAAAGACAAATATTTAGGAATGAAGGGAGTATAATGTAAGACATCCATGGTCCTCAGTTCAATATTTAAAATGAACATGAAACTAAAACATGAATATTAAGTCTAGTACTACAGTACATGCAAATGTTGTGTTTAGGTGGAGCTATGATTGTCGGGGGTCAACCCCTCGACCCTAGATAAAATTGTGGAGCTCTGTTTAGGGTTGCTTAGATTATATTAGTCCCCACCCTCCCAGCCACCGATTGGTTGTGCACCCCCACCCCTCCTCCCCGGGAGAATATCATGTGCCCCCATACCTTAGATGCTATATGCCGATACGAGTTGCTTGGAGCTTGTAGATCTGAGATATAGCAGCTCACATGATGTGTCTTAATATTTTTGGAGGAAACCTTGATGAGTTTGAGAATTGCACACAATTTGTACAAAAACTACTTAGATGCCCTTTGATCCCATATCCAACGACCTCGAAGCTCAGATCACCGTAGCATCTAAGATGAAGGAGGACATCATATTCTCCTGTATGTAAGAATATCATGTGCTACCACACCTTAGATGCTTTGGTGATACCAGCTCTTCGGAGGCGTTGGATTTGTGACCCAACACCTCCTCGGTGGTTCGAATGGTTTTTTGCAAAAAAAAAAGCCCCAAAAGAGTTCGCCATCGCCATAAGCACAAAGACTGCTCAAATGCCATTGGATCTCAGATCAAACGACCTCCAAGCTCGTATCACCGTAGCATCCAAGCTGCAATAGCACCTTATGTTTTCTCTCACGGGAGAGTATGAGGTGCTCCCGCACCGTAGATTCTATGGTGATATGAGTTCACTGAGATCTAACGGCCCACGATGGGAGGTTTGAATGTTTTTGCAATATACGGCTGAGAGAGTTTGGGTATTGCGCAGAAAGTACAAGTACTACGCATGTGCCATCTGATCACTGATCATACGACCTAGATGCTCATATCACTATAGCAGGTAATTAAGCTTAGGTGAGCACCTAATATGAGCAACGGGCAGCCGTTGGATCCAAGATGCAGCGGCACACATGAGGCCTGAATGTTTTATTTGCAAAAAAAAACTTTGGTGAGTTTGGAAATTGTGCATAATTACAAAGACTACTCCCAAGCCATTGGATCTCACTTCCAACGGTGTAAAACTCGTATCACCATAGTATCTAAGCTATGGGTGGATGTGATATTCTATGCCGCTGTCATTTTTGTTCCTAAACTTGCAAAATATGTGTAACTCGTGCCGTTACTTGTCTAACCGTGCAAAGTGTTTGTTCAAAAAAACCATCCCGCACTAAAATATCGGAACAACACACGGGGGTCCCACATGTCATTAATCAAATTTGGACCTAAAACTAACAAATCTGAAAGACGAGATTCGAACTGGCAACCTGGACTACAAAGCGTGAGTCGATAGCCTGAAAAAACGAACGGTTGCTAGCTTTGTCCCTTAACTTGATTTTATACAAGATTTATGCGTTGAGTAGAGTAGAGGGAGTGCCTCGTCAACACATGCATGACCGTTGTCTCACTTATCGGTGGGTCCTGTGTCTGCGATCTCAATCTCTCTTCTCTCCATCGTCTAACCTTTGCACGGGCACACACGAAGAGCAGCGCTAGCTTGCTGTGGTGTTATTACAACTAAAAAAAGCTTGGAAAATAGAAGAATCGCCTTGAACAAGAGACGTTGTGGCTGGTCGAGACGTAGCTAACCACATCTATCCTCCGTGCCATGTTTGCATGGTGAAGCTGTGTGGCTAGTGGGATGTTTTCGACCGACTTGCTGGGTCCCGAGGTCGAACCATAGGTACTACGTCTGATACTGTATATTTTTACACGCACATTTTTCTTCCGTGCCGAGACGTGGCACACCCTACCGCGCGGTTTCGGGGTCCTCCCGGGTGGTGCATGCATATATTCTTCCTGACGTGGGACGCCCTACCACGCGTTTTCTGGGTCCTCCTCGGTCGTAGCGCCAAAGCAAGTAAATGAGTCGTCAAATCACGAAAGACCACCTTTCCCGCCGAGTACATCAGTGAAGCACGGTGGCTAGCTAGTTGGGCTAGTTCGAATGATTAGCTAGGCCGCCACATTTGTTTTTTCACCCCTTTTGTATCTACTTGCCGGCAGGTAAATTTATATATCCACCGCGGCGTTGCTCTAGTGTTTGGGTGCGGCAGGATTTTTAATTTTTTGATTGACGGGAGCAGGCGCGGCAGGATTTTTAATTTTTTGATTGATGGGAGCAGGCGCGGCAGCAATTAGTCATGATCACTCCGCCTGTAAAAACCCACTGCTCCCTGATGTGAGAAGTCGTCGACTGGTGTTTTACCGTGGTGAAAACCAAAAGATTCCACGCTCCCTCCGCCTTCCCATAGATTGCATTGCCTTTCAGCTGTTTCCCCCCCTTTTTTTCCTCTCCCCATTGCTTCTACCTGGTGCCATGGCGGCGCAGTAGATCACGGAGTCCGAGGTGAGGCTCCTGACACAGGAGCTCCATGCCAAGGATGCGGAGCTCGGGGCCAAGGACGTGGAGTAGTATGAAGCATGTACGTTTGGTTGCATTCTCATCTCAATATAGTTGTTTCCTCTTCGTGTATTTTTGTCAACCTACTAGTGTGGACTCATGCACCCTTCATGCACTCTGCCAATAACCCCAAAGTGGGTCGAGAAGGGAACATAATTTTTCTCCCATCCCGTGCACCCTTCATACACCCTGCCTAACACTATTCGTGCTTCATATGGTTCATGTTTCGTGGAGTACTGTAGCACCGTACTCTCCGTGCGCTTTGGACCTAGTTCTATTAACATTGATCTCATCGTTCATTCTCGACCGGACAGTCGAAAAAGTGGTACTATGTTACATATAGGAGTAGTTGAGATGCGCACAACATCATTTGGCATCGTCATATCTTACTACACTAGCAACAAGATTGTGTAGTAGTATGAACCACTGCACATGCCTAGTAGTAGGAGCACTATGTATGTTCAAGTGGCTGCCGTGTTTCGCACTCCTCCACCGTAAGAGTGGAAACGCTTGTTGTAATCATTTTTTTCTTCGGAAATATAGTGGACACGCTCTACCGTGCGGATCCTCCTCCAGCCATCCACTAAATTACTCACTTTCGCCGACGTGTGGGACAGCCAGCACCTGGGTCCACCAGCCATGCAATAAATTACTCCGTAGTAGAGTGACGGTAGACTACCCCGATCGAACCGCCGCAGTAATGCCCAATGAGCCGTCAAATCAAAAAACCCCTCCTTTCCAGTAGTAAAGTTGGTCGGACGAAGCAACCATCATTTCACTCTTCTCTCTCAGCTTCCTCTCTTGAAGAAAACCCCCACTCGCTTCGCTTCTCCCTCATCTCGTTCCTCCTTTCACTCTTCTCTCTCAGCTTCCTCTCTTGGATGGACGTCGGAGCACCGACCGACGTGATGTATATGGCTCTGGCCAAAACCGTCGAGGCTCATGGTACGAAGAAGCGCAAGCACCCCACCGAGACTACGGCAGACAAGCTCAAAGCCATCGCCCTGTCCAAGCCCCCCTCTCCGGGATCCCTCATTAAGCAAGTGCAGGTAATGTCTCTTGTTGACGATCTTTTTCTCGATCTTGATCGTGTTTTTTCATCTAACACGCAGTACTAGTACTAGCTGTACAACTTTCTGGGTGATCTTGCATGTGATTTTAGTGTGCCAAATGACGGTTCTAAATTCCTCTTTTGACCAAAACATGCGAGAGGTTGACACTGATTTCTTATAGATTACTTTCAACTATTTTCTGTCCCAAATTTCTTGTCTTAGATTTGTCTAGATACGTATGTATCTAATACTAAATGTGACTTGATACATCCGTATCTAGACAAATCTAAGACAAGAATTTTGGGACGGAGGGACTACTTTAGGAACATCAATGCTACCTTTTAAGAGGGTATATTTGCCTCAGTAACTTGTGTTATGGATATTGCATGTAATTCCTCTACTCTCGTGCCTTTGAAGACATGTTCTAGTGTCTTTGTTCACTCATTTATGTGCGTATATGTAGTCATATATGGAGTATAATATCGAAAATCATCTTATATTTATGAACGGAGGTAGTAATAAAATATGGTTTCTGTTTGAATTAGAACCAGGTCCGCGGTGGAGATGAAGTTCTCAAAGTCATGTCGTGTGAACTGGAAGACCTAATGATGAGTTCTACTGCTGAACTATCCAGCTGTTGTGTCCTTGTCGCCACGTGTCCTGAACTAGTGTTTTCCTGTAGCATTGTTGTCAGGCGTGTTCTCGAGGCTGTACTTGACCACAACAATTTCCTGGCTGTGCCTTCTTGTAAAGCTTCCCAACAAATCTGATGCGGCCTGTCTTCATCATCATGTTTATGAGTGGAAAGACCACTCTGTTAGGTTCTCCAAGGTTGACAAGATGGTGGTGGTGCGTGTAGACATCTCACACGAAGTCCATGGCCTAGTCAGTTATGCGGGGTTCATCTCGTAGGTCGGTGGCAAGAAATAGTCTGCAGTGTTTAGTTAGTGCAACTTTGCTTGTCTGTCGTAAGTACTATTGCCCAGTACTTGATTTGTGTTTGTGAACCCTGTATTTTTTATTAGTACTGCCGCTTTTGGTGTGTGGTCAGTCCTGAGAACAGTCTATGTTAATGTCTGTCCACTCAATTCAGTCTGTATATTTTGAAGTATCCAGATCATATTTTTGTGAGGACGGTTTATCAATTATGGTTACACTCCAATATCTATATGCATTGCCGGTTTATCGCACCCACCAGGATTTCCAGTCCCATGGATGTTCGGTCCATACGATTTGTCACGACCTTTGGACTGTCACCGCCAGGGAGTAGGCAGGCCCTCGCATGCCACGCCAGTAGTTAGACAATCAATCTTCTGCTTAGTACTTCAACATAGTGATCTCCTGGTAAGGATTCACTCGTGGTCACATCAAGTAAATCTTATTGATTTACTGTCTAAATCTTATTGATTTAATGTCATGTTTTCTTTCTTTTCCTGCAATTTTACGATGCAGGTTTTGCCATGTGACATTCATCACAGAATAAACCGTTTGGTTTTCTCTACGATGGATATTTTTGTAGGTTTCACTTCTTATGTCGTGTCAGTAACGAAGGCACTGTCCACCACTTATATTACTGGAAAAAATTGGATCAGTCTATCGTCTGAGTACAAGCTGGATCCCTATGATGAACTGCAGTTTGGTTTAACAAAAACGCCACAATTAGTCCTTCTCGCGTTTAAAAGAAATGAAGAAAAAAACTAGATCACGGTCACGAATCCTAGTCAACTTAGAAAGCTGATCATAGCAGACCAGACACGATCGCCGCTGTCTCGCACAGATCGAGCACCGGCAGTTTCTCTAGCACCGATAGCGGCAGCAGCTCACCGATCCAAATTGAGGATTGGGCACCGATCAGCACAATGGATCGGTCGATCTAACGGAGGATCGGGCACCGACACCGGCACCTGCTCCGATACCAGCACCAGCTCTACCAGGAGCACCATCTCCGCCAGCAGCAGCAGCTTCGGCACCTGCACCAACACTTGCACTTGCATCTGCTCCGGCCCGTGCAGTTGCACCGGCAACATACTGGGCTGCAGTTCGCACTTCATATACAAAAGTCCTTACAAAAACCGACATGTCCACCTTCTTGGTAAGCATTGGCCGCCCAAGTGCTTCGTTCTTTTTTCTTCCCATGTTGTTTCACATGATTCACTGTGTTGATCTAACTGTTTGGGTATGTCTTCTTGTTTTCAAACAGAGAATTCCTAGAGCAACGAGGGAGTCTTTCAACAATCCGGGCGCATCATGCCAAGTTTCTCTTACCATGTGCAGCCTTGGTGTGAATGAACCTGCTCAATATACTGTAAGTACAAAGGATGGTCGCATGATGATTGATGCTAAAGGATGGTCAAGGTTCAAATCCAAATCATATCTTGCGGTAGGGGATGATATCAAAATCGAACTTTCTCGGCAAGGAGAGCTGGTCCAGATCAACTTTGAAATTCTTCAGTAGCAGCACGCAACTGCCGAACTGAACTATCCTCCGAGAGATTTTGATGTAATAGTCTGGCATGGTGAAACAAATGTCCTGTGTGTATAAGTAGTACGACAGTATTATTTATCACATGGTATATCGTTGATAGAATTGCAACTCTGATTGCTGGTTAGGAACTGTCATTCGATTTCATTCCAACAGCTGTCGTGCTTTATTTAATTTTGTGTATTCGCCTTGCGACAGCATCTAAAAACAACGCCGTACCAATCGCTTGCAATATGAAAAGCGCTGAGGTAGAAAACATGGGCCCCAAAACATGCAGGGTCGACCTGCGGCCCAAAGTCCAGAACCGTGAGCCTATCCGAGTATTATATTCTCAGCTGAACCCCCATAATGCCCGTGCGTTGCAGAGGGAGTATATTTCTCGGCAAGGTGAGCTTGTGATATAAAAGATTTGTATATTTCTTTACAGAGGGAGTATCTCTTTGTCAAAAAATATATTTATGTGTAACTAGTTACTCCTGTCTATCTACTTCCTTTCGCTGATATGTTGGGCAACCAACAACGGGGTCCACGTGCCATATGCACAAATTAGAGTGCACAACTTCACGGTAGACACACCCCGGTCAGAAGCGCCAGAAGAATGCCCAATGAGCCGTCAAATCACAACCCCCCTTTCCAAATTTTAAGCGAAGCTGGACGGATGAAGCGGCAATATTTCACTGGGCCTGAATCCCTTCTCCCTCGCTCGCTTGTTCAGAGAAACCCCTCTCGGCAATTGCATAGGGTTTTCTCATGGAGAACCAGTACTAATTCTTCATCCATCCCCGATAAATCCAAGTCCCTTGGTCGCAGGTAATCCTAGGATGGCAGCCGCCGCTGATGCATTTTTCTTCCGATCAATCTAGTGTGTTTCATTTGCGATTGCCTAAAGTGCGAGTACCCTACAGGTTTCTACGCCTCGTAGACGCCACACTTGTTCCTTCTCATCCTAACACAGCATTTTGAAACGCGCACAGTATGTTCCTAGAATCCTCTTTTCTATCCGGGAGGGTGGGTTTTTTTTTGAACAAGTTGTGTTCTCATATTTGCTCTGCCAGAACACATGTACTCAAGATGCTCGCCCTTGCCATAACTGAATACACTAGTTTAATGGACACAGTGAAGACATGCCATGGATATAAGTTCCGAGTTGGGTTCATGAACCAAGAAGATCGCTGCTTTTTTATGGCCGAACTTGGATAAACTTTCTCAAGTGTTACGGACTGAAAGTTGGCGCACGAATGTTGATGGAAATAGCAGAACCTGGTCTCATCTTCACTGCGATCTTCCACCCCGACGCTGCTCCAATTGTTCATCCATGTTAGTTTTGTATCTGGTTCTTGCTTGTTGCCTCGATTACTTCTTAATCCACCTATTCTGTCTAACTAATCACAATTTAACTTTAGAAGTAGCAACGAATCTCTCATGAAGATGCTACTTCTAACTAATATTTTCTTATAATTGGTGGCACATGTAGGTTTTTTAGAGTTAAGAAGTCTGCTCGTTTGTTACTCTGTAATAACTCGGCTATTACTAATGGCACTGAAGTTGACTGGATCGACATCCACAAGTTCCTACACTTTATTGATCGTCTTGAGGTCCTCGTATGCGTTTCAATGGTGGAAGGCCACGTGGGATATGTGTGCCATCGCTGCACTCATTGAACAGGTCCAACTGTGTTTAGAAACTTATGGTACGAGCTGTTTTCTCGTTATATATGTTGTTCATAAACTATTGCTTATACACAGCCTTTACGCCAGGATCTTCTTGAAACAGAACTGTTGAGTTCTATTGTTCCTATACAGATGCCCGACCATGGTCGGGTCAGACTTGCGCTTGGTCACAACATGATGTTTATGTCGACCTACTCAATTCCCCTTGGAGGTGAAAAGATACTTATTCATGGGTGGTCTCAAATAATGAAGGCCCGTCCATCTTGAAGAATAGGACAGAAGATTATGTTCATGCTTTTCCACGGCTCTAAAGCGAATATCCTGTTTATTGACCACGTTGCGAGATGAAGACGCTTTCAGAAGGTTGTGGATGCGCGGGGTGGCGCCTGGGACTTGTCCTGGGGCTTGGCGGCCTTACCCTTGGTTAACTGTAGGCAAAGTAGAACTGTTCGAGGCATGCTTTGTACGGTTAAACCTGTATGAGTACTCATACTTCTTTCAGCTTTGGTTGTTAAGTGCCCCTGCTGGTTTCAGTTAAGGTTGTTAAGTACTCATGCTGCTTTTACAGTATGTCGTGTTTCTTCAGTCCTGTCTTCCTCCAGCCGCCAAAAACAAACCAGCGCCGGCGAGACTGCCTCCTTCCGCCTCCATGGCTGGCTGCGCCTCAGCGCACGCATCGCCGCCCCACCGTCTCCTAAATCGTTAACACCGACGTCCTCCGCGCGCTTTGGTGCGCTCGCCACGGCGCCGCCCTCTCGCGTTGTCAACATGGTCAACAAACAACAGGAATCGGCGTAAATGCGTGGAGAGGATGACAAGAGGGGCCCACCACGTCAACAGATGGAAAAATAAAATGCTTCCTCCTAGTGTTTTCCTGACATCTGGGACCCACGACATTGTGAGCGTATATAGTCAATAGAGAAGAGAACAGCACAAGATCGGCTGATACCTAGGACGTAGCTACTCGAGCAGTATTTTTTTGTTTGGTATTGTTGAGACGGAGTCGGGTTTGAACTGGTCAGGCCCGCCTAGCCTGTGCTTATATTTTATGTTCACCACGTAACCAGCCCAACTATTTTTTCTTTGTGAAAATGAGCCAGTTCATTTTTTCTGAAGAATACCCAATCCAGGCCTACTTATTTTTCTACGCCCTGATGGGCTGCAACTCTTTCAAGACGCCTGCAAATCTTGAAAGTAATATGAAATGGGTTGTAAATATAAAAATAGATGAAAAATTGGCAATTACTTTATAATTTCTGAATTATTTCACATTTTCAGATTCCTATTTCACTGGCCATTAACCTAATTTAAATATATCTTCAAAGTACTTTAAATCTGACTCGACATTTTGGTATTAAAAATAGTTTGGAACCCACAGAAATATGTGAAATTGGCCCTGGCAAACCAAAAAAACGACTGTAATAAATTGCATAAGAAGTTGCCATGAGCTATATATAAATTATTAAAAAAAGAGGGAGTGGTCTGACTTGTGGGCCTATTTAGTTGACGCGTATGCAAGATTTTTCTAGTTATTATATATGTCAACAAACGATTCTAGTAGACGTAACCGTTGGATGTCAATCCAACGGCCGTCGTGTTTCTTCAATCTCTGATCTTCTTGCTCCAGCCGCCAAAGCAGCGCTGGCGGGACCACCTACTCCCGCCTCCTGTGGCCGGCTGTGCTGCCGCGCAGGCCTCAGCGCCCCTACTACTCCCACCGCTGGCCAAGGCATCACTCTACTCACCCACACCCACTGATATTCTGCGGCAACGGCAGCCTCACACCGCAGTTGAACCGGTGAACCCTCGTACTCCTCCCCGCGCGGGCTTCCACTGTCGCGTTTTCCCCGGCTCCGCATCGTGCCCTTCCTAGGCCTCACCGTCGTCCACCACCGTGGTGCTCTCGGTGCGCAGTGGTCAATGTGGTCAACGACCGACTTCCATCGGAAGAGTACTGTACGTGGAGAGGCTGACAGCTGGGTCCACGGCAGCCGCAAGGAAGTGCTGTTGGGGAACGTAGTAATATCAAAAAAATTCCTACGCACACGCTAGATCATGGTGATGCATAGCAACGAGAGGGGAGAGTAATGTCCACGTACCCTCGTAGACCGTAAGCGGAAGCGTTAGAACAACGTGGTCGATGTAGTCGAACATCTTCACGGCCCGACCGATCATGCACCGAAACTACGGCACCTCCGAGTTCTAGCACACGTTCAGCTCGATGACGTCCCTCGAACTCCGATCCATCCGAGTGTCGAGGGAGAGTTCCGTCAGCACGACGGTGTCGTGACGATCTTGATGTTCTACCGTCGCAGGGCTTCGCCTAAGCACCGCTACAATATTATAGAGGAGGACTATGGTGGAGGGGGGCACCGCACACGGCAAATAGATCTCAAGGATCAATTGTTGTTGTGTCTCCGGGGTGCCCCCCTGCCCCCATATATATAGGAGCAAGGGGGAAGGCGGCTGGCCTATGAAGGAGGCGCGCCAAGGGGGGAGTCCTACTCCCACTAGGAGTAGGACTCCTCCTTTCCTTGTAGGAGAAGGAAAGAGGAGGAGTAGGACTCCTCCTTTCCTTGTTGGAGAAGGAAAGAGGAGGAGAGGGAGAAGGAAAAGTGGGCTGCCCCCTTTGTCCAATTCGGACCAGAGGGTGGGCGCAGGCCTCCTTCCTTTTGGCCTCTTTTCTCTATTCCCGTATGGCCCAGTAAGGCCCATATACTCCCCGGCGAATTCCCGTAACTCTCCGGTACTCCAAAAAATACCCGAATCACTCGGAACCTTTCCGAAGTCCGAATATAGTCGTCCAATATATCGATCTTTACGTCTCGACCATTTCAAGACTCCTCGTCATGTCCCGGATCTCATCCGGGACTCCGAACTCCTTAGGTACATCAAAACTCATAAACTCATAATATAACTGTCATCGAAACCTTAAGCGTGCGGACCCTATGGGTTCGAGAACTATGTAGACATGACCCAGAACTATTCTCGGTCAATAACAAATAGCGGAACCTGGATGCTCATATTGGCTCCTACATATTCTACGAAGATCTTTATCGGTCAAACCGCATAACAACATACGTTGTTCCCTTTGTCATCGGTATGTTACTTGCCCGAGATCCGATCGTCGGTATCCAATACCTAGTTCAATCTCACATCGGCAAGTCTCTTTACTGCTACGTAATGCATCATTCCGTAACTAACTCATTAGCTACATTGCTTCCAAGGCTTGTAGTGATGTGCATTACCGAGAGGGCTCAGAGATACCTCTCCGACAATCGGAGTGACAAAACCTAATCTCGAAATACGCCAACCCAACATGTACCTTTGGAGACACCTGTAGTACTCCTTTATAATCACCCAGCCACGTTGTGACATTTGGTAGCACCCAAAGTGTTCCTCCCAGAACGGAGTTGCATAATCTCATAGTTACAGGAACATATATAAGTCATGAAGAAAGCAATAGCAATGTACTAAACGATCAAGTGCTAAGCTAACGGAATGGGTTAAGTCAATCACATCATTCTCCTAATGATGTGATCCCGTTAACCAAATGACAACTCTTTTGTCCATGGCTAGGAAACATAACCATCTTTAATAAACGAGCTAGTCAAGCAGAGGCATACTAGTGACATTATGTTTGTCTATGTATTCACACATGTATTATGTTTCCGGTTAATACAATTCTAGCATGAATAATAAACATTTATCATGATATAAGGAAATAAATAATAACTTTATTATTTCCTCTAGGGCATATTTCCTTCAGTCTCCCACTTGCACTAGAGTCAATAATCTAGTTCACATCAGCATGTGAGTCAACACCAATATTCACATATGTATGTGATTAATACCCATAGTTCACATCATCATGTGATCAATACCCAAAGGGTTTACTAGAGTCAATAATATAGTTCACATCGCTATGTGATTAACACCCAAAGAGTACTAAGATATGATCATGTTTTGCTCGTGAGAGAAGTTTAGTCAACGGGTCTGTCATATTACAGAGTCGTATGTATTTTGCAAATATTCTATGTCTACAATGCTTTGCACAAAGCTACTCTAGCTAATTGCTCCCACTTTCAATATGTATCCAGATTGAGACTTAGAGTCATCTGGATCGGTGTAAAAGCTTGCATCGATGTAACTCTTTACGACGAACTCTTTTAACACCTCCATAATCGAGAAACATATCCTTATTCTATTAAGGATAATTTTGACCAATGTCCAGTGATCTACTCCTAGATCACTATTGTACTCCCTTGCCAAATTCAGAGCAAGGTATACAATAGGTCTGGTACATAGCATAGCATACTTTATAGAACCTATGACTGAGGTATAGGGAATGACTTTCATTCTCTTTTCTATTTTCTGCCGTGGTCGGGATTTTAGTCTTTACTCAATTTCACACCTTTGCAACACAGGCAAGATCTCTTTCTTTGAATGTTCCGTTTTGAACTATTTCAAAATCTTGACAAGGTATGTACTTATTGAAAACTTATCAAGCGTCTTGATATATCTCAATAGATCTTGATGCTCAATATGTAAGCAGCTTCACCGAGGTCCTTCTTTGAAAAACTCCTTTAAAATACTCCTTTATGCTTTGCAGAATAATTCTACATTATTTCCGATCAACAATATGTCATTCACATATACTTATCGAAATGTTGTAGTGCTCCCACTCACTTTCTTGTAAATACAAAGCTTCTCCAAAAGTCTCAGTATAAAACCATATGCTATGATCACACTACCAAAGCGTTTATTCCAACTCCGAGATGCTTGCACCAAAGTCCATAGATGGATCGTGAAGCTTGCACACTTTGTTAGCTCCTTTCGGATTGACAAAACCTTCCGGTTGCATCATATACAACTCTTCTTTAATAAATCCATTAAAGAATGTAGTTTTGACCTCCATTTGCCAGATTTCATAAAATGTGGCAATTGCTAACATGATTCGGACAGACTTAAGCATCGCTACAGCTTGAGAAAATCTCATTGTAGTCAACACCTTGATCTTGTCAAAACCTTTTGTGACAAGTCGAGCTTTGTAGATAGTAACACTACTATCGTTGTTCGCCTTCCTCTTGAAGATCCATTTATTTAACATGGCTTGCTGATCATCGAGTAAGTCAATCAAAGTCCATACTTTGTTCTCATACATGGATCCTATCTCAGATTTCATGGCCTCAAGCCATTTCGCTGAATCTGGGCTCATCATCGCTTCCTCATAGTTCGTAGGTTCATCATGGTCTAGTAACATGACTTCCGTAACATGATTACCGTACCACTCAAAGTGCGGATCTTACTCTGGAAGACCTACGAGGTTTGGTAGCAACTTGATCTGAAGTTTCATGATCATCATCATTAACTTCCTCACTAATTGGTGTAGGAATCACTAGAACTGACTTCTGTGATGAACAACTTTCCAATTTGTGAGAAGGTACAATTACCTCATCAAGTTCTACTTTCCTCCCACTCACTTCTTTCGAGAGAAACTTCCTCTCTAGAAAGGATCCATCTTAGCAACGAATAACTTGCCTTCGGATCTGTGATAGAAGGTGTACCCAATAGTTTCCTTTGGGTATTCTATGAAGACGCACTTCTCCGATTTGGGTTCGAGCTTATCAGGTTGAATTTTTTTTTCTTTTAAGCATCGCAACTCCAAACTTTAAGAAACGACAGCTTAGGTTTACTGCTAAACCATAGTTCATACGGTGTCGTCTCAACGGATTTAGATGGTGCCCTATTAAACATGAATGCAGCTATCTCTAATGCATAACCCCAAAACGATAGTGGTAAAGCGATAAGAGACATCATAGATCGCACCATATCCAATAAAGTGCGGTTACGACATTCGGACACACCATTATGCTGTGGTGTTCCATATGGCGTGAGTTGCGAAACTATTTCACATTGTTTCAAATGAAGACCAAACTCAGAATCTCAAATATTCATCTCCATGATCAGATCGTAGAAACTGTATTTTTCTTGTTATGATGATTTTCCACTTCACTCTGAAATTCTTTGAACTTTTCAAATGTTTCAGACTTATGTTTCATCAAGTAGATATACCCATATCTGCTCAAATCATCTGTGAAGGTGAGAAAATAACGATACCCGCCGTGAGCCTGGACATTCATTGGACAACAAACATCAGTATGTATGATTTCCAACAAATCAGTTGCTTGCTCCATAGTTCTGGAGAATGGCGTTTTAGTCATCTTGCCCATGAGGCACGGTTCGCAAGTACCAAGTGATTCATAATCAAGTGATTCCAAAAGCCCATCAGTATGGAGTTTCTTCATGCGCTTTACACCAATATGACCTAAACGGCAGTGCCACAAATAAGTTGCACTATCATTATTAACTTAACATCTTTTGGTTTCAATATTATGAATATGTGTATCACACGATCAAGATCCAACAAACCATTTTCATTGGGTGTATGACCATAGAAGGTTTTATTCATGTAAACAGTAACAATAATTATTCTCTAACTTACATGAATAACCGTATTGCAATAAACATGATCAAATCATATTCATGCTCAACGCAAACGCCAAATAACATTTATTTAGGTTCAACACTAATCCCGAAAGTATAGGGAGTGTGTCGGCGTTCTGGGAACGGGGGTCCCCAGACTTGCCTGCCTGCGGCCTGCAGCGTGGCTCGAAGGAGGCCCAGCACGGCCCATCTTCATCAACGCAAGCTCAAGACCCTCGCGAGGGGCCAAGCCTCATGAGGCGGACGACAAGGAGCTTCCTCGGGCACGGTTTCGTCGAGCTGGCTCATGAGGAGGCGGAGAGTTCAAGGCAGGGTACCTCATGAGGTGCCCATGACGCAAGCCATGATTTACCAAGGGCGCCTGGCCGGGCGCCAGCCCGCAAAGGTCCTCCTTTCCTGTTTGGTGCAAAGGGAGCAAGCGCAGCGAGAGCATCAAGCAAAGGCATCCGCTTTGGTGCAACAAGACCAAGACCAGCCCAACGGCCGGAAGGAGTCATCGTGGAGCCCAAGCAAAGGCCATCACCAGAGCCTTTGGCGAGCAAGGACCAACTTTAGACAGGATAAGTGTACCCGTTGTTCCCCTTCAAAATGGCCAATTGTTGGCGCCCTTCCCGCTCAATATTTGGGAAAAGGCCCAAGGCCTTCGCCTATAAATAGGAGTAGCCACCCCCAAGGCAGAGAGATCCGGAATCCTCATTAAGAAACCAGTAGCTAGAGCGACTGAACACCACCTAGCAGTTCATCACACCCGCCAAGAACAGACCCTCACGAGGCTGTTCTTCCTTGTATTGTTCCTCATCAGCCCAAGAGGCAATCCACCACACCACACACTGGAGTAGGGTATTACACCACAATGGTGGCCTGAACCAAGATAAATCTCGTGTCTCTTGTGCTGTTCCGCTTAGTAGTTTAGGTCCCAGCCGATTCGGGCGAGGTGCGAGACGGTGGAGGTTGGATCTCCACAGCACCCCAAAGTGTTCGAACCTCAAGGGTCTGCTGAACATGAAATCCGACATTTGGCGTGCCAGGTAGGGGTGCGCCGGAATCTGCCCTTCGTCGCCTCGTTCTTCCCCGACCACCGCAACCATGTCTGACGCCCGTCGGGCCCGCGCCGAGCGCCGAGCCGCCCTCGCCTCCCATGTCGCCCAGACAGCTCCCGTCGGCGGGCGCCCTCGTCGTTCCCCGTCACCTGCCGTCAACGCCGCCACCGGCCCGGGGGAGCGAAAGCAGCATCGCCCCAAAGACTCCGCCCATGAGGCGGGACGGCCGACCGCCACGCCGCCACCCCGGCTGGTTCTTTCGCCACGCTACGCTTCGCTGCGGGCTATGGAGGCCCGGGCTGCACTCATTGCGGCAACGAGCTCTCGCTACATCGCTTGCCGACGACGCTCACGAAGAATGGCTTAACCGAAGTCGCCGAGCTCGTTCACGCTGCAGGAGGCGCTTCAAGACCGTCTGGCTCACAGACCGCTACTGCTGCTGGCGATGAAGCTCCCGGGACGCCTCAGCCGCCTCCTCCTCAAGAAGGTGCCCTGGCCTCAAGGCGCGCGACTCCTGGGCGGAACCCACTCCGCCAGGCGCCGGCGCGGCAAGAGCAGAGCTGTCAAGAAGTTCCTCGCCCAAGAGAAGCTGCCCGAGCGCCTCGCCCAAAGACGTCAGACCTGCGCTGCCTCACCACAAGCGCAAGGAGGCCCGCAAGACCAAGCTCTGTCGTCTGAGGCCCCCATACACGGCAGGCTGCCGCGCTTTCACCTCCGAAGTTGCGCAGCGCCGCTGGCCCGCCAAGTTCAAGCCAGACACGCCTCCTCGCCACGACGGCACAGCTGACCCTCACGGAGTTCCTCTAGTTTCACGAGCTGGGCATCGAGGCTGCCAACGGGGATGAAAAGGTCATGGCGAACTGGTTTCCCATGGCGCTCAAGGACGGAGCCCGCACTGGCTCCTGAATCGGCCCTGTGCACGATCTCTTCTCGGGCGAGATGCGCACCCGCTTCATCGCCAACTTCGAGGTACTCGCGACCGCCACCGCCGTGAGCGACATGCGCCGAATCAAGCAGCAGCCAGGGGAAACCCTGCAAAAGTACATCCAGCGCTTCAACAACGCGCGCCTCAAGATCCCCAGGGTACCGGAGGAGGCCATCATCTCTGCCTGCCCCGACGGCGTGCGTGACGTCAAGACGAAGGAGGAGCCGGCGATGCATGAAGATCTATGCACGTCCTTGGAGCTGTTCAACTTGGCGACCAAGTGCGCCAGGGCTGAGGAGGGGCGCCTCTCCCTCCTCGAGCTGCCTGCCGCGGATCCCGAAGAAAAGAAGTCCAAGGCCAAGCACGTGAAGCGCAAGGGGGCTATCGTACTCGCGGTCGAACCAGACACCAAGTGAGGCAGAGATCAGCCCGAGTCCTCCAAGGGCAGTTGGTACTGCGTGTACCACGACCTCCACACCCACAACATCAATGAATGCCAAGAGCTCCGGGCCGTACGCGAAGGAAGGGTCGGCAGACGCCCCGAGCGCAGCGATCGGGGCTATGGCCGAGGAGGAGGAAGGAATGCAGGACGCTTGGAAGACCGCAGCCCGCGCCAAGGGTGGCGCGATAAACCTCGCGAGGACCGTTGGCAAGACCCGCCTCGCGAGGATCGCCTGCAGGGGAACGCAGGCCTCCCTCCGCTGCCGCCACAGCCACGGAGAAGTGAGGACCGCTATCAGATTTAGGGGCCGGGGCTTCCAGGAACCGCGTGCGATCGCCTGCATCCTGGGCGGAGCTCAAGCCCCAGCCTCTCAGCGCATCTTCAAGCAGTTTGCCCGCGAAGTAAACGCAGTCCTCCCCAAGCTTGAGGCCGCGCGCCCTCTCAGGTGGTCGGCGTGCGCCATCACGTTCAGCTCAGCGGATCAGCTCAAGTGCACGGCCACAACCGGAGTTCTCCCGAATCATTAGCAATGTGCTGGTCACCAAGACCCTCATCGACGGCGGGGCAGGACTCAACGTCCTGTCCGTGGAAACATTCAACAATCTTCAAGTGCCTTACAGTCAGCTTCAGCCAACCAGGCCTTTCTCCGGAGTCACCGACGGCCCCATGGTCCCGATCGGGCAGGTCCACCTTCCTGTCACCTTCGGGGCTCGCGACAACTACCACACCGAGCTCATCGACTTCGACGTCGCCCACATTTGCCTGCCGTACAACGCCATCCTCGGGTACCCGGCGCCGACCAAATTCATGGCCGTAACCCACCATGGCTACAACGTCCTCAAGATGCCAGGAAGCGGCGGGGTCATCACGGTGCCCTGTGAAGAGAGAGACGCGATGTGCTCCCCGAGCGAGCTTTTCAGCCGCATCGCTAGAAGACCTGCACCACAGCAGCAGGAGGCCTCCCGAGGCCGCACTCCAAGAAGAAGAAGACATCGACCGGCCCGGCTCCTCAAGAGGCAGGCCCCTCAGGCCCGCACTGGCCAGGGGAGCCTCCTTCCATCGCATAGGAAGCGCGTCGGCGCCCTCCTCGGCCGGGCTCGGGGCTCTCCCACGGAGGCCGCCGACCTCGCCAAGGTCACGAGGGAGGCGCTTGGGCACCACGTGGAGGTGTGCTTCACACGCTTCCCGCATAGCGAGGAGCAAGGCAAGGAGGGCCGAACCCTCGTGGAGTTCGTCGGCAAGGCCATTCAGAGCTACAGGAGTCAAGGGTCATGAGGGGCAGCCGCCGCCACTCAGTGGCCCCCATCCAGCGAGGATGGTGGGCTGCACGTCTGCATCGACATACCAGGGCTCAACCGAGCCGCGTCTCAAGAGCGCCTCGGCCCTCGCGAGTGGGGCGTTGCGAGGCCCGCCCCATACGTCGCATGCCTCACGGCCTGCCCAACGCGGTTGCTGCGCGCACCAAAGATCTTATGAGGGCCATCCCGGAGGCTTGAGAGGTCAGCACGCCGCAGCCCCGACGGAGATGGAGATGGCCCCGAGGAGCCGCCAGCCTCCGGATCCTCGAGGCCCCCGGGCACAGGGGCTCGTGAGGATCGGCTCCGCAGCCCACCGAGTCTGCTACACCAACACCCCTTCGTCCCCAACATCACCAGTGACATCTTTAACTTTTATTTCCGGTGGGAGCGCCTTCAGGTCAGATTATTCCCAGGCCGCGTGGGTCCGTCCCTGCGGCATGTATCCCTTTTATTTCATGTCATTAGCCTATCCTGTTGGGGGCGCCCCTCAGGCTGCATCATCCCCAAGCCGCTCGGGCCTGTCCTAGTGGCATGTATCCTTCTTACGTTTTCCTAAGGATTATGCTCTCGTTCCGCCATGCTTGTTATTTGGTGCCTTTTCCTGGGTGACGGAATCTTGCACGTTAAAGGGGGGGTGCCTGAGCATCGCGACTCAGGGCTCCTACCGGCCCTCCGGCCCTCACCCTCTGGTCTTGTCCATGGCATCGCGACCTGGCTTGCCAGCGACGGCTGAGACCAGCCCGAGAGCCGGGACCCTAGGAGGTAGAGTTTCGTCATCTAACCCAGCTTGTGCGTTAAAGGGGGGGTGCCTGAGCATCGCGACTCACGGCTCTTACCGGCTCTCCGGCCCTCACCCTCTGGTCTTGTCCATGGCATCGCGACCTGGCTTGCCAACACGGCCGAGACCAGCCCGAGAGCCGGGACCAAGACGAGAGCACCGCATCTGGCCAAATTTGCAGGAACACGCTCAAGATAAGGCCAGAGCCAGGCGCAACCCGCTTGAGGTAGGGCCCGTGAGCCCTGGCTGGCTCACGGGTGCCCCAACACACCTCATGAGGCCTCTCGCGCCTCCCAAGCAACTAATGGCAGAACTAACGACGCCACGGGCGAGCTCTTGTTCCATTTGTGGTGAACCTGCAGGGTCCCTCCAAGGAGCACGAACGACCTCGCCACGCAATCCTCGCCGGCCAAGGCACGGACCTAAGCGCCGCACTGTGAAGCATTGTCCTGACCCTCAAGATAAGTCACCCTCCGGACACACTAGTTATCGCAACACCATCCCCACACTCAATGCAACCCCGTGTTAGCAACATCGCTCTCCTTTCTCACCGAATGATGGCTGCTTGAGCGCCAAGGGGGACCCCCTGAGCATCGCGACTCAGGGGCTCTTACCGGACCTCGGGCCGCTCACCTCCTGGCCTTGACCACGACATCGCGACACAGCATACCAGCGACGGCCGAAGCCGCTTTGGGGACTGGACTGTCAAGCAGAGCATCAGGCCCTCGTGAGGACTGAAAGGAGGAAACTGAACTAGAACGGAATGAGCATCTCGCACTGCTTCATAAAAAAGATTATATTGACGGATGGAGCTACAAACATCTTACAAGCCCCCGCGGGGTATATTATTGGCTCCTCGCAGGAGCAAAAGGCGGGCATCCTAAGGAATCCTAACTACAGGGGGCGTCGCAGCAGATGCCATCATCAACAGTGGGCCACCCCGTCCGGCGCCAACCCCATCCAGATCAGGGGCGGCGACGACCTGACGAGCCCGCCCTGCTCCGGGAGCGGCGCAGGCTCGGAGGCTCGTAGCTGTCGTCGCTCGTCTCCAGCGTCGCGAAGAGCTCGGCGGAGTCGCTGGATCCTCCGGCGCCTTCGTCGCCTGAGGAGCTGCCAAGGGGGCGGTCGGCCGGCCTCGGTCTCACCGCAGCAGGGCCCCGACCACCTCTCCCAGGGCAGCACTCCAGCCGACGACCCTCCGTGTCGAAGACCTTGAAGGACACCACCGAAGCACCATCGTACTCCAGGTGGATCGTGAGGGCGCCCCTCGTCCTGCAGACCCGGGCGACCTCGCCCCAGCCTCGAGTCATGAAGACCTCGCCTGGGCAACCACCGCGACCTCCGCCTGTCGCGAGGGTGCCGCAGCCGGGCGCCTGCAGCCAGAGTCCTGTGGGGTTCCTTGCCGGACGACGGAGGCGAAGAAAGAAGGAAGACGAATCCAAGATTTAGGAGGCGTGGCGACGTGAAGCACGAACTCCCGGCAGGAGCCCTCGGCGTGGACTCCAGGGGGAAGACGCACACCTTCGTGACCGGCGTTGCCGTGGCGGCGCCTCTCGTGGCGCCCGGCGTCGCCTCCTTCAGAGCCGCCAATGTGCGCGTACAAGGGAAGAGGGAACCCTGGTGGCGGCCGCTCGCACCAGGGCATGGGCGCCTCCTGGCGAGCGCTCTTGCCCTGACACCAGAGGGCAAGCCGCTTCTTTGGGGGGAGCAGGTCAGGATCCTCTTGAGGAGCCTTTCCCTTCTCTTCCGTGGAGAACCAGCGGATCGGAGCCATGGCAACCAGACGAAACGAGGAGGAGGAGGAGAAGGTATGATAGATCGGAAGGGCGCGTCGTTCCATACTTATAGCCGGCGAAGGCCAACCGTCGGCCTCCACGATCACCTGTAATCATGACCGACTCTCGATGCAGGGACTTGTCGAATCCGGGTGGTTACCGAGGCATCGTGGGGATGCAGTGCACACGCGTCCAATCAACCGCCACGCTTTCGCTCAAGGCCGCAGGCTGTTAGGGCCCGCGACGCTTCGCACTTGCCCTTTCGCCTCTCTGCTCGGCCAAGTTCGGGCGCGTCGTGGGCCCGGGTGCTACTGTCGGCCTTCTGGGAACGGGGGTCCCCAGACTTGCCTGCCTGCGGCCTGCGGCGTGCCTCGAAGGAGGCCCAGCACGACCCATCTTCATCAATGCAACCACAAGACCCTCGCGAGGGGCCAAGCCTCGCGGGGCGGACGACAAGGAGCTTCCTCGGGCACGGCCTCGTCAGGCTGGCTCATGAGGAGGCGGAGAGTTCAAGGCAGGGTACCTCGCGAGGTGCCCATGACGCAAGCCATGACGACCAAGGGCGCCAACAGCGCCAGCCAAGAAGGTCCTCCTTTCCTCTTTGGTGCAAAGGGAGCAATCGCAGCGAGAGCATCAAGCAAAGGCATCCGTTTGATTGCAACAAGACCAAGACCAGCCAAACGGCTGGAAGGGAGTCATCGTGGAGCCCAAGCAGGCGTCATCACCATAGCCTTTGGCAGGCGAGGACCAACTTTAGTCAGGATAAGTGTACGCGTTGTTCCCCTTCAAAATGGCCAATTGTTGGCGCCCTTCCCGCTCAATATTTGGGAAGAGGCCCAGGGCCTTCGCCTATAAATAGCAGTAGCCACCCCCAAGGCAGAGAGATCCGGAATCCTCATTAAGAAACCAGTAGCTAGAGCGACTGAACACCACCTAGCAGTTCATCACACCCGCCAAGAACAGACCCTCGCGAGGCTGTTGTAACGCCCCGGATTCGATGCGCCAGGTGTCTTCCAGTTATTCGCCATCGTTGCCATGTCATGTGCTTGTGTGTTGCACTTTGCCATGTCATCATCTGCATTTCATATCATGTCATCATGTGCATTTCATTTTGCATAAGTGTTCGTCTCATGCATCCGAGTATTTTCCCTGTTGTCCGTTTTGAAATCCGGCACTCCTATGTCCCCCGGCGCCCCTTTTACCTCTTTTTGTGTGCGGGTATTAAACTTTCTCGAAATGGCCCGAGGTTTGCCAAGCGGCCTTGGTATACCACCGGTAGACCGCCTGTCATGTTTCGTGTCATTCGGAGGTCGTTTGATACTCCAACGGTTAACCGGGTAACCGCAAAAGCCTCCTTCTGTTTGCAGCCCAACACCCTTCCAAAGTGGCCCAAAACCCAGCAAACTCCCCTCCATGCTCTCGGTCGTTCGATCACGATCGTGCGGGCGAAAACCGCACCTCATTTGGACTCTCCTAGCTCCCTCTACCTATATAAACACCTCCCCCGTCCAAATCCTGGGTCTTCTTCCTACCGAAACCCTAAAAATCGTCCCGCTGACACGTCCGCCGCCACGGACGAAACCGCCGCCGCCCGCAGCCATCAGCGTCGCGTCACGTGGCCCGCCGCCTCCCTCCACCGGCGTACCCCTTGGAGCCCACGGAGGGCTCTGAGCCAGCGTCGCTCCAGCGGTCTCCCGGCCGCCCGCCGCCGCCGCCCGCTCCTGCCGGCCCCGCTGCCCTTTCGCCTCGCGTCCGGTCACGCCGCCCGCATCTCCTCCTCGCCCGCTCCAGCCTCCGCCGCGGTGCCCATTTCAGCCGCCGCCAGCCTCAGCTCGCCGCCCGTCTGCCGTCTGCCGGATCCCGGCAGGGCCGGCCAGATCCGCGCCCAGCCGTCCCGGCCCGCTCCGCCCGGCCTCCTCCTCATTCCGGCCGCCGTCCCCGTCGTCTCCTGCGAGATCCCGGCCATCCTCGATCCGCGCGCCTAGGTTGACTTTCCCCGAGCCCCCGTTTTCGTCTAAGTCTTTTCTGTCAGTAATTTTTTTATGCATTTTCATCATGCCATAACTCTCTTAATACTGCTCCGTTTGGTGCGTGTAATATGTCGAATTGTTCGCCTCACCGAGTACATCATTCCATATCATTGCAACATTTCCATTTGAGCTCATCTTGATTCCCGAAATGCTGTTAGAAGAGGGCTATGTGATGTTAGTTTCTTATTCTTATCAGAACATGCAATTTTGTCATTTTTTCCATGATTGATGTGTGCACCCTATGAACTTGAGTCCTACATGGGTTTTGTAATATGCCATGCCATCTTTACAGGGGTGTATGCCATGTATTTTTGTGATCTCTGTGGTGACTAGCACAAGCATGCAAACTAGGCTTCATTATGTTGCTGATTTCAGCCCCTGTTTTGCTGATATTTTTATGCCATGTAAACTTGATGCTACCGAGTTATCCATGCATATTTTGAGATACTTCAGTAAGGATGTTTTGAACATATGGTTATTGTCTATCCATTCATGCCCTTGTTTGCAATTATGGAGTGCCATAGCTTGAGTCAATCGAGCTCTACTTTTGTTCTATGCATTTAGTAGTATCATGCCATGCCTTTGTTTTCCATGTTAAGTTCCTGTAGCATGTTGTTTGATAGCTCTAAACATTGCAACCTGATGTTATTTCTGCTTAAGCCTGAAACTGTTATTATTTGCAATCTTGTCATGTGTGTTTGAGCATGTTCTAGTGATTTCTGGAGATAGCTCAGTGTTCATGTTTTGTCATGCTTTACCTATACATCATGCCCATGCCTTTTGTTATTATGTTAAGGTGCTGTAGCATGTCGTTTTGATGCTTGCAATATGCCTAGTTGCTGTTTTGGACAGCTTGTCCTTCAAACTTGTATAGAGTGTATGTGTTGAACCGTTGCTCCGTTTTGAGTGCGCTCTATATGAAACTTGCTTGATTTTGCATGTAGTTTCATATTATCATGTTGCATCCTTGTTTTGAGGTGTTTGCTTGATGTTTGGATGCATTTTGCATCAATGCCATGTTTAACTTGTTTTGCTGATATCTTCTAGACCGTAGCTCCGAATCTAATGAACTTTATATGAAACTTGACTAGAATTTCGTGTAGATCATCGTGGTGCATTTTAACTTGCTGTTTAACAACTTGAACATAAGGCTTATTCAGATCTGGACCAATTTCGAAATTTGCTTATGAGGACTTACCGGAATTGTTATATGTTGTTCCCGGCCTCATTTAAACTTGCTTTAATGTGTTGCTCTTGTTTGCATCATCCCTTGCCATGAGTAGCTTCATGTAGCCGTGTCATGCATCATGCTTGATTGTGCATCATGTCTTGTTTATGTGTGGTGTGTTTACTTTGTTGTGTGTTTCTTCTTGTTAGTTCCTGTTTCGTTGCGACCGTGAGGATTCGTTCGTCTACGCTTGGTTCGTCTTCGTGACTTCATCTTCTTCATGGACTCGTTCTTCTTCCTTGCGGGATTTCAGGCAAGATGACCGCTACCCTGGATCTCACTACTATCATTGCTATGCTAGTTGCTTCGTTCTATCGCTATGCTGCGTTACCTATCACCTGTTTATTCAAGCCTCCCCAAATTGCCATGAACCTCTAACCTTTGTCACCCTTCCTAGCAAACCGTTGTTTGGCCATGTTACCGCTTTGCTCAGCCCCTCTTATAGCGTTGTTACTTGCAGGTGAAGATGAAGTTTGTTCCTTGTTGGAACATGGAGATGTTGTTCCTTGTTGGAACATGTTTACTTGTTGGGATATCACAATATATCTTATTTACTTAATGCATCTATATACTTGGTAAAGGGTGGAAGGCTCAGCCTTATGCCTGGTGTTTTGTTCCACTCTTGCCGCCCTAGTTTCCGTCATATCGGTATTATGTTCCCGGATTTTGCGTCCCTAACGCGGTCGGGTGATTTATGGGACCCCCTTGACAGTTCGCTTTGAATAAGACTCCTCCAGCAAGGCCCAACATTGGTTTTACCATTTGCCTCACCTACCTTTTTTTTCCCTTGGGTTTCCGGAGCCCAAGGGTCATCTTTATTTTAGCCCCCCCGGGCAAGTGCTTGTCTAAGTGCTGGTCCGAACCGAGCTGCCTGCGGGGCCACCTCGGAGCAACTCGAGGTCTGGTTTTACTCGTAGCTAGTCTCATCCGGTGTTGCCCTAAGAACGAGATATGTGCAGCTCCTATCGGGATTGTCGGCGCACCGGGCGACTTTGCTGGTCTTGTTTCATTGTTGCCGAAATGTCTTGTAGCCGGATTCCGAACTGATCGGGTCCTCCCGCGGAGAAGGAATATCCTTCGTTGATCGCGAGAGCTTATCATGGGCTAAGTTGGGACACCCTGCAGGGTATAAACTTTCGAGAGCCGTGCCCGCGGTTATGTGGCAGATGGGAATTTGTTAATGTCCGGTTGTCGTAAATTTGAAGCAAACTCTTCTAAAATACACCAACCGTGTGCGTAACCGTGAGTGTCTCTTTTCGGGGTTGATCGAGAGGAGAACACGGTTTCTGGGTTATGTCCGACGTAAGTAGGAGTTCAGGATCACTTCTTGATCATTACTAGTTGACGACCGTTCCTTTGTTTCTCTTCTCGCTCTCATTTGCGTATGTTAGCCACCATATATGCTTAGTCGCTGCTGCAACCTCACCACTTTACCCCCCCTTCCTTTCCCATTAAGCTTTGCTAGTCTTGATACCCATGGTAATGGGATTGCTGAGTCCTCGTGGCTCACAGATTACTACACCACCAGTTGCAGGTACAGGTTTGCGATGATCATGACGTGAGAGCGATGCTTGCTTGTCTTGAGTTCTTCTTCTGCTTCTTCGATCAGGGGATAGGTTCCAGGTCGGCAGCCTGGGCTAGCAGGGTGGATATTATTTGAGTTTTCTGTTTATGTTTCATCCGTAGTCGGATGTTGATCTTGTATATGATGTTGGTGTATTCTTGTGGCATTCGTGCCTTATGTATGTATCCCTATGTATTATGTAATGTTGATGTAATGATATCCACCTTGCAAAAGCGTTTCAATGTGCGGGTCTATCCTTGGTGGGACCGTCGAGTTCCTTTTGGATAGGGTCGCATATTGGGCGTGATAAGTTGGTATCAGAGCCTCGACCGACCCTAGGAGCCCCCTTGATTGATCGTGTAGTTTGGCCGTTGTCGAGTCTAGAAGAAAACTATTTTCGAGTCTAGTTATATCGGAGAGTAGGAATTCTTTTTACTCCTCGGTCCCTTAAATGCTTACGGTCAGGAATCTTGACGTAGGTGTTTTGAACTACTCCTCTTCTCATTCAAATTTTTCTTTAGGTTCACGCAGTTGGTTTTTCGGTAGTTTTTTCTCAGTTCTTTTCATCCGGTGCATTTCTCGTCAAGTTGACTCGACCATCTTCATCTTTGCCAAGTTCAATCCTCAGTTGTTTTCTTTTCCCACCCGCCCTCACTTCTTCCTCTCGGAACCGGAGTCCGTAATCAAGTATCGATCCTACTCGTGCGAAGTCCTTGCTTCCTTTCCTTAATGATTTCAAACGGTGTTTTTCTCTTCAAGATATTCGTCGTTTCCCCTTCCAAGTTGCCTTTGTTTTTCACGCCCTCCCACCCTCTTCTTCCCGGAGCCTAGGTCTCTTTCGAGCATCAATTCCATTCGTGTGGAGCCTCTTCAGTCTTCCCTCAATTATTTCAACCGGTGAATTCTCGTCTCGTTGGTCATTCTTCACCCCTTTCTTTTTCCGGTGCTCTTAATTCAAGTTTTTCGGGTTAATCATATTTTTTTCCTTCGAAGTGTTCTCTTTGCTCGTTCGCCTCTCGCCAGTTTATCATTCCGGAGTTCCGAAGACATCTCAGGAGATTCGTCTGTGTTCCAATTAACTCGAGGTTGTCACCTCATTTAAATATTTCAATTATTCCGGTGCATCATCTAGTTGTTCAACATCTCTTTCCGACGGTGTTTTTCTCTTTAGTGGGCCCTAACCCACAGGTCTTTTCCCAGGATCTTACCTGACTCTTCTATTTCCCCGGAGCCATTCCCAATTATTTTCCAGTGTGACGTAAGAATGGATTCCATCAGTCACATGCCTTTTCCAAGATCAATTTCAAATCATTTAATTGTTGACTCAACGTCTTTGCTTTCCATTCTCCCGGAGTATCTCAGTAATTTTGGTGGTGTTTTCTCGTCGTCATTCGAAGACCGAAGTAGAGTTTCTCTTAAATCTTGTCCGTTCTCCCGGAGATTCATGGCGCTAGCTCGATGTTATCCTATCTAATTGTTGCCATTCATGTAAATTCTTTTCATCCATCCGGAGTATTCCAGAAGTTGATTTCTATTTCTTTTCACCGGAGGCCATCGTTCGAGAAGATTTCTTCGTTCCAAGTTTTCAAAGTCGTTCTCCAATTATTCTATATCCGTGCCCCTTAGTTCGTCTCAATATTCTTCCGGTGCTGCGTTCTAGCATTCATTAATCAGTTCGCGATCTCTTCGATCTCTTTTCTCTAAATTCCCTCAAGTATCTTCGTGCTTTTCTAATTCTTTCCGGCGATCCGTTCTCTTCTCTATGTTAATTTTCATTTTTCACGGTGGTTCGTTCAAGATTTTTTTTCTTTGATTATCATATTAATCCATTCGTTCTTTTCATTCCTACCGGTGGTTCATGAAGACCTTCTCAAGTTTGCGACATGTCACTTCTCAATCCTTTTTCAAGAAGAATAAGTAGTATGCTAAATCCATTGCTTGTCATCAATTTAATTTGATGAAGGATAAGCATACAATAAATCTTATTCTTATTTCATCAAAGTGATTAATCTTTTTCTTCGGAGTTTGTTCTTGAGGAATAAATTCTACTTCCAAGTGTTTTCATCTTTTCTTTTCCGGAGATCAATTTCCTCGGTCATTTTGTCAGAACATCCATCTAAATCATCGCAACGCTCATCTTATTCTTTCTTCCTTCATTCTATCTCATCATCCTTTTGTTACCGGAGTTCTTCATGGTGGTTCTTCATGATTTAATTCATTCTCTAAAGAGTTCATCAAGATTCTTGTTGGTGGAGTTCAAGTATCTTTAATTCTCGCATCTTGAAGTGTAATTAATTCTCCATATTCTTTTGAAGTGGAGTTTTGCATTTCTTCGTTCTTCTAAGTTATCCAATCATTTCCGTTTGCGGTTGGTTATCACCTCATAATTTTGAGAGGTTATCCATAAGTCCACAACAAGCTTATTCTCTCGTTGTTGATTTTTTCAACAACTCCACTCAATCCTTCCTTCTAAGTTCTTTTCATTCAAATTCTTTAAATTATTCCGGAGGCATTGCGTTGTTTATCTTGTCAAGTATCATTCCATCTTCTCAAGTTCATGTTCTAATCATTCCATTTTTAGCCGGAGTGCTACCTAAATCCTTTCGGTCTTATTCATTTCTTATCTCGTTCGAACCGGAGTTGTTTCTGAGTCTATCATGTTTCCATGAGCTTTTGATTCTCGTCATTCTCATCGTTCCTCTCTTCTTCTCGAGTACTCTCGATTCTTTGTTTCTTCTCTTGAATTTTTTGTTTCACCTCATCCCTTTTCTCTTCCGTCTCGGTTCTAAGATCTCGGGACGAGATCTCTTGTTAGTGGAGGAGTGTTGTAACGCCCCGGATTCGATGCGCCAGGTGTCTTCCATTTATTCGCCATCGTTGCCATGTCATGTGCTTGCGTGTTCCACTTTGCCATGTCATCATCTGCATTTCATATCATGTCATCATGTGCATTTCATTTTGCATAAGTGTTCGTCTCATGCATCCGAGTATTTTCCCTGTTGTCCGTTTTGAAATCCGGCACTCCTATGTCCCCCGGCGCCCCTTTTACCTCTTTTTGTGTGCGGGTATTAAACTTTCTCGGAATGGCCCGAGGTTTGCCAAGCGGCCTTGGTATACCACCGGTAGACCGCCTGTCAAGTTTCGTGTCATTCGGAGGTCGTTTGATACTCCAACGGTTAACCGGGTAACCGCAAAAGCCTACTTCTGTTTGCAGCCCAACACCCTTCCAAAGTGGCCCAAAACCCAGCAAACTCCCCTCCATGCTCCCGGTCGTTCGATCACGATCGTGTGGGCGAAAACCGCACCTCATTTGGACTCTCCTAGCTCCCTCTACCTATATAAACACCTCCCCCGTCCAAATCCCGGGTCTTCTTCCTCCGAAACCCTAAAAAATCGTCCCACTTGGGACACGTCCGCCGCCACCACGAAACCGCCCGCCGCCTCCCTCCGCCGCGGACCCCCAGCCCACGGAGGGCCCGCGAGCCAGCGTCGCTCAGCCCCAGCCTCCCGGCCAGAGCCCGCTGCGCCGCCGCCCGCTCCGCCGCCCCTTCGCCTCCGCGTCCGGTCGCCGCCGCCCGCATCTCCTCCAGCGCCCGCTCTAGCCTCCGCCGCCCGGTGTGCTGCCGCCGCCCGCGCCCGCCCGCCAGCTCAGCCATGCCCGTCATCGCCGGGATCCGGCAGGCCGGCAGATCCGGCGCCCCAGCCGTCCCCGGCCCCGCTCCGCCCGGCCCCTCCTCCTCATTCCGGCCGCCGTCCCCGTCGCCTCCGGCGAGATCCCGGCCATCCTCGATCCGCGCGCCTAGGTTGACTTTCCCCGAGCCCCGTTTTCGTCTGTCTTTTCTGTCAGTAATTTTTTTATGCATTTTCATCATGCCATAACTCTCTGCATATTGCTCCGTTTGGTGCGTGTAATATGTCAAATTGTTCGCCTCGACGAGTACACCACTTCATATCATTGCATCATTTACATTTGAGCTCATCTTAATGCTTTTAGAAGAGGGCTATCTGATGTTAGTTTCAGATTCTTATCAGAACATGCAATTTTGTCATTTTTTCCATGGTTGATGTGTGCACCTTATGAACTTGAGTCCTACATGGGTTTTTTAACATGCCATGCCATATTTACAGGGGTGTATGCCATGTATTTTTGTGATCTCTGTGGTGACTAGCACAAGCATGCAAACTAGGCTTCATGATGTTGCTGATTTCAGCCCCTGTTTTGCTGATATTTTTATGCCATGTAAACTTGATGCTACCGAGTTATCCATGCATATTTTGAGATACTTCAGTAAGGATGTTTTGAACATATGGTTATTATCTATCCATTAATGCCCTTGTTTGCAATTATGGAGTGCCATAGCTTGAGTCAATCGAGCTCTACTTTTGCTATAAAATGTTTCCTGGCAGGTTGTTTACATGTTATTCAATTTTGCCAAGGTTGTTGTAGTTGATCCGTTTATGCTATGATGTTGTTCTTGCCATGTATAGCTTCTATGCCATGTCTTCTTACTGTAAGTTACCTTGCCATGCCATGTATTGCCCTGTGGTGAGTGGTTCAAGCTCACCAACATGCCTACTTAGTGTTATTCCTGCCATGTTTGAATCTGTAATATAACTTGCTATGTTTACATGGGTGCCATCATATTTTCTGATCCTTTTTGGCTCATGGTCAGTAAGGGACTTTTGTTCTATGCATTTAGTAGTATCATTCCATGCCTTTGTTTTCCATGTTAAGTTCCTGTAGCATGTTGTTTGATAGCTCTAAACATTGCAACCTGATGTTATTTCTGCTTAAGCCTGAAACTGTTATTATTTGCAATCTTGTCATGTGTGTTTGAGCATGTTCTAGTGATTTCTGGAGATAGCTCAGTGTTCATGTTTTGTCATGCTTTACCTATAAATCATGCCCATGCCTTTTGTTATTATGTTAAGGTGCTGTAGCATGTTGTTTTGATGCTTGCAATATGCCTAGTTGCTGTTTTGGACAGCTTGTCCTTCAAACTTGTATAGTGTATGTGTTGAACCGTTGCTCCGTTTTGAGTGCGCTCTATATGAAACTTGCTTGATTTTGCATGTAGTTTCATATTATCATGTTGCATCCTTGTTTTGAGGTGTTTTCTTGATGTTTGCATGCATTTCGTATCAATGCCATGTTTAACTTGTTTTGCTGATATCTTCTAGACCGTAGCTCCGAATTTAATGAACTTTATATGAAACTTGACTAGAATTTCGTGTAGATCATCGTGGTGCATTTTAACTTGCTGTTTAACAACTTGAACATAAGGCTTATTCAGATCTGTACCAATTTCTAAATTTGCTTATGAGGACTTACCGGAATTGTTATATGTTGTTCCCGGCCTCATTTAAACTTGCTTTAATGTGTTGCTCTTGTTTGCATCATCCCTTGCCATGAGTAGCTTCATGTAGCCGTGTCATGCATCATGCTTGATTGTGCATCATGTCTTGTTTATGTGTGGTGTGTTTACTTTGTTGTGTGTTTCTTCTTGTTAGTTCCTGTTTGCTATGCACCGTGAGGATTCGTTCGCTCACGCTTGGTTCTGCTTCGTGGCTTCATCTTCTTCATGGACTCGTTCTTCTTCCTTGCGGGATTTCAGGCAAGATGACCGCTACCCTGGATCTCACTACTATCATAGCTATGCTAGTTGCTTCGTTCTATCGCTATGCTGCGTTACCAAACACATGTTTATTCAAGCCTCCCCAAATTGCCATGAACCTCTAACCTTTGTCACCCTTCCTAGCAAACCGTTGTTTGGCCATGTTACCGCTTTGCTCAGCCCCTCTTATAGCGTTGTTACTTGCAGGTGAAGATGAAGTTTGTTCCTTGTTGGAACATGGAGATGTTGTTCCTTGTTGGAACATGTTTACTTGTTGGGATATCACAATATATCTTATTTACTTAATGCATCTATATACTTGGTAAAGGGTGGAAGGCTCGGCCTTACGCCTGGTGTTTTGTTCCACTCTTGCCGCCCTAGTTTCCGTCATATCAGTATTATGTTCCCGGATTTTGCGTCCTAACGCGGTCGGGTGATTTATGGGACCCCCTTGACAGTTCGCTTTGAATAAGACTCCTCCAAAGAAGGCCCAACATTGGTTTTACCATTTGCCTCACCTACCTTTTTTTTCCCTTGGGTTTGGAGCCCAAGGGTCATCTTTATTTTAGCCCCCCGGGCAGTGCTTGTCTAAGTCTTTGGTCCGAACCGAGCTGATCTTGGGCCACCCGGGAGCAACTCGAGGTCTGATTTTACTCGTAGCTAGTCTCATCCGGTGTTGCCCCGAGAACGAGATATGTGCAGCTCCTATCGGGATTGTCGGCGCATCGGGCGGCTTTGCTGGTCTTGTTTTATTGCTGTCGAAATGTCTTGTAGCCGGGATTCCGAGACTGATCGGGTCCTCCCGGGGAGAAGGAATATCCTTCGTTGATCGCGAGAGCTTATCATGGGCTAAGTTGGGACACCCCTGCAGGGTATAAACTTTCGAGAGCCGTGCCCGCGGTTATGTGGCAGATGGGAATTTGTTAATGTCCGATTGTAGTAAACTTGAAGCAAACTCTTCTAAAATACACCAACCGTGTGCGTAACCGTGAGTGTCTCTTTTCGGGGTTGATCGAGAGGAGAACACGGTTTCTGGGTTATGTCTGATGTAAGTAGGAGTTCAGGATCACTTCTTAATCATTACTAGTTGACGACCGTTCCTTTGTTTCTCTTCTTGCTCTCATTTGCGTATGTTAGCCACCATATATGCTTAGTCGCGGCTGCAACCTCACCACTTTAACCCCCCCCCCCTTCCTTTCCCATTAAGCTTTGCTAGTCTTGATACCCATGGTAATGGGATTGCTGAGTCCTCGTGGCTCACAGATTACTACACCACCGATTGCGTGTACAGGTTTGCGATGATCATGACGTGAGAGCGATGCTTGCTTGTCTTGAGTTCTTCTTACGCTTCTTCGATCGTGGGATAGGTTCTAGGTCGGCACTGGGCTAGCGTGGTGGATATTATTTGAGTTTTCTGTTTATGTTTCATCCGTAGTCGGATGTTGATCTTGTATATGATGTTGGTGTATTCTTGTGGCATTCGTGCCTTATGTATGTATCCCTATGTATTATGTAATGTTGATGTAATGATATCCACCTTGCAAAAGCGTTTCAATATGCGGGTCTATCCTTGGTGGGACTGTCGAGTTCCTTTTGGATAGGGTCGCATATTGGGCGTGATAGCTGTTCTTCCTTGTATTGTTCCTCATCAGCCCAAGAGGCAATCCACCACACCACACACTGGAGTAGGGTATTACACCACAATGGTGGCCTGAACCAGTATAAATCTCGTGTCTCTTGTGCTGTTCCATTTAGTAGTTTAGGTCCCAGCGATTCAGCGAGGTGCGAGATGGTGGAGGGTTGGATCTCCGCGCACACCCCAGTGTTCGAACCTCAAGGGTCTGCCGGAACCCGAAATCCGACAGAGTGTGCGATGATGATCATATCAATCTTGGAACTACTTCCAACACTCATCGTCACTTCCCCTTCAACTAGTCTCTGTTTATTCTGTAACTCCTGTTTCGAGTTACTAATCTTAGCAACCAAACAAGTATCAAATACTCAGGCTACTATAAACACTAGTAAGGCACACATCAATAACTTTGTATATCAAATATACTCTTGTTCACTTTGCCATCCTTCTTATCCACCAAATATTCAGGGCATTTCCGCTTCAAGTGACCATTTCCTTTGAAGTGTAAGCACTCAGTTTCAGGCTTTGGTCCAGCTTTGGTCTTCTTCACGGGAGTGACAACTCGTTTGCCATTCTACTTGAAGTTTCCCTTTCTTTCCCTTTGCCCTTTTCTTGAAACTAGTGGTCTTGTCAATCATAAACACTTGATGCTCTTTCTTGATTTCTACCTTCGTCGATTTCAACATCACGTAAGAGCTCGGGAATCGTTTCGTCATCCCTTGCATACTATAGTTCATCACGAAGTTCTAGTAACTTAGTGATGGTGACTAGAGAATTATGTCAATCACTATCTTATCTGGAAGATTAACTCCCACTTGATTCAAGCGATTGAAGTACCCAGACAATCTGAGCACATGCTCACTAGTTGAGCGATTATCCTCCATCTTTTAGCTATAGAACTTGTTGGAGACTTCATATCTCTCAACTCGGGTATTTGCTTGAAATATTAACTTCAACTCCTGGAACATCTCATATGGTCCATGATGTTCAAAACGTCTTTGAAGTCCCGATTCTAAGCCGTTAAGCATGGTGCACTAAACTATCAAGTAGTCATCATATTGAGCTAGCCAAACGTTCATAACGTCTGCATCTGCTCTTGCAATAGGTCTGCCACCTAGCGGTGTATTAAGGACATAATTCTTCTGTGCAGCAATGAGGATAAACCTCAGATCACGGATCCAATCCGCATCATTGCTACTAACATCTTTCAACATAATTTTTCTCTAGGAACATATCAAAATAAACATATGAAAGCAACAATGCAAGCTATTGATCTACAACATAATTTGCAAAATACTACGGGACTAAGTTCATGATAAATTTAAGTCCAATTAATCATATTACTTAAGAACTCCCACTTAGATAGACATCCCTCTAATCCTCTAAGTGATTACGTGATCCATATCAACTACACCATGTCCGATCGTCACGTGAGATGGAGTAGTTTCAATGGTGAACATCACTATGTTGATCATATCTACTATATGATTCACGTTCGACCTTTCGGTCTCCGTGTTCCAAGGCCATATCTGTTATATGCTAGGCTCGTCAAGTTTAACCTGAGTATTCCGCGTGCGCAACTGTTTTGCACCCGTTGTATTTGGACGTAGAGCCTATCACACCCGATCATCATGTGGTGTCTCAAAGACGAAGAACTTTCAATAACTGTGCATACTGTGGAGAACACTTCTTGATAAATTTTAGTGAGAGATCATCTTAAAATGCTACCGTCAATCAAAGCAAGATAAGATGCATAAAGGATAAACATCACATGCAATCAATATAAGTGATATGATATGGCCATCATCATCTTGTGCTTGTGATCTCCATCTCCGAAGCACCGTCGTGAACACCATCGTCACCGGCGCGACACCTTGATCTCCATCGTAGCATCGTTGTCGTTACGCCATCTATTGCTTCTACGACTATCGCTACCGCTTAGTGATAAAGTAAAGCAATTACAGGGCGTTTGCATTTCATACAATAAAGCGACAACCATATGGCTCCTGCCAGTTGCCGATAACTTGGTTACAAAACATGATCATCTCATACAATAAAATATAGCATCACGTCTTGACCATATCACATCACAACATGCCCTCCAAAAACAAGTTAGACGTCCTCTACTTTGTTGTTGCAAATTTTACGTGGCTGCTACGGGCTGAGCAAGAACCGTTCTTACCTACGCATCAAAACCACAACGATAGTTCGTCAAGTTAGTGATGTTTTAACCTTCGCAAGGACCGGGCGTAGCCACACTCGGTTCAACTAAGTTGGAGAAACAGACACCCGCTAGTCACATGTGTGCGAAGCACGGCGGTAAAACCAGTCTCACGTAAGCGTACGCGTAATGTCGGTCCGGGCCCCTTCATCCAACAATACCGTTGAACCAAAGTATGACATGCTGGTAAGCAGTATGACTTGTATCGCCCACAACTCACTTGTGTTCTACTCGTGCAAATAACATCAACGCATAAAACCAGGCTCGGATGCCACTGTTGGGGAACGTAGTAATTTCAAAAAAATTCCTACGCACACGCTAGATCATGGTGATGCATAGCAACGAGAGGGGAAAGTAATGTCCACGCACTCGTGAGACCGTGGCGGAAGCGTTAGAACAACGCGGTTGATGTAGTCAAATGCGTCTTCACGGCCCGACCGATCAAGCAATCAAACTACGGCACCTCCGAGTTCTAGCACACGTTCAGCTCGATGACGTCCCTCGAACTCCGATCCAGCCGAGTGTCGAGGGAGAGTTCCGTCAGCACGACAGCGTGATGACGATCTTGATGCTCTACCATCGCAGGGCTTCGCCTAAGCACCGCTACAATATTATCGAGGAGGACTATGGTGGAGGGGGGCACCGCACACGGCTAATAGATCTCAAGGATCAATTGTTGTTGTGTCTCTGGGGTGCCCCCTGCCCCATATATATAGGAGCAAGGGAAAGGCAGCCGCCTATGGAGGAGGCGCACCAAGGGGAGTCCTACTCCCACCGGAGTAGGACTCCTCCTTTCCTTGTAGGAGAAGGAAAGAGGAGGAGTAGGACTCCTCCTTTCCTTGTTGGAGAAGGAAAGAGGAGGAGAGGAGAAGAAAAGTGGGCTGCCCCTTTGTCCAATTCGGACCAGAGGGTGGGCGCAGGCCTCCTTCCTTTGGCCTCTTTCCTCTATTCCCGTATGGCCCAATAAGGCCCATATACTCCCGGCGAATTCCGTAACTCTCCTACTCCAAAAATACCCGAATCACTCGGAACCTTTCCAAGTCCGAATATAGTCGTCCAATATATTGATCTTTACGTCTCGACCATTTCGAGACTCCTCGTCATGTCCCCGATCTCATCCGGGACTCCGAACTCCTTCGGTATATCAAAACTCATAAACTCATAATATAAGCATCATCGAAACCTTAAGCGTGCGGACCCTACGGGTTCGTGAACTATGTAGACATGACCTAGAACTATTCTCGGTCAATAACCAATAGCGGAACCTGGATGCTCATATTGGCTCCTACATATTCTACGAAGCTCTTTATCGGTCAAACCGCATAACAACATACGTTGTTCCCTTTGTCATCGGTATGTTACTTGCCCGAGAACCGATCGTCGGTATCCAATACCTAGTTCAATCTCGTTACTGGCAAGTATCTTTACTCGTTACGTAATGCATCATTCCGTAACTAACTCATTAGCTACATTGCTTGCAAGGCTTATAGTGATGTGCATTACCGAGAGGGCCCAGAGATACCTTTCCGACAATCGGAGTGACAAAACCTAATCTCGAAATACGCCAACCCAACATGTACCTTTGGAGACACCTGTAGTACTCCTTTATAATCACCCAGTTACGTTGTGACGTTTAGTAGCACCCAAAGTGTTCCTCCGGTAAATGGGAGTTGCATAATCTCATAGTTACAGGAACATATATAAGTCATGAAGAAAGCAATAGCAATGTACTAAACGATCAAGTGCTAAGCTAACGGAATGGGTCAAGTCAATCACATCATTCTCCTAATGACGTGATCCCGTTAATCAAATGACAACTCTTTTGTCCATGGCTAGGAAACATAACCATCTTTGATAAACGAGCTAGTCAAGTAGAGGCATACTAGTGACACTATGTTTGTCTATGTATTCACACATGTATTGTGTTTCCAGTTAATACAATTCTAGCATGAATAATAAACATTTATCATGATATAAGGAAATAAATAATAACTTTATTATTGCCTCTAGGGCATATTTCCTTCAAGTGCCTCCTTATTACGCGGAAAATAATTATTCCTCCACCTGACAGCAGGGACCCACCGAACGGGCCACCAGTATTTAACGAAAAAAAGTTTGCCCCTGACTGCTGGGACCCATAGGACGGGCCACTGTATTTCGTGAAAAAAACGTTCCCCCCGCTGTCAGCTCGGACCCACCGGAAGTGCCTCCTTATTACGCACAAAAAAATGAATACCCCCGTGCTAGCTGGGATCCACCTTGGTGGGAGGCTGACTTAGGGCCTACTAAGTTGGATCGACGGAGGCCTTTGTCAACTTTAGTCAATATATGAACGATTCTAGCTCCAAAGGACTGCATAATGTCCATCCAACGGCCGTAGTGCTTCTTCAACATCTGGTCTTCTTGCTCCACCGCCAAAGCAGCGCCGGTCGTGCCGCCTGCTCCTGCCGCCCGTGGCCGGCTGTGATGCCGCGGAGGCCTCACCGCCCCTACTACTCCCACCGCTGGCCATGCCATCCCTCTACGCACCCACACCCTCTATTATTCTGCAGCGACGACAGCCTCACACCGCAATCGAACGAGTGAACCCTCATACTCCTCTACGGGTGGGCATCCACTGCCGCGTCTACCCCGGTTCCACGTCATCCCCTTCCTAGGCCTCGTCGTCGTCCACCGCCCTGGTGCTCTCGGCGCGGCGTGGTCAACGTGGTCAAGGAATGGCTTCCATCGGACGTGGACTGTACGTGGAGAGGATGACAGCTGGAAACACGGCCGCAGCAAGGAAGTGCCTCCTTATTACGCGCAAAATAATTATTCCTCCACCTGACAGCGGGGACCCACTAGACGGGCCACCATATTTCGTGAAAAAAATGTTTCCCCCTGACTGCTGGGACCCACCAGCTACATCTTCGCACGCAAGGAAGTGCGTCCGAAAAACGATTCGCCCCCCTGACTGCTGGGACCCACCAGCTACATTTTCGCACGCAAGGAAGTGCGTCTGGGCAAAAAAACAAAACGAATCCCCCTGACTGTTGGGACCCAGCAGCTACACCTTCGCACGCAAGGAAGTGCGTCTGGGCAAAAAAAATAAAACGATTCACCCCCTGACTGCTGGGACCTACCAGCTACATCTTCGCACGCAAGGAAGTGCACGGCGGTCGGGACCCACCTGGTCGAAGCGTGCGTGGCGTTGTCATTCTGGTCGCGAACGTGTACGTACATATATACTGGTGGATGTAGAGGCGCGCACGTGTCGTAGTAGAGGCGCGTACGTGTCGTAGTAGAGGCGCGCACGTAGCATGTACACGTACTTACAGCGGCCAGGGTGCAAGAAAGAAAATACGGTCACGTACGTACATACATGCAGGGTCTCAAACGCCTACTCGCGCATACGTACGGCCAGGGCTCGTGTACATGGCTGGGTCGGAACGGAGAAACAACATCGTCGTCGTGTTCATGGGGAGGCAATGGAATGCGTCGTGTTCATCGGGAGGCAACGGAACGCGTGGGAGCCAACCGGCTGGGTCGGAACGGAATGTGTGGTCATGTTCATCGGGAGGGCTTGGACGGAACAGGCGATGGAAACGAGGCCTGGCGTACCGCACAACGGAGGAAACGGCCTTGTGTTCGACCGGCCACGTTCGAAATGGGATCCTGTTCATCGGGAGGGGTCTGGCGTACCGCAAAACGGAGGAAACAGACCTCCTACGGTCGAAACGGGTCTCCTGTTGCTCGGGAGGGGTGTGGCGTGCCGCCAAAGCAGACGAAAAACGAACCTCGTCAGTCGAAGCAGGGGTCTGTTGATCGGGAGGGGTGTGGCGTACCGCAAAAGCAGACAACGGACTTGTGTTGGAGCGCTACGGTCGAAACGGGGGTCCTGTTCGTCGGGAGGGGTGTGGCGTACCACAAAACAGGACTCCATGGGATACTGTTCATCTCCACCGTCGACCTCCTCCAGCCTCCACGGGCTCCTGTTCATCCAGCCTCCACAGCGCGCTACTCCACCGCCATCGCTCAACCACCCTCCACCGTCTCATCGCTCATCCAGCCTTCCACACCACCGGGTCCTGTTCAACCACCCCTCCACGGGCACCCCTCCACCGCTTCATCGCTCATCCAGCCCTCCACACCACGGGGTCCTGTTCATCCACCCCTCCACGGGCACCCCTCCACCGTCTACTGTTCATCCAGCCCTCCACCACACCACGGGGTCATGTTCATCCAGAGGCAACGCCACCGCTCACTGGTCATCCAAACCCCCCCCCCCTCCCGCAACGCTCACTGTTCATCCTAGAGGCAGCATCGATCTGCTTCAGTTAGCAGCAGTAGCAAAGGAATCGCTCGATCGGGTTCAGTTAAAAGCCATCGATCGATCACTCGGGATCAGTAACGCGTAGCTTGCAGTGCAATCGCTCGGGTTAAGTTAGAGCCCAACTCCCAGCTCAGGTTCAGTTAGAGCCAATGCCTCACACACGCGCGTACGTGTACGAGAGAAACGTGCATCGCTCGGCCCCCGACCTCCCACCGTAATCGGGAACTCCCCGAAATTTTCCTCGCCCTCGCTTATACCACGGTTTTTTCCATCATGGACGGCCCAAAGAATGTCATGCAGCTGCGTCTCCGGCCCGCCCAGGACGAAAAGCCCATTTTCTGTCATGATTTTTTGTCATAGAAGTAGGAGCCCACCACATCTATGATGATACCGGGTTTTGTCACAATTATCGTCATAGAAGTGTCATATGTATGACAGAAAAAAATTGTTCGGCCCAAAATGTCACCGATGTGTCTTTTTTTTTGTAGTGCAAGGGCCAAGGGGAAGCAATTCGCCATGACCTTGTCGTTGCCGCCCGCCGCTAAGACGCTCAGCGCGTATAGTTGAAGGAACTCGGTGGGTTCAGGAACACCATCGTAGCATGGGGGAAGCTCCGGCCTGAACTTGGTGGGCCAGACCACCCGACGTAGCTCGCGGGTGAAAGCTCGGCAGCACACGCTGCTTGACGGGACGCCGCGCGTGAGGGTGGCACGGTTCTGGTACCCGACCGCTGCGACCTCTCGCTGCTTGAGGGGATGCCGCGCGCGAGGGCGGCACGGTTCTAGAGCCCGGCCGATGCTACCTCTTGGTTTATCATGTCCTGGCGTTGGTGCTGCTACTCAAGGAGCACGCGAGCGTTGGGTGGCGCATGGTGGATGATTTGGCAGCTGGCTTCATCTCGGGTTGACGAAGGTGGGCGGGTCACGCACACATGCGTCACGCCGGGGCTCGATGAGGTCGCTGCACACGGGAGGTGGCGGAGGTGCACCGTGTGGCACATCTCTAGCGCAAGACGGGGGAAGCCTAGATGAATCCTTTACTTGTACGAGAAGTCCAGCCGCCTCTTATATATATTGGGGGTGATGGCTGATTGAACAACACACTATCGAACAAATCAATATACTACTTTTTCATCTACGTTTTATCTCTCCACCATTTTTTTTCTCTCGTTCTTCGCTGTTCTTTGTGTTTGAGAGCTGAGAATCCCGAGGCTCTAGGGGCGAGCGAATTGACCTAGGGCATCCCACAGCAGCCGCCCTCCCTGATGGGGTCCCTCCCGGGGGTGTGGGGTTTTCGGGTCTACAAAAGCGCCCATCGACTGTCTTGCATATCGCGCTGTCGGTCAGGTCTCCTTCGAAGTGAGCTGCGGTGCATCACCCCCGGCGTCGAGGGTACACGTGACGTGTTCGTGTGTCAACACACGTTTTGGCGACTCTGCTGGGGACCAAAGATCAATCATCATCATCCACCATGTTCGATCTTCCAAAGCCATCTGAGGTAGACGCCGATAACATCATTAAGCCCAGTCTTGATGAGATATCGGCCGATCATCACCAAGTCTATGAGGAGTACAAGATGGCGCGCGAGGAGAAGGACTTGCAGGAGTTCCTTGCAAAGTTCAAGAAGGATCGCCAAGGCAACATCACTCCGATTGAAGAAATAAAGTTCCATCCTCTACAAGCCGAGCAGGTTAAACCCTCTGTAAGTACTGCCTTTTCTCCTCAGTAGTGGGCTGAGATTGAAAGTCGTATTGCTGATGGTAACAATCTAGTCTATCAAACTTTCATAGAAAATACTAATGCTCGGAAGAATACATCTCAATCGTCTAGTGGTAATGATGGTGTACCTGCTAGTGTGCAAAACCCTAATCTGGCTTTACCTATTGCATCGACGCCTCCCGTGCTGATGGCTTATTATCCTACCCAAACAAATCAGATTGTGACTGCACCCATCAACCCTATCATGAGCATGCCAGGTTCGGTGGCAACGCCGAAGCAAACCCTACCTACAGCTACAACCACTCGACCACTACCAAATTATGGGTCGACATACATGCCACAATTCCTACCTACATCTAGTAACCCTACTCCTCCTATGCCACTGCCACAAGCTTCATCATCCACTATGGATGATGGTTTAGCTAATCTTAGAGAGAAGATGGATAAGATGCTTTGAGAGAATTTTGGAGTCGGGTTACCTCGGAATCAGATTTACCAAAAGTCGTACCCCGAGTACTTTGATGCCATCCAGTGCCCTCCGGGATATAAGATTCCAGATTTTGTTAAGTTCAATGGAGAGGGCACAAAAACCACATGGGAGCATGTTAGTCAGTATTTAGCACAATTGGGTGAGGCAGGCTCATTGAATGAATTGAAAGTGCGTTTATTTCCTTTATCATTAACCGGTACTGCATTTTCATGGTTTTCTTCTTTACCACATGGTTCTATTCAAGTTTGGTCGCAGCTAGAGCAGAAATTTCATGATCACTTTTATAGCGGCGACAATGAACTCAAGTTGTCACATCTAACATCGGTTAAACAGAAGCATGATGAATCGGTTTCCGATTACGTCAAGACATTTAGAGAAACAAAAAACCGGTGTTTTAGTTTGGTGATAACCGAGAGAGATTTGGCAGACCTAGTGCTGAGTGGTTTGAGAACTCCCGTTAGAGAAAAGCTAGAAGGTTATGAGTTCTTAAATGTCAACCAAGTCTTACAAAGGGCTTTGGCTCAGGAAAGCCGAAGCAAAGATCTCAAAAAGTGCATAGATACAAAGCCGATCGTCCAAAGATGAATATGGTGGAATATGATAGTGATTACTCGGACGATGAGGGTGATGTTTTTGCTACTGAATTTGTTTGGCCATCTAAGGCCAAACCCTTTACTTGCAATGATCTAAAACCGATTCATAAGAATCGTGATGAAGAGATGAAGTTTACTTTTAACATTGCTAAGTGTGATAGAATTTGATGCTTTATCGCAGGCTAAGATTATTAGAATATCTCATACTCTACCACCATTTGAAGAGCTAAAACGGCGTGCTTATTGCAAGTATCATAATTCTTTTTCTCATGCAACTAGCGATTGCAATGTTTTTTGACGACAGATACAATCGGCCGTTAATGACGGACGATTGAACTTTTCTGAGATGCAAGTCGATAAACAGCCTTTTCCAATGAATACCATGGATTTGGAGGGGAAGAAGCTACTTATTCGGCCGGAGGTAGCCGAATATGCTAATAAAGCTAATGTCATTGTTGGTGAGCCCAGGAAAGATAAGAGGGGCGACAAGGTCTTGGGGAGGCAGATCGTGCTTGATAAACAACCCGATGGCAAGGAAGTGATCAAAATCACCATCAAGAATCCTACACTCGGGAGGCAAGCACAGGTACACCAAGACGCTCGAATTAAATTTGTTAAACCCAAGAGTCCTGAAGTTGGCAAGTGGAAGATGAACAAAGCTAAAGTGCAGCGCAAACATATCAAACCAACTTTTGACATGTTGTTGTACAAGTACGCCAACCAGTCGGCTGGTCCCAGCTCTAACCGGCCATCAGACTTGAAGCGACCAAGGTCACCATCAGATGATATGTTCAGTCGGTATACAAAACCGAGTGGACCAAGGGTGCAGTTTTTAGAAGAGCAGAGGCAGTCTGTATGGGATCGACTTGATTACTCATATAATGGTCGACTGAACATCGGTGACTATCAGTCGGCTGGTCAAAATATGCGACCGAGTGGAAACTATCCTAGTGTAAGAATGCACCCAGGTGGAAGCTATTCGGGTGAAAAAATGTGGATGGGTAGATCTCATCCGAGCGAGTTCCATCCGAGTGAGTTACATCCGAGTGGATACCATCCGAGTGACATCAATCCGAGTGGGTTCCATCCAAGTAAAAAGGTGCGCCCGAGTGGAAATTTCATGCCTCTGGAAAATCGAAAGGAATGGCGTGTTAAGTCACCAAGTGTTGCAGTAGTTGAGTCAGGAAAAGGCAAGGAGAAAATGGATGTCGACTCACTTATCTTGGGCACCAAAACATTCCCCATACAGCAGCCGTCTGTGCATAACCACTCGACTGAGCCGATACTTGCTATCGCGCCAAAACACTCTGCTAATGACCATGAAGCAAGCACCAGCCAAGTAAAAATGAGAGATCCAAAATACAATCAGCCAAGTGGTGTCCTCCAGGGATAAAAAAGACACAAAAAAGGAAACTACAGAGGTTAAGGAGTCAAGAGATGGCAGAACAAGAGGCCGAGAAGCAAGGGGTTAAGTTGTTCAATGACACTCGGCCTATGGTACCTACAAAACAAGTGTGGAGGCCCAAACAAATACAAGATGTAGTGGCTTCTACACCTATCACAGTGGCACCTCCAATACCAAAAGAGGACGACACACTCATTGCATCGTCTATGTTACCTATTGATTCCTCTTCACTCGGACAAATTTCAGAATCGGTGGACGCACTCGAGGAGGAGGCTGATATGTTGGACTATGAGTCTACGCCGGTTCATCAAGGTATGGATATCAATATGGTATATTACTTACCTGCTGAGTTTCGTGCTATAGATGAGGAAGGGGAGGTGGCTCACCGGATTTTGGCCCTAAAATGCAATATTCGAGAAGCCAAAGAACCAAGAACGATCCGAAACCATTATATCTCAGAGGTCATATCAATGGGTCGCCGCTCACTCGGATGCTTGTTGATGGTGGTGTTGTGGTAAATCTTATGCCCTATTCGGTCTTCAAGAAATTGGGTTTTCCTGATGAAGAGTTAATCAAGACCAATATGGTGCTCAACGGATTTGAAGGCCAAGAGAAAACTGAAGCCAAAGGTGTAATGCATGTGGAGCTTACAGTCGGAAGCAAAACTTTGGCTACTTCATTCTTTGTCGCTGAGGTGCAAGGTAACTACAACGTCATACTAGGTCGTGATTGGGTTCATGCAAACCAGTGCGTGCCATCCACTATGCACCAGTTTTTTATTCAGTGGGTTGATGATGAAGTGGAAGTCATTCATGCGGATAACTCGGCCTGTGTTGCTTTCGCTGATGCATCGGTGGATTGGCAACATCCCAATGCTACTTGCTTGACGGGACGTGACTTATCACAGTTTGATTTTTTCAGCGCGACCAAGAATGGTTTTGTGCCCGTGTCTTTAAAGCCGATTGAATGCAATCGGCTCTAAGGCATGATATGTTTAAATGGATTCTAGCTCCGAATGGTTACAAAAACGTCTTGTGAAATATCGTCTAGCGAGGATGATATGTATGAGTCTATAGAGGAGTTGGATGACATGGATAAACTTGGATAAGGTTTTACATTGGCCGATCCATTAGAAGAGGTAGATATTGGAGATGGTTCACCACTGACCGACGCTTGTAAACAAAAATTTGAAAGTCGATTGTAAAGCTAAGTTCATCGAGCTATTGAAAGAATATGTTTGTTGCTTTGGCATTGGGAATATCATGAGATGCCGTGTTTAAGCCGAGAGCTAGTGGAGCATCGGTTACCTATAAAGGCCGGTTTTAGACCATATAAACAGTCGGCCAGAAAGTTTAATCCGAAAACATATGACCGGATCAAGGAAGAGATCGGTCGACTGCTTGAAGCAAATTTCATTCGACCTTGCGGTGTATGCCGAGTGGATTTCTAACATTGTCCCAAAGGAGAAGAAGGGGTCCGGCAAGTTGAGGGTGTGCATTGACTTCAGAGATTTGAATAGGGCTACACCCAAAGATGAGTATCCCATGCCAATAGCCGATATGCTTATCAATGATGCTTCTGGACATAAGGTTATTAGCTTTCTAGATGGTAATGTCGGATACAATCAAATTTTTATGGCCGAAGAGGACATGTACAAAACGGCTTTCCGATGTCCTGGTTTCCTTGGTTTATTCGAGTGGACAGTGATGACATTCGGATTAAAAAATGCTGGAGCCACATACCAAAGGGCTATGAATTTGATTTTTCATGATTTAATCGGTATCATACTTGAAGTTTATATTGATGATATTGTTGTCCAATCGGATGCTTTTGAATCTCACTTGGCCGATTTGTGTTTAGCTTTTGAAAGAATGAAAAAGTATGGACTGAAGATGAATCCTTTAAAGTGTGCATTCGGCGTATCAGCTGGCAAGTTTTTGGGTTTCATTATTCATGAAGATGGCATAGAGGTTGATCCCAAAAAGATAGAGGCCATACATAAAGTGGAGGCTCCAACATGCAAGAGAGATATGCAAAAGTTCCTTGGCAAGATCAATTATTTGAGAAGGTTCATAGCTAATCTATCAGGGAAAGTTGATGCATTTACTCCTATCCTTCGGTTGAAGAATGATGTTGATTTCACTTGGGGGGCAAAACAGCAAGAAGCATTTGATATGATCAAGAGTTATTTGTGCACTCCTCCGGTGATGAAAGCACCCAAGCATAAGGAACCCTTCAGACTTTACATTGCAGCAGATGAAGGAGTTATTGGTGTTGTTCTAACTCAAGAGACCGAAGGAAAAGAGCATGCTGTCACTTATTTGAGCTGCCACTTATTGGACGCAGAGACAAGGTATACATTTTATTGAGAAATTATGTCTATGCTTATATTATGCTTGCACAAAACTGAGACATTATTTAGTGCCGAGTGCTTGTATAGTAGCTTGTCAAACCGATGTCATTAAATACATGTTGCATAGGCCAATTCTTAGTGGTAGAATTGGCAAGTGGGCTTATGCTTTGATTGAATATGATTTGGCTTATGAATCTCTAAAATCCATGAAAGGCCAAATTGTTTGCTAATTTCATTGTTGAACATCGGATTAATGACAAGCATGATGTTGATATGAACCTTGTTTCATTAGTACCATGGAGATTATACTTTGATAGTTCAGTTCGTAGCAATGGCCAAGGTGTTGGTATTGTTTACATATCTCCTCATGGTGCTATTTTCGAAGCCTCATGCCGCTCAGAATATTTTTGCACAAACAATCAAGCCGAATATGAAGCATTGTTATTCGGCCTTGAGATGTTACTTGCTATAGGTGTTACACATATTGAGGCTTACGGTGATTCGTTACTAGTGGTGCAGCAAATATCCGAGTCTTTCAAAGTGTTTGGACGAATCACTTAATGTTTATCTTGATAAATGTCTAGATATAATTTCTACTTTGGATTGTTTTAGCATTGCACATATATCTAGACATGACAATTGGAAAGCAAATGAGTTGGCACAGCAAGCATCTGGATACCATGTTGATCATGGCATGTTTCATATTTCTCAAAGTCCGATGTCTTGTCTTACCAGTATAGAAGAGGCTGAACCAGAACCCACTGATTTGGTCATTAACAAAAAATCTAGTGCAGGTGACAATCCCGACTGGAGGAAGCCCATTGTTGAGTATACAATGAGAGATGATGGTCTTTATCGTCGAAAAGTCGATGATGTTCTTCTAAAGTGTTTGGATGAGGACCAGGCAAGAGTTGCTATGGGAGAAGTACATGAAGGCATTTGTGGCACTCACCAGTCGGCTCCCAAGATGAAATGGTTATTGCGACGTGCTGGGATTTATTGGCCGACTATGATTAATGACTGCTTCAGATATTATAAAGGGTGTGAAGCTTGTCAAAATTTTGGTGATATTAAATTGGCTCCTGCTTCTATGTTGCATCCTATTATCACGCCGTGGCCCTTCAGAGGGATGGGGTTTAGACTTTATTGGGCAAATTCATCCATTTTCCTCAAAAGGGCATCGGTTCGTATTGGTGGCAACTGATTATTTCACTAAATGGTCTGAAGCAGTGCCTCTCAAGAAAAATGACACACAGAGGTGATTCAATTCATAACTGAGCACATTATTCATAGATTCGGTATTCCTCAAACGTTAACAACAGATCAAGGTTCATCTTTCATGTCACACCAAGTCAGAGAGTTTGCCGAATCTTATAACATAAAGTTGCTCAATTCCTCTCCATATTATGCCCAAGCTAATGGACAAGCTGAGTCTAGCAATAAAATTTTAATCAAACTCATCAAGAAGAAAATTGAAGATAATCCAAGGAGATGGCATGAGTTGTTATCTGAAGCTTTGTGGGCACATAGAATTTCAAGGCATGGTGCTACGAAGGTGACCCCATATGAGCTAGTATATGGTCAAGAGGCCGTTTTACCATTGGAAGTAAATTTGAATGCTTTGAGAATAGCCAAACAAAATGATTTATCGGCAGTAGACTTTTATAACTTGATGATGGACAATATTGATGAGGTTGCCGATAAACGTTTGGTTGCTTTGAAGTCCATAGAGAGAGACAAGTTGAGGGTTGCAAGAGCTTACAATAAGAAAGTTAAGTTGAAGAATTTCCAAGTTGGTGATCTCGTCTGGAAAGTGATTCTGCCGATTGGTTCAGGAGATAGAAAATTCGGGAGGTGGTCTCCAAGTTGGGAAGGCCCTTTTAGGATTACAAGAGTTGTTCCCGGAAATTCATATTTGGTGGAATCAATATAAGGGGCATTGTTACCTCGAGCTCCCAATGAAAAATATTTGAAGAAGTACAACCCGAGTGTGTGGCAGGAAGCCTGAGTAGGCAATGGCCGATACATAATTATCGCCCTGAGGAAAATAAATGGCCGATGGAGTGTTGACATGGTCCTTAGAACGAACACTATGCATATTATTTTTCGGCGTGCAAGCTTTGCCGAAAAACAGGGGGCATGTGTTGACACATGATTTTAGCAAGATACAGAGTGAAAGGGTTTTCAGCATGAGAAAGTTTCACATCTTCGAGTGGAACAACTTTGATATTTAGGCTATCGCCATTCGACATCATCTCAGTGGCCGAAGTTGTACTACAAGTGACAAAATTTAGTGTTCTGAGTGCTTTTCGGCCGATTACGCCCTCAAAATAACCTCAGATGAAGGAGCACTCTAAAGGAATCGTCTTCGTCTCGTCGAGGCAATTGATTTTCATATATAAATCATCTTAATCCGAGTTCATATGCAAAAGTTACAGTCAATATGGTTTGGACAGGCCAGAGACCAAAATATTACGCTTGACACCAGACACATGTTGATGAGTGTCTGATGCAATGAGTGAGCAATTCGGCCCTCAAGACGGCCTTGAATCGAAAACCTTCAACACAGAAAATTTTCGTCTCATCGAGCCGATCGATTTTCATATATAATTCGTCTCAATCCGAAGACGTATGAGGCCTGGAGAGAAAAGACAAAATCAGGTTGTGTTTTCAGTCGGAAATCCAAGTGAAAAAGTTTACCATCCGAGTGAAAATTTACCGGTCGAGTGAAAGTTTGCTGACTGGATGAACTTATTATTATCCGAGTGAAAATATAGTCATCCGAGTGAAATTTTCCTCCAGGTGAAAATATTCCGAGTGAAAAGATTGCCATCGGAACGAAAACTTGCCGATTGAGTAAGGTATCGCCTTCCGAGTGGAAATATAGTCATCCGAGTGGAAATATAGTCATCTGAGTGAAAGATTGTCTTCTGAGTGAAAAAAGTCCAGTCGGACGATCCGAGCGAAAAGTCTCTAATATCTGAGTGGATGAGCTCGAATCCGAGTGAAACTGAACATGTGCCCGAAAGTTTACCAAGATGACCTCGGATGAAGAAGAGTTCAATAGAGAAGTTGTGCGTATCATCAAGATGGTAAACTTTGGTTTTGGAGTCATCATCATCGGAGATAGTATATGGCCTGCAATTTCATGACGAGACTCGGATAATCCAGTCTACTTCAAGACCGAGTCCGACTGGAAGGTAAAGATGACCTCGAAAAGTATTCAAGATGGCCTTATTTGAAAAAGTGATCAACATGAGGGTTGTTCGTATCGTTGATGCGCACAAGTTTGATATTTGGGCCTTCTTGATCGGAGAACATATGCAAGCTCGGCGGCCCGCACCAGGAGGAAGACAGAAGTTGGGCTAGATTCAGACTGAATCCGAGTTGGAATAGAACTAGGACTCTAGGACGTGAATTGATGTAATTTCTTGTAAGGAAAGCCTAGATGAATCCTTTACTTGTACAGGAAGTCGAGCCGCCTCTTATATATATTGGGGGTGATGGCCGATTGAACAACACACAATCGAACAAATCAATATACTACTTTTTCATCTACGTTTTATCTCTCCACCGTTTTTTTCTCTCGTTCTGCGCTGTTCTTCGTGTTTGAGAGCTGCGAATCCCGAGGCTCTAGGGGCGAGCGAATCGACTAGGCCAGCCCATAGCCGCTGCACTCCCTGACGGGGTCCCTCCTGGGGGTGTGGGGTTTTTGGGTCTGCAAAAGCGCCCGTCGACTGTCTTGCTTATCGCGCTGTCGGTCGGGTCTCCTTCGACGTGAGCTGCGGTGCATCACCCCCGGCGTCGAGGGTACATGTGACGTGTTCGTGTGTCAACACATAGATAAGTTGGAATATAGTAGGTTTAACACCAATATAAATAAAGAATGAGTTCATTATAGTACCTTAAAGTAGTCTTTTGTTTTCTTTCTCTAACGGAGCTCATGAGATTTCTATTGAGTTTTGTGTTGTGAAGTTTTCATGTTTTGGGTAAAGCTTTTATGCACTATGGAATAAAGGGTGGCAAGAGCCTAAGCTTGGGGATGCCCATGGCACCCCAAGATATTCAAGAATAGCCAAAGTTTAAGCTTGGGGATGCCCCGGGAAGGCATCCCCTCTTTCGTCTTCGTCCATTGGTAACTTTACTTGGGGCTATATTTTTATTCACCACATGATAAGTGTTTTGCTTGGAGCGTCGTGTAATATATTAGTCTTTGCTTTTTAGTTTACCACAATCATCCTTGCTGTACACACCTTTTGAGATAGCCGTACATAGATTGGAATTTGATAGAATACTCTATGTGCTTCACTTATATCTTTTGAGCTTGATAGTTTTGCTCATAGTGCTTCACTTATATCTTTTGAGCTTGATAATTTTTGCTCTAGTGCTTCACTTAGATCTTTTAGAGCATGGTGGTATATTTGTTTTAAATAAACTATTGATCTCTCATGCTTCACTTAGATTATTTTGAGAATCGTTAATAGCATTGTAATTTGCTTAAATATTAATATACTTGGTGTTCAAGATATGTGAAACTTTCTTTTGAGTGCGTTGAATACTAAGAAAAGTTTGATGCTTGATAATTGTTTTGAGATATGAAGATGGTGATATTAGAGTCATGCTAGTTGAGTAGTTGTGAATTTAAAGAATACTTGTGTTGAAGTTTGTGATTCTCGTAGCATGCATGTATGGTGAACCTTTATGTGATGAACTCGGAGCATGATTTATTTATTGATTGTCTTCCTTATGAGTGGCGGTCGGGGACGAGCGATGGCTTTTTCTACCAATCGATCCCCCTAGGAGCATGCGCGTAATACTTTGCTTTGATAACTTCTAGATTTTTGCAATAAGTATATGAGTTCTTTATGACTAATGTTGAGTCCATGGATTATATGCACTTTTTCCCATCCTTCCACCATTGCTAGCCTCTCTAATACCGCGCACTTTTGCCAAGATCATACACCCACCATATATCTTCCTCAAAACAGCCACCATACCTACCTATCATGGCATTTCCATAGCCATTCCGAGATATATTGCCATGCAACTTTCCACTGTTCCGTTTATTATGACACGCTCCATCATTCGCATATTGCTAGCATGATCATGTAGTTGACATCGTATTTGTGGCAAAGCCACCATTCATAATTATTTCATACATGTCACTCATGTTTCATTGCATATCCCGGTACACCGCCGAAGGCATTCATATAGAGTCATATTTTGTTCTAAGTATCGAGTTGTAATTCTTGAGTTGTAAGAAAAATAAAAGTGTGATGATCATCATTATTAGAGCATTATCCTAGTGAGGAAAGGATGATGGAGACTATGATTCCCCCACAAGTCGGGATGAGACTCCGGACGAAAAATAAAAAAAGAAAGAAAAAAAGAGGCCATAAAAAAAGAGAATAGGCCCAAACAAAAAAAAGAAAAGAAAAAATGAATGAGAGAATAAGAGAGAAGGGACAATGTTACTATCCTTTTACCACACTTGTGCTTCAAAGTAGCACCAAGATCTTCATGATAGAGAGTCTCTCATTTTGTCACATTCATATACTAGTGGGCATTTTTCATTATAGAACTTGGCTTGTATATTCCAATGATGGGCTTCCTCAAATGCCCTAGGTCATCGTGAGCAAGAGAGTTGGATGCACACCCACTTAGTTTCTTTTGTTGAGCTTTCATATACTTATAACTCTAGTGCATCCGTTGCATGGCAATCCCTACTCACTCACATTGATATCTATTGATGGGCATCTCCATAGCCCGTTGATGCACCTAGTTGATGTGAGACTATCTTCCCTCCTTTTGTCTTCTCCACAACCACCATTCTATTCCACATATAGTGCTATATCCATGGCTCACGCTCATGTATTGCGTGAAGATTGAAAAAGTTTTGAAAATGTTAAAGTATGAAAAAATTGCTTGGCTTGTCATCGGGGTTGTGCATGATTTAAATATTTTGTGTGGGGAAGATGGAGCATAGCCAGACTATATGATTTTGTAGGGATAACTTTCTTTGGCCATGTTATTTTGAGAAGACATAATAGCTTAGTTAGTATACTTGAAGTATTATTATTTTTATGTCAATATGAACTTTTGTCTTGAATCTTTCGGATCTGAATATTCATACAACAATTAAGAAGATTTACATTGAAATTATGCCAAAGTATCACTCCGCATCAAAAATTCTCTTTTATCATTTACCTACTCAGACAAGGTGAATTAAGCTTGGGGATGCTTGATACGTCTCCAACATATCTATAATTTTTGATTGCTCCATGCTACTTTATTTACTGTTTTAGGCTTTATTGGGCTTTATTTTCCACTTTTATATTACTTTTGGGACTAACCTACTAACCGGAGGCCCAAATTGTAATTGTCATTTTTGCCTATTTCAGTGTTTCGAAGAAACGGAATATCAAACGGAGTCCAAACGGAATGAAACCTTCGGGAACGTGATTTTCTCGCCGAACGTGATCCAGAGAACTTGGAGTGCAAGTCAAGAAGCAACCAGAGCCTCCACGAGATAGGAGGGCCCCCCCCTATAGGGCGCGCCCCTGTCTCGTGGGCCCCTCGGGCGGCCACCGACGTACTTCTTCTTCCTATATATACCTACGTACCCCGAAAACATCCAGGGGCACCACGAAACATAATTTCCACCACCGTAACCTTCTGTATCCGCGACATCCCATCTTGGAGCCTTCGCCGGCACTCTGCCGGAGGGGGAATCAAGCACGGAGGGCCTCCACATCAACATCGTTGCCCCTCCGATGAGTTGTGAGTAGTTTACCACAGACCTACGGGTCCATAGTTATTAGCTAGATGGCTTCTTCTCTCTTTTTGGATCTCAATACAATGTTCTCCCCCTCTCTTGTGGAGATCTATTCGATGTAATCTCTTTTTGCGGTGTGTTTGTCGAGGTCCGATGAATTGTGGGTTTATGATCAAGTTTATCTATGAATAATATTTAAATCTTCTCTGAATTCTTTTATGTATGATTAAGTTATCTTTGCAAGTCTCTTCAATTATCATTTTGGTTTGGCCTACAGTTGATCTTTCTTGCCATGGGAGAAGTGCTTAGCTTTGGGTTCAATCTTGCGGTGTCCTTACCCAAAGGATGTAAAGGGTTGCAAGGCATGTATTGTATTGTTGCCATCGAGGATAACAAGATGGGGTTTATATCATATTGCATGAGTTTATCCCTCTACATCATGTCATCTTGCTTAATGTGTTACCCTGTTCTTATGAACTTAATACTCTAGATGCATGCTGGATAGCGGTCGATGTGTGGAGTAATAGTAGTAGATGCAGGCAGGAGTCGGTCTACTTGTTATCGACGTGATGCCTATATACATGATCATGCCTAGATAATCTCATAACTATGCGCTTTTCTATCAATTGCTCGACAGTAATTTGTTCACCCATCGTAATACTTATGCTATCTTGAGAGAAGCCACTAGTGAAACCTATGGCCCCCGGGTCTATATCTTATCATACTTGTTTCCAATCTACTTTTATTTTCATCTTTACTATTTGCATCTATATCATAAAATACCAAAATATATTTATCTTATCATACTATCTTTATTAGATCTCACTTTCGCAAGTGGCCGTGAATTGATTGACAACCCCTTTATTGCGTTGGTTGCGAGTTCTCAGTTTGTTTGTGTAGGTTCGTGGGACTTTTGAGAAGCCTCCTACTGGATTGATACCTTGGTTCTCAAAAACTGAGGGAAATACTTACACTACACTTGTTGCATCACCCTCTCCTCTTCGAGGAAAACCAACGCAAGCTCAAGACGCAGCAGGCGGTAGCATAGTAGCTCGCACGGCATGAGCAGCGTGGCCTGCTTGTTCGGCGGCCCACGGTGGGCGAGAGAAGAGGAGGCCGTAGCGGTTCGGCCATACGCCCGCACGGAGGTGTGCATGGAGGAGTCCTGCTGCTCGCGAGCAGTAGGGTAGGTGGCGGCGGCAGCCGCGTCTTCGGGGGAGCGGCGGCGGTTATCGCGGACCATCGGCTTCGTCTGGGCGACGCGAGCCGCCCGGCGCTCGGCACGCATACGAAGAGCGTCGGCCATGGAGTTGGTGAAGTGGATGTTGGAGCATAGCAGAAGAATTGCGGCACACCCCTACCTAGCACGCCAAATGTCATAATCGGGGCTCCGGGGGCCCAATAGGTTTGAACTCTGGGGTGCACTTGTTCCTACTTCCCTACTCTGCCCTCTCGACCTCACGGCCATGTTGCGGCGAGCGCAAGATAGGAAGGAAGACCAATGGACATGGTAGTTACGCAGGTTCAGGCCACCTCGCTGTGTAAAACCCTACTCCTGCTTGGTTGGGATTGCTTGAGGTGGGAGAGTACAAGATCTCGGATCTAGTTGCTAAAAATGTCCCCCTCCCCTCTATGGTGGCACCTTGCCCTCCTCTTATACTGCCTCTGGTCCTCTTCCCCAGAAAACACTTGGCGGGAAGGGTTGCCACAACGACCAATTTGAAGGGGGGACAAGGTTGCATTCTAGCCTGACGAAACTGCGATCTTCGCCTGCAAAGCCTTCATCCATGACGCGCTAGTGGCCTCAGAAATGACATCTGCCCTGGCACGTCCATCGTCTTGGTCTTGCTTCACCGATCAGGAAACCTTTTGGGGTTGCTTTGGGAACCGGCGTGTTGGCCTTGCTCCCTTAGCACAAAAGAGGAAAGCCTCCTCATCCGCGTAGGCTGGTGCATCCTGTTGTCCTTCATCGCCACTCGCGTCACCCACATGGTGAGTGTAGTGTCGTGCGACCAGGCGGAGCTGCCCTCGAGTTGTCCGCCTCAGGGAGGAGCCTTAGGGGGCGCCTCACGAGAGTGCCTCGCAAGGCTTTTGGCGGCGCTATCCGGTCGGCCTTGGGACAACTTCTGGCACGGGCCTCGCGACTAGTCTTGCTTGGGAAGCTTGTTGGTGGCCCATCAGCTGGCCCCTCGATACACGCTGCGCCCTGGGCCAAAGGTAGACGGGCCTGGGTACTGATAACCCACAAGTATAGGGGATCGCAACAGTTTTCGAGGGTAGAGTATTCAACCCAAATTTATTGATTCGACACAAGGGGGGCCAAAGAATATTCTCAAGTATTAGAAACTGAGTTGTCAATTCAGCCACACCTGGATAACTTAATATCTGTAGCAAAGTATTTAGTAGCAAAGTAGTATGATAGTAGTGGTAACAGTAACAAAAGTAACAGTAGCAAAACGTAATATTTTTGGTGTTCTGTAGTGATTGTAACAATAGCAGCAGGAAAGTAAATAAGCGAAGAACAATATGTGAAAAGCTCGTAGGCATTGGATTGGTGATGGAGAATTATGCCAGATGCGGTTCATCATGTAACAATCATAACAGAGGGTGACACAGAACTAGCTCCAATTCATCAATATAATGTAGGCATGTATTCCGAATATAGTCATACGTGCTTATGGAAAAGAACTTGCATGACATCTTTTGTCCTACCCTCCCGTGGCAGCGAGGTCCTAATGGAAACTAAGGGATATTAAGGCCTCCTTTTAATAGAGTACCGGAACAAAGCATTAGCACATAGTGAATACATGAACTCCTCAAACTATGGTCATCACCGGGAGTGGTCCCGATTATTGTCACTTCGGGGTTGCTAGAACATAACACATAGTAGGTGACTATAGACTTTCAATATAGGATCAAGAACTCACATATATTCATGAAAACATAATAGGTTCAGATCTGAAATCATGGCACTCGGGCCCTAGTGACAAGCATTAAGCATAGCAAAGTCATAGCAACATCAATCTCCGAACATAGTGGATACTAGGGATCAAACCCTAACAAAACTAACTCGATTACATGATAGATCTCATCCAACCCATCACCGTCCAGCAAGCCTATGATGGAATTACTCATGCACGGCGGTGAGCATCATGAAATTGGTAATGGAGGATGGTTGATGATGACGACGGCGACAAATCCCCCTGTCCGGAGCCTCGAACGGACTCCAGATCAGCCCTCCCGAGAGGTTTTAGGGCTTGGCGGCGACTCCATGTCGTAAAACATGATGAATCCTTCTCTTTGATTTTTTCTCCCTGAAAGTGAATATATGGAGTTGGAGTTGAGGTCGGTGGAGTGTCAGGGGCCCACGAGGCAGGGGGGCGCGCCCTCCACCCTCGTGGACAGGGTGTGGGCCCCCTGACGTGGATTTTTCTGCCAGTATTTTTCTTATTTTTGAAATAGATGTTCCGTGGAGTTTCAAGTCATTCCGATAACTTTTGTTTCTGCACATAAATAACACCATGGAAAGTCTACTGAAAACAGCGTCAGTCCGGGTTAGTTCCATTCAAATCATGCAAGTTAGAGTCAAAAACAAGGGCAAAAGTGTTTGGAAAAGTAGATACGACGGAGACATATCAAGTCCCCCAAGCTTAAACCTTTGCTTGTCCTCAAGCAATTCAGTTGATAAACTGAAAGTGATAAAGAAAAACTTTTACAAACTCTGTTTGCTCTTGTTGTTGCAAATATGTAAAGCCAGCATTCAAGTTTTCAGCAAAGATTATGACTAACCACATTCACAATAACTCTTAGGTCTCATGTTTACTCATATCAATAACATAATCAACTAGCGAGCAATAATAATAAATCTCGGATGACAAAACTTTCTCAAAAAAATCATGATATGATATAACAAGATGGTATCTCGCTAGCCCTTTCTGAGACCGCAAAACATAAATGCAGAGCACCTTTAAAGACCAAGGACTGACTAGACATTGTAATTCATGGTAGAAGAGATCCAATCATAGTCATACCCAATATAAATTAATAATAATGGATGCAAATGACAATCAAAGCTCTCCAAATTAGTGCTTTTAATAAGAGGGTGATGACTCAACATAAAAGTAAATAGATAGGCCCTTCGCAAAGGGAAGCAGGGATTTGTAGAGGTGCCAGAGCTCGGTTTTGAAATAGAGATAAATAATATTTTGAGCGGCATACTTTCATTGTCAACATAACAACCAAGAGATGGCGATATCTTCCATGTTACACACATTATAGGCGGTTCCCAAACAGAATGGTAAAGTTTATACTCCCCCTCCACCAACAAGCATCAATCCATGGCTTGCTCAAAACAACGAATGCCTCCAACTAACAACAGTCCCAGGGAGAGTTTTGTTTGCAATTATTTTGATTTGGTTTGCATAAAGCATGGGACTGGGCATCCCGGTGACCAGCCATTTTCTCGTGAGTGAGGAGCGGAGTCCACTCCTCTTGAGAATAACCCTCCTAACATGGAAGATACGGACAACCCTAGCTGATACATGAGCTATTCGAGCATACAAAACAGAATTTCATTTGAAGGTTTAGAGTTAGGCACATACAAATTTACTTGGAACGACAGGTAGATACCGCATATAGGAAGGTATGGTGGACTCATATGGAATAACTTTGGGGTTTAAGGGATTGGATGCACAAGCAGTATTCCCTCTTAGTACAAGTGAAGGCTAGCAAAAGACTGGGAAGCGACCAACTAGAGAGCGACAATAGTCATGAATATGCATTAAAATTAATAGACATTGAGTACGAGCATGAGTAGGATATAATCCACCATGAACATAAATATCGTGAAGGCTATGTTGATTTGTTTCAACTACATGTGTGAACATGTGCCAAGTCGAGTCACTTAAATCATTCAAAGGAAGATACCACCCCATTATACCACATCACAACCATTTTAATAGCATGTTGGCATGCAAGGTAAACCATTATAACTCATAGCTAATCAAGCATGGCACGAGTAACTATGATCTCTAATTGTCATTGCAAACATGTTTATTCATAATAGGCTGAATCAGGAATGATGAACTCATCATATTTACAAAAACAAGAGAGGTCGAGTTCATACCAGCTTTTCTCATCTCAGTCAGTCCATCATATATTGTCATAATTTCCTTTCACTTGCACGACCGAACGATGTGAATAATAAGAGTGCACGTGCATTGGACTAAGTTGGAATCTGCGAGAATTTAATAAACAGGAGAAGACAAGGCAATATGGGCTCTTGGTTAAATCAACAATAATGCATATAAGAGCCATTTCAACAATTTAATCATGGTCTTCTCCTATCGACCCCAAAGAAAAGACAAGAAATAAAAACTATTTACACGGGAAAGCTCCCAACAAGCAAAAGAAGAACAGGAAATCTTTTTGGGTTTTCTTTTAATTATTACTACTACAGCAAGAAAAGTAAACTAGCTAAAAGCTACACTATTTTTTTTGGTTTTTCTTAAGGTTTATTAAACATACAAGAAGAAAGCAAGAAAAAGAAAATAAACTAGCATGGATATTACAGTGAAAGAGTATGAGCACCGACATCTAGCAATGAGTGTGTGAACATGAATGTAATGTCGGTGGGAAATACGTACTCCCCCAAGCTTAGGCTTTTGGCCTAAGTTGGTTTATTGCCACAGATGGCCTAGCGGGTATCCATAATTATAGCCGGGGTCGTACTGAGATGAAGAAGACTCTGACTGCCACTGGTTAGAAATCATCTCCGAATCCCAATAATAGTTAGACTGTGGTTCTGGCTCCGTGGCTGGTGTAGGGTTCCGGTGGGCGTGAATGGCCGCCAACGGAACGAGATACGGACCTTCAGATAAATTAAACAAGGAGGGAGCAGGCAAGGTAATAGTCTCAGGATGATGTTTATCAAAGAACAATTTGTATTTAAGCACTCCTTCCCTATTCTTAACAATAAAGTCATGAGCTACCATACTCTTATAATATAAATAAGCAGTGGGCAGCAGTTTTTCTTCTTTTTCATAGTGCCTAATAGGTATGTTATAGTGTGCAGCAAGGCGTGAAGCATAAATACCTCCAAAGATGGGGCCCTTTGTACGGTTCAGACTTAACCGTTTGGCAATAATACCGCCCGTACTAACAGTGTTATCACAGAGTAAATCATGGAAAAAATAATAATATCAGGAACACTGAGGTTTCCACAGTTTCCGCGACCAATTAAGCAACGACTAGCAAATATGGCAAAGTAGCGTAAAACAGGAAAATGTATGCTAGTGATTCTAGCATCGAAAACCTTCCTGGTTTCCCCCACAGTGATAGTGTCAATAAACCCATCCACATCTTTACGATGCGGTTCATCTAAACAACCCTCAAAAGGTATTTTGCAAACCTTGCAAAATTCATCTAGTGCCATCTTCTTAACAACATCATATAAATAAAACTCTACTGATGGAGGTGATTCCTTAGGATAATAGTAGAAGTTTTGCACAAAAGTATTGGTGAGTAAGAGATACTGATTGCGTTGGTCGCAGAGGAAGTCGGTGAGGCCTGCATTCTCAGCCAATTCATAAAAATCATCATAAATACCGGCTTCTCTCAAGAAATCGTTGGAAGGCCATTCACACGGCCGGACCTCCATGATCTTGAGAGGCAAATTATATTTGGGCCTCTGTGCTTCTTCACTTTGCTTTTCCTTCGAGCTTCGGCTCGATGAGCCCCTCAAAAATCTCTTCATTATTTTCTGAAAATTTCTGAAATTTTTAGCAACTTCAAAAAATAAAAGTGAACAAAGCTCAACAAAATTGATAGCAACTACTCCTACAAGTGCCTAGAGCCTATATCAAGCATTAGAACTACTTGGAACCATATAAATTTGACATGCAAGCTCAAGAACATGGTCACCTAGGCAGCACAAATTTGCAATGAATAAAGCACTAGAACAAAAACTAATTGGACCAATGGAGGAGTCACATACCAAGGAACAATCTCCCAAAGCAGTTTTGTGAGAGGTGCTTTGAGCAAGGAGATCGAAAAACGTAGCAAAATGAGCTAGAACTCGTGCTTGAGCTGGATGGTGATTTTTTTTGGGGAGGAAGAAGAAGTGTGTGTGTGCAGGAATAAGTGGAGGGGGTCACCATGGGCCCACGAGGCAGGGGGCGCGCCCAGGGGGGTAGGGCGCGCCCTCCACCCTCGTGGCCAGGTGCTTGCCCCTCCTGTTGTGTTCTCAGTGCCAGATATTCTCAAATATTCCAAAAAAACATATTTCATTTTCAGGGCATTTGGAGAACTTTTATTTTCTGGGTATTTTTATATTGCACGGATAAGTCAGAAAACAGACATAAAAATACTATTTTTACTTTATTTCAACTAAATAGTAGAAAGTAGAGAAAGGGTACAGAAGGTTGTGCTTCTAGTTTCATCCATCTCATGCTCATCAAAAGGAATCCACTAACAAGGTTGATTAAGTCTTGTTAACAAACTCATTCCGAATAACATGGAACCGGAGAAATCTCGAATAACAATAAGTTACCTCAACGGGGATATGCACATCCCCAATAATAAGAATATCATATTTCTTCTTGACGGTACGAAGAGGAAATTCAAAACCTCCAAATATAATTGATGGAATTTTTCCAATAGAGTTGATATTATGAACTTGAGGTTGTTTCCTCGGAAAGTGTACCGTATGCTCATTACCATTAACATGAAAAGTGACATGGCCTTTGTTGCAATCAATAATAGCCCCTGCAGTATTCAAAAAGGGTCTTCCAAGAATAATAGACATACTATCGTCCTCGGGAATATCAAGAATAACAAAGTCCGTTAAAATAGTAACATTTGCAACCACAACAGGCACATCCTCACAAATACCAATAGGTATATCAGTTGATTTATCAGCCATTTGCAAAGATATTTCAGTAGGTGTCAACTTATTCAAATCAAGTCTACGATATAAAGGGAGAGGCATAACACTAACACCGGCTCCAAGATCACATAAAGCAATTTTAACATAGTTTCTTTTAATGGAGCATGGTATAGTTGGTACTCCTGGATCTCCAAGTTTCTTTGGTATTCCACCCTTAAAAGTGTAATTAGCAAGCATGGTGGAAATTTCAGCTTCTGGTATCTTTCTTTTATTAGTAATGATATCCTTCATATACATAGCATAAGGATTTGTTTTAAGCATATCAGTTAATCACATACGCAAAAAGATAGGTCTAATCATTTCAGTAAAGCGCTCAAAATCCTCATCATCCTTTTTCTTGGATGGTTTGGGAGGAAAAGGCATGGGTTTCTGAACCCATGGTTCTCTTTCTTTACCATGATTCCTAGCAACAAAATCTCTCTTATCATAACGTTGATTCTTTGGTTGTGGGTTATCAAGATCAACTGCAGGTTCAATTTCTACATCATTATCATTGCTAGGTTGAGCATCATCATGAACATCATCACTAACATTTTCATTAGGTTCATGTTCATTTCCAGATTGTGTTTCAGCATCAAAAATAGAAATATCATTTGGATTCTCAGGTGGTTCAGCAATAGGTTCACTAGAAGCATGCAAAGTCCTATCATTTTTCTTTTTCTTCTTTTTAGAAGAACTAGGTGCATCTAAATTATTTCTCTGAGAATCTTGCTCAATTCTCTTAGGGTGGCCTTCAGGATACAAAGGTTTCTGAGTCATCTTACCAGTTCTAGTAGCCACTCTAACAGCAAAATCATTATTCTTACTATTCAATTCATTGAGCAAATCATTCTGAGCTTTAAGTACTTGTTCTACTTGAGTGGTAACCATAGAAGCATGTTTCGTAATGAGTTTAAGTTCACCTTTAACTCTAGACATATAATCACCCAAGTGTTCAAGTGTATCGGAATTGTATTTTCAATTTTCTACCAAAATAAGCATTGAAGTTTTCTTGTTTGACAATAAAATTATCAAACTCTTCTAAGCATTGTCTAGAAGACTTATAGTGAGGAATATCGCCTTCATCAAATCTATAGAGACAATTTACCTCTACTACCTGTGTCGGGTTATCAAGACCATGAGTTTCTTCAATAGGTAATAGGTTAGGATCATATGTTTCTTCAACATGCGGTAAATTAAGACCATGTATTTCTTCAATAGGAGGTAAATTCTTAACATCTTCAGCTTTAATACCTTTTTATTTCATAGATTTCTTTGCCTCTTGCATATCTTCGGGACTGATAAATAGAACACCCCTCTTCTTCGGAGTTGGTTTAGGAATAGGCTCAGGAAGTGTCCAATTATTTTCATTTGTCAACATATTATTCAATAGAATTTCAGCTTCATCTGGTGTTCTTTCCCCGAAAATGTAACCGGCACAACTATCCGAGTAATCTCCTAAGCATCGGTTAGTCCATTATAAAAGATATCAAGTATTTCATTTTTCTTAAGAGGATGATCAGGTAAAGCATTAAGTAATTGGAGAAGCCTCCCCAAGCTTGTGGGAGACTCTCTTCTTCAATTTGCACAAAATTATATATATCCCTTAAAGCAGCTTGTTTCTTATGAGCAAGGAAATATTTAGCGAAGTAATAAATCATATCACAGGGACTACGCACACAACCAGGATCAAGAGAATTAAACCATATATTAGCATCACCCTTTAATGAGAACGGAAATATTTTAAGGATATAAAGGTAGCGAGATTTCTCATCATTAGTGAACAGGGTGGCTATATCATTTAATTTAGTAAGATGTGCCACAATAGTTTCAGATTCATAGCCATAAAAAGGATCAGATTCAACCAAAGTAATTATATCAGATCAATGAGTCATAATCCTTATCAAGAATACGTATAGGTGAAACAGTAAAAGCAGGATCAGGTTTCATTCTAGCATTAAGAGATTGCTGCTTCCATTTAGCTAATAATTTATTGACATCATATCTATCTTTGCAGGCAAAAATTTCGTTAGCAATTGCTTCATCCATAACATAGCCCTCAGGCACAACAGGTAATTGATATTTATTAGGGGAAGAGTCTTCATCATCACTTCCATAGATATTATCTATAATTTCATTCTCTCTAGCCCTAGAAAGTTGTTCATCAAGAAATTCACCAAGTGGCATAGTAGTATCAGGCATAGAAGTAGTTTCATCATAAGTATCATGTATAGCAGAAGTGGCATCATCAATAACATGCGACATATCAGAACGAATAGCAGAAGCGGGTTTAGGTGTCGCAAGCTTACTCAAAACAGAAGGTGAATCAAGTGCAGAGCTAGATGGCAGTTCCTTACCTCCTCTCGTAGTTGAGGGATAAATTGTTGTCTTAGCGTCTTTCAAGTTCTTCATAGTGACCAGCAAATATAAATCTCAAGTGACTCAAAGAATAGAGATATGCTCAAGCAACGGGCGCTTTAAAATAGTCTTGATAACCCACAAGTATAGGGGATCGCAACAGTTTTTGAGGGTAGAGTATTCAACCCAAATTTATTGATTCGACACAAGGGGAGCCAAAGAATATTCTCAAGTATTAGCAACTGAGTTGTCAATTCATCCACACCTGGATAACTTAATATTTGCAGCAAAGTATTTAGTAGCAAAGTAGTATGATAGTAGTGGTAACGGTAACAAAAGTAACGGTAGCAAAAGTAATATTTTTGGTGTTTTGTAGTGATTGTAACAGTAGCAGCGGGAAAGTAAATAAGCGAAGAACAATATGTGAAAAGCTCGTAGGCATTGGATCGGTGATGGAGAATTATGCCGGATGTGGTTCATCATGTAACAATCATAACATAGGGTGACACAGAACTAGCTCCAATTCATCAATATAATGTAGGCATGTATTCCGAACATAGTCATACGTGCTTATGGAAAAGAACTTGCATGACATCTTTTGTCCTACCCTCCCCGTGGCAGCGGGTCCTAATGGAAACTAAGGGATATTAAGGCCTCCTTTTAATAGAGTACCGAACAAAGCATTAGCACATAGTGAATACATGAACTCCTCAAACTATGGTCATCACCGGAGTGGTCCCGATTATTGTCACTTCGGGTTGCGGATCATAACACATAGTAGGTGACTATAGACTTGCAAGATAGGATCAAGAACTCACATATATTCATGAAAACATAATAGGTTCAGATCTGAAATCATGGCACTCGGGCCTTAATGACAATCATTAAGCATAGCAAAGTCATAGCAACATCAATCTCAGAACATAGTGGACAATAGGGATCAAACCCTAACAAAACTAACTCGATTACATGAAAGATCAGGTACCCCCGGTCCCATGGGCCCGACAGACAACCCCTTCATGCAAGACCAGGTCGGCATGGGAAGCACCTTCCCACTCGACCACGAATTCCCGGAGGACTACTGCCTTGAGGAAGAGGATTATGTGGACATCGACGGGGAGCCTTGGTTCGAGGACGAGCTCTCCAACCAAGTCAGCGCAAAATCAAGCTGACGAAGGCATACACGCAATCAGAGGACAAGCTCCTTTGTGAGTGTTGGAGGGACATGGGACAAGTCCCCATGGTCGGCACCGAGCAAAATGCATGTACCTTTTGGCTACATGTTCATCATGAGTATCAAGAACGCAAGAAGTTCGCCCCGTACCAAATGGAGAGCAAGTGCGGGTGGGTGTCTCTCTTGAAGCAATGGAGGGTGATACACCAAGAGTGCAACAAGTTTTGTGCAACCCTTGAGAGCATCCAAGCACATCCCGTGAGCGGCCTTGGCCTCAAAGATATGGTATACATGCCCCCCTCTTTGTATCTGTTTCCGTTGTGCCTGAATGTCCATTTGCCCATATGCTTGCATGCTATTCATTTGTAGGCATTTAAATCTTTGGAGGCATTCAAGGCCCAACATGACGGCAAGTCCTTCAACCTCACCCATTGTTGGATGGTCATCAACGGGGAAGAGAAGTTCAACATGCAATATGCCGCCGCCAAGGCGCGTGGGGAGGGGGAAGCCGCCGAGGAGCATGGGGAGGGCGAGAAGCCACGACCGGGGGGAAGACCAACTCCAAGAAAGAGGAGAAGAGCGATGCGGCGTTGATTGCCTTGCATGCCACTCTGAAAGGCATGATGACGAAGAAGGAGACAAGGGAAGAGAAGCACCGACAAGAGAAGGAAGAGAAAATGAACGCCTTCATGGATATCCAAATAGGAGGCTTGTGCTCAACACGGAGAAGCAAGCCAAGATGCTTGAGTTGGAGGCGGAGAAGCAAGCGAAGATGCTCGAGATCGAGGCCGTCAATGCTAAGACCAAGCCAAAGAAGTGGCGCTCGCTAGCATGATGACGTGGGTGGAGATCATGAAGGTGGACTTGAGCACGGTGTCACCAAGGAAGAGGCCTTGGTTCGAGAAGATGCAGGCCGACATGCTCAAGTTCAATGATGAGTGATCTACTGCGGAGAGCGCCATCCTTTTTTATATGCCGACAAGTGTGCTAGCATGACCACGGCCAAGATGGCGTGGTTGAGCTCCCGCCCCTTTTTGTGTGCCTATGTGCCGGCCGCTGGCAAGTGCGCTAGCTTGAACTGTGTAGTGGTTTTTTGGAGGCTGGCAGGGCGCTGGCATGAACTCTGGGCGATGGATGGCCGCTGGCATGATCTATGGCCGCGAGCCTTTTTAAAATTGTGTATGGACATAAAATGGGCCGACACGTTGAGCGCACTGCCGACTCAAATGCAAAACAGGGCGGACGATGAGCGGGCGCCTGACCCAAACGGACAAAAAAGAACAAAGCGCGCGTTCACTTGGGTTGAACGTTGAAGTTTCTCTAAGATCTTGAGATCTGAAGGCTGACTATTTAATTATTTATGCAAATCATCAAAAAAAATTGGAGCATGCTTGGAACCCTCAGGAGCGTGATATGGATAGAAAGATTAGAGATTGCAATGTTAGTGAAAATAGGTGAATTTGTACGAACCACATAAATATAGTTGAATTTTTAGAACAGTACTCCCTCCGTTCCATAATTCTTGTCATCATTTTAGTTCCCGACGCTAAGTTTTGTGACCTGGTGTGTTATTCTATAATTATCGTTTGCAGACAGCCAGACTAAAAGTACTCAGTTCTACATAGAACCAAGGTAAATAACCAAGGGGTACACCCTACAAATTATGGGTATGTTTGGATTGTGGCCAAAGACCCTACCAAAATGTTGGTCATGACCCAAAAATTTTAGTGTTTGTTTGGATGGTTGCCAATTTTTTGGCATGCCAATGAACTCTAGCCAACTTTAGTTCATTTTTCTTCCCAATGTTGGCCAAATTATGGGCAACCAAAACCTCAACAAAATTTTTGGCTAGCTAATGCTTTGGTGGGGCAATCTTGGGCACAAACCAAACACACCCTACATGCACTAGTTGATGGGGCGCGCCCATGCGCCGCTTGAGACGTTTCTTTGCAGTGCCAGGTATGTACTCGTCCTTTTGGTTGCTTCTTTACGATCTGGGTGCCACCCGCCTTCTGCTCCTCGAACTGCTCCAGCCTGAACTCCAATTGATGCTCGTACGCCGCCGGGTCCCTATGGATGTGTACGCGTTCACGAGGAGCGTCATGCCGCTCGTGACATGTATGCTCGCCACCGTGCAGTGCATAGAGGACTCATGCGGGATCATCGCCGGGACGGGCAGGTACATCCGGAGGGTCTCTGCAGTGGAGGTAGCCAACCTGCGCTTTCGCCAGGGCGCCCGGACGGTTGAGCAGCACCGACGTTGTCCAATCCGCCATCGTCTCTCATCAGCGACTTCTTGAACTCCTGTGCCTCCAGTGACATGTCTGTGTCCTCGGCCCATCAAGGCGCCATCATGGCCGTCGTCGATGTCGTGTCTGCACAACGGTCTCCGTCAAGGCGCTAAGGGATGTTGGGTACAAGCCCTTGAACCCTAGATCGTTGTCGCTCTATCTCTCTCTCTCTGTGTGTGCACTCTTTCTCTCTGGCCAGAACCGAGGAGGAAGAAGGAGGGAAAAGGAACAGGAACACAACGAGTTTTCCCAGCGCACGAACGCCCGCCGCCCGAACGGCTTTACTCCTCAAGCAAGAAGCCAAGAACTAAACTCCCCACAAAACACACGAGCCCCTCGATGACGCGACGCCCATGAAACCAACTCCAGCAAGCTCTACGCGCACGTACGCGTTCTCCTGCCGAGTCGTCCGCCCTCATGCATGGAGCCACAAACTCCACCACGGGACTCTGTCTCCACGCCTCGCTCCTCCGCTGCATTCGGCACGTCCCACACTCCAACATGAACAACGTGACGGTTTCTAGTGCGGCAACGCGGTCACCTCCCCGGCTATCTTGCTAAACAGACACACACACTCACGCATGCACATAGCATGTACACAGACATACCCCAGACTATGCCTATACCCTAGTCAAACCATGCCCATACAAAGGTCAGACTGTGCCCAGACATTGTCGCGGCCACGGACCGGACCTGGGGCGCCCGATGTTGGTCACCACCGTGGGGGCGCCAACAATCACCCCCTAAGCCATGACGCCGCCACGCGCCTCTGGCACAAGCCAATGCTTGTTGCCGCAGCAGCAGCCCGTAGTCTTGTGCCCCGCTGCATCGCGCTACTGTGCCTCCATGGTCATCACGTCAAGTCGTCGCAACCCTGCGCCACCATGCAGGTCCTCCGCGACCTCCGTGCTCGTCGCGCTCACGACATCACGCCACACCATCGTGGACTTGTCGCGCGTCGCTGCCGAGACCTCCATGTCCGCCACGCGCGCCGCGAACGCCACCGCGCGCCACGGCCCCGAACCTGTAGCTCTGATACCAAATGTTGGGTAGAAGCCCTTGAACCCTAGCTCGTCGTTGCTCTATCTCTCTGTCTCTCTCTGCACTCTTTCTCTCTGGCCCGAACCGAGGAGGAAGAAGAAGGGAAAAGGAACAGGGACACAACGAGTTTTCCTGGCGCATGAACGCCTGCCACCTGAACGGCTTTACTCCTCGAGCACGAAGTCGACTCTCCACAACACACACGAGCAATACATCATGATATATAGCCCCTCGGCGACGCAGCACCGACGAAACCCACACACAAACATGCCTAGCTGCATGCGAGCGAATCGCTGGCCTCGCACATGACGCGACCGGCCGCTGCTAATAGCACAACTACTACCACTACGCGCATGCACACGCTACTGCCACAAGCACACACCCCAGACTATGCCTATACCCTAGTCAGATCAGGCCCATACAAAGGTCAAACTATGCCTAGACGTTGTCGCGGCCACGGACCGGACCTCACGCGCCCGATGCTGGTCACCACCGTGGGGGCATGGCTTATTGCACCAACAAGGGACACCTCGCATAGGCTCCGCCTGAGCTCCACCAGCGCGACACCGCCAGGGGTGATGGTGCCCGCGCGCGACAGGTGGCGCCACTGCGTGCACCTCATGGGCGATGTCGGCACTCAGGCATCCCAGACGGTGCGAGAAGAGGAATTGTGGCAGTGCGGCGGAGATTGCGCCAGTACAGGCTGTAGTGGCACGTCGGGAGCGTGGTGCAGCCATAGCACACCGGCTGCAGCGAGGGGAACCGCAGGCGGTCGGTGAAGGTCACTTCGTGTTCCGTGAAGCACTACCTGGCGCCGAGAAAACGACCATGGTGCCGCGCGAGCTGAGGCGCAGGGAGAAGACCGGGCTGCGGACCTGCGGTGACAGTATTCATGCCGTTGGGACTTGGAAGGAACCTTTCTATTCGGTGGCTTGTTTGGGTATGTTTCATAAGGTCTTCATATAATTTGGCTCATATGTTTTGGATACGACGACACTGACGAACTGGGAATGCCATATGCAAAATCCAAGGTTAAGACAATATAAGCACCATTTGGCCTGACTATGGCAAGGCATTCCCATAAAATCCGTACGTCATGTAGTACATGATCAATCAACGTAGTCAAGGACAAACGAGGAGAAACTTTGAGACTGGAATTATGTGCTTGGGATTATAGCATCTCCAGCAAACCAAGATTTTACAGTCTATTGCGGTTGTACTTTTGGGCTGGCAAGCTTCTCCCTGTCTTTTTTTAGCTGACTCCCTGGCTAGACTACAGAGGTTCCTCCGCGCTCATATATAGGCTGAGCATGTTTTCATTAGATAATTCACTTGAACTTAACTTAGTGCAACCAACAGATAACTGTTGGATTGACCATTGACTCATTTTTTGAATAAAAGAGGTTTCCCTCCGATTTCATTAATGAAACCAAAAGCAAACAGAGTCGAGATTCATCAGGTTTCCAAACGCGTCCCAGCGAGCCACAGTAAGAACTAGAGACTAATCACTACCGCCCCAGGCTATTACAAAAGGAGATACCGCATCACATACATTAGGTGTCACCTAGTTATTTAAGCAAGTTTAAAGATTACAAGCCAGAACAAAACAGAGGGAAAGGCTAGGCTTCTTCCTCCACTGGTTAGGCCTTTAGCCGTCGAACTCCCAGTCTCCACCCCTGCGTTGCCTTGTAAATCTCACTTGCCACCTGCTTGATTAGTTTTGCTCCTAGCTGCAGTAGTCTTTCCTCCGGCTTTTTTCTCTGCAAAATCGACCAGTCCACAATCCAATTACACATCAAACGAATGAAAATCATTGGATCATGTATTTTCTTATGTCTGAATATTATGTCATTTCTACACTTCCAAAGAGCCCAGAAAATACAACACTTCCCACCAACACTAAATTTTTCTCTGGTTTTTTAAAGGTTTTCAACCACCTTTCCAAGAAGTCATTAAGGTTGGTAGGGAGGCGTCTAAGATCAAATGCACATTTGATTAAACTCCAGATCAATCTGGCCGTCGAACATTCAAAAAATAGGTGATCAATATTTTCTTCTTTTCCATAGTACACACATTCTTTTGAACCTTTCCACCCCTTCCTGAGTAGGTTATCTTTAGTTAAAACGCTTCTCCTGGCCACAAGCCAGAAGAACATCTTGATTTTTGATGGTATATTTGTTTCCCACAAGAATTCGTGTGGAAATCCCACACCATCATTGATCAAGAAGGAATATAAGGATTTGACTGAGAATTTCCTGCTTTTAGTGAGCATCCACAGGGGTTGATCTTTTCCCCCATGCATTCTAACTTCCTCACACCTTTGTTTTAAGCTATTCCAAAGCTCATTTGTTTCTGTGTTGAGATATCTCCTGAAGCTAAAACCCTGCCACCCCCTTCTCACAGCTTCTGCCACTGAAATATTGTGGTCAAAACTGATATTATATAGCCTAGGATAAAGATCTTTCAGGGGTCTAGATCCTACCCACCAATCTTCCCAAAATCTACTTTCATTCCCCATCCCCAATCTTATTTTTAACATGTTGAAAATACAGTTTTTTTAGTTCCATCAAACTGCTCCAGAATTGAGAGTCACCAGGCTTTTTTTCTAGTCCAGACAAGCATTTATTTTGTATATATTTGGCTTTGAAAATATTTACCCACGTTCCTGTTTCAGTTTCCAATTTCCATAACCACTTAGCTCGAAGGGCTTTGTTCATTATATCTAGATTAATGATTCCAAGTCCCCCCCCCCCCTACAATTCTTTTGGTAGACAACATCTTTTCCAATTGACCAGGTGGTTATTCTTTTTGTTTTCATCTTCCTGCCAAACCAATCTAGCCCTAAAAAAATCAGCCTTTTTCCTCACTCCTACAGGGAGAGGGTAAAAGGACATCATGAACATTGGAATATTTGTCAGGCATGCCTGCACCAGGGTTACTCACCCAGCCATATTGAGGAGCCTACCCTGCCAGCATGCACATCTTTTTTAAATTTTCTCAGTAACTCCCTTCCAGAACTTATTCCCTAGCCTAATATCAGCTACACGTAATCCTAGGTATTTAATCGACAAGTGAAAATTTCCTGATATGAGCTCATTTTATTGACTTTTGTGGAAGCTTATGGTCAATCCTGACATCTGTTCAAAAGTTGTCAGTATGAACTTTAGGTTTTTTGCACTGTCTTCATCATCTTGTAACAGAAAAAATGTAGCATCTGCATATTGTAACATATTCACTTCACGGTTATTTAATTCAGAGAGTACCCCTTTTACATATCCCCCCTGCATTGCATTGTCCAGTATAATAGCTAATGCATCTGTAGCAATGTCAAAAAGCATAGGTGACAGAGAATCCCCTTATCTCAATCCATTGAAGGTTTTAAAGTAAGGCCCAATTTCATCATTCACTTTCACCCCTACATGCCCCCCACCATGGTATGCATCACCATGTCACACCACTTATCAGGGAATTTTTTAGTTTCAGCATTTTATATACAAAGGGCCACTTGATCTTATCATATGCTTTTTCAAAATCAACTTTAAACAAGAGAGCACTTTGCTTCTTTTTATGTATTGTGTTTAATGCTTCATGTAGCACCACTACACCTTCCATAATGTATCTCCTTTTATAAATGCAGTTTGATTTGGATAAATAATTGGTCTAATCACCTTACTCAGTCTATTCATCAGCACTTTAGTGATGATTTTGAAGCTCACATTAAGTAAACAAAATAGGTCTAAACTTTTGGATTTGCCTGGCATCTTTGAATTTTGGTACCAGGGTGATAATCCCATAGTTCAGCCTAGATATGTCTAGTTTGCCAGAGTGAAAGTCATCCAATAAACCTTTTAGCTCCCATTTTATCATATCCCAAAAATTTTGGTAAAATTCAATGGGTAAGCCATCTGGTTCAGGACTTCTATTTTTTTCATACAAAAGACTACTTCATATAGTTCTTACATACTAAAAGGTTCAATCAATGTTTTGGCTTGTTCTTCTGTAATGCCCGTGGCCTCTTGGATGTTTAAGTTCACAGTGGAGGTTTCAGGTTGACCAAATAGGTCTTTGTAAAATTTAGTGATGTATTTAATCAATTCTTCATCCCCTTCTATTACCCCCTCATCCTGGTTTAAAGAAAAGATTCTATTCTTTCTCCTCCTCCCATTCACTTTGGCATGGTAGTATTTTGTATTGTTATCACCATCCTTGATCTCTTTGTCTTTGTATCTCTACAACCATTTCACCTCTTCTTGTTTCATCAATAAGCCTAGTTGGATCCTTAATTCTTTTTGCTCAATTCTATCAGCTACAGAAATTCTCATTACTTCTTATCTATTTCATCTAATTTACACAAAATATCTTTCTTTATTTTCCTATCCAGCGCATCTGAATTTAGTATCCAGCTTCTCACTTTTTGTCTAAATATTCTCAATTTCTTCTGCCATCTCTCTATATTGTTTCCAGTTGTTTGTATGTCCCACACTTTATGCACAAACTCTTTGAATCCTTCTTTGAGCATCCAAGCATTTTCAAATCTAAAAATTGTATTATTGTTTTTCTCTCTCCAAAATCCACTATTAGTGGTGTGTGATCAGATAATTCTCTTTCTAAAGCCTGAACAGTAGTTAGAGGATAATGTTCTTCCCAATCAGTGCAGATAAGGACCCTGTCTAATTTTTCATAAGTGGGATCACTCTGACTGTTAGCCCAAGTGTATCTTCTCCCACCCAAAGGTAGCTCTCTCAGATCAGCTTGTTCAATTATGGCATTAAAGACAAAGCTCCAGTGGTCATTGCCAGTGGGTTTGTTTTTCTTGGTACTATTTCCGAGGATATTAAATCTCCTCTGATCATCATTAGTACAGAGGAGTTGTCATGATATAGTCTGGACAATTCTGCCAGATAGGCATTTTTGCTAGATGGTTGAGCATCACCATAAACCACTATAAGATTCCATTCAAATTTGCTTTTTTGTCATATACCAAAATTCTTATAAAGTAGACCCCAATCTCCACATTAATAATATCAAAATTGTCACAATTAATGCCCACTAAAATCCCTCCAGATTTCCCCCTTGGCTGGGACCATCTCCATTCAAAATTTCTCCCCCCACACAAATTATGTAGCTTATTTTTGGAAAAATTATCTTTAATAGTTTCCTGGATCCCAATAAAATCCAGCTTTCTATTGTTTATTATATCTTTAATAAAATTCTTCTTACTACCCTTTCCAATCCCTCTAACATTACAGAACATTCCTATTATTTTTCTTTATTTGTGTAGTTCCTCTTTTTTCTCCCAAGTACACTAGCACTACTAGGGAAAACCTTATACACAAAAGCTTACCAGCAGCGCGGTCTAAAATGAGGCGCGACTACTAATTAGTAGTAGCGGGGGTACAAAAACCACGCTACAACTAAGTTGATAGTAGTAGCAAGGGCTATAAACCCGCGCTACTACTAAGTGATCTCCACCATACCCCTTAGGAAAGACCATAGTAATAGCGAGGGGTATAAAACCCGCGCTACTACTAAGTTGATAGTAGTAGCGAGGGATATAAACACGCGCTGCTGCTAAGTGGCCTCCACTTTCGCACCATCTACCCCGGCCTGATCCACTCCCACCCCATCACTCTCTCTCTCTCTCTCTCGTCCCTAACAAAACTCTCTCATGCCGCTCCTCTCCCCACGATCTCCTCGCCGCCACCGCCACCCAATCCCCCCCGCCCCGCATCTCTCTTTCTCTCTCGACAAAGACTCGAGCAAATCTCCGACGACGGGCCTCCTTGATTTCGGCGGCGGTGGAGGATTCCGGCGCGCGCGGCGAGGCATCCGTCCTTCCATGACGGCCTGATGGGCGGAGCGAGGTGGCACGGCATCCACGGCCTTCACCCCCATCGGCGGCGTGCGTCGAGGAGTCGGGGGCTCTAACATGAGGCGCGGCGCCGCTCTCCCCTGCAGGGCGGCAGTGGCCTCCCGCTGGTGGCAGTTACGGATTTTCTTGCGGCGGATCTGAGGTCAGTGAGTCTCCGACACCGCGGGTGGTGGTCGCGGATGCCGACGCAGGGGATGGTGCGGGCTGCGCATGGTGGTGGGGGACGCCGACGTGCTGCGCTCTAGTTTGTTTTCTTGTCGATGTGGAGCTTGCTGCACGGACTGCCCAGTCCAGGTGTTGGCGAAGTCTCCTGTCATGGCAGCCACTACTTCTGCTGATGCGTGTGCGTCCAGGTATTGCCACTAGTTTCTGATGATAGCATTTGTAGCGTACAGACATTAAAACCATGACGATTCACCACTACTTCTGCCTCCCATTTTAGTGTCAATTGATGTTGGTCCGTGATAGTAGTCCTGGGATAGTAATTGATTTGGGATTTTGGATTTGATTCACTATTGGATTGATGCTACTTTTTCAGCTGTGTAAAAACAGAGCAAATTATCACCAACTGACATGGAAATTTTACAATCTTTTTATAGCTACCATCTTTTTTTAGTAAAACTAGGCCAATGCCCATGCGTTGCAACGGGAATAACAAATGTTTTATGAGTGATACATTTAGATGATGATATCAAGAATTAACTCAAACAAAATAATTTATTTGGCTCTATACAACATCATCATGTACACTGCTTGGCTGCACATTGTGCTCACGTCCAAACTTTAGGTTCAGCAAAGAAAAGCTAAAAAAGAATTTAGCTCATGCAAGTGTCACCACACAAATAGACTTAACGATCGACAAAGCTAGGTCCAGCATCTCAACAACCAAGCGATTCATATTGGTATTGTGTCCCTAGGAGCGTTTGTCGATGCTATCTGTACCCAACGAACTGTCGATTTCTTCAGTTAAATTGCCAACACCTTCAGTTAATGCTTGAGTAATCCACGGCAACTCTTCGCTGCCGGTTAAAGCGTGGAAAGCTGCAAGTCGAGGTGGTACTAAGAACAAGCGAGACCTTCAGACACAACAATCAAGCAAGTGCTAGATCACAGGCTACACTAAGCAAGTAAATAACGTGCTTCACACACACTGCCTAGTACAAAGCAAAAATTAAAGGAGAAATGTAAGATAACTACATGACCTTCGCTTCGCATTATGTGGTAGTCGTCGTGCTTGCAGGGGAGGAGGCCAGATGAGGCAAGCCTGGCCTAGCCGCTGACGACGGCCAAGGGTGCTCGATTGAGCTCGTGGATGATGTCTCATCTCTCGACGGTGAAATCGGCAAAAGACCGAATGACATGGTTCCTGTCCCGGTAAGTAGCAGTGCTCTCTTCCTATAATTTCTAGAATGTAGATTGTATATATGTTCTGATCAATGCAAATGCTGAGCCATGTTCCACTTTTCTTTGCTCTACATTATATTTTTACTACTGAAGGGGTTAAGTACAACAGTTTTGGGTTTCTCTGATTACAAGGGCTTCAGAGTTCCACCTTTTTTGTATTATCTAATTATGAAATAACAAGCATGCTCTAAAGTTTAGAGGGGTTGTGATTGCTAGTTCCTTCTAGGTCATCATAAGAATGCTTGGGTTATTACTTAAGGACGTCGGACACTATTTCCGAGATAATATGTTAAATGCAGAATTATCGATCTTCCTTAGTGGATGCCCATGGTTTGATCATGTGTCGGTTCCTATCAATGCAAATGCAGCATGTCCCTAAAACAAAGAGAGACATTCTTTCTTTTGATGAAGCCTTTTCAGATCACCGGAGACTTCTCGATAAGTTGGTGCTGTAAGGCCTGGTCATCTAGTTCCTCAACCCCAAAGGTCTGTTATTTATTACCTTCATGGTGTCTCTGCATATTCGTTGCTTTCTTCTGCTTACCATGTGGAGGTGCATATGGGGAATACTGACTTGTTTGTGTCCTGTTTTCTGTCGATGCAGTGCAAGCGTCCATCACCGCAAACACATGGTTGGTCAGTGGGACTCCCCAGACCAAGAGTACGGATCCATCTCACTTCTCTATCATTTGGCCATGATGATGACGATGCAAGTTGTAACATTCTTAGATTGGATTTATGGATGCATCGCCTTAATGCAACAGCTAACCCTCATTCGCATCCATTCAAGCGAGATCCACTGGTTGTTATTCCTTAATTATCCTAGTTAATCTGAACAAGTTTATAACATCTCTCTATGCACCTGAGTTAGTCTTGTATCCCTGAAGCCAAGCACTTTATTTTGCCCATTCATGACATGTCTGCTGTTAAAACATGTGTTCATTTGCAGCTCCTTTCAATTCTTTTGCATCTCACTGAATATATTTTTGCAGTTCGTTGTCAGAATCCATGGCCGCTACACAAGCACCTTTTCCTGCTTCTTCTTGTCTGAGGCGAGCACCGGTGGTACGTATCAGCCCTCTTCTCTATGGTGTTGGCTAGGTAAGAACTAGGGATCTGTGGCAGCAGTTCATATATTAGAATTAGATTTGATAATTGGAGATGGATTCATGAACCAATTTGCAAATTCGTTGGTGATTTCAGTGCTTATACTTATTTGGTTTTGATGCCTGGTCGTACCTTCTCTATGTTAGTTCCTTTGCTTAGCCAAATCAGTTAGGGATATAGCCCATCCATGATGTTGCGAGAGCGTTGGGTATCTTTGGCTGTAAACTGAATCTGGTTCAGTTAAAAACTGCACTGTCAAATCTGGACAGCCAGCTTCTAGGTAAAAACGAGTTAGTTATTCTCAGAATTTCGAGTTGCCTCTATATGAAATTTGTAAAGCAAGTTCCAAGCTTTCCGTAGAGTATTTATTTGCATCGTTTGGATGTATGGTTTGAGAGCAGCCATCATTTTAGTTTGTTGTCCCAAAAGTTAGTATCATGAGCGCATTGTTTTCGTATGCCAGTTTACGGCCTTGTAGCACCAACTAAGTTTCCTTAGATGTTTGCACCTTAGAAAGTGGTACCTGCTTAATATGAAGATCAAGAGTCTCAACTTTTATCTCATTTACTGAATGCAGACGCATCATCTTCACTTCTTTCCTTGCACATTCCTGTTAAGGAAGCAAAGGTAACCCTGCTATCCTGGTATATACAGATAGAATAAAAATATAATACAATATTTGACTACCAATGAAACACATAGAACTAGTTGTTGAACACGAACGATATGGGAAGTTCTCCTTAAGGGATCACGATGTTTTCCTACTTATTCTGCTTGAAGGGATAGCGTTGATAGTGTTGCTACCAGTGCTGCTATTTTATTTTGTTGAGACTACCAATGCTGCTACAGTCAATTAATTACAACTCACACTTGTTGAGGGGGGACTACAACTTAATTAGTGTCGATGTTCATTGCGAGTTTAGTAGTACCATATGAGGAGGTGAAATAATGTTCTTATAGTTCATAGCAAGTGGTCTGATGGGCCGTTGTTTGTCCTTATTTGATGCCTTTTCGTTTGGAAAATCATCCTATAAGATTTGTGCTGTCCTATCGAGCAATTGATCTGATGGGTTGTGAGCTTTTTAGCTGTCCAGCATCACCCTATGGCAGATAATCATTTCTATTATGTGTTAATTATTTCGTTTTAAACTACTTCAAAAAAACAAAGAAATTGGATTCTTTTAGCCGTATTGTCCTTTGAACATCTATATGAAATGATCTAAGTTTAAGTATATTTAGTTTTGAAGAAAACTAAAGGCAATTAATGTGAAAATTAGATATGTCCTATTACCTAGCAATATATAGTTCATCTAGGCTTGGTTGGCAATATATATTATCTAGACATTAATTTCATTTGTTTGTAGCTATTACATAGGCGATCTCTTGTTAATAGAAATCACTCACTTTTTTGTTTTCTTATTTTTATTCCCGTAGCTATTGTACATTACAACATGCAAGGAAATATATGTCTGCTGAAATTTAATTTAATTTGTTCTTTGCTCTTTACAGAAATCTTGGATTCATAAATGGGTGAAGCACATAAGGGAGAAGAAGATGATTGCAAGGATGGAGAGGGAGCAAATCATTTGGAAGGATAGAATGCCACTATTTGGTGTTTTTATGCATTTTTGTTTGCTTTCAACTGTGTTTGCACTAGCTGGGAATAAGTGACTAGGCAATAAGTGCGTAGATGTATGGATATGCTCTAATGCTCCTGGTTTACTATAAATCTTTGATTTGGAATGATGTGTAATGCTGCTGGTTTATTACAAATCTGGGCTTGTTTTAGGTGTTAGAATTGTATGCATAAAATGGAAATTGTATGCATAAAACGGAATTGATGGATTTTTTTTTTAATTCCTAATTAGTTAGTAGTAGCGTGGGGGTGAAATGGAGCGCTACTAGTATTCAGGATACTAGTAGTGTGTGGTACTATAGACGCGCTACTACTATTTCGTTAGTAGTAGCATGGGTGACATCCGCGCTACTAGTAAAATGTTAGTAGTAGCGCGGGTTTAACCCCGCGCTACTACCAACTATTAGCTGTAGCGCGATACTAGGAGCGCGGGTACCCGCGCTTCTAGTAGCCATTTTACCCGCGCTGCTAGTAGCCTTTTTCCTAGTAGTGTAGATGTCTTCCCACAGGAGAAACCTGGTGAGTTCGAGCTCATCATTTTTGTTTTGGAAAAGAAGTTTTTAATATATGTGAAGTGATCCATTTCTAATTCAGCATCAGAATGATCATCATCTGAACATATTTCCTTAAGTTCCACATCTCCAATCTCTATGAGGTTAGGCCCATCATGTTGACGTTCCTCTTCTTTCTTTTGACAAATATGATGTAGATAAAATTCGTTCCTACATTGTTCCATCCTAGCTATGATATCAAGATTAGTCTCAATCATGTTAATTGAACAACCCAAGTGAATTCCAATTTTATCTTCCATATCCAACAAAGAAATATCATGACAATTTAGATCATGCATCTTACCATAATTATCTTTGGCACCAGCTCTTTCTTTGGCCAGATCTTCAATCTTGGCATCCTGTTTGGCTGCCAGCCTCCCACATCTTCTGAGTTGCTCCTCCTCAGTGTCACTGTTTTCTGTATCTTTGTCCCCTGTTTTAACCCCCACCTTTGTACCAAAGGATACAAATTCTTGGCTAACATTAAAGTCCACTGTCTCATTGTAGTTGTTATGTTCCTCCTCTTTCCTGTCAGTGTCCATGATCCTCAGATCAGCATCAGTAATCTCCTCCATCTCTTTCTCTCTTGCTTCCCACATCTCAATTTTATCAACACATCTGTCAATCACACCCTGTTATTTATTAATGAGGTCCATGAGTACTTCTTGTCTTGCTCCAGTTCCATGATCTTCTTCTCCTCTTTCATTCTGAGAGCTTTTTGTCTTGCCTTGTCCTCTTCTAAATCTGACACTTTTTTCATGATCATTTCCAGACTGGTCTCTACCTTTTTCCTTGCCTCCATTTCCAAAGCTTGCTCTTTTTGGATCCTTATAATTTCCTCATTCTTCTTCTTCTTGAGCTCTTCAAATTGTACTAGCCCCAGACTTCCCAATGAGATCATCTCTTTGTTTCCAATCACATTATCTTCATCTCCTCTGTGTCTTTTTCTCATGGTCCCCTCATCAATGTCAGCTTCAGATCCTTGACTCCCCTGTCTCTTGTGCTCTCATACCATCCCATCTCCACAACACTCTCTAACTCAGGGACAATCCCATATATCATCAAATCCTTGTCAGTGATTTTAGTGTAGGCTCGTATTTTTTCATAGTCTCTTATTCCAATCTTTGCTCCGATTTTTTCCTTAGTGATAGTGTTCACGTCAATTTCCAACACTGGCCCAAGAGTTGCAGCTACTTCACACATCCCAAAAAATGCCTAAAGCATTCAGGCACTTTCCCAAACTGTGCCCAGATAGTATGTAATTTGCCCACTGCTTGTGAGTCAAAGCTCCATCCCTTCACATTGATCACTGCACCTGAACCCAAAAGTGTAAAATCATTGCACTTGTTCAGTTCCACCAGTCTTCCTTTGTTTGGGAATCTTGCATCTCCACTACCAATTCCAGTTGAACATATAATGCAGTCTGTCCACCAGCTGAGTTTCATTGATCATGCCTGACACCACTGTAATTATAGCCATTGGGTTTGGGTTTTCCACTTCTAAAGCTTCCTTAGCACTCTATACCAACAACACCCCAAGCCCTCTGGCAGCATATCCAACAAACTTAGGTACTTGTTTGATCTGTTTCAGCCAGTTGCAATCATCAGTAACATGATTTTTTTCACATATCACACAGTGTCCAAGTGGGCAATCTTTTGTAAAATGATTCGAATCTTTGCATTTGTTGCATAACACCCTGTTCACTCCTCCAATTCCTGATCTTCCCTCATCATGTGAGCTTCTATTATTGTACTGATCTCCATCCATAGCGCCCAATCCTCTATGTCCTTGATTTCCTCCTTTATAGTTGGTCATCAAAGTCTCTCTCCCTTGATTTCCTAGCGTCTTGGGCTCTGAATCCACCTTGCTTGCTTCACTAATTCTGGAATCATTTCCCCCATGGCTTTGTCCAGCACTAGTTCCAGGTCTGAGATTTGCCTCATTGCCAGAGAGAGACTTGCCTTGTGAGATTTGTGCTAACAGAGCATTAAGCAGTACATGTTGTTGTATCAAATCTTGTCCTCCTTTTCCCGGAGATCTAGCAGGTTCTTCTAGATTAGCTCCAGCCTCTTCTTCTCTTCCTTTGTTTTTGTTATTCGCAACTTCACCTTCTTCAGCTTCACCTCCGGTGGCTAAATCTTGTCTTGCCTCTTGTCGCTCTTGAGCTCGCTAGCCCTCTCTTCCTCTTGCAAGATCTCTTCTCTCCTCCCACCGTGTCTGCTCTCTATGGTAATTCTCTCCTTCCTCTTTGAGGGAGTCCTGGATTAGGGGGTGTCCGGATAGCCGAACTATCACCGTTGGTCGGAATCCTGGACTATGAAGATACAAGATTGAAGACTTCGTCCCGTGTCCGGATGGTACTTTCCTTGGCATGGAAGGCAAGCTTGGCGATACGGATATGTAGATCTCCTACCATTGTAACCGACTCTGTAACCCTAACCCTATCCGGTGTCTATATAAACCGGAGGGTTTTAGTCCGTAGGACGAACAACAATCATACCATAGGCTAGCTTCTAGGGTTTAGCATCCTTGATCTCGTGGTAGATCTACTCTCGTACTACCCATATCATCAATATTAATCAAGCAGGAGTAGGGTTTTACCTCCATCGAGAGGGCCCGAAACTGGGTAAAAACATTGTGTCCCTTGTCTCATGTTACCATCCGCCTAGACGCATTCGGGACCCCTACCGAGATCCGCCGGTTTTGACACCGACATTGGTGCTTTCATTGAGAGTTCCTCTGTGTCGTCATCTTTAGGCCCGATGGCTCCTTCGATCATCAACAACGACGCGGTCCAGGGTGAGACTTTTCTCCCCGGACAGATCTTCATGTTCGGCGGCTTTGCACTGCGGGCCAATTCACTTGGCCATCTGGAGCAGATCGAAAGCTACGCCCCTAGCCATCAGGTCAGATTTGGGAGTTTGAACTACACGGCCGACATCCGCGGAGACTTGATCTTCGACGGATTCGAGCCACAGCCAAGCGCGCCGCACTGTCTCGATGGGCACGATCTAGCTCTGCCGCCGAACAGTGCCTTGGAAGCCGCACCAGAGGCCGCTCTGACTCTTAGCTCGGAGCCGACTCCCTCGATCGAGGACGGGTGGTTGGACACCGCCTCGGGGGCTACGATCTCTACGGCGATTGAGCCGAACTCCATCCCTGTCCTTTGCGAAGACCGTGACTCCAAGGTGCCGGACTCCTCTCCGGACTCCGAACCCTCCGCGCCCCTGCCAATCGGTTGGGCGCCGGTCATGGAGTTCACTGCCGTGGACATCTTTCAACACTCACCCTTTGGCGACATCCTGAATTCACTAAAGTCTCTCTCTTTATTAGGAGAGCCCTGGCTAGACTACGGTCAGGAAGGTCGGGATGCGGACGACGAAGAAATTCAACACCCACCCACCACCCACTTTGTAGCCACCGTCGAAAGCTTAAACTACGTGCTCGATTTCGACTCCGAAGACATCGACGGTATGGACGGCGATGTAGGAGACAACCATGAACCAGCACCTATAGGATACGGGACAGCCACCTCATCTCACGATGTATACATGGTGGATACACCTAAAGGAAGTGACGACGAGGAACAATGTGACGCTACAAAGGATCGTTCCCTCGAAAAGCAGTCAAAACGGCAACGTAAACGCCGCACCAAGTCCCGCCTTGACAAAGACGGCAGCCACACAGACCCAGCCATAGAGCAGGGCGAACCGGTGGACGACGAACATGCTATCGAGCAACCGTCCGAACAGGACAACTTGGATAAACAAACCATCCCCGGCAAAGATAACAGTCCGGACGATCTCACGCCGGACAAATTGTTAGAGCAGAAGAACCTCCACAAAAGGCTCGTCGCCATCACAAGCAGCCTGAAAAAGCGTAAGCGAAGCTCAAAACAGCGGAAGATGCACTCGAAATTAGATGGAGCAAAGTACTCAATACCGCGGACAAATCTGGCGGCGATGCCGAACAAAGAGCTACCCAAAGAGAAAACTACTGCCCGAATTTGATGAGGAGGCCGTAGAGCCCCACAACCAAAAACAAGCAGGCCACCCGGTCGGATGGGCGACCCCACGGCAAGCGAGAGCGGCAAATGTCGCCAAGACACAAGCGGTCTGCAGCGATCCGCATACGGATTCGCATCAAAAGGATGGCCCAGTTAGGTCCATCTATGGGCCGAGAAAGCAAGCTCTTCAAAGCAATGCAACACGCCAAATATCCAAACATCACGGCGCGCACCCAAATACAGGGTGCCGCACACCTCTGTGTTTCACCGATGAGGTCTTTGGATCACGAATTCCCGGTGATTCAAACCCGTAAACATAGAGGCATCTGACGGAACAACAGACCACAGAGTCTGGATTGAGGATTACATCCTCCACATACACATGGCTAGAGGAGATGATCTCCACACCATAAAATACTTACCCCTCAAGCTCAAAGGGCCAGCCCGGCATTGGCTCAAAAGCCTCCCTGAAAATACCATTGGAAGTTCGGAAGAGCTCGAGGATGCTTTTCGGGCAAATTTTCAAGGGACTTATGTCCGTCCTCTGGATGCAGACTATTTAAGTCATATAACTCAACAACCCGGAGAGTCAGCCCGCAAATTCTGGAACATGTTCCTTACCAAAAAGAACCAAATAGTCGACTGTCCGGACACCTAAGCCTTAGCAGCTTTCAAACACAACGTCCGAGACGAATGGCTCGCCAGACACCTCGGCCAGGAGAAGTCGAGAACCATGGCTGCATTAACAAGCCTCATGACCCGCTTTTGCGCGGGAGAGGATAGTTGGCTGGCAAGATGCAGTACCAGCGACCCAAGTACATCCGAAGTAAGGGATGGAAATGGAAAACCACGACGTAGCAAAGACCAGCGCCGGACAAAGGGAAACAACCCGAAGAGCACACAGTCAATGCCGGATTCAGAAGCTCCCGACAGAATCATAAAAAACTGCCCCTCAAGGACAGCAACGACGAGCTATCCAACCTAAACAAAATCTTGGACAAAATATGCCAAATCCACAGTACTCCCGGGAAGCCTGCAAACCATACCCACAGAGATTGTTGGGTCTTCAAGCAGTCCGGCAAACTCAATGCCGAACACAAGGGCTCGACACACCAAGCGAGGACGATGACGAACCCCACAAGCAGAGCACCGGAAAACAAAAGAATTTCCCACAAAAAGTCAAAACAGTGGACTCACTTCAAGTGACAAAAGGGAAAAAGCAGAGCGCGCCCATAGAAACACGCACAAGGCAGCCTATCCCAGCAGAGTCCCAACGATGCTTGTCAAAACCAATCATCTTCGATCATCAGGATTATTCCGGAAGTATCCGGAACGCGGGATGGACTGCCTTGATATTAGATCCTATAATCGACGGACTCCAATTTACACAAGTCCTAATGGACGAAGGTAGCGATCTAAACCTGCTATATCAGGACACAATCTGCAAAATGGGGATAGACCCAACCAAAATTTCGCCATAGCAACACCTCCTTCAAGGGGGTAATGCCAGGCCTATATGCCCATTGTACGGGCTCCCTACTGCTAGAAGTTGTTTTCGGCTCATCCGACAACTCCCGCCGCGAAAATTTAACCTTCCACATCGCCCCATTCGAAAGTAGCTATCAAGCACTACTGGGGCGTGAAGCTTTCGCCCGCTTTAACGCAATACCGCATTATGCATCTCTTACACTTAAAATGCCCGGTCCACGCGGCATCATCTCATTAAAAGGGAGTATTAAGTGTCACTCGAGCACGGAAGAACGCGAGACTGCCTTGACAGCCCAACACCAATCCGGCTTCGCTAACCAAAGCACCTTAATAGGTGATTCGAACCCCGGACACGGCTAGACGAGTCCGGCGCCTACTAGCGGCATACCCCCGTACAAGGGGCTGCACGCATACACAACAAGAGACAATAAAGCTCAATTTTGTTCACTTTTCGTACCGTGCTCTGTTTATCTAATATAAAGTACATTTTTCACATGATACTTTTTTTTTCTCAACTAAGTTCCTCTCTTTTACAGATGAACAACGTGCTACACCCGTCCAGGATACGGCACAACGGAGACACAGGCGCAGACGTGCAGTAGGGACCCGTTGCAAGGTTTCTCTTCAGATTAAGACCCTGCGTAAACCTTTTTTAATGTCTCTTGTTGATACACATCCCCCAGTTTCTTGCTATAACCAAGGAGGAGGCTGACGTTTTGGCATCGGCCGCACCAGAATTTTTGCACGTGCCTGGACACCAGGGGCTTAGGGCATTATTCTGCCTGTTTTTATAAAGACCGAATACCTTAGGGAGTGTTCGGCGTCTCGAGTTAGGCCTTATATGCATCAGCTCCGAATCATGTCTTTGGTCAAATGTTGGGTTTGCCCGGCTCCCATGTTTTGGTACCTTACGTTCGTTATATCGGCTAAGGTATTTGGGAGAACCACTGCGATTGTGCCCCGGTTGAGCTGGGTTTAGCACCTCAGTGGAGAAAGCTAAAACTGACTGTCATGGTATAGCGTGAGACTGGTCAACCACTCGATGACCAACCGGAATGTTTAGAATTCCTCCGCATTGACGAAGGACCGTTTCCCGGTCAGGCACATACGCGCCCCGAATTCGGGAGAGCCCGGTGCCCCTAGGGGCTATATAGTAGCCCCACCATCAAACTCCTATGGCTAAGTGAAAGTGATAAAGCATTATAGTCCGGTTGCCTAGTTTGCTACGCTATCACCTCCTTCACAGGACCAAGACGTTGGATTAAGTGTGAAAATGCACCTTTTTTGCAAACACCCCCGTACTATGTGCGTGGGGGCTGAAGCCGAAGACTACCATCTTTCAGGTTACATACACATATACATCAACGGCCGCACAGGAGGCGTTTTAATACTTGAACGCACAAGTATAAAAAGCTCTTATATTATATTGAAACATTGTTTTCACAAATCATACATGTCATTAAAGCATAACATCCTTCGAGCACTGCGTCTCTATTACACGAGCGCCCTGCAGGACTTCCTCAAAATAGTGCTCGGCAGGTACTCGGCCTTTGTCCGAATCTTGGGATGCATCCTCGGTGGCCTTCATCTCCGCCCAATATGTCTTTACACGGGCGAGAGCCATCCGCGCACCCTCTATGCATGCTGACAGCTTCATTGCATCGATATGCGGCACCGCACCAAGGAACTGTTGCACCAAGCCAAAATAACTCTTCGGCTTGGGGCTTTTCGGCCACAAATGAGTCACCACAACCTTCATGGCAAGTCCGGACAACCTATTCAGCTCAGCCCATTCGGCCAAACGATCGGTTAATGAAAGTGGACGCTCCGGACTATGGAACTGCGACCAAAAAAGCTCTTCCATTCCGTGATCCTTTTGACCTCGGAAGTGTTCGGCCGCGTCTGCGGCACTCGCCGCCAAGTCCAGATAAACATCCTCCACACCCCACAGCCGGTCCAATTGAGCATACCGAGGATCCGTGAATTTCCTCCGCAACAGAAAGGGCTTCCCAGCCACAATATCTTCGGCCTGACGCAGCTCCTCCTTCATAGCTCTCATTGCAGAGCGAGTATCCTTGCCCTCGGTGGCGGCCTTTAGCAGGTCCTCTTGTTTCGCTCGATCTTCTTTTTCAAGAAGCTCGCAATGGTCAGTAGCATTCTTCAATTTCACAGCCATCTCGGACATTTCTTTCTTGCTTTGGCAGTGAGCAGCATGTTCGGCTTTTAGCTCAGTGGCCGCCTTTAAAGCAGCTGCATCACTTTTTCTGGCTTGCTCCTTGGCTCGGGCGAGCTCCGCCTGAAGGCTCTCCATAGCAGCGGCACCATCTACATTAAGCATACATGTTGTAAGGCATGGGCGTCAAGCTCCCTTACCAGGTGTCCGCGGAGAAGTCGCATACCTTGTGACTTGTCAAGCTGCTTGTTAACAAGCGTGATGTCCGCATCCGCCACGTCAAGCTGCCTCTTCAGTTCGGCAAATTCATCAGTCCGGCTAGCCACCGGACGCTTCGCCACCTACATAGGAAGAGCGCATATTATACCTGGGGTTATGATACTCGGCGCGCCCGCCATTTTAGACACCGCACCAAGTCTCAGGGGCTACTATCTATACAGGGCGCATTCTATATGCAAAACTGTCAGAAGGTACATCATTTTGCGTACCTCAAAACCCGTCAGTAAACTTACGACAGCTTCATGCAACCCGCTCTCAGCGGATGAAATCCTTTCAATCACCGTACTCATTAACGTACGGTGATCTTCCGAATAGACGCCGCCCGAGCAGATCCTTGACTCCTCCGACCGTACACCCGTTGGTGCCGGACTCGTCCGGTGGCCTTTTTCGAAGGTCGGACACGGAGGGCTTTGAGGGGACATACGGCTGCCTTCTGGCCCCGCCGGATTCGGAGGAGCCCTCCGCGACGACACCTCAGGGTTGCCCGCCTCGCATGACGGTACGGCAGGCGGAGGCGTTTCGCTCTGCATCATCTCCGGATCAAGATCCCCTGAAGATGAGCTCTGCTGTGAAGGGCTGAGATCCGAACTACAAGGTCAAACTTTCGGTTACCTTCAGAAATAAAATAGGGATGTCTTTTATTTTATAAACTCCCCCCTTTTTACTTACGGCTCATTTGGAGGGCTGATCTCCTCGGGGAAATAGTGCGGCCGGGCATCTCCGCCGCAGGACCTTCCGTGAAGATTTCTTCCCCCGCTTCGAGGCTTTGGTCTCCGCATCTTCAGAAGCGGTCCTCTTCTCCCCTCGGAGGGAGGGATCCTCGATCCCCCCTTTCTTGATAGCCTCCTTCATGGAGGAAGTAGCTTCCTCGTTGCCCGCTTCGCCTTCTTCAAAAGGCACAGCCTCTAGCATCTTGGTTAATACGGATCGGCGTGGTCTCGGGGAGGGCGGACACCGATCATTTTGCTTTTGCTATCCACTCCTGTTTAAAGGATAGCTCTTTTAAGGGCAAGTATATGATAAATATGCGGATAGCATGTCCGGGTACATGACTACTTACTTGAGTGTCCGGGCGATTGCAGCTCAGACCTGCGTCCTCGGTTAAGTCCGGACACATTGCTTGTGATCCGAAGAACAGTTGGTTCATCTCCACGGGCGATACGCCCATAAAATGTTGAAGAGCTCGTGCTCCCTCCGGATTAAACTCCCACATGTGGAGGGGGCGACGTTTGCAGGGCAGGGTGCGACGAATCAGCATAACCTGCGCTACTACGACCAGATTGATCTCCCTCTCTTGGAGGTCTCGAATCTGACCACACCTGTGAGTACGTCCTTGGATGGTCCCCAGTCGAGCCCTTTATTGACCCATGACGCCAGCCGCAGTGGAGGACGCGAGCGGAAGGCAGGCGCCGCCGCCCATTTGGTGCCCCTGGGGCGGTGATGTAAAACCACTCTTGTTGCCATAGATTGAGCTCCTCTTGAAAAGAGCCCTCGGGCCATGGAGCGTCCGCATTCTTGCTTATAACAGCCCCTCCGCATTCTGCCTGATGCCCCTTGATCATCTTCGGCTCCACTTTGAAGGTCTTGAGCCACAATCCGAAGTGAGGGGTAATCTGAAGGAAGGCTTCACACCACGACAATGAACGACGAGATGTGGAGGATGGACTCGGATCCAAGTCATGAAATTCCAGCCCATAATAAAACATGAGCCCCCCCTCACAAAAGGGTCCGTCGGAAGCCTAAACCCCGAAGGAAGTGAGACACGAATACCATGCTCTCACCGGGCTCGGGAGTGGGAATAACCTGCCCTTGGGCAGGCAGCCTATGCGAAATTTCGCCGGTGAGATACCTGGCGTCTCTCAGCTTTAGCACATCTTCTTCCGTGACGGAGGAAGACATCCACCGGCCGTGTAGGTTGAAGTCGGACATCATTGAAGGTCCGAAGCGCCTAACTCTGGAGCTTTGGGTGTTGGAACTCGAGGCGAGGGGCGGATTCGATTGAGACTGAAAGAAAGGAGCGGGCCTTGGTCTCGTTATAAAGAGGTTGAATACCAAGAGCCCTCCCCATGACCGTTCGGGACTCGCCTTCGATGGAGGAGGCGTGCCAACGGGCACGACTGGGTTACCCACGTCCTTATTGATGGGAATTCCGGAATAAGGGGGCACGATCTCCGCTCTGATAAGGCGTGCCAAGGAAACCGCCTCGCTAAAATGCGCTGAGGTGGAACAGTAAAAACGATTCGTATAAAGGCCTTGCCGTGGTGTGATGTCACGCTGCGGAATACGTCAGCAGATCTGTGCAAAAGTTATTCTCTCTACGGTAGTATGTGGAACTTGTTTTGCAGAGCCGGACACTATCCTTGTGTTCAAAATCTTCTATGAAGTATTCGGAAGAGGAACCCGCCTTGCAATGCCGAAGACAATATGCGCCGGACTCGTCGTCATTGAAGCCTGGTTCAGGGCTACCGAGGGAGTCTGGATTAGGGGTGTCCGGATAGCGAACTATCACCGCTTGGCGGACTCCTGGACTATGAAGATACAAGATTGAAGACTTCGTCCGTGTCCGGATGGGACTTTCCATGGCGTGGAAGGCAAGCTTGGCGATACGGATATGTAGATCTCCTACCGGTGTAACCGACTCATGTAACCCTAACCCTATCCGGTGTCTATATAAACCGGAGGGTTTTAGTCCGTGGGACGAACAACAATCATACCATAGGCTAGCTTCTAGGGTTTAGCCTCCTTGATCTCGTGGTAGATCTACTCTTGTACTACCCATATCATCAATATTAATCAAGCAGGAGTAGGGTTTTACCTCCATCGAGAGGGCCCGAACCTGGGTAAAAACATCGTGTACCTTGTCTCCTGTTACCATCCGCCTAGACGGACAGTTCGGGACCCCCTACCCGAGATCCGCCGGTTTTGACACCGACACTCTTTCCTTCTGTATTGCCACACATCTCTCTCCCCTCTATTGAACCGACCCCTTCCTCCATCGAATCTTCCTCCAAATATATCCATCTCCTCTTCTTCTTCTTCTTCCGACGGCGCACTAGTAAACCCTAACCCTTGTTCCTCCCCTTTTCTGCCCTTTATATACGAATCAAGGTTAAGGTAGTCGAAGGAGCCAGAAAGCGTATTCTCACTCTCTGTGTCTCCCTGCGTTGGGCCTGGCTGTCCTCTGGTTAGATCCAGGGCCCAATTTTCCAAGTCCACATCAGTATCAATTTTTCTCACTTTTTTTTGTGATTCTACTACTGATAGTAGTATTAATCTCACAATTTGGTATAACCAAAATATCAGTATCTAGTCCTACCTCAGTCCAATAATCTGGTATATCACTCTTTTTTCTAAGTTTTTCCATGACCAAATTACCATCCATCCCCCCTCTATGACTTTTATCATTATCTACAACCACTATATCCCCCACCTCATTGGATTTTCCCTTATCCTGGTTGTTTTGATCTACAATGTCCATGTCATCAGCTTTTATTCTCAGCTTTTTCACATTTATTTACTGCCTTTACTATGACAATCAGTCATTTCGTTTTGGCAAATATTCAAAATATATTTCTGGGATATGAGATTCTCACCTCTCGGATCTGATGAGTCGCCATCCTCCTCATTAGACTCCTCCCCAGCCAGCAACCAGAAGTGGTTGCCCGTGGGGGATAAGCCTAGTCCTCCACCGTGGACCTGACCGCCCCTTGAAGGCGCGGCGATCTGCGAAGAAAGCGTGGAGACCTGTACGGAGTGAAGATCTTCTCCCTCTTCTTCTTCTCTCCCCCTTTCTTCTCCACCATCTGGCTCGAGCTTGCTTCCAGTTCTGCCTGCTCCTCCTCCGAATCCACCTCGTTGTCTTCGATCTGAATGGGCACCCAGCGAGTCCCAGGAGTGGGGATGGCCATCACCGCCCCACCACAAACTCCTCCGGGCCGATGGGGAAGCGGCGTCGTGACCGGAACGCCCACCACTTCTGCCTTTGAGCCAGGTCATCGCCTTCTGTCTCCTCCATGGCCCAAACCAGAGCGGCCAGCGAGCTCACCGACGCACCAGTCGGAGTGGTCATCCCATTCGGGGTGAGCCGCTCATCTTCCTCCACCGTCAAGCTTCTGAAGACCCGCTTTGCCGCCCGCCGCATCTCCTTCCTGGTTGAGAACCAAGAGACCACCTCCCTTGCCCACTCCAGCTTCGCTTCGTCTCCGCTCGCGAGCTCCACCATAGCTCGCTCCATCTTCATCCTCCAATCGGCCATGGTCACCGAGGTCGCCGCACTCTGGATGTGAAAGTGGATGCGATGGGTCGGGGTGGTTGGGGATTTCTAGCTTCGGGTGAGTCGATTCGTCTCCGAGGGTGGGGGATTTGTTTCCCACCTTCCCCTCGCATTCATGGTGGCCTCCTCCCTCGGAATCCCCCCCCCCCCCCGCCCCCATTATCCAACCCCGCCTCGTCTCTAATCCGAGCCACGTGACATGGCATCCAAATCACCGCGCTCCATGAAAATTTCTCCCGATCTCGTAAGCCACGACTGTCAATGATCCTTCCCTCCTCATCGATCAGCAAAATTCTTTGAATCGTACCTTGTATGAGGAGAATTCCTCGTCGGTATTGCAGAATCCCCGCTTGGAGAAGATTTGGGATGTATAAGACCCGCCAGCTCTCGTCGTCACGATCATCGTCCCCCAACGACTCGCCGTCGCGGCCGTGTGTGATCTCGTCGAACTTCTCCGGGGGATCGGCCTTCCCCTCGTCGGTGCGCCGAGCGCCGCTCAGGTCGTGTGTCGTGCCAGCCATCTTTTCCCTGTGGTTTGTTTTTGTCCCCTTCTCCTTCCCCATTGACTCATATGGTACCGAATATAAATTTAGCATAGAATCATCAATATCTAAGCAAAATACGCTGGCATAGAAAGGAAGTTCCCCATCAAACAAACTACTCTCCACTATACACGGGCTTCCTCTTCTCATCAAATGCAGCTAGGCCCTCGAGGTGATCTCCTGCATGTGCAGCAGCTACTCGTAGCATTCCCCTTCGACGACCAACACGGAGCCAATGTCTGGTATCCCATTCCTTCATCGATTGCCTTCTTGGCCATTCTTACCCCTAGAGGGTATCATCTAGTTCTACTAATAATGTGTATTGCACGCCATCCCCCTCTTTGGCTACCTCATGTGGAAAACCTCCAATGGCTTAATTCTGCAAACATTGTGCATGTTCCTGCCATTCCACAAACCTACAAAGGAGGGGGCAAAAGAAGCCATACCGGCAGTCTCCACCACGGTAAGTAGAACAATAATATTATCAATGCGCCCTCAACACTACTCACCACAATCCATACCTCGCTTCTTCCCTACATATATAATTCCCCATTAGTCAAAGAAAAGTTATGCTTCCTCTGCCCAGAATTAGTTCACACTCAAATGGATGTATCCATCTAGATACATCCGTTTGAGCGTCAACTAATTCCGGACAGAGAGAGTATATAACAAAAAAGGAATAGTCGGTTATATATATTGTGACCAACTCACCTTTTTTCCTGTGGGGGGTGGGTAACCCACCCTTGCCAATGTTGAAGAATGGCAGTGACTCCAACCTGTAGATGCACATCACTATAGATCTCCACTCGCACTCATGCCCAAGAAGAAGAGGTACATCCGCCAAATCCTCTAATCAGTCAGTACAGTTGGCAGCTGACATGCTTGGCAAACACTCGACAAGCGCATATAGGTTGTATGTACAAGGAGTGGTGGAGCTTCATGGGAGGCAAAGGGGGCCAATGCCCCCCCCCCCTACTCTAGGGGAACTCTTGAGTGTACCCTAATTACTAGGGTTGAATATCTAAGATTTCTCAGAGTTCACGGATAACTTACCCCCCCCCCCCCCTCAATAATCTTCATCAAGCTTCGCCATTGTGTGCCAGCATCTCTGGTTAAGTGTTTCTGCCCCGTGGCAAACCTGTGAGGGGAATCTGCTACCATCTTCCCCAAATATATGAACAATCCATTGACAACCTTGTTGGATACATTGCTGCACTGGCAGGCACCTTAGAAACATTGACCTTAATGGCAACTTTGTTCCAGGTCAAGTGAGATAAAATGTCTTGGTCGGTGAATGCTAGGGTACAAAGTTCGTAGTACATGTACACCCTCTTCCTTGATGGGCATACGTCATGTGCATCCTGGAAGGCTTCATTGAGACATGCCCTGCATGTAGATGCATCTATACCAGGCCGACAATACCTCAGGCCATATACCCTCCTCCCCCAGGAACAGAGAATCTTTCGGCCAAACAGATCTGGGGAGGAGGACACCGTGTTGGGTAGCCATGCGGACAGCTCCTCCAAGCTCTTCTGGTAGCTGCTGGGCACTGTGTAATTCCCATCACATTCAAGAGACTCCGGTGAGAACAACAAAAGCAAGGGCAGCTACTGCTGGTATCTTAGTGTCTGCGGCAATAAAGAAAATGTCAGTTAATTTGCAACTTCATTCAGAACGATTGTACATGAACATGTTAAACAGACATTCTACAAATTGAGTTGGTCCTAGGAATAAAATTAAATTAGGTAGAACATATAAGAGAACATCTAGAGTAGGGGGGGCAATGGCCCCCTTTCCCCCCATGAAGCTCCGCCATTGTGTGTGTGCACCTTGCAGGTAATGCAAATGATGATAAACTTCACACAGCTAGATCTGGCGAGGCGCCGAGCAAAAACTGTGAACCAGAAAGGTAGCTCACGATGTTGAGGTGGGCCGTGGACGGCTCGGGATCAGCGAGACGGTGACTTCCAACTTGGCAATCTTGCTATATTTTTTCTCTATGCATGTTAGTTATTGTGTAAATTAGTATAGATATGGTTAATTTGAAGTTGAGGAAAGAAACGATATTAACATGAAAGGCAATCAGTTTGCTCATTCTACTTTTGCCTCTCATCTGCCTACTTATATATAACTGGGTGATTTATCCATCAAAAAATAACTGCACGTTTGATGTTAATTGGTTGCTTCCCTGATTTAACAGTTGTTGAACTTCTACACATCTTGGTTTCAGAACCACCAGTCTGCACACATGGTACAAACTCTATGTCAATCTTTTATCAGTTTTCTCATGTTATATTTTAAGTTTTTTTTGGTCTCTGGTCATTGAAATGGGAATTGTGTGCTCGTTTCATGCAGTAAAAAATAACTGTGAGCTTTATTTTTAAATGGGGGCAAAAGATTTGCCTCATCCATATTAAGAAGGGGTTTAGAGTTGCTTTTACAATGAAAAGCGGAAAGAAAGATTACAATGCCGCTACTCTCTCGGCATGATTTGACCCAAGTGCTTTGCGCCCGCGGTTACCCAAAGGTTGGCCTCACTCTATATGTTTGAAGGCAAGATGAACGGAAGCGTCGACTTGTGACGAGACACCCCTGCATTTCTCTCACACCATATGGTCCAGCATGTTAGCATAGTGAGGGAGGCAATCGCCTTCCGGTTTGGCATATTGGCGGCCAACATGTTGAGCCACCGGTCCTTGATGGAGCGCATCGTGGTCCAGGATGAGATGTCAAGGTAGTCGAGCTTGAACCATCCCTTGATCATAAATATCCCACTAATTGCATTGTTACCCTGATTACCATGAGCCACAAGGTTCTTAACTGCCATTGTGTATGGAAAAAAATACAAAAATATTTTGATTGTCGTTCCAATGATCAAGTGGGAATAAGAAAGGCAGAAAGGCTTCACATTGTTCCAGGCCATCTACTATGATAAATCTCTAGTGTCCCTTTGTACAGTACTATGTTGAACGTGCGTGTTTGGTTGGGAGGAAGGCGAGGCCAGCTAGTTTGCTAACTTTTCGAGACGTGCGTGTGTGCATGTTCCTTTGTACAGTACTACGTTGAACTTCTTTGTAGGCAATGGAACATGGCCCGGCGGAGAGAAGGGATTGAGCAGAGAAGAAATCCTGCGGTCTCTGCCCAGGCAAAGTATCTTGCCAGAAACTGTGTTATGGAAAAAAATACAAAAATATTTTGAAATCCTGCGGTCTCTGCCCAGGCAAAGTATCGTGCCAGAAACTGTGTTATGGAAAAAAAATACAAAAATATTTTGACCAGAGTGGGATTTGAACCCACGCCCTTTCGGACCAGAGCCTTAATCTGGCGCCTTAGACCAACTCGGCCATCTGATCATTCGTGCTCTATTTTTATTTTCGCGCTATTAAAAGTTCAGCCAGCCGGGGTCGCGCCATGCAAAAGGAACAGTGCACCGCAGAGACACACGAGACTTTTGGTGGATTGGTGCACCGGTGTATTTGTCTTTTGAGAGCGAGCCAGAGCGAGCACCGGTGTTTGGGCACCCTTGAATAAACACCATCTGCCGGTGCAACCACTGAAAAAGGGCGCGTGTGATTGGTACGCAGTTGCCCTCCGAAGATTTGCAAACCTGCGTTGTCAGTATTCATCTGAACAATGAGGGCTAGATTAGAGCATCTACAACTGGACGCCCCAAAGCCGTTTCAAACGTCTGAACAGGTCGCTTGATCATGAAATTTCGGCCCAAACAAGCTCCTTAAACAAGCCTCAAAATGCTCGGATTGATCGGCACCCCTCATATCCAGCATAAATATGGGACGGACAAATCGGCCCCATCGCAGGTTGCACCAAATCTACCAAATCGTTCCTCCTTCCGCCGCCCTCCAACCTTTTCCGCGCCCGAGCCCGAGCCCTTGCCGTCCGCCACCCTTGCTCCCCATCCTCACCACCGGTCCCGATCCACCGTCGTAGATGTCGTCCAGCCCATCCCCGACCGCCGCGGTGGAGACGCATTCCGCCTCTCGCCACCCTCCAACCTTTCCCACGCCCGAGCCCTCGCCGCCCGCCACCCTTGCTTCCCATCCTCACCATTGGTCCCGATCCACCGCCGTATATGTCATCCAGTCCATATCGGACCGCCGCGGCGGAGACGCAGTCCGCCTCGTCCGTCAGCGTCCCTTCCTTTGGCTCCGTCTTGCAAGGCAGAGAACGTTGCCTGGAAGATGCGGCGACGCCGACAGCGAGAGAGGGAGGCGGCGGCGGCACAGGGAGGTGCGAACATGGGCGAGCAGTTGTCTCCCCCGATGCACCCGGAACCCCGCACCCCTTCCATCCCAGCACTGACGAGGATTACGCCGTCCGGCCACATTAGGATAAAGGAGGATTCGACGGCCGGCTGGGCCATTCTGAAGAGCTTTTCGCCCACGCAGATGCCGGCAGTCGACGTGTGTGACTTGTGGCAGCTCGTTCGGGCGTGAAAGATCACGTAAAGGAAAGAACTAGACAGATAGGCAACAGAGATAAAAGAAAAGGAAAAAACAAAATTGAAACATAACATAAGAGCAAGGCAGGGACGAAGGAAGAAGATGAACAATTGTCGAAACTCGTGGAATAAGGTTTGTAACATAACAGGGGATCTAGGATACGCACAGGTAGACACGTGTACAAGTAGGGCCCATATAAGTATTTATACAAAATAAACACGTATGTTGTTTCGTATTCAGACGGTTAAGAATTTCCATCCATTTTTCAACAATTTTCTCTCTAAAACCCGGATCACGGCGCAGAGGATGACTGCATGCATTTCCGTAGGTGAATGCCCCCGCACTTGTGTGCCCCTACGCATTTTCGCGGCCTTCAGTAGTCTTTTCCGTCTATATTGAAAGCGTACGAGTGCGCCGGAGCACACTGTTCATTCTTATTGTACGCTCATCTGTCGACGGAGAATCGTATCATCCTTGACAGGGCGGCGGAAGAGTGATCGATCGGCATAAATGAAGCACCCACTTTTATGGCCCGTTCAAATGCACTTGCAGCCGTCGTGATCGTCCGTTGTTCCGTTGTTCCGTCTGCAGCGGAATATCGAGTGGCCCGAGCCGAGGCGTACCGCATCGTCTCCCCTCCTGGCCGATGATAAATATCCCATCCCATGCATGGTGGTCGACCGGAAACACGTTTGCGTGTGGTTAATTTGGCCCTAACACCTGTACACTCCATCTTTTTGGCCAGAGCCTTCAGGTCAGCGTCGTGTGGATGGAGTACGCAACAAAATCTTCCTGGCCGACCGGGCGCGCGCGCACGTACCTCGGTTCGGGGGCTTCTGGGCCATCGGGTGTAGTGCCATGTCGGCCGCACGAGGGCTCGAAGGACCCCCCCTCGGTGCCGAACTTTTTTTTGGCGGGGAAGTGCCGAACTCATGTACCATGTTGGATTCAAACTGCAACCGTTTATCGGCTCGTGACGACGATCGGCTGCAGCAGCTATCTTAATTAAGGCTCGGAGTCTTGTCTCATAAAAAAGAAAAGAAAAAAGCTAAGGCTCGCAGTCAGCGTGCTACGCGACCGGATAATTGCAGTGCAAATCAGCAAAAGAAACAGCACCAACTCGCACGAAATCACGCGAGTACTCGGCCTGCATGCTCGGAATTTCAGAAGCTCGGCACCTAGCAGTGTTCTTTTCTTGTCTACTAGTAGAACCACAAAACTACCGGATGAAAGAAAGGCACCCGCTCTTTTTCGTTTTATTAATTTTCTCGACGGGAGAAAAGGCGCCCTTTCTGTCGAGAAACGGGGAATGACAAAGCCGCTTTGAGGCCGGTCAAAGGCAGCAGCGATCCACGGAGGCGCATCAGCGCGCGCGCGCCCGCGCGGCGTCCCGCATGATGGACGCGTGCGTGGCGCACTTTCCCCCGGGGTTTTAGCCGACCCGATTCAAAGGCAGGGACCGGACACCAGGCAGATTTTTTAACAAAGGCGGAATCATCATGGGCACCATCAGCAGGCGGCAGCGCACGGGGCCGGGCCGGAGACCGCGCGCGTCACTGTCCTCCCCCGCTCCGTGCGCGCGTCCGTCCGTCCACCCCCCGCCCCGTGCCGTCGCTGCCACAGCCCGGGCGCCGGATACGGGTAGCCGGCCAGCCGGCCACGTCCCCCTACGCCGAACCGGCTGGCCGCGTGCGCGCTGCCGCCCCTGACCCCCACGGCGAGTCGGCTGCCGATACAGCGAACCCAACGGGTCAGAGATGGGCAACTTGGCTGCGACGACTTGCGCTAGTTCTGGTTTATCTGGAGAGCTTATTCGATCGATTCAAGTCTTTTTCCGCGAGGTAGGATAATAATAATCAAATCAATTAAAGTCTTATTAGCGTTGTAGGAACATGCATCTGGCGTCCGATCGGTCGCACCCGTCGGAGGCGTGAGTACGTTTGAACTAAGCTAATTAATCAACGGGCGTTTTATGTGACCAAGTAGTAACCATCCGAACTAAGCTAATTAATGGAGATGGCTTGGTACTTGGATATAGTGGTCAACTTTCCCGGAATTCCCAGCCAAGTAAGATAAGGCGGCTTGCTTAACTTAGGATTGAGCCACACTCAACCAGGCCGCCGTCCCCTCCAGTCGCTTCCAGGAAGCGCCGAGCCGATGCCACAACCACACGGACCGGACTCATTCCTTCGTTCACCCGGTCGGATTCGAATTGAATTCGATCGCCCGCTCGCTTGTGTGCTCCCGAGACGCATACGGGACGGGGAAAGGGACGTGGGGTAGGGCGCGGGGGGCAACAAACCGCTATACCGAACGAACCTCCCGTGATGTGGTCCACCCGTTGTGATGGATGAATGGATTCCGGGGCGGGGCACCTTGGCTTGCCTGCTGCCCGCTCCAGCTCCGTTGCTTGCTTCAAGCATATCGACCGACGTATCCACGTCAAGCTATCTATACGCCCGGGACCGGCCGCGGGGCGGCGTGTGACACGCGCTGCCGGCATCCGCCCCACGTTTCCTGGCCCTGGCGGTTGGGTCCGTCCAAATGTGTCCCCCGATCCGGCTGCGTGTCCTGCAGCAAACCAGACCAGGGTTCGAGGGAAAAATCAGGATCCAACCATGGTGGACCCTTGTAATATGATAAGAGAATGAGTACAGAATCGCGTCAGTTCATCGGGGGCTGTGTGTCAGTCAGTCAGTGGATGGCTATGCTTTTCATTTTAACTGGGGCCGCGTGTGCGTCGACAGGTCGATTTCAGGGGTTTACCGACGTGGTGTGTGGTTGCATCGTTGGTGCAACCGTGCAGCGGCGCGCGGGCCAGGACACGGGCGACGCCATCGCGGGAGATTGGTCGACGGGGATGGCCGTGGCGGGGAGGTCCGTCCAACGAACGAACCCACCCAGCACCCCCCGGTCATGGCTGCTCTGCTCAGCTCGCGTCAACATTTTTGAAAACCGTCGCCATCCTCGCTTTCCCTCCTCCACAGTTCGCCCGTTCGCTCACCTTCTCCTCCAAACCCCCGCGCCAAGCCCCCACACCCGTTTTGTTCTCCTCCTCCTCCCTCTCCCTCTTATCCTCTCCGTCCCCGTATAAGTAGCAGCGCGCACTCCATTACGTTAATCCCATTCTTACATCCATCTCCAGCGCGAGCCAGAGAGCGCCTGAATATATACTGACTCTCTCAGCGCACGCACGCGCTGCCTAGAAGCTTGCGAGGACGAGGAGCAGATACCGAGGAGAGAAAGAGAGGGAGGTCGGCCGCTGTCGTTTGCAGTTTGCACCAGGCCGAAGCGATTCTTGCTCGAGGGCTGGTTACATGGCGGTGACGGCGACGACGGCCGCGGCGGCGGCCACCATGCTGGCGGCGGTGATGGCCATCTTCCTCTCCTTCGTGCTCTGCTTCTACATATTCCTCTGCGCCAAGAGGTCCCGGGGAGGGGCGCCGCCGCCGCCGGGGAGCGGCGTGATGGCGCACCTGCGCTACCTGTTCTGCGGCGGCGACGGGAGGGCCGGAGCGGGGGACGGCGTCGCCCCCTGGTTCTACGACGGGGGCCTGGACGACGCGTCCATGGCGTCGCTGCCCCGCAGGGAGGTGGCCAAGGGCGAGGCCATGGACTGCGCGGTCTGCATCACGGAGCTCGCCGCCGGGGAGACGGCGCGCGTGCTGCCCCGCTGCGGCCACGGCTTCCACGTCGACTGCGTCGACATGTGGCTCAAGTCGCACTCCACCTGCCCGCTCTGCCGCTGCCCGGCCGTCGACGCGCCGCCGCTGCCGCCCGCGCCGGTCCAGGCGCCCGAGGCCGACCAGGAGTCGCCCAACTTCCCCACCAACGTGCTCTTCTTCGGCTCCCAGGACGACGTCAGCACCGGCCGCGCGCAACCGCAGCAGCAGCAGCCGTCTCCCGCCACAACAACACCTCAATCAGCGCCTACTCCGCCGCAAGCGCCGCCCGCCGGAGCGTGCGGTCTGCGGCGGCTACTCGGGTGTGGCGGCGCGTCGCCGCCCCCGGCGCCTCAGGAGGAGGACGCGACCAGGGACATAGAGATGGGGCTTGCCGGCGGCGGCGAGAGCAGCGCGTCGTCGCGGCAGACGAAGCCGCCGCAGCCGGCGGGCTCATGTTGACACCTCGGCCGGCACGGTGGACTTTTCCCCCTCCAACTTTAGCGATGTGCCGTCTTCCTTGCGTGGCGTCGTCGCAAGTTTTCCCAGCGTCTCTCTCCCGGTTACTCCTACTCTTACTCGGAGTAAAAACTGTACAGATTTTTATAGATGTGTGATGTACATGTGGATAGAATGATCATGTTCCGGCATGACACCACAAAGAGAAGAAAACAAGTTTGCCCGCGTACATTTCGTCGTTCCTTCTCGTTCTTCCTACACGCCATCGGTTTCATTTCTGCAACTTGCAAGCGGTCAATTCGGCTGCAGCAGCGACAGCAACCCACTATACCGTTATTCAGTTATACTACTTCCGTTCTCCGTCGATCTGCAACTGCTAGCCTGCAACCGTAAGCAGTGCTGACAGTAGTAGTACTATATTCACCCTGCCAAACTAGTTGTCCGGCTCTTGTTTTTCTGTGGCCACCCGTTGCGAATGTCAAATTCGTGCCAAAATTGTCATGTCACTCCCCCTCAGAACGCGGCATCTGTCAAAGAGCCAGGGACCTCGCTCGCTACGCACGTACGCGCCAAAACTGGAGATTTGACAGGCGATAAGCTGAGAAGAACATGTATGACTGCACATTGTTCCCCAACTCCGCAAGTACGCCGCATTATCAACCACCAGTCCACCATCACCACAGCCAACTGATGCACTAATCAACCACTACTCCCGAAAGAAACAACAAAAATTCAGGATTTCTCTTGCATAATTGTTTCATTACCGCTTTTTGAAAGGAAGAAAAAGAAACTGTTTCGTTAACCCGTTCTGGTTGCCTCCTAGTCCTAGTTGGTCTAAAAGAAGTGGGTTGACTTGTAAGATGGTTGAGTTTCTCCCTTTTCTTTTGGTTTTTTAAGGAGAAATGATAGTTGAGTTAGCAGCAAGCATGGTGACGCCGGGTAGTTGGCCAAACAAGCAACAAGGACAGCAGAAATCAACCCAACAATTTGGAGATAGCTGAGCTAATCGCTTGCTCGCTCGCTCACAAATTAGTTATATGATGATGCTATGATACCACCACCCAATTTTCCCTTTGGAACAAAGAAAAGTAATATGTGGGATGGCCCCATGACCATGGCGTAGGAAGAAAATTCCGGTTTGCTTCCGCGAGCCACCACTGCCACCAACGGATAGGTATCTCACGTACGTGTCCTTCTCAGGCCTTGCCGTCGAACACACAGGACGAATGCGAATACATCAGCATCGATCATACACACACACACACAATAAAAAATCTTGGGTTCTTTTCATATTTGCCTGGCTCGCTCGTCGTCTATCCACTGCTTCTTCTTTAGCAGATAATATGTGATGCTCTGCTCTCCTAGATAATGGAACTGCTGCAACAAAACTGATGATGTTTTGTTCATAATAATTGGAGCCCTTGCTTACCAACTCTATGAGCAGCTTGCTTGGCGAGCCCAGACCCTTCCAAGAGGGAGATCTTTCTAGACGGTTCACGGCCGAGCCTATCTGCAAAACACATCCCTTTCTTCATCAATGTTTTTGTTGTATCCTAATCTGATGCTGGCCTCTCGGCAGGGAAAATAAAAGAGATTCCGAAGCTGATCGCTCGATGGGTGCATCAGGAGGCGAAATGGGCCTGAGGCTCTCGGCATGTCCAGCATGTATATGTCGACAAGAGTGATAATTGCGATAACCCTTATCCAGAATTCCAGATCATGTCGCTTTCCTCTTAGGTTAGGCTTGCTTACACGCTGGCCGCCGGAGCAGGCATGGCATGTCTGATATTTTTTAATTCGAAAAAAAAAACTGATTAGCGCCGTTTGGACATGACAGAAATGGTTGAGGACTAGATTAAAGCTGATACCATTACGAAGTTGACTGCATGTGTGGGTATGGATTTGTTCGGGGATTTCTAGCGGTACAGGTATGGCATCGGTATGGCCCAATAGGGTGTGCCACGGAAAAGATGAGTACATGACGGGTCATGGGCCTGAAATCGACATGGATCCGTTCTCCGTCGAGCTCATGGACGGCGCTTTCGGAATCGGAAAAGGTTTTATAGCATTTCGAACATGAGATGTGGCTGCAGTTTATCACGTTGAAATGCTTCCCAGGTCCCGCCGATATATGCCGGTGATGGATCAGCTCGGGCTCGGAGGAAAAAATCGTGGTCTACTAGTGGTATACATGTACTCCCTCCGGTCCTTTTTACTCTGCTTATTAGGTTTGTCTGAAGTCAATCTTATCCAACTTTAACCAAGTTTATATAAAAAATTATTAACATTTACATAACAACACCAATATCATTAGGTTCATCTCGGAATATATTTTTATATTATATTTATTAGATATTATAGATGCTAATAATTTTTAATATAAATTTGGTCAAACTTAGCTAGGTTTGACTTTCGGCAAATCCAATGTGCAGAGTAAAAAGGACCGGAGGGAGTACCACACTGCAGCTCTCAGGATTATTTCCTGTCCGGCGGTTGATCCTCTTGGGTTTATACTCCTGCCAATTGGTGCGAGAGAAAGTAGAAAACGTGCGGAAAGCAGGCCAGGAGGGTGGTGGCCGGGCCACCATGCATTTTTCTTTGGTTTCTTCTTCTAACCTGAAAAGTAGACCAAGAAGTTGCCGGCATGTGGAGAACAGAAGACGGCTGCGAACTCTGAAATGGGCGACACGAGGCCGAATTCCAGGGTGGCCTCCCTCCAGAGCGCAGGCGCAGCTATAGCCTTTTCTTTTGGAAGAGCCTGCTGTGGCGCCAATGATGGGTCAAAGTTCTAAGACCTGATTAGTCCTGCTTGCCATCATCTAATTTCTACTACCTAAAAGAAACGTAAGGTTCCGTCTCCCCTCTTACGTCGTCCCATCTATCGTCAAGCCCCTCCTCATACGCTCCCCACCCCTCCACCGATTTTCCTCCCTCTCTCCGGTTTTCACTGGCCGGTTTTCTCATCTAGCAGGACAAACCAAATCTTTATTTGGTAATATGGCCGGACAAATCCAACCTTTATTTGGTAACACAATCAATTCACGTATGGTGATTGATTTCTTTTTTGATAACCCAACTTAACTAATCGATGGTAATCAATCTTCAAATACCAAAACGGATCGATACAAGGCAACATAAATCTCTACTACCTAAAAGAAACGTAAGGTTCCGTCTCCCCTCTTACGTCGTCCCATCTATCGTCAAGCCCCTCCTCGTACGCTCCCCACCCCTCCACCGATTGTGCTCCCTCTCTCCGGTTTTCACCGGCCGGTTTTCTCATCTAGCAGACAAACCAAATCTTTATTTGGTAATATGGCGGACAAATCCAACCTTTATTTGGTAACACAATCAATTCACGTATGGTGATTGATTTCTTTTTTGGTAACCCAACTTAACTAATCGATGGTAATCAATCTTCAAATACCAAAACGGATCGATACAAGGCAACATAAATCAATTCACATATTGCAATCAGATTCTTCTTTAGTAACCCTGCTTAGCTCACGGACGGTAATCAATCTTCACACACAGGGAACAATTAACCTCAATGCAAACTCATATAAGGCACATCAACTACGTGACGTGGTGTTGGTCCAGATCCCTTTGATGTGATGCTGCGATCATGTCACAACACCTCGCCATCCTGAGTGCCGATTTCGTTTCACCCACGATCGATCGATCCAATTCCCGATCCACTCGATGCAATCAATCCGGCGAGCAAACCGCATAAAGCCATAAACCCTATTCCCTGCCCTATCTCCTGTATTCTCTTGTGGCGATGTGACAGGTCGAGCGGAGCTGGGACTGCAACGGCGACATGCTTGGACGTGAGGTACCCATTCATATCCTCTTCCTAAGTCTACTTCATCTCTCCTCTTGGCCCATCTCTCTTTGAATGGCGCGGGCGTCGGGGACGATGAACATAGAGCGGCTGGCGGTGGTGCTTGAGGTCGTTGGGCCTTTATGCTTTGAAGGGGACAGCCTTGGCACGCATCGCTTTGCCGAGGTGGCGAGGAGACGGTGGCCGACGACGCAGCGTGTGTCTCAGCCCTAAGGTCACGGGCTGCGATGCCATCAGCGATGCCTATGTTCGGTAGGATCTGATGCGACAATAACCTGGTCAGCTCATCCAACTTCATCGTGCGTCGAAACGACCATTACAAGCTTGTGTGGCTTGTATCAAGAGAGCTCAAGCTAGGCTGTCATATCCTCTACGGCTCCACCTCGCCTACAGGCACCACATTCTAATCTATTGTTAAAGCCTCAAAGTTGGTTGAACCACTGCTTTGATATTCCTTGGTTTCCTCTATGAACTAATACTAAGAAAAAATATCTATACATACGATGCTCCTTGCAAGTCACATCAGCTCATGTTTTATTTCTTTCTCGAACCAGCTGCAACACATGGCAAGACGAAGATTAGAGAAGGCAATTAAGGCGCGAGAGGATACCATGAGGATTGAGAAGGCATGCAAGAGGAGGTCTACAATCTACATTCAACATGTCATCATGTTGAAGCTGAGTTTGTATGGTTGTAGATTTTAATCCTTGTACGGGTGATGTTCTTTAAGCTTCATTTGGTGCTGCCGTCACAAGGCTTATACTTTCATCATCTTCTGCATCAAGTATAGTGGTTAGTTGTTTTGGTCAATTGTGCATTTTTATTTTCAGAATTACTTCACTTCATTTCGTGGACATTAAAAGTAACATTATGATAATTGGTAAAAGTTGGTCCTATAATATTCAGTCGCATGATTGCGATATTTGGCAGTTCTTTGTATTTATAAGATGGTATTTTTATAGATGAAACTTCTATATCAAACTGTTCGTATCAATTTGTTCATCCATACATAGATGGAACATGATCCATTTTCATATGTTGCTCATGTCAAGAATAAATCTTCTCATTACATTAATTCATTTCTACACAACACAAGGCCTTTCCATATCTTCACTCAAGATCTTCTTTTTGTCACACGAGCAGTTTCTAAATTTTACAAAGGTGCACCAAAACATATAGGTAGTTGGCTAATTGCTATCATTTGGTGGTAGCAAGTTCAAGTAATAGTTTGAGCACATTCATGAAATTGTATAAATAAGTAATGCATATTACATAAAAATAACACTGAGAATTTAGATATATTGTTTGTCATGGTGTTGTCGTCGGCCAATTTACATCAAATTAGTTCCCCCGGTTGTGCTGGCAAATATAATGCATATAATCCATATTGTTATTGCCCTAGCGTGAATAAGGTGGATGTCAAATATGAGAAATTGCCCATCCACAAAATAGCAAATTCTAAATGGGCTCGTATTTTTTTTCCTAAATACAATTGAGTATTAGTATTTATATAATTGGGTATCAAATTAACTGATGCAGGGAATTGGATTATGGTCCAACCCTGTGAGAGAGAGGGAGGGAAGGAGGGAGAGGGGGGAGAGTACTAAATGTATTATTGATTAATCCCGTTGCAACGCATGGGCAATTAGCTAGTCTAAGATTAATTAAGCAAGTGCTTGCCTGAATAATAGTAGTACTCATACTGTGTCCAGCCTCCAGCGTAGACGTAGTCCTCACCGAGAAATATGTCTGCCTGAGTCTGGTCTACTCATGACTCATTCTTTGATGCATGCATGCGCACGACCGGTTCCCGGGCTGAACGGAGAAAAGGAAACTCCGGTGCTGATGTATCGAGAAAGAAAAACCAAATGTATCGAGATTGTTCGAATGACGGCGTCTGAATCTTCTTGGTGTGAGCAAAGGCGGCTGCTGGACTCCTTCCAGATGCGAATGGGGGGCGGCCATGTGGAGGGCAGGGGTGACGGCAGGCGGACAGCGAGGCACACACGGTGCGCGAACCAACGGCGGACACGCGGCCACGGAGACGAACGGACAAGAGAAAGGCCGGCGGGGCTGTACTCGCGAGTTGGGACGCTGCGAGGCTGGACGGCGTGGAATCGCGCGTGGAAGGGAGCTGAGGTGCCACCGCGATGGAGTGGCATGGCCTCCGTGTGTGAGCCTTAGGTCAACTCCGACTAGCACCGCATTTGGTACATCCATGTCTGTTTGAATCTAGACGGACAAATAACACGGCCCAACGCACGGCCTCGGAGTAAATTGCAGAAAACATCATCATTGAAGGATAGGGTTGCAGAAATCACACTTCTAAAATTTTGTGCCAAAAATCACTAATTTCGAGGCTAATTTTTTGCAAAAAACACTAGTCGCTCGTTTAGACCGTTTGAGCATAATTATGACAGATGGGTCCCGCTAAACATGGTGATGTGGCATGACATAACATGTTACAAATAGGTTGAATAACATAGACTAAAGTGTAAAAAGCCCTAAAAGGATAAGGCCATTAAAAAAACCATCCACCCTGTCGGGGATATACCCCGCGGTATGACCCGGCTGGAGTTGTAAACCGGCTGGGACTTGGTAAACCGGCAGATGGTAAACCGGCGGAGAGTTAAGACAGAGTCAAGACAGATGGCTAAGACAGACGGTAAACCGGCTGGTGGTAAACCGACAGACAATGTTAAACCGGCAGACAATGTTAAACCGGCAAATAGTGATAACTGGGTTGTCAGGGGTTATGAAGCCCGAGATGTTATGAAGCCCAAGATGTTAAGAAGCCCATGAAGATAAGTTAGAATAGTTAAGTCTTAAGTCCGAGTTGAACTCTACATGTAACCCGCCTCTTCAACATATATAAGGAGGGGTAGGGCTCCCCAAAGAGGGACAGGCTATAAGCAACAAGAAACAATCTCTAGGGCAAGACACAACTAGAGGAGAGCCGGTTTACGGCGACTCCCTCATGAGCATAATGAGACCTAGCCTCAAACAAAGATGTAGGGCTATTGCGGATGATGTTTCCGGGGCCGGCTGTCTAAACCCTTGTCGTGCGTGTTGATCCGCCCTGCGTCTCTCGATTCCGCTCAACCCCTCTCAAGTTACCACATAGATGCGTTGGCCTCGCGACTAAGTCCTCACACTAGGACATCTGATGTGTTAATTCCACGACAGTTAGCATGCCCACCGTGGGGCCTGCTTGCAGTGGTGTTGAGTTTTGGAGGATCTTCCCGAGGATCGAGAAGCTCGCAATTATCTGGGCAAAGAAGAGCCGGTCTGAAAAGATCTGCATAAACATCAAGTCCATCGGACCATATTTCAGATTTGTGAGATTCGAAGTTTAAAGAAAAATTAGGGTTCCATCTTTACGCCGCTACTGGTGCCCTGGCGATCTGTTGATCTGAAGCCAGATTGATTTCAGGGACGCCGACATCGCTAGAAGTTTGGATTAACAGGATTTTCCATCGTGTGCAAGCCACCAAGGCAGCGATCGTTTGTCCATTAAAGTGGCCGTTGTCAAACCGCGAGCCGCGCTATCCAGCTATGCGGTTGGAAAAAGCAAGTCCCGAGACGGACTCGTACATCAACCACCAAAAGCAAGTCAAATTGCCTTAGAAAGAGGAAACAAACAACGAGACCAGAGATCAATGCCGGAGCACTTTACGGGAATCTAGCAGCCTTTTCTCGAAGTCAAGGGTCTGGCCGGTTCTCGCACAATCGTATAAACAACGACGCGGGGAATCTAAAACACAACTCACGGAAGACCATAGTACTACATCTCGCATGCATCCAACAAATCCAAAAGACTAGTCACCAACTCACCATACTAGCACATCTTACGGGAGTCACCATACTAGTCACCATGAGTGCTACGTACTACATCCACGGCCACCACAATTGGGTCAAACCGGCCTGAGTTGACCTGGCCACTCTCTACCGCTGCGATGGCTCGCCATGGCCGACGCGTCGCTTTGTTACCTCACCTCGGCGCTGCTGATCCCGCTGGCTGAAACAAGCAACCGCACTACCAACTCGCCCATGTGCGTCCCGGCGGACGTACGCCCAAGTCATCTTTTGTCCCACAAAAAAAAGGGACAACGGCTTACTGTTTATAGCGACATGACCAGATCATCTCTGGTTCAAACATCAGGTGATATTCGTCCAATCTGTTTTAACAGTACATATTAATTTGTGAGAACAATTATTTTGTCACGTACTATTTTTACGCAGGATAGTCATTCAGACAAAGGTGTATACATCGGATATGGAACGCGCACCAAGATAACTCTGCACCGCATTCGTCCGTGTCATGTTGCTCAACGGATACGCTGGCGTGCAAGTCGTCACCCGCTGTTCGGTTTACATCCGATCGCGCATGCGGCTGACTTGTTGTCAACGCCGGCTTGCAAACGCCACGGCCGGGTCGCCAGTCCGCACTGATTTACCACATCAAGGCCGGTTCATCCGTGAATGATTTTAGTTTCACCTAGTGATCATCAACTTCATGGCGGGTTATTTCCGGTTTAAACGAATCAGGTGCTATCCATCTAAAGTATATTTTATTAGCACGTATTATTTTTTGTCAAAGAACAATTACTTTGATCTGTGTATTTTTATATACAGGACAATCATTCACTACAAATATGATTTATACCATGGGTATGGAGCACGGGTTGACAATATTCCGCCCGGCGATAGTCCGTAACATATTACCCGATGAGTGGACGCACACAAGCTGTCGTCCGTACGTTCCGGTCTACATCAACTAGCTGGGACTGGGCTTGTGATTGATTTGCGCGTCCGCACCGGTTTACAACACCACGGACGACTCGCCCGTCCGCTCTCGCGTCCGGTTCACACGTCCGCGCCGGCTTACAACGAGGAGGACAACTTGCTTGTCCGCACTAGCGTACAGCACCGTGGCCGACTCGTCTATGTTGCCTTTGATGCTGCGGTTGTTTTTACCGTCCGTCTCTCGCGGTCTGGTCTACATCAACACACTGGGCCGCACCTGTCTGCATGAGCTGTTTATTGGGTATGAGCAAGTCACAGCTTGGGTAGCCCGGTTTTCTTTCAAATTGGAGGCAAATTATCATCAACCGCCGTTTGCACTAGATGGCTCAATAGGCAGGTGCACAAGTCGCCGCCACTACGCTTTTGGTTAACTTCGAATCGCCAGCTTGGAAGGAACCATTGGCGAAAGGTTTACACGGTTCATACGGGATCATTTATAACCCGCCGCAGTCACCTCAACCTTCTGTGGTTCACATCGTGCTATCAACACCAATGATATACAAGTTATACCGGTTTATATCACGGTTAAATATGGAGAATCTCAAGTCAACTCCTCGAGTCACCTTGAGACTCGGGGGCTACAAAGAATATGACTCAAAGAATGTTGCCGGTTTTCAGTGAAGTCAAGAACCCCAGGACGTTGGAGGGAAAGATAACCCGGTCCCGGAGGCTATTACCATATGGATGAAAATTTAAATGTCGTCAAAAATTTTCCGGTTTAGACAGCATATAACAGTTACAAAATCCCAGTTCAATGAAGAAGTTCCGGGTCATCAGAAAGGATCCGGTTTACAATCCGGTTCAAGATAAATCTGTTCTCCCGCAAAGCTCCGAAGCTCTCAAATCCGGTTTAAAAATGTCCGGTTCAAAAAGGAATTAACTTCTCGTAAGTTCGAGTTTAAAGGCTGTCAGAAAATTTCCGGCTGAAAATGAAGATTCCGGTTTAAAATCCGGTTCAAAGGAAAGATGTCTCCCACAAAGCTTTGAAGCTCTCAATATCCGGTTCAAAATCCCGGTTCAAGAAGGATTTATCTCTTGCAAAAAGTTAAAGGGTGCCAAAGAGGACTTGCTGCCATGGTGCACGGTCCAAACATGGGTATCATGCCTTATTGGCTTATAATATTATTGGTCACTTGGGGGCTTGGTCGTATCCGAACCATAGCCACGCCTCTTGATCGGCCTAGTGCCACGATATCACTTGGGGGCTTGGTCGTGTCCGAACCAATGCAACACCTTTTGATAGGCGAAAGCCACCAGATCACTTGGGGACATGGTCAAGTCTGAACCAGTCACGCCTCTTGATCGGCCTAAGGCCATAGAGTCACTTGGGGGCTTGGTCGAACCCGAACCATTGCCACGCCACTTGATCGGCATAATGCCGCGGTTTCAGTTGGGGACCTGGCTGACTTGAACCATAGCTACACCTTATTGGGAGCTTGGTCGTGTCCGACCATGGTAACACCATGTGATCGGCTCAGTAAAGCCTCTTTTTGCAAACGGTTTTATCATTGCCTTTGCTTCCATACTTTTTTTTTCATAACTGTTATTTGATTTTTGTTGCGTTTTTTTAAACCGATAACATTGTTAATCCGGTTCGACTGTCAATTACAAAATGGCGGAACATGGTCAAATCTTAATCCAGAGACTATCTGCCCGGTTTTGATTTTATGTTACCATCTTGTTATGGAGTAAACCGGTGTTCATTAACCCGGCTTGACTTTCAATTACAAATTGTCAGTACATGATCAAATAATAATCCGGAGACTATCCGCCCGGTCTGGTTTGACTACGAGTCGCCAGTATTATATATGGTTAAATCGGTGTTTATCACAACCCGCACGGTTTTATCATAAACCGACAAAGATGAAAGGAGTTATCATTACTCAAGATTGGGGTTATCACCCTTACTACAAAAGTTGGTAAACCAATGATGTGATTCAATGTCACGGTATGATATATTTCATTGATTATTCTTAAGTGCAGCCTTGGTTATAAACCTGGGTTATATGTTGGGCATTATGACCCGTCCGTGATAAACCGCCAGACACTTTAACTTGTTGTATGCGTAGACAGGTTGAATAAAGCATGATGATAAATTATCCTGAGTTTATTAAACCGCCTGGCTTTAAGATGATAAGTCGCCAAGATATGATGAGAAATTATCCGGTGTTTGTTAACCCGGCCCGGCTTTTGGACTATAAGTCGCCAAAGACATATTTGGATTGCGCCATTGGAATCATGCGCTTATAAATCATTGGGTTATATTATTCAAATAGCCAAACTTGGCTGAATTTTCATTATGATATTGAATGAATAAGGTATTTTCATACCAGATTATGTTATCTTTAATAGCCAACACGGCTGGATTTTTATTATGGTTATCAATAACCAATATTATAATTGAGGTTTTCAAAGTCGCTTTTAGCGCAATGGTTATCATATTATTAATGGATATGATTTATTCTACAATTGAAGGAATAGTCCCGAGTCGCTGCAGCTTACGACCCGGCACTTGGGGGCTACATTATTTAAATTGAGATTATATCAAATATGCAAGTCTCATGTCATTGCAAGCATGCACCATGACACTTGGGGGCTAATGCAAAGTCATTTTTATTAGTCTTATTGAATACCCGACTCATCACATCATAATGAGCCGGCCCTTGGGGGCTACCAATTGCTCCTGTCAACAATTCAAGGTACATAATTTTCATCCATTATTGAAGGATCCTACTCAGTTGGTAAAGCACAAAGCTCTCAACCTTGTGGACGTGGGTTCAAGCCCCATGATGGGAGTTACATAATACAATGTTATTCTCAATGAAGTATATATAAAGTCCCAGCTCAATATTATCTTACCGAGCCGGCCCTTGGGGGCTACACGTTGCTGTTACATTCTACATGATCATATTTTCAAAAGTCCCTGCTCATTATTTGCGTAATGACCCGGCCCTTGGGGCTACACTGGTCGAAGTTTTTATGAGCATCAGAATTACAAGTCCTGTGTTGTCGCAAGCATGACAACCCGGCACTTGGGGGCTACATATGTGGAATACTCAGTTCTGGCTATTGATTGAGATGAACAACCTGGATTTCTTCAAGCTTGTGACATTCATATTGGAGCAAATCTTAAGCTGTTACTACGTTACCTTCTTAAGACTTGAGGGCTACAAGTAATAGGCATATAAGAGGTATATTTTCAAAAGCTGATGTTAACAAACAGTTATGATCCAGTACCATAAATATTTGTAAACCGACAAAGTTCTACATTCTTAAACCGGCTGAAGATCAGATGAGTATTTCAAAGACCAATATTTTTGTTAAGCATTGGGAGCTGAGTCAAATATGTTATTCTTCACAATATCAGCAAATTGATTATGAAGCTGGCCTATTGACCCGGATTTTCTAGAAAGAAATGACAAGGGTTTGAAGATGCTCAGGATCAGTTTAACATGGATAAATCCAAATTAAACTGGGGCTAATGTCGAGGATATACCCATGGTATGACCCGCCGAGTTGTAAACCGGCTGGGACTTGGTAAACCGGCGGATGGTAAACCGCGGAGAGTTAAGACAGAGAGTCAAGATGATGGCTAAGACAGACGGTAAACCTCTTTGGTGGTAAACCGGCAGCCAATGTTAAACCGGCAGACAATGTTAAACCGGCAAATAGTGATAACTGGGTTGTCAGGGGTTATGAAGCCCGAGATGTTATGAAGCCCAAGATGTTAAGAAGCCCATGAAGATAAGTTAGAATAGTTAAGTCTTAAGTCCGAGTTGGACTCTACATGTAACCCGCCTCTTCAACATATATAAGGAGGGGTAGGGCTCCCCAAAGAGGGACAGGCTACAAGCAACAAGAAACAATCTCTAGGGCTAGACACAACTAGAGGAGAGCCGGTTTACGGCGACTCCCTCGTGAGCATAATGAGACCTAGCCTCAAACAACATGTAGGGCTATTGCCGGATGATGTTTCCCGGGGCCCGAAGCTGTCTAAACCCTTGTCTTGCGTGTTGATCCGCCCCGCGTCTCTTGATTCCGCTCAATCCCTCTCAAGCTACCACATAGATGCGTTGGCCTCGCGACTAAGTCCTCACACTAGGACATCTGACGTGTTAATTCCACGACACACCCCGTGCGTTTTTACTGCCCAGCCACCATGGCAGACCACACTGCCGTAAGCCAAGCCGCTGCCACTACCGCCGGAAGCCACCCCTCCTTCACAGCATCGCCCTACCTTCCCCGGGCCGCCGCTCCTTCCTCCCCTCCGGATCCGGCCGCCTTCGCCAGCCAGCCCGCCGCCATAGCCTCCACCCCTCCTTTCCCTCCCTCCCCTCCGGATTCAGCCGCATCGGGCCACCGCCATCGCTAGCCGGCCCGCCGCCGTGGCCTCCACCCCTCCTTCCCCTCCGGATCCGGCTGGCGAGGTCGTTCATCCACCACAGGCGGCGCGAGCAGCTGTAGGTAGCCCGCCTCCATGCCCCGCCGTCCTAACAGGCACCACCGGCCACGCACGGGAAGGGAGTGGAGGTCACGCCCGCCGCCGACCCGCGCCGAATTCCCTCATACCCCACGAGCAAGCAACAACCGCCGGTCACGCTCGAGGAGGAGTGGCCCGATGGAAGACGGTCGAGGACCCGATTGCTTTTTAGGGGTCCTTTTGCAAAATAAAATCGTGTCTGGATGTAATTGACTGTTTCTTTTGCCATGTCACCCTGCTTAGAGGGACCCACCTATCATAATCATGCTTAAAACAAACTAAGCGAGCGACTTGTGGTTTTTGCAAAAAATTAGCCTGGGAATTAGTGTTTTTGGGCACATAACTGTAGACTTGAGGTTTCTGCAAGACTGTGCTTCAATGTCGATGTTTTCTGCAATTCACTCCACGACCTCGCACATAAAATCTGCCTGCATCATGTCCGTTTGCACCTATGTTTGACACAAACTTGAGCTGAATTTATGTCCAGACAAACAATGGACGGACGCGTGTGGGTCTCTTGGTGTCCGCCCTCGGGCCTACATTTCAGCCGTCCAACCACCCCCTTCTGGTCCTATTTAATCGACACGCATGGACGGACCAATATGTCAACTACCTGGCCGCCCCCGCCGAGGTCCTTTCTAATGCCAACCTGTCGACCGACCGGTCCACATCCACACACTTCTCTGCCCCCCTTCGCGCCCAATAGGCCCTAGGTTGCGCAACCCACGCCCCTCGTCGACGCTAGACACAATGGGATGTGGAACTGGATCTCGGGGGCGACCATGAAGCATGACGCTGAAGCCGGGTCTTCTTCTGCTTCATCAGGCTCGAGGAGCGCCGTCGGCTTCTCGATCTTGCCGCCCGCCGCCGTACCGCGGTAGAGGAAGTACGTGAATATGGAGGTTTGATAGCGTTATTGGGACACGGCCACCCCACTGTCGTGGCCCGATGCGCACCAGCCAAACAGGTGGCATCTAATCCTCGATTCGGTGCCCGTGCGACCATCCCGACGAGCGGACGTGCCCGTCTACTAGAGATCAACCGTCGCGAGTGCAGTTGCCTCCAGATCTCCTTCATGACCCCAGGTCGCCGTCGAGTCCCCGACGTGGGACACGTGGTTCTGTGACGAGCACGACGTGCGGCGGTAAACATTCTTTGGCCCCGTGCTCCGAGCCTGTCGTAACCGCACGCACGTGCTCTAGCCCCTCCTCATACGCGTCCTCCCAGATCTCCCCGTATTCGTGGGCATGCGCGGGTGTGCGCACGTACGCGCTCGTCGTCCCCACCGCCGCCACCACCAGCCCTCAACGCTGAAGAGGAGGAGGAGCTCCTAAAGAAGGTGCTCGAGGATGAAGGAAATATGTCGTAGAGGCAATAATAAAGTTGTTATTTATATTTCCTTATATCATGATAAATTTTTATTATTCATGCTAGAATTGTATTAACCGGAAACTTGATACATGTGTGGATACATAGACAAAACACAGTGTCCCTAATGTCGGTGTCAATATCGGGAGATCTCGGGTAGGGGGTCCCGAACTGTGCGTCTAAGGATCATGGGTAATAGGAGGCAGGGGACACGATGTTTACCCAGGTTCGGGCCCTCTTGATGGAGGTAATACCCTACTTCCTGCTTGATTGACTTTGATGAGTATATGGGTTACAAGAGTTGATCTACCTCGAGATCGTAATGGCTAAACCCTAGATGTCTAGCCTATATGATTACGATCATCTCTACGGACTAAACCCTCCGGTTTATATAGACACCGGAGGGGGCTAGGGTTGTACAAAGTCAGTTTACAGAGAAAGGAACTTCATATCCGCACGCCAAGCTTGCTTTCCATGCCAAGGAGAGTCCCATCCGGACACGGGGGAAAGTCTTCCGTCTTGTATCTTCACGGCCCATCAGTCCGGCCCACGTCATAGCCCGGACGCCCGAGGACCCCGTAATCCTGGACTCTCTTAGTAGCCCCCGAACCAGTCTTCAATGACGATGTGTCCGACGCGCAAATTTTCTTTGACATTGCAAGGCGGGTTCCTCCATCGAATACTTCAAAGCATATGAACCGAAGGGCTATATTCGGCCCTTACATCTTTGGTCTTGGTAAGGTGAATTCTTCGAACAGCTCGGTTTTCATTAAATGTCGTACCCTTCGGCTTCTGTGCTTCCGTCGCCTCAGCTTCCACATGGCAAACGAATACGAAGGGCCCAAGCGTTTTTACGGATAACCCCTTGACAGCGTACGGAAGGCATCTATTTAAGGAGATTAAATCTTAGATGCCATTCCACACCAGGCGAAAAATCTTTCAAACTTGCCCCGAGAAACCACACAATCATGGCTGGCGCTCCTAGTTCTTCCTCCCGCCCCCACGACCCTCTAAAAGGCGATTGTGAGAGCTGCTCTATATCCCATGCCCAGCTGACCAAGCTCCAGGTGCAGGGCTATCTCCCCTCATGGATCTAGTCCCTGCTCAGCGGGATTAACTTCTTTATCGCGAAGCCTCGCGTAAAAATTTCCCGAATCCTTCAGCAGGTTAGCGAGTGTGCTTCATTTCCTTTCTCTTAAGAGGCGTTGGATTTTCAATCCATCCTTTCCTCCGAGGTCTCCTGGAGTACTATGGCCTCCAACTGCACAATCTCACGCAGGGCTCCATTCTGCACATCGCGGGCTTCGTCGCTCTTTGTGAGCCGTTCCTAGGCTGCGAGGCCCATTTTGAGCTATGGAGGAAGCTTTTCTGCCTCGTCCCTCGCTCCCAAAAGGGATCCATATTCGAGGTGGGCGGTGCCAAAGTACGGCGCATAGCCGAGACAGGATACCTATCCAGCACTCCAAAGAAGGCCTTCAAAGAGTGGCCCTCGGAATGGTTTTATATTGAAGACATCGTTCTCCCGGATCCAATCCGACAAGTTCTTCCTGAATTTTCCAATGCTCCGTTAAAAAAGCGCCACAACTGGCGCCCCCGGAGCCTCGAGGAGACAGATAGTGCAAGATGTTAATGGACAAGATAAAAATACTCGCCCAATCCAGACTGTCCATAATCGAGGTCACGGCGATTTCCATAACGCGAGGTGTTCAGCCACTCCAATCCAGGGGACTCCCCATGTGGAATTAGAACGGGGAGGATGATACATCTCGCTACGGGCGCAAGGGTCTGGACAATTTCGTCGCCCTGGCCGCCATGTTGGCTGATCTTTATAAACGGGAGAAAGAAGAATTCACTCGCCTTAAGTGCCGAGATGGCTTTTCCATGTACAACCCCCTAGCTGGGTAAGTTTCTTAATCCAGAACTTCACTCAATCCTCTTCCTGAGTCGCAACTGGTTGAACTTAACCCGTCCACTTTTAACAGGATGGAGGAAGGCCACCGCAGGGATATATATGTTGGAGAACACAGTAATTTCAAAAAAAATCCTACGCACACGCAAGATCTATTATGGTGATGCATAGCAACGAGATGGGATAGTGTAGTCCACGTACCCTCGTAGACCGTAAGCGGAAGCGTTTATCAACGCGGTTGATGTAGCTGTACACCTTCACGTTCTGTCCCGATCAAGTACCGAACATACGGCACCTCCGCGTTCAGCACACGTTCAGCTCGATGACCTCCTCGCCTTCTTCATCCAGCAAGAGGGGCGAAGTAGTAGATGAGTTCCGGCAGCACGACGGCGTGGTGACGGTGTTGGTGAAGAACAATCTCCGTAGGGCTTCGCCTAAGCACTACGAAAACTATGACGGAGGATAAACTAGAGGGGTCAGGGTTGCCGGCACACGGCTTGGTGTTTCTTAATGTTTCTTGGGTGCTAGCCCTGCCCCTCTCTATATATGTTGAGCCTTGGGGGTCGAAACTTGGAGTAAAAGCCTCCACAAAGTCGGTTTCACCCGAAAGGCAAGAGTCCTTCTCGGACTCCAGGGCGAACGCCTGAGGTTCCCGGCGTCTGGACCCGAACGCCGAGACCTGGCGTCTGGCCCCTGGACTCTGCAAAACTTCCTTTTGCCTTTCCAAAAACCTTGTGGGCTTTCCCCTTTGGCCGAAATAAAGTGTTCTCATACCCAAACATTTCAGGAAACATCCGGAACCCCTTCCGGTGAATTCTGGAACCCTTCCGGAGACTAAACACTATTATCCCAGATATCAATCTTTATCTCCGAACTCTGGAGTTCCTCGTCATGTCCATGATCTCATCCGGGACTCCGAACAACATTCAGTCACCAACATACATAACTCATATAATACTATATCACAATCTAACATTTAAGCGTCACGGACCCTACGGGTTGAACTATGTAAACATGACCGAGACACCTCTCTGGTCAATAACCAATAGCGGAACTTGGATGCCCATATTAGCTCCTACATATTCTACAAAGATCTTTATCGGTCGAACCGCATAACAACATACGTGTGACGCCCGGATAATTAAGCTACAGTGAACCTCTGCTAATGATGCCAGGTCATGTCGGTTACTGTTGATATTCTCGCGTAGTTCAAAACCGATTCAGAATTCAAATTTAAAGTAAAGTCGAACTAGAAATGTTTTCAAAAGTCAAAACTAAAAAGTACAAAAGGTGTGAGGTTTAAATGCTATGAAAATGACAAAAGTCTAAGTTCTGTTAAGTTTAAGACTGAAAGCAACTTTATTTTCATGATTACTTTAGAGCCGTTGATGATCAAGCTAATGAGCACTAATATAGATAAAAGTGATACTAACGTGTAGATGGCAGAAACATGCTCACAATTGATATAAGACACAAAATCATAGGATGTACAGATCAATAGCAATTGCCTTCGGAAAACGGCTAAGTGGTGTTTAAAACTGAGGGCTTCTCAGACTTAGCAGAATTTCAGAGATTTTCAGAAAACTTTGGAAATTCATAGGAATTCGACCGTAACTCGGATCGAAATACTTTCTACATGAAAGTTGCTCAGAACGACGAGACGGATCCGGATACGCAGCCCGTTTGTCCGGCACACATCCCTAGCATAGCAAACACGCAACTTTTCCCCTCCGGTTCATCTGTCCGAAAAGGCGAAACTTCGGGGATACTTTCCCGGATGTTTCCCCCCTTCGCCGACATCACCTAGTACCGCGTTAGGGCATGCCTAGCACCGCGCATTGTCTTGTCATGCACCGTCATGCTTATGTTTGCATTATATTATTGTTTCTTCCCCCTCTTCTCTCGTTAGACACCGAGACCGACGTCGCTGCTACCCAGTATGACTACGGTGTTGACGACCCCTCCTTCTTGCCGAGCAATCAGGAAAGCCCCCCCCTTGATCACCATATATCGCCTATTCTTCTCTATACTTTTTGCATTAGAGTAGTGTAGCATGTTACTGCTTTTCGTTAATCCTATCCTGATGCATACCTGTCCTTGCTACTACTGTTGTTACCTTTTCCTGCAATCCTACATGCTTAGTATAGGATGCTAGTGTTTCATCAGTGGCCCTACATTCTTGTCCGTCTGCCATGCTGTACTATCGGGCCGTGATCACTAGGGAGGTGATCACGGGTATATACTATATACTTTATACATGACACATGTGGTGACTAAAGTCGGGTCAGCTCGTTGAGTACCCGCAAGTGATTCTGATGAGGGGGCTGAAAGGACAGGTGGCTCCATCCCGTAGAGGTGGGCACGGGTTCCCGACGCCCCATTTGTTACTTTGTGGCGGAGCGGCAGGCAGGTTGAGACCGCCTAGGAGAGAGGTGGGCCTGGCCTGGTCGACATTCGCGGATACTTAACACGCTTAACGAGATCTTGGTATCTCGATCACGAGTCTCACATCGCCTATACGCAGAACCAACCACGCTGAGGAATGATTATGGGCACTCGGCGTCGTGGTATCAGCCGAAGCCTTCGTGACGTCAGCGACTGAGCGGCGTGTGCCGGTTTGGAACGTAAGCCTGCTCTTGTATTAAGGGGGCTAGTTCTGCTTTCGGCCGCCCTTGCAACGTGCAGGTGTGCTAATAGCGATGGGCCCAGACCCCTGTGCGCTTAGGTTTAGACCGGCGTGCTGACCTCTTTGTTGGCCTAGGTGGGGCTGCGACGTGTTGATCTTCCGAGGCCGGGCATGACCCAGGAAAGTGTGTCCGGCCAATGGGATCAAGCGTGTTGGGTTATGTGGTGCACCCCTGCAGGGAAGTTAATCTATTCGAATAGCCGTGATCTTCGGTAACAGGACGACTTGGAGTTGTACCTTGACCTTATGACAACTAGAACCGGATACTTAATAAAACACACCCTTCCAAGTGCCAGATACAACCCGGTGATCGCTCTCTAACAAGGCGACACGGAGGGGATCGCCGGGTAGGATTATGCTATGCGATGCTACTTGGAGGGCTTTTTCAGTCTACTCTCTTCTACATGCTGCAAGATGGAAGCTGCGAGAAGCGTAGTCTTCGACATGATTAGTTACCCCCCTCTTATTCTCGCATTCTCCAGTTCAGTCCACTGATATGGCCCTTTTACACATATACCCATGCATATGTAGTGTAGCTCCTTGCTTGCGAGTACTTTGGATGAGTACTCACGATTGCTTTCTCCCCCCTTTTTCCCCTTTCCTTTCTTTCTGGTTGTCACAACCAGATGGTGGAATCTAGGAGCCAGACGCCACCATCGACGACGACTCCTACTACACCGGAGGTGCCTACTACTACGTGCAGCCCGCTGACGATGACCAGGAGTAGTTTAGGAGGATCCCAGGAAGGAGGCCTGCGCCTCTTTCGATCTGTATCCCAGTTTGTGCTAGCCTTCTTAAGGCAAACTTGTTTAACTTATGTCTGTACTCAGATATTGTTGCTTCCGCTGACTCGTCTATGATCGAGCACTTGTATTCGAGCCCTCGAGGCCCCTGGTTTGTATTATGATGCTTGTATGACTTATTTATGTTTTAGATTTGTGTTATGATATCTTGCCGTGAGTCCCTGATCTTGATCGTACACATTTGTGTGGATGATTAGTGTACGATTGAATCGGGGGCGTCACAAGTTGGTATCAGAGCCGACTGCCTGTAGGACTCCCCCTTTCCAACTCCTTGGCCGAAGTTGAGTCTAGTCATTGAAAAGGTTTTACTAACATGGCTGTGCGGCTTACGGGCCCACGTTGCCATTGGGTGGTATTAGGATCTTTTATTCCTCGACCTATATTCTGGGACTCTGAGCTCTCTTCTATTCGGGTTAAATGATTTTGCTAAAAACAAAATTAACTTTAGGTTCTCGAAAGTACTTTCTCCCGGAGAGCCCCTCACTTCAGATGATCGCCTGCTGCACTAGAAGATTCCGGAGTTACTCTACGATGTTCTCTCGAGTCTTTGTGCCATCACATTTGCGATTTCCTTCCACCGTCAACCCCTATGAAAACTACATACACTTTCCATTCATACAACCATTCCCCGTTGATCTTGTTATTACAAGATGTCCCGAAATACTCTCTGTTGTCCCGAGAATCCTTTGAGCTCACTGCCTTGCAGTTTTGTACCACATGAATACCCCTACGGATAATTCCTTTCACTTATCGAGCATTCGTTCATCCCCAGTTGATCATGTGTTTCACAATAGTCTTGAAAATACCATTCGATCTTCCGAAAATCTTCGGCAGCCATTTGCTCTAGAAATTCTTGCTTGCTTTCATTATGGTTAATCCCATAAGTCTAGTAATATTATTGGCATCCTTTGTCACTATCATTTTGTGTCCATTGATTCTATATGTGTGCGAATGCATGCAATCATCAGTTGATCCTTATAAATTATATTTCCGGCTACTTTCGAACCTGAGCTGGTTCTCGGCCAATTAGATTGCCATCGACTGTACCCCTAAGTCTATTCAACTTATCCATCCTTGATCCGAGCGTTTGCTCCTGATCCCTTGATTCAAAAATCATAATTCCTTTGCTATTTAAACGTTGAATTATTCAGATGTTCTATAAACCGATGCATTTGCATTTTTCTTCCTCTGATTGGGTATCGGTACTCACATCAGCTTCACTGTGGATCGCCATATCCACTGTTGGATTATTATATCCGATAGTGTCCTTCATAATCAATCACTTGTGAGTTCTTTCTCCGATACATAATGCCTTTGGTAAATTGTATCCTCTCCTTTTTTCAACCATGCTCTGCTTTCGAGCTGGTGATATTTACTCTTGAAGCTTATGGTATATGTTCGTAAGAAGCCCCGATGGGATTGAACCAACGCCTTCCCTCATCGGTGTGAACCCGAAAGATTTCACGGGTCATACTTATCTCGTTATTGCACCAGTAAAACTTTCAACAACTAATGTCATCTTCAAATACGAGACGTGAATGGAAGATTATGCATTGAGGAAGTGGGAGTCGACCTTGAACTTTGTGTTCATGCCCATGGACACGATGTAGATCCTATCATAGAAGCTTCTTGTAATAATAACTATTTCCTTGATATGCAATCATCTGGTATCTATGTATTGATCATTTGCAATCGTACATCTGGTATCTCGGCAACCTCTATTTTGATCTTCCTCGAGTATTAACCTCTGGTATCTCGAGAACTGTGTTGCTTCCTGCGATTCTTCATCTAGTATTGCTTCTCACCGATCTCGGATCCCCCTAGGTTCTGAGTTATTAGTCACTCGAGAACACGGATAAGTGAATCGATTCCGCACTCCTATTCAATAACTCTAAGTAATTTTTGTTGCTTACGAGTTAAATAATCCTTCAATTCATTCCTAGCCTTAACGACTATATCATTATCGTGCAGACTTTTAACTGTGCTACCTGGTCCTTAATCCTGGAGCACAACCTTCGATGATGAGCTAAGCTTATGTCGATTTCCTCGTCTTATCATTCCACTTTGAACAACAAGCTTGATTCCGAGTTGGTGTCGTATCCGTGGTTCAAATAATCTTTTGCTGCATCAGTCCTTTTACTTGATGTAGTGGAGGTTCGACATTACTTCTTCCTGGAGCCTCTCGACAAAATTTGTCGTGATCATCATCAACATTTTGACTCCTTCCAGTTTTCCAATTGAATTCATGATGAGAAATACCATCCTTTCCCTCGATGAATTTTATTGTCATCGACCACTTTATTGCCTTCCCACCAACACAAGCTTGTTCGTGTTTGGTGTTATACCTTGAGTTCCTTGCTATCCAAAGCAATTGTTCTTCTTTACCTTGGAACATTACCATCTCTTATGTCATCAATGTTGTGAGAATATCACCACCTCTTAAGGATTTGTGATACAGTGATGCTTCTCGCCATCACCATTCTTTTCTTGGTCCCCGTGTTGAGTGAACTCTGTTGCGCAAATTTAATATCTCTAGCAACCCTATTGCTTTAGAGTTATTGGACAATAATTCCAATTTAGTGTGTTGGTTACTCAATCGCCATTCCGAAGTTGGTCGTGCAACCCAACCCATATTTCGGGTGCACCTTTCAGTCAATGTTTAATTGTGTATGTTTTCCTCCAAAGATACATCATTAAGTCATTTGATCCGCTAATGTTATCTCCTTGTTCACATAATTTTGTAAATCCACCTTTTTGTAAATCCCAGTGACAATGAATTGTCACTGAGCCCATCAGCCACCTCCTCACCCTCCCCATGAATTTATGACGAACTCTTGTTTCGGAACTCGCTTCCATAGTACAATTCCCGAGAATCTTAAAATGTCCTTGCGTTAATTTGTGTTACACCTTTTCTTCTCGGACATCCTGAGTCTGAGTTATCCTGACACCAACCAGATCTGAAACTCGGTCAGATATGATGGTTGGAACATCTTCCAAGAGCCATAGCATTGGTCTTTCTATAACCCAATAAGGTGATGTCATGCCTAGCACACCTGGTTGGAGGACCTATTGCAAGACTTATTCTATGAGTTGTTCCTGATGGATCCTTCGTGTATCCAAAGTTTGATCTTTACCCAGTGACCATGTCAATGCTATCTCGAAGAATGTCTGTGATACTCTGATTTTCAACAAGAACATTTGAAGCCCAATGCTAAATGTTTGTTGCTCAATTATCCAAACACCGTTGTATGGGTAATGTCATGAAATTTCTCTCTCCTACCTGAAGAGTTTTCTACATTATATCCTGTCATGGATATCATGCTCTGCTTGTCCTTGGGAAGGATATACCCTTGATATATGTGTTTAAACACATTTTCCTTTCTGTTGTTTTGCTCAAACTTTCTTATAATCTACTCTAAGCAGTGGTAATTCCCTGCTTAGGTAAGCACCTCGTGGTAAAACTCTGCCAGTAAGACCCTATTGCTATAATTGATGACATTTCGGTAGCCACCGATGGACGAGAACTTTGCCTAATGGTCCGCCTCGTTCAATGAGCAGGAAAATGGTTCTCTTCGCCCCTCGCCCTTCAGACGACATTGTTGCCAACATAAGCGACAGGCTATCCTCGACATGCCATGCTTACATGGTCGCATAAGACGCCACCGCCCTTCCTACTATTAATCCACATGGTGGGCCCATAACCCACAGGCCCCAGGATCGAAACCTGACTCTCTTGTACATCCTTGATTCTGAAGTATCCTTTGCACTTAACTTTGTATGTAATTCATGAGTCACCATCCTACAAGTGATCGATTCTAGTATCAGACACAATACTTATTTCCGTTGCCTTGAACCCCTTTCACACCCTCTTCAAGCATCGATCGATTGCCTGCCCGCTCGAAACTTCCCATGAAACCTCCTTACTTTGCTCTCAATATCTTCTTAAGTTTCAATTCGAGAGTTACTTTCCGCCACCTTCCCCAATCTTATCGACCAAATAGTTAACCTTGCAGAGGTCTATTCTCCCTGTATGCCCACCCTTTATTCTTTTGTAAGTACGATGGAGTTCTGGAAGAAAGGACGCTGACTTCATCATGATGACCTGAAGGAGAGAAATGAAGAAATCAATGTATTGGACCGTCCTCTTCGAGAAGAGCAAGCCAGGATGAGAAGACCCGCTAGATTCGTGACCAAACCTTTCCCCATTCTCTACCTCTTAAATCTCGGGACGATATTTCTTATAGTGGAGGAGAATTGTGACGCCCGGATAATTAAGCTACAGTGAACCTCTGCTAATGATGCCAGGTCACGTCGGTTACTGTTGATATTCTCGCGTAGTTCAAAACCAATTCAGAATTCAAATTTAAAATAAAGTCGAACTTGAAATGTTTTCAAAAGTCAAAACTAAAAAGTACAAACGGTGATAAATAAATTGTAAGTGATTATGGTGGACAAACCACATTTTTTTATAAAATTTTTAACTGCTCTAAAATAATTAAAACAGTAGGTAAAACAATTAAGTAAATGTTGCTTGTGTTTTATAAAATACTAAACTATATTATTTGGGGGTTAAAACTTTTTGTAGCAGAGGTATAATTAGTCATACTATTATAGGTACAACTTTTATGTAATATGATACTAAAATAAAACAAAACAGTAAAAGGAAAGATAAGAAAAAGGAAGATATAACAAAAAAAATAGAAAAGGGGAGAAACCCTCTGGCCCAACTGGGTCTTGGCCCAGCTACGCTACTAGGCCGAACTCACCCCCGCTCCCCTGTTCCTTGTCGCCGTGGCTGTGGCTGATGCCCGCCATGGCACCGGCCGGCGCCGTGGCGGCCATCCGCCGGCGCTCGCGACCTACTTAACCACGGCCACCCCAAACCCTAACCTTTTACCCCGATCCCCCTTCTCTCCTCGAGCCCGGACGCCTTGCCCGCGCCCGGGCGCTCGCCCGGCCGACACCGTTCGTCCTCGCCGGAGTCGCCTCACTGCCACCGTCGCCCGTCTTCGCCGTCGTCCCCGTCTTCCCCCTCGATGGACTCCTTCACGCCTCGCTTGCCCCCGTTCCACTACAATGATGAGCTCGAGCCGGGAAGGACTACACCGAGCGGATCGAGCGCGTCTTCATCCTTCGGACGCCGGCGTTCTTCCTCAAATCCGGCCACCCCTGCGCTACTAACCTTTCGCCGGGCCATCGTGTGCCTTCCCGGTGAGCTGCCGGTCCTTTCCCCTATTTCTTTTACGCATGCACCACCGTAGTCGCGCTGTTCGCCTCGGTCGCCCTGAACTGTAGCTCTGCTCCCGCCAGTGCTCACCCGCACCTCGTCGCGTCCTTTGCCTCCAAAGGCGTGCACGCTAGCTCGTTGTCGCTCCCGCCACAGGCGTTGTCGCCGCCGCTTCGCTGCCGCCGCAGCTGCCGCCTCAACCTCACGCGGCTGCACCGGAGCTCTGCTCCCCCTCGCGCTCACGCCGCCGCCCTGCCTTTGCTCGCCCGGCGTAGCCGCGCCCAGCGCCGCGCCCCAGGCTCTCCGCCCGCGTGCACGAGACACCCAGTATATACCGCCTAACCGTTGCCCTGCTCGTTTCCGAGCTCATGTGCCGTTCTGGCTGAACGCCGCGGCCACGCGCTGCTAGTCTGCTGCTTGTTGTTCCTTGCCAAGACATGCTCTGCTGCTGCATGTGCACGCGCGGCCTCGCCATCACCTGATGCTTGCTGTTGCATGCTGCGGCTGCCTCCCCTTGGTGCCGTTTGTTCTGCTGTTGCTGCCTACCCCTACGAATGCTCTGTACTACCGCCGCCGCTAGCCATGGCCGTGGTGTTGAGCAGCGTGGTGTGTGTGCGTGAGTGTGTGTCATCAGAGCGTGCTAGCTTTTGAAAATCTACACTGGATGCCAAATTGTACAACAGCAAAACAACAACAAAACTTTTCCCAATGTGAGTAAAAATTATATGGATATGTAGTACACTTGGCAAGGTTCAAAACATTTCATTGGACCAATTTCAAAAGGTGTGAGGTTTAAATGCTATGAAAATGACAAAAGTCTAAGTTCTGTTAACTGAAAGACTGAAAGCAGCTTTATTTTCATGATTACTTTAGAGCCGTTGATGATCAAGCTAATGAGCAGTAATATAGATAAAAGTGACACTAACGTGTAGATCGCAGAAACATGCTCACAATTGATATAAGACACAAAATCATAGGATGTACAGATCAATAGCAATTGCCTACGGAAAACGGCTAAGTGGTGTTTAAAACTGAGGGCTTCTCAGACTAAGCAGAATTTCGGAGATTTTCAGAAAACTTCGGAAATTCATAGGAATTCAACCGTAACTCGGATTGAAATACTTTCTACATGAAAGTTGCTCAGAACGACGAGACGGACTTGGATAAGCAGCCCGTTTGTCGGCCACACATCCCTAGCATAGCAAACACGCAACTTTTCCCCTCCGGTTCATCTGTCCGAAAACGCGAAACTTCGGGGATACTTTCCCGGATGTTTCCCCCCTTCGCCAGCATCACCTAGTACCGCGTTAGGGCATGGCTAGCACCGCGCATTGTCTTGCATTGCACCGTCATGCTTATGTTTGCATTATATTATTGTTTCTTCCCCCTCTTCTCTCGTTAGACACCGAGACCGACGTCGCTGCTACCCAGTATGACTACGGTGTTGACGACCCCTCCTTCTTGCCAGAGCAATCAGGCAAGCCCCCCTTGATCACCAGATATCGCCTATTCTTCTCTATACTGCTTGCATTAGAGTAGTGTAGCATGTTACTGCTTTTCGTTAATCCTATCCTGATGCATAGCCTGTCCTTGCTACTACTGTTGTTACCTTTACCTGCAATCCTACATGCTTAGTATAGGATGCTAGTGTTTCATTAGTGGCCCTAAATTCTTGTTCGTCTGCCATGCTATAATATCGGGCCGTGATCACTAGGGAGGTGATCATGGGTATATACTATATACTTTATACATGACACATGAGGTGACTAAAGTCGGGTCAGCTCGTTGAGTACCCGCAAGTGATTCTGATGAGGGGGCCGAAAGGACAGGTGGCTCCATCCCGGTAGAGGTGGGCCTGGGTTCCCGACGGCCCCCGACTGTTACTTTGTGGCGGAGCGACAGGGCAGGTTGAGACCGCCTAGGAGAGAGGTGGGCCTGGCCCTAGTCGGCATTCGCGGATACTTAACACGCTTAACGAGATCTTGGTATTTGATATGAGTCTGGCTACTGGCCTATACGCACTAACCAACTACGCGGGAACAGTTATGGGCACTCGGCGTCGTGGTATTAGCCGAAGCCTTCGTGGACGTCACGATCGAAGCTGCGCTACCGCTTTTGGAACGTAAGCCTGCTCTTGTATTAAGGGGCTAGTTCGCTTTCGGCCGCCAAGAACGTGCAGTGTGTGCTAAGGGCGATGGGCCCAAACCCCGTGGCGCTTAGGTTTAGACCGGCGTCTGACCTCTCTGTTGGCCTAGGTGGGGCTCTACGGCGTGTTGATCTTCCGAGGCGGGCATGACCCGTGAAAGTGTGTCCGCCAAATGGGATCAAGCATGTTGGGCTATGTGATGCACCCCTGCAGGAAGTTAATCTATTCGAATAGTCGTGATCTTCGGTAACAGGACGACTTGGAGTTGTACCTTGACCTTATGACAACTAGAACCGGATACTTAATAAAACACACCCTTCCAAGTGCCAGATACAACCCGGTGACCGCTCTCTAACAGGGCGACGAGGAGGGGATCGTCGGGTAGGATTATGCTATGCGATGCTACTTGGAGGACTTCAGTCTACTCTCTTCTACATGCTGCAAGATGGAGGCTGCCAGAAGCGTAGTCTTCGACATGATTAGTTACCCTCCCCTCTTATTCTGGCATTCTGCAGTTCAGTCCACTGATATGGCCCTTTTACACATATACCCATGCATATGTAGTGTAGCTCCTTGCTTGCGAGTACTTTGGATGAGTACTCACGGTTGCTTTCTTCCCCTTTCCCCCCTTTCCTTTCTTTCTGGTTGTTGCAACCAGATGCTGGAATCAAGGAGCCAGACGCCACCGTCGACGACGACTCCTACTACACCGGAGGTGCCTACTACTACGCAGCAGCCCGGCCGACGACCGGAGTAGTTTAGGAGGATCCCAGGCAGGAGGCCCGTGCCTCTTTCGATCTGTATCCCGCTTTGTGCTAGCCTTCTTAAGGCAAACTTGTTTAACTTATGTCTCAGACTCAGATATTGTTGCTTCACGACTCGTCTATGATCGAGCACTTGTATTCGAGCCCTCGAGGCCCCTGGCTTGTAGTATGATGCTTGTATGACTTATTTATGTTTTAGAGTTGTGTTGTGATATCTTGCCGTGAGTCCCTGATCTTGATCGTACACATTTGCGTGCATGATTAGTGTACGATTGAATCGGGGGCGTCACAATATGTTGTTCCCTTTGTCATCGGTATGTTACTTGCCCGAGATTCGATTGTCGGTATCCTCATACCTAGTTCAATCTCGTTACCGACAAGTCTCTTTACTCGTTCTGTAATGCATCATCCCACAACTAACTCATTAGTCACATTGCTTGCAAGGCTTATAGTGATGTGCATTACCGAGAGGGCCCAGAGATACCTCTCCGATAATCGTGAGTGACAAATCCTAATCTCGATCTATGCCAACTCAAGAAACACCATCGGAGACACCAGAGAGCATCTTTATAATCACCCAGTTACGTTGTGACGTTTGATAGCACACTAAGTGTTCCTCCGGTAATCGGGAGTTGCATAATCTCATAGTCATAGGAACATGTATAAGTCATGAAGAAAGCAATAGCAAAAAAACTTAACGATCATTGTGCTAAGCTAACGGATGGGTCAAGTCAATCACATCATTCTCTAATGATGTGATCCCGTTTATCAAATGACAACTCTTTGTCCATGGCTAGGAAACTTAACCATCTTTGATTAACGAGCTAGTCAAGTAGAGGCATACTAGTGACACTCTGTTTGTCTATGTGTTCACTAGCATGAATTATAAACATTTATCATGTATAAGGAAATATAAATAACAACTTTATTATTGCCTCTAGGGCATATTTCCTTCACTATAGCCCAGCTCCGCAGCCGGAGGACCATATTCGGGACCTGGATCCCGGATTCGAGGAGGATCCGGATATATTCGTGGAGCTCAAGGAGGGGGTCTTCTATCAGGCGAGTTACGACGACATAGAAGTGGCCATTGTAGCCGATTACCCTGGCCTGCTCCCTTCTTCCCATGTAAGTGCCCAGGGAGCATGTCCTCCAAAAGAGTTTTCCCATCGCGCCTCACCCACTGCACTATCTCGTGCTTCAGAGGGGCGGCGCTCGTCTCGCCACGCCGCATCGGAACCGTCCCTTAAGAAGGGGCTACCGACACAAGGCGGGTCTTCGGAAAGAAAGGCGGACGGTGATACTTCCGAGCTCCGACCTTCATCAAAAAGGTACGGCTTTTTATACGCCATGCGGCAAACATACCGAACCGTGACGTTTTCTGCTGTGCCATATTTCAGGAAGAGCATTCACCGGACTATATCCAGAGACCTCGCCAGACATACGTCCACCAATCCGACCCCGGACCCTGCCTCTAGGGCTAGAGTTGATACGGGTGCCATGCCGGATTGTCCTCTCTCCAACAATCCGGATATTGTATCCATCACCAACTCCGAAGTGGAGAGTGCCATGAACCATCAGTGCCGGAGGGCAGCAATGCGCGGCCCTGCTTTACAAAAGAGGCATTCAATGCCTTCAGCTCGAAGGATGCATACATCCGAGCTGCTCGGGATGGGCTTGCTGGAGCCACTTACCAGCTTTCAAAGGATATGCGGGTAAGATCATTTTGTGTCAATTTAATAGCCATATACCAGTAGCCCCTGAGACTTGAAAACAGTTGAAGCAACTGATTTCAAGGATCGATGTATAATCAGGTACTTACAGAGAACAACAACATGCTATCTCGGGAGCTAGAGCAGTGCCGGACCCAGCTGACTGCTGTTACCACCGAACTGGAGAAATCCAAGGAGGCACCGACTGGTAATGTCCTATTCTGTTTGGAAAATATAATCATGTGCCAGTAATGTTTATGCGAATAAACACCATTGTATTTTACGATGGCAGGATCATCGGATCAGCTGGAAGAGAAACTAAAGGCCGCTCAGGCGGATAAAGAACATGCCGAAAGGCAAGAGGTCACCGTCAACGTGGTAATCGACACGATCCAGGGACGAGAAGAACAAGCTGCAGGATGCCAACACCCAGCTCGGCGAAGAGCTGAAAGACGTGCGAGCCCAACTGGCGGACGCCCTAAAGGAGAACAGAAAGCTGAGAGGCGGCATATTCAGTATGCCTTTAACTTACTGTCATACAGCTCGGTGATGCGAATCCTAACCAGTTTATTGCTGTAGGTGTGTTAACTGGGCGGCCTGAAGAAGAGGTGTCCAGATTTCAAGGCGACCTGCTACAAGACCTGTCCAAGGTGCATGAGCGAGTGTGGAAGGCAATGAGAAACATTGCTAAGGCTTTATGGCCCGCCAATTCTCCTCCAGGAAGTATGGAGGAACTCGTGAATTTATTTAAGGGAGCTCGGAGCCATTTTGGGCTGTGGAAGATATCAGCATGCCGAGAAGGTGCTCGGGAAGCCTGGGCCATGGTAAAAACACGGTACACCGGACTTGATCCAAATCATATGGCGCGGGTCGGACCTCGAGGATCCGATGGACAAGAAATTCCGGTCAGCCTGGTGTACGACCAAGTGAAGGAGGCTGCCAAGTTTTCCCAACAAGATTATAGACTAGACAACCTGTTAGAGGGTCTAGAGGAAGAAGAATTTTTTGAGTCCAAGTAGCAATGTATTTTTATCGATAAACTTGTCTCCAGCCGAATTTGTAAAACGATTGTCATGGCAGACTTTGGGCTTTGACCTCCGAAAACCCTAGGTTTGGAGGGTTTCCGAATACTATACCGCAGGTAAACACCAAAGTATGTTCGGAAACCAGGCATTCCTATCATAGTTGCTTTAATAGACAAGTTGTATTCGGGGAGTTATGTTATGTTACATTTGATTTTAAGAAATATCTTCCAGAGAGAATAGTTTCGTTAAGGGTTCCTTTCCCTGGGCTGGTATGCCGTTTATTTTGGTGCATACCGAAGCTATGATGCTAAAAAATCACAGTACGCGTTATAGTCTGGGTTTTTTGCATTGCAACGAGGGCAGTTCATCTTTGGCTCACCGACCAATCATTCCTTAAGAACGCTAGCCTTCGACTTCACCCGTCTCAGGTACATGTCCGAATAACCCGGCTGTAAGAATCGCAGAGGTGCTCCCTTTATGCCCTAGCCGAACAAGCGGGAACGTAGGGCATAAGCATATGAGCCAGGCAACCCAGCTTGGGCAAAAACTTAAGTCATAAAGGTGCATATAAGGGCGAAAAAAGACATATATGAGTAGATGACACATATATACAGTGAGCTTGATGCTCAAAAAATAATAAGAAGCTTCTTGTGAAAAGAAGCCCCTAGGTATTGTGGGGTATGTACATTTAAGGATGTATACCCCTCAGGTGTGCGGTTTATCCGAACACGAGCTAGAAGTCGTATAGAAACGAGAAAAAGGAAAACAATGAAAGGGAGAAAAGAAGGGACGCGGAAAAAGTTATATGTGTGGACTTAGGCGTAGAATCTTCGGAGACTTGCCGCGCTCCATGGGTTTGGCTCCAAGCGATTGTCCGAAGCATTGAAAGGCGATAGGCTCCTCCAGTGAGAACTTCATCTATAATGAAGGGACCCTCCCATTTGGGCTTGAGCTTGTCCTTTTTCTTCTTTGGTAGGCGTAGAACGAGTTCACCGACATTGTAAGTCTTTGCCCGTACTTCTCTGCTTTGATATCGCTGAGCCTGCTGTTGATAGAATGCGGAACGGGCCTTCGTGACATCGTGTTCCTCCTTCAGGCCATCCAAGTCGTCCTGCTGATCAAGCTCGGCTTCTCCCTCTTCGTACATGCGCACTCGAGGTGAGTCGTGAATAATGTTGCAAGGCAAGACCGCCTCCGCACTGTACACCATGAAAAAAGGTGTATATTTGGTCTTGTGATTGGGCATGGTCCGTAGCCCCCAAAGTACGGAATCGAGTTCCTCGACCCAGTGTTTGTCTGATTCTTGCAGTGATCGCACTAGTCTGGGTTTGATGCTGCTCATTATCATGCCGTTAGCCCGCTCGACCTGACCGTTTGTCAGAGGGTGATACACGGAGGCGTAATCGAGCTTGATGCCCAAATTAGCGCACCAAGTTTTCACTTCATCGGCTGTAAAGTTAGAGTTGTTGTCAGTAATGATGCTGTGCGGGACACCGTAACGGTGTACTACACCGGATATAAAGTCTATCACCGGTCCGGCTTCAGCTGTTTTAACTGGCTTGGCTTCTATCCACTTAGTGAACTTATCGACCATAACCAATAAGTATTTCTTCTTATGGCTTCCCCCTTTAAGAGGTGCGACCATATCAAGCCCCTAGACCGCAAAGGGCCAAGTGATGGGGATTGTTCGAAGGGAAGTGGGCGGCATATGGCTTTGATTAGCGAAAAGCTGGCATCCAATGTAGCATTGTACGAGGTCCTGTGCATCTACTGAGGCCGTGGGCCAAAAGAAACCCGTATCGAAGGCTTTACTTACGAGGGCCCGAGTTGCAGCGTGATGGCCACCAAGGCCGACGTGTATTTCAGCCAAGAGCTGCCGCCCCTCTTCTTCGGAGATACATCGTTGAAGGACTCCGGCAGTACTTTTCTTGTATAGTTCTCCTTCATGAACTTTGTAGGCCTTCGACCGTCGAACGATGCGACGGGCCTCAGTCTGATCCTCGGGGATCTCATTCCTAGTAAGGTAGGCTAGGAAAGCCTCGGTCCATGATACGTCTCCAACGTATCTATAATTTATGATTGTTCCATGCTATTATATTATCTCTTTTGGATGTTTAATGGGCTTTACTAAACACTTTTATATTATTTTTGGGACTAACTTATTAACCCAGAGCCCAATGCCAGTTTCTGCTTTTCTCCTTGTTTCAGTGTTTCGCAGAAAAGGAATATGAAACGGATTCCAAATGGGATGAAACCTTTGGGAGAGTTATTTTTGGAATGGAAGCAATCCAGAAGACTTGGAATGTACGTAAGGGAAGCAACGAGGAAGGCACGAGGAAGGGGGGCGCGCCCACCCCCTGGGTTCGCCCTCCACCCTCGTGGCTCCCCTTACCGACTTCTTTCGCCTATATATGTCCATATACCCTAAAAACATCGGGGAACAGAATAGATCGGGAGTTCCGCCGCCGCAAACCTCTGCACTTGGAGGCCCAACAACGTCTACAAGAAGAAGGTTGCGTAGTGGACATCAAGGTCTTTTCTGGCGCCGTTGCCGGGGAGGTGAGTGCTTGAAGGTATATCTTTAGATCTTGCAATCGAATCTTTTAGTTTCTTGTTTTATCACTAGTTTAGTCTATAAAAGAAAACTACAAAAAAATGGAATTGAGTTTGTTTCATACGCTTCATCTTTTTAATATCTTTCGTAAGTATGATGAAAAGGAAAATTGTGCTCAAGTGCTAGAAGAAGAAGTCTATAAAATGTTTGGCACTAAATCTTTGAATGATGAGCATGATTGCAATGTTGTTAGTATGAACTCTTTGAATATCCATAGTACTAATGATGATTGCACTAGTTATGATGAAAATGTCTCCTATAAACATGTCAATTTTTGTGGAGTGCATTGGGTTTGCAAGTACACACCAAATAGGGAAGATAGATATTGCAAGAGGCATAAGCATTTAGAAACTAAATTGTTGCAAGAAAGGTTAGATGTTTGTGCTGAAAATTAAAATTTTCTTAGCCATACTTGTGAACTTTGCAATGAACGGGGTCATTTAACTATCCGATGCAAATTGTTTCATGATCTAATCGTGTCCAAAAATTGTGATGACTTGATTTCCCTTGCACATTATAATGAACTTAGTTTGCTTATGGGTTATGAAGAAATGAAACGTATAACTAAGCATCTTCCAGAATTTGCCCGTTATAAACTTCTTGATTTTGATCTAGAGAAAATTTATATGTATTGTGCGGTGAATTGCATTGAAAATCCTTATATTGCAAATTACATAAAGACAAGAAAACAAATAGAAGATGAAGATAATACTAATGAAAGGGAAGATACTTCCCAATATCCCCCTATTATTTCTTATGATGAATCAGGTAACGAGGAGGAGCCTTCTATTCAACCAATCTCATTAATAAGGAGCTCTAAAAAGAGGATTGAATCCACACATGATACAGTGAAGAAGAAGAAAAGAAAAAGGAAGAGAGGTAAAAAGATATCTCTCTCAAATAATGTTGCTCCTATTATTGCTATGCCTCATGAAAATGAATCAAAAATAATTGTGGAAGATGATGCACTTGATGATGATCTCGTTATGCCTATTGCTTGTTGTGATGATTATGATTGGGAAGATAATGATACTTCTTATGATCTTGAAAATCTTTTGGCACTTGCTCGGAAGAATATGATAATAGTGTTTTCTATATTATTGGTGCTATCCATACTATTAATGATGAGAGTGATTATGCTTATGATATGAAAAGGCCCAAGCTTGGTGATGCTATGTTTGAATAAGATGATGTTTTTGAGAATATATTTGTTGCAATTAATGTTTGTCCCAAGCTTGGGGTTGCTACGTTTAATGAAGATGATATTTTTAGTCTCCCAAGTTTTGATATGCAAATTTGTTATGATGATAGCATGCCTCATACTTATGATGATAATATTTATGAAAGTGGATTTGGAGAGGTCATGACTTTATTTAGTGATGAATCCACTATCTTGGAAGAGGTTTCAATTGATTATGATGAGAACAAAGTTGCTACTTATGATGATTATTGTGATGAAACTTATTCTATAAAAAGTAGTGATGATTATATTTATACAACTTGTCATGATTATGATTACCATTTTTCTGAATATTACTCTTTTAATGTGGAAACAATTTATAGTATTTGAGTCTCTTATGATACTCCCACTATCCTGAAAGAGAAGACCTTTGCTTATGTGGAGAGTAATAAAATTTCTATGCTTGTGCATCATGAGAAGAATGCTTTAGGTGCTGGTTACATTTTTGAATTCATTCATGATGATACTGAAAATTATTATGAGGGAGGAATATATGCTTGTAGGAATTGCAATAATATCAAGTTTCCTCTCTATGTGCTTAAAGTTTTAAAGTTATGCTTGTTTTGCCTTCCTACGCTTAGTTGATTATTGTTCCCATAAGTTGTTTGCTCACAAAATCCCTATGCATAGGAAGTGGGTTAGACTTAAATATGCTAGTCATATTCTTCATGATGCTCTCTTTATGTTTCAATTCTTATCTTTTATGTGAGCATCATTGAAATCATCATGCTTAGCTAGGGGCGTCAAACGTTAGCGCTTGTTGGGAGGCAACCCAATTTTATTTTAGTTTATTCCTTTTTGGTTCTGTTTAGGAATAAATAATCTATCTAGCTTCTGTTTAGATGTGGTTTTGTGTTTTAATCAATGTTTGTGCCAAGTAGAACCTTTGGGAAGACTTGGGTGAAGTCTTTATGATCTTGTTGTAAAAAACAGAAACTTTAGCGCTCACAAGATTAGCTAAAACTTTTTACTGGAGAGTGCTATTTAGTTGATTCTTTTTGAAGATGATTACTAGACAAGTTCCTCAGGTCCACCAATTTATTTCAGAATTGTTTGAGTCCCATAAATTTGTGTTAGCTACAGATTACTACAGACTGTTCTGTTTTTCGTGTGTTGTTTGCTTATTTTGATGAATCTATGGCTAGTAAAATAGTTTATAAAGCATAGATAAGTTGGAATACAGTAGATTTAACACCAATACAAATAAATAATGAGTTCATTACAGTACCTTGAAGTGGTGTTTTCTTTTCTTTTGCTAACGGAGCTCACGAGATCTTCTGTTAAGTTTTGTGTTGTGAAGTTTTCAAGTTTTGGGTAAAGATTCGATGGACTACGGAATAAGGAGTGGCAAGAGCCTAACCTTGCGGATGCCCAAGGCACCCCAAGGTAATATTCAAGGACAACCAAGAGCCTAAGCTTGGGGATGCCCCAGATGGCATCCCCTCTTTCGTCTTCGATCATCGGTAACTTTACTTGGACTATATTTTTATTCACCACATGATATGTGTTTTGCTTGGAGCATCATTTTATTTTCTTTAGCCTTGCTTGATGTTTGAATAAAACACCAATATATGAAATTCTTATGTTAGAGAGCCTTCACATAGTTGCATAATTATTAAACTACTCATTGATCTTCACTTATATCTTTCGGAGTAGTTTGTCGTTTGCTCTAGTGCTTCACTTACATCCTTTTAGAGCATGGCGGTGGTTTTATTTTGAAGAAATAGATGAAATCTCGTGCTTCACTTATATTATTTTGAGAGTCCTAAACAGCATGGTAATTTGCTTTGGTTATGAATTTAGTCCTAATATGATGGGCATCCAAGATGGGTATAATAAAAACTTTCATATAAAGTGCGTTGAATACTATGAGAAGTTTGATTCCTTATGATTGTTTTGAGATATGAACATGGTGATATTAGAGTCATGCTAGTAGATTAGTTGTGAATTTGAGAGATACTTGTGTTAAAGTTTGTGATTCCCGTAGCATGCACGTATGGTGAACCGTTATGTGATGAAGTCGGAGCATGATTTATTTATTTATTGTCTTCCTTATGAGAGGCGGTCGGGGACGAGCGATGGTCTTTTCCTACCAATCTATCCCCCTAGGAGCATGCGCGTAGTACTTCGTTTCGATAACTAATAGATTTTTTCAATAAGTATGTGAGTTCTTTATGACTAATGTTGAGTCCATGGATTATATGCACTCTCACCCTTCCACTATTGCTAGCCTCTCTAATACCGCACACCTTTCGCCGGTATCATACACCCACCATATACCTTACTCAAAACAGCCACCATACCTACCTATCATGGCATTTCCATAGCCATTCTGAGATATATTGCCGTGCAACTTTCCACCGTTCCATTTATTATGACACGCTTTCATCATTGTCATATTGCTTTGCATGATCATGTAGTTGACATCGTATTTGTGGCAAAGTCACCGTTCATAATTCTTTCATACATGTCACTCATGAGTCATTGCATATCCCGGTACACCGCCGGAGGCATTCATATAGAGTCATATTTTGTTCTAAGTATCGAGTTGTAATTTTTGAGTTGTAAGTAAATAAAAGTGTGATGATCATCATTATTAGAGCCTTGTCCCAGCGAGGAAAGGATGATGGAGACTACGATTCCCCCACTAGTCGGGATGAGACTCCGGACGAAAAAAAGGCCATAAAAAAAGGAGAAGGCCCAAAAAAACAAAAAAAATAAAAAAAATAAAAAAATGAGAGAAAAAGAGAGAAGGGGCAATGCTACTATCCTTTTACCACACTTGTGCTTCAAAGTAGCACCATGATCTTCATGATAGAGAGTCTCCTATGTTGTCGCTTTCATATACTAGTGGGAATCTTTCATTATAGAACTTGGCTTGCATATTCCAATGATGGGCTTCCTCAAATTGCCCTAGGTCTTCGTGAGCAAGCAAGTTGGATGCACACCCACTTAGTTTCTTTTGTTGAGCTTTCATGCACTTATAGCTCTAGTGCATCCATTGCATGGCAATCCCTACTCACTCACATTGATATCTATTGATGGGCATCTCCATAGTCCGTTGATATGCCTAGTTGATGTGAGACTATCTTCTCCTTTTTGTCTTCTCCACAACCACCATTCTATTCCACCTATAGTGCTATGTCCATGGCTCATGCTCATGTATCGCGTGAAGATTGAAAATTTTTGAGAACATCAAAAGTATGAAACAATTGCTTGGCTTGTCATCGGGGTTGTGCAAGATTTAAATATTTTGTGTGATGAAGATAGAGCATAACCAGACTATATGATTTTGTAGGGATAGCTTTCTTTGGCCATGTTATTTTGAGAAGACATGATTGCTTTATTAGTATGCTTGAAGTATTATTATTTTCATGTCAATATTAAACTTTTGTCTTGAATCTTATGGATCTGAACATTCATGCCACAATAAAGAGAATTACTTAGAGAATTATGTTAGGTAGCATTCCACATCAAAAATTCTCTTTTTATCATTTACCTACTCGAGGACGAGCATGAATTAAGCTTGGGGATGCTGATACGTCTCCAACATATCTATAATTTTTGATTGTTCCATGCTATTATATTATATTTTTTGGATGCTTAATGGGCTTTACTAAACACTTTTATATTATTTTTGGGACTAACTTATTAACCCAGAGCCCAGTGCCAGTTTCTGTTTTTCTCCTTGTTTCAGTGTTTCGCAGAAAAGGAATATCAAACAGAGTCCAAATGGAATGAAACCTTCGGGAGAGTTATTTTTGGAACGGAAGCAATCCATAAGACTTGGAGTGTGCGTAAGGGAAGCAATGAGGAAGGAACGAGGCAGGGGGCGCGCCCACCCCCCTGGGCGCGCCCTCCACCCTCATGGGCCCCTCGTGGCTCCCCTTACCGACTTCTTTCGCCTATATATGTCCATATACCCTAAAAACATCGGGAAACAGAATAGATCGGGAGTTCCGCCGCCGCAAATCTCTACACTTGGAGGCCCAACAACGTCTACAAGAAGAAGGTTGCATAGTAGACATCAGTCCACGAGGTAATTACAGCCAGGATTTCATGGGCCGATGATGTTAATTCGGTGCCCGAGTCCCCGGTGATATCGGGACTGTGTTCGGATTCTTGGGGTATGATCAGCTCCGGAACGGTATTGCCGCTCTCGTCCTGTCACACCACGGATGGCTTGAAGAGCCTTTCCACAAAAGTGTTGGGTGGGACGGGGTCGCGTTTAGCGCCCATGCGAGCAAGGATGTCCGCGGCTTGATTGCTCTCTCGAGCCACGTGATGAAACTCGAGCCCCTCAAACCGAGCTGATATTTTGAGTACGGCATTGCGGTAAGCCGCCATCTTCGGATCTTTTGCATCGAACTCTCCGCTTATTTGGGATATTGCGAGGTTTTAATCCCTGCGCACCTCAAGGCATTGTATGCCCATGGAGACAGCCATTCGGAGACCATGTAATAGGGCCTCGTATTCGGCTGCATTGTTAGAGTCTGTATACAGTATTTGGAGCACATAATGGACTGTGTCTCCTGTGGGGGATGTCAAGACGACACCAGGCCCCAGTCCGACTAACATTTTAGGACCGTCGAAGTGCATCACCCAGTTGGAATACGTGCCGTACTCTTTAGGGAGTTCGGCCTCTGTCCATTCGGCGACGAAGTCAACCAACACCTGAGATTTAATGGCTCGGTATGGTTTGTACGTTATTTCAAATGGCGGGAGCTCAATGGCCCATTTGGCAATCCGGACGGTGGCGTCCCGGTTGTTTATATATCATTGAGTGGTACTTCTTAAGCCATCGTGATCGAGCACTCTTGAAAGTAGTGTCGCAACTTGCGGGATGCCATAAAGACCACATATGCTATCTTCTGATAATGTGGGTATCGGGATTTACATGGTGTAAGGACCGCCGATACGTAGTATACTGGCCTTTGGAGTGGGAATTTATGTCCCTCCTCTTCTCGTTCGATGACGAGCACCGCACTCACCACCTGGTGAGTTGCAGATATGTAGAGCAGCATTGGTTCACCGACGTTTGGTGCAGCCAGGATGGGGTTACTTGCTAGCAAAGTTTTTATTTCCTCCAGTCCGGCTGTTGCAGCGTCCGTCCATGCAAAGTGGTCAGTGCGTCGGAGAAGGCGATATAGTGGCAATGCCTTTTCTCCCAATCTAGAGATAAAATGGCTCAAAGCTGCCACACACCCGGCTAGTTTTTGGACCTTCTTGAGGTCAGTTGGTGTTGCCAATTGTCACAAGGCTCGGATTTTGGCTGGCTTTGCTTCAATTCCTCTATTGGAGATGATAAACCCGAGCAGTTTGCCGGCGGGAACGCCGAAAACACACTTTTCCAGATTGAGCCTTATGCCATATGTTTGTAGGTTGTCAAATGTAAGGCGTAAGTCGTCCACCAATGATTCAGCATGCTTGGTTTTGATGACTGCGTCATCTACATATGCCTCCACAGTCTTGCCGATTTGCCTTTCCAGGCACGTTTGAATCATGTGTTGGTAAGTGGCATCGGCGTTCTTGAGCCCGAAAGGCATAGTGTTGAAGCAGAAAGGCCCATACGGGGTGATGAATGCCATTGCGGCTTGGTCGGATTCCTTCATATTAATTTGATGGTATTCGGAGTATGCGTCGAGGAAACACAGCGAATCGTGTCCCGCGGTTGCATCAATAATCTGGTCAATTCGAGGTAGTGGGAAAGGGTCCTTAGGGTAGGCCTTGTTAAGGTCTTTGAAATCGACACACAGGCGCCAGGATTTATCCTTCTTTGGTACCATGGCCAGGTTTGCTAGCCAGTCCGGATGTTTGATCACTCTGATAAACCCGGCTTCGAGTAGCTTGGCTAGCTCCCCCCCATAGCCTGTCGTTTGGGTTCGGAAAATTGCCGGAGCGATTGCTTGACCGGCTTGTATCCCTTCAGTATATTGAGATTATGTTCGGCCAGCGCGCATGGGATTCCTGGCATATCTGAGGGGTGCCAGGTGAAGATGTCCCAGTTCTCATGCAAGAACGCGCGTAATGCGGCGTCGACCATCGGGTCCAGCTATGCCCCAATGGAAGTTTTTTTCTTGGGATCCGTCGGGTGGACTTGAAATTTGACCATTTCGTTAGCTGGTTTGAAAGAGGTGGATTTGGGCCTTTTATCAAGGATTACATCATCCCTACCCACTATGGAATGTAGAGCGGTTAGTTCCTCGGCTGCTAGGGCTTTGGATAATGCCTCAAGGGCCAGGGATGCGGTTTTATTTTTGGCACGGAGTGCTATGTCCGGATCAGTGGAGATAGTGATAACACCATTGGGCCCGGGCATTTTGAGCTTCATATACCCGTAATGAGGTATAGCTTGAAAGCGTGTGAATGCATCTCGCCCTAACAGGGCATGATACCCACTGTTGAAATGAGCCACCTGGAAGATTATCTCTTCAGACCTATAGTTTTCTGATGTGCCGAATACCACGTTGAGTCTGATTTTTCCCGAGCATCTTGCTTCCCGGCTGGGTATAATGCCTCGAAAGGTTGTATTACTCTGCTCAATGCGACTCCTGTCCATTTGCATTTTATTGAGCGTGTCCTCGTAGATGAGGTTCAGTCCGCTGCCACCATCCATTAACACTTTAGTGAGCCGAAAACCGCCCACGATTGGGTTTAGGACCAAAGCGGCTGGTGCCCGGACTGAGCGGGACCTTGGTTCATCATCGACATTGAAAGTAATCGCCGTATCGTTGCAAGGATTTATTGCTGCTACTTGGCAGACTTGGGCGAGGTTGCGGAGTGCCCTTTTGCGCCGATTATTTGATGAGAAAGTCTCGAAGACCGTGACTACTTTTAGATCCTCGTCATCTGAAGAGTACTTCTCTGGGGTAGTGTTGTTGAGGATACCCTCACCGTTCTTGGCCACTTGCCAGAGTATCCAACATGCTTGTAGGTTGTGCGTTGGTTCGGTATTCGGCGTCATGTGTATTTTACATGGCCTATCGAGCCATTCCTCGAAGACTGTTCTATGTCCCGCAAAGGGCTTAATTTTCTTGTCTACGGGGTGACGATCAGGTGACCCGCGAGGGGTCATCCTTTTTGCTCGTCCGGGAGATGGCTTAAAGGCATGTGGTTCCCAGCGAGCCGTTTGAGTTTTCCAAGCGCTTTCCATTGCGCAGTATTTCTGTACTATGTGTGCCAGATTTGCAAAGTGCAGTATGCGACGGCGATTGAGGGCATTAAGGATTCGCTCATTCGCACAGTTGTTGCGAAATACTGAAATTGCGTCGTCATCGCATCAGTCCTTTATCTTGTTTTTAACAAGGAGGAACCTGGCCCAAAAGTGATGGACTGTCTCCTGAGGCTGTTGCCGCACGTACATTAGGTCGCATATGTCTGGAGGGCCAGAATTTCTTGGAGAATATTGCTTGTGGTAGGTGGGTGGGCTTAAATTCGCGCCCTGACCCACTGTGGAATCCAGAGTTTGAAGAATTTCTGAGGCTGCCAGCCTAGGCTTAGGAGTGTCCGGAGAATTCTCAGGCTCAACGTCCGATTTTGTGTTCGGAGGACAGGGAGTGTCCTCTCGAGGATGGGTATCCGGTTCTCCGGGTTCGGAAATCCGAACATAGTTGGTTCTCAACGTAGGAGAAGAGTTATTGTCAACTTGTTCCTCCACAACCGCTACTTGATGGGTGATCGGTGGAGAATTAATTTCTCACTAATTGGGTTTAAGCCCGATCCAATCATAGTCAGTTGAGACCCCCAGGGTGGCGATGCGATCTAGCAGCTCGTTCAAAGACGATAAATCTACCGGATCCATCTTGTCGGAGTATTCGGGGCTGATACGGAGAGGATTTATGGCGACTTGGGGGTTGCCTTTGGCTTAACGGCCGAACAGGCACCCACGGTGAAGCCGCCAAGCCGAAGGGTTTGCCCTGAAACTAGTGCTCCTTCGGAAGTGATACTGTCCTTGATGACAAGGCGAGCCAACGGTCCTTCTATCGACGCAACAGAGGAAATCTCGATGAAAGCACCAATGTCGGTATCAAAACCAGCAGATCTCGGGTAGGGGGTCCCGAACTATGCATCTAAGGATGAAGGGTAATAGGAGGCAGGGGACACGATGTTTACCCAGGTTCGGGCCCTCTTGATGGAGGTAATACCCTACTTCCTGTTTGATTGACTTTGATGAGTATATGGGTTACACGAGTTGATCTACCTCGAGATCGTAATGGCTAAACCCTAGATGTCTAGCCTATATGATTATGATCGTCTCTACGTACTAAACCCTCCGGTTTATATAGACACCGGAGGGGGATAGGGTTGTACAGAGTCGGTTTACAGAGAAAGGAATCTTCATATCCGCATGCCAAGCTTGCCTTCCATGCCAAGGAGAGTCCCATCCGGACACGGGGGAAAGTCTTCCGTCTTGTATCTTCACGGCCCATCAGTCCGGCCCACGTCACATAGCCCGGACGCCCGAGGACCCCGTAATCCTGGACTCCCTCACCTAGTAAGCCGCTACTAGACTAGCTCGTTAACCAAAGAAGGTTAAGTTTCCTAGCCATAGACATGTGTTGTCATTTGGTGAGCGGGATCACATCATTAGGAGAATGATGTGATGGACAAGACCCATCTGTTGGCTTAGCATAATGATCGTTAAGTTTTATTGCTATTGCTTTCTTCATGTCATATACATATTCCTCTGACTATGATATTATGCAACTCTCGGATACCGCATGAACACCTTGTGTGCTATCAAATGTCACAACGTAACTGGGTGATTATAAAGATGCTCTACAGGTATCTCTGAAGGTATTTGTTGGGTTGGCATAGATCGAGATTAGGATTTGTCACTTCGATTATCGGAGAGGTATCTTTGGGCCCTCTCGGTAATGCACATCACTATAAGCCTTGCAAGCAATGTGACTAATGAGTTAGTTGCGGGATAATGCATTACAGAACGAGTAAAGAGACTTGCCAGTAACGAGATTGAACAAGGTATGAAGATACCGATGATCGAATCTCGGGCAAGTAACATACCGATGACAAAGGGAATAACGTATGTTGGCATTACGGTACGACAGATAAAGATCTTCATAGAATACGTGGGAGTCAATATGAGCATCCAGGTTCCACTATTGGTTATTGATCAGAGAGGTGTCTCGATTATGTCTACATAGTTCTCGAACCCGTAGGGTCCGCAAGCTTAACGTTCGATGACGATTTTGTATTATATGAGTTATGTGATTTGGTGACCGAATGTTGTTCAGAGTCCCGCTTGAGATCAAGAACATGACGAGGAGTCTCGAAATGGTCGGGAGGAAAATATTCATATATAGGACGATGGTATTCGGACACCGGAATGGTTTCGGGACGTTTCGGATATTTATGGGAGTACTGAGGGGTTATTGGAACCCCCCCGGGGAAAGTAATGGGCCTACATGGGCCATAGGGGAGAGGGGAGGCAACCCACAAGGGGTGGCCGCGCCCCCTCCCATAGGGAGTCCGAATTGTACTAGGGAGGGGCGCGCCCCCCTTTCCTTCTCCTCTTACCTCTCCCTTCCCTCTTTCCCCCTCCGTGAGAAGGAAAAAAAGGGGGGGGGGGCGAATCCTACTAGGACCGGAGTCCTAGTAGGCTCCCCTCTCCTTGGCGTGCCCCTGGTGGCCAGCCTCCTCCTCTCCTCCTTTATATACGGGGCAGGGGCACCCTAAAGAACAAGAATTACTCTCTTAGTCGTATGCAGTGCCCCCTCCACAGTTTACTCCTCCGGTCATAGCGTCGTAGTGCTTAGGCGAAGCCCTGCGCGCATCACATCACCATCACCGTCACCACACTGTCATGCTGACGAAACGCTCCCTCAACCCTCTGCTTGATCAAGAGTTCGAGGGACGTCATTGAGCTAAAGGCGTGCTGAACTCGGAGGTGTCATATGTTCGGTACTAGATCAGTTGGATCGTGAAGACGTTCGACTACATCAACCGCGTTAACCTAACGCTTCCACTTTCGGTCTATGATGGTATGTGGACACACTCTCCGTCTCTCATTGCAATGCATCTCCTAGATAGATCTTGCATGATCGTAGGAATGTTTTTGAAATTGCATGCTACGTTCCCCAACAGTGGCTTCCGAGCCAGGTCTATGCGTAGATGATATGCACGAGTAGAACACAAAGAGTTGTGGGCGATCATAGTAATATTGCTTACCACCAACGTCTTATTTTGATTCGGCGGTATTTTTGGATGAAGCGTCCCGGACCAATCTTACATGACTACGTTCATGAGACCTATTCCACCGACAGACTTGCAACTTGTATTGCATAAAGGTGGCTGGCGGGTGTCTGTTTCTCCAACTTTAGTTGAATCAAGTTTGACTACGGCCGGTCCTTGTTGAAGGTTAAAACAGCTCACTTGACGGAAAGTCATTGTGGTTTTGATGCATAGGTAAGAACGCTTCTTGCTAGAAGCCCGTAGCAGCCACGTAAAACTTGCAACAACAAAGTAGAGGACGTCTAACTTGTTTTTGCAGGGCTTGTTGTGATGTGATATGGTCAAGACATGATGTGATATACATTATTGTATGAGATGATCATGTTTTGTAGAAGTTATCAGCAACTGGCTGGAGCCTTATGGTTGTTGCTTTATTGTACGAAATGCAATCGCCATGTAATTGCTTTACTTTGTCACTATGCATTAGCGATAGTCGTAAAAGGAATAGTTGGCGAGACGACAATGATGCTATGATGGAGATCAAGGTGTCAAGCCGGTGACGATGGAGATCATGATGGTGCTTTGGAGATGGATATCAAAGGCACAAGATGATGATGGCCATATAATGTCACATATTTTGATTGCATGTGATGTTTATATTTTATGCATCTTATTTTGCTTAGTAAGGCGGTAGCATTATAAGATGATCCCTCACTAAATTTCAAGGTATAAGTGTTCTCCCTGAGTATGCACCGTTCTGACGGTTAAATGCGTGCCGAGACACCACGTGATGATCGGGTGTGATAAGCTCTACATTCACATACAACGGGTGCAAGACAATTTTGCACATGTAGAATACTTGGGTTAAACTTGACGAGCCTAGCATGTGCAGACATGGCCTCGGAACACTGAGACTGAAAGGTCGAACGTGAATCATCTAGTAGATATGATCAACATAGAGATGTTCACCATTGAAAACTACTCCATCTCACGTGATGATCGGACATGGTTTAGTTGATATGGATCACGTGATCATTTAGATGACTAGAGGGATGTCTATCTAAGTGGGAGTTCTTACTTAATATGATTAGTTGAACCTAAATTTATCATGAACTTAGTCACGATAGTTTTTGCATATCTATGTTGTGGATCAATGGCCCGTGCTACCTTTCCCTTGAATATTAATGTGTTCCTAGAGAAAGCTAAGTTGAAAGATGATGGTAGCAACTACACGGACTGGGTCCGTAACTTGAGGATTATCCTCATTGCTACACAGAAGAATTACGTCCTTGAAGCTCTGCTAGGTGCAAGGCCTGCTGCAGGAGCAACTCCGGACATTATGAACGTCTGGCAAGCTAAATCTGATGACTACTCGATAGTTCAGTATGCCATGCTTTACGGCTTAGAATCGGGACTTCAAAGACGTTTCGAACATCATGGAGCATATGAGATGTTCCATATGTTGAAGTTAATATTCAAGCAAATGCCCGAGTTGAGAGATATGAAGTCTCCAATAGGTTCTATAGCTGCAAGATGGAGGAGAACAATTGTGTCAGTGAACACATACTCAGAATGTCTGGGTACCATAACCACTTGACTCAGCTGGGAGTTAATCTTCCTGATGATAGTGTCATTGATAGAGTTCTTCAATCACTGCCACCAAGTTACAAAGGCTTCGTGATGAACTATAATATGCAAGGGATGGAAAACACAATTCCCGAGCTCTTCGCAATGCTTAAAGCTGCAGAGGTAGAAATCAAGAAGGAGCATCAAGTGCTGATGGTTGACAAGACCACTAGTTTCAAGAAAAAGGGAAAAGGAAAGAAGGGAAACTTCAAGAAGAATAACAAGCAAGTTGCTGCTCCCGGGAAGAAGCCCAAGTCTGGACCTAAGCCTGAAACTGAGTGCTTCTACTGCAAAGGGACTGGTCACTGGAAGCGGAAGCGCCCCAAGTATTTGGTGGATAAGAAGGATGGCAAAGTGAAAGATATATTTGATATACATGTTACTAATGTGTACCTTACTAATGCTCATAGTAGCGCCCGGGTATTTGATACTGGTTCTGTTGCTCATATTTGCAACTCGAAAGAGGTGCTACGGATTAAACGAAGATTGGTTAAGGACGAGGTGACGATGCGCGTAGAAAATGGTTCCAAGGTCGATGTGATCGCCGTTGGCATGCTACTTCCATCTACCTTCGGGATTAGTTTTAGACCTGAATAATCATTCAATAGGTCGAGAATAGGTCGATGATACCTTCAACGGTCGATGTGATCCGGAAGTAACTCAGATATTCATCTCTATGATCATATCATAGACATTCTATCCTCTTGTCACGAAGATCTTAAACTTCACTCTGAAATTACTTGAACCATTCAATAATTCAGACTTGTGCTTCATCAAGTAAATATACTCAACATCTACTCGAATCATCTGTGAAGTCATAACATAACGATATTCACTGCATGCCTCAAAGACTTCATTGCACCGCAGCACACATCAAAATGTGTTACTTCAACAAGTTGCTATCTTGTTCCATCTTCTTTGAAACCGAGGCTTTTCAGTCATCTTGCCCATGTGGTATGATTTGCATATCTCAAGTGATTCAAAATCAAGTGAGTCTAAACGATCCATCTGCATGGAGTTTCTTCATGCATATACACCAATAGACATGGTTCGCATGTCTCAAACTTTTCAAAACGAGTGAGTCCAAAGATCCATCAACATGGAGCTTCTTCATGCTTTTACACCAATATGACTTACATGGCGATTGCCACAAGTAAGTGGTACTATCATTACTATCTTATACTTTTGGCATGAAAATGTGTATCACTACGATCGAGATTCAATAAACCATTTCTTTAGGTGCAAGACCATTGAAGGTATTATTCAAATAAATAGAGTAACCATTATTCTCTTTAAATGAATAACCGTATTGCGATAGACATAATCCAATCATGTCTATGCTCAATGCAAACACCAAATGATAATTATTCTGGTTTAATACTAATCTTGATGGTAGAGGGAGCGTGCGATGTTTGATCACATCAACCTTGGAAACACTTCCAACACATATCGTCAGCTCACCTTTAGCTAGTCTCCGTTTATTCCGTAGCCTTTTATTTCGAGTTACTAACACTTAGCAACCGAACTGGTATCTTAATACCCTGGTGCTACTAGGAGTTCTAGTAAAGTACACATTAACATAATGTATATCCAATACACTTCTATCGACCTTGCCAGCCTTCTTATCTACCAAGTATCTAGGGTAATGCTGCTCCAGTGGTTGTTCCCCTTATTACGTAAGCACTTAGTCTCGTGTTTGGGTTCAACCTTGGGTTTCTTCACTAGAGCAGCAGCCTGATTTGCCGTTTCATGAAGTATCCCTTCTTGCCCTTGCCCTTCTTGAAACTAGTGGTTTCATCAACCATCAACAATTGATGCTCCTTCTTGATTTCTACTTTCGATGTGTCAAATATCGCGAATACTTCAAGGATCATCATATCTATCCCTGATATGTTATAGTTCATCACGAAGCTCTAGCAGCTTGGTGGCAATGACTTTGGAGAAACATCACTATCTCATCCGGAAGATCAGCTCCCACTCGATTCAAGTGATTGTTGTACTCAGACAATCTGAGCACAAGTTCAACGATTGAGCTTATCTCCCTTAGTTTGTAGGCTAAGAAAATCGTCGGAGGTCTCATACCTCTTGACGTGGGCACGAGCCTGAAATCCCAATTTCAGCCTTCGAAACATCTCATATGTTCCATGACGTTTGAAAACGCGTCTTGGTGCCTCAACTCTAAACCGTTTAATCGAACTATCACGTAGTTATCAAAAGCGTGTATGTCCGATGTTCGCAACATCCACAAACGATGTTTGGGGTTCAGCTCACCGAGTGGTGCATTAAGGACACAAGCTTTCTACTGCCCGCATAATCGCTCATCACAACTTTCAACTATATTTTCTCTAGGAACATATCTAAACAAAGTGGAACTAAAGCGCGAGCTTTACATAATTTGCAAAAGGTCTTTTGACTATGTTCAGGACAATTAAGTTCATCTTATGAACTCCTCCCACTTAGATAGACATCCTCTAGTCATCTAAGTGATTACATGATCCGAGTCAACTAGGCCGTGTCCGATCATCACGTGAGACGGACTAGTCAACGCGTCGGTGAACATCTTCATGTTGATCGTATCTTCTATACGATTCATGCTCGACCTTTCGGTCTTCTGTGTTCCGAGGCCATGTCTGTACATGCTAGGCTCGTCAAGTTAACCCTAAGTGTTCTGCATGTGTTCCGAGGCCATGTCTGTACATGCTAGGCTCGTCAACACCCGTTGTATTCGAACGTAAGAATCTATCACACCCGATCATCACGTGGTGCTTCGAAACGACGAACTTTAGCAACGGTGCAGTTAGGGAGAACACTTCTTGAAATTGTTGTAAGGGATCATCTTATTTACTACCGTCGTTCTAAGTAAACAAGATGCATAAATATAATAAACATCACATGCAATTATATAGTAGTGACATGATATGGCCAATATCATATTGCTCCTTTTGATCTCCATCTTCGGGGCTCCATGATCATCATTGTCACCGGTATGACACCATGATCTCCATCATCATGATCTCCATCATCGTGTCTCCATGAAGTTGTCTCGCCAACTTATTACTTCTACTACTATGGCTACCGGTTAGCAATAAAGTAAAGTAATTACATGGCGTTGTTTGATGACACGCAGGTCATACAATAAATAAAGACAACTCCTATGGCTCCTGCCGGTTGTCATATTCATCGACATGCAAGTCGTGAATCCTATTACAAGAACATGATCAATCTCATACATCACATATCATTCATCACATTCTTCTTGGCCATATCACATCACATAGCATACCTCGCAAAAACAAGTTAGACGCCCTCTAATTGTTGTTTGCATGTTTTACGTGGCTGCTATGGGTTTCTAGCAAGAACGTTTCTTACCTACGCAAAACCACAACGTGATATGCCAATTGCTATTTACCCTTCATAAGGACCCTTTTCATCGAATCCGTTCCGACTAAAGTGGGAGAGATCGGCACCCGCTAGCCACCTTATGCACCAAGTGCATGTCGGTCGGTGGAACCTGTCTCACATCGAGTACGTGTAAGGTCAGTCCGGCCGCTTCATCCCACAATACCGTCGAAACAAGATTGGACTAGTAACGGTAAGCATATTGAACAACATCAACGCCCACAACTACTTTGTGTTCTACTCGTGCAAAGAATCTACGCAATAGACCTAGCTCGATACCTTTGTTGGGGAACGTGGCGTAAATTCAAAATTTTCCTACGTGTCACCAAGATCTATCTATGGAGAAACTAGCAACGAGGGAAGGAGAGTGGATCTACATACCCTTGTAGATCGCTAAGCGGAAGCGTTCAAGTGAACGGGGTTGAAGGAGTCGTACTCGTCGTGATCCAAATCACCGGAGATCCTAGTGCCGAACGGACGGCACCTCCGCGTTCAACACACGTACAGCCCGATGACGTCTCCCATGCCTTGATCCAGCAAGGAGAGAGGGAGAGGTTGAGGAAGACTCCATCCAGCAGCAGCACAACGGCGTGGTGGTGGTGGAGGAGCGTGGCAATCCTGCAGGCTTCGCCAAGCACTACGGAGGAGAAGGAGGTGTTGGAGAGGGCGAGGGAGGCGCCAGGGGCTCATGTATTGCTGCCCCCTTCCCCTCCCCCCTTTATATAGGTGCCAAAGAGGGGGGGAGGGCGCAGCCTTGCCCCCTCCTCCAAGGGAGGGGTGCGGCCAAGAGGGGGGAGGAGTCCATCCTCCCCAAGGCACCTCGGAGGTGCCTTCCCCTCTATGGACTCTTCCTCTCCAAGTGTTTCATGCGCATGGGCCTCTTGGGGCTGGTTCCCCCTTGGCCCATGCAGGCCTAGGCGCACCACCTAGGGCCCATGTGGTCCCTTGGGGCAGGTGGCCCCACTTGGTGGACCCCCGGGACCCCTCCGGTGGTCCCGGTACAATACCGATATCACCGAAACTTGTCCCGATGGTCAAACAGCACTTCCTATATATAATTCTTTACCTCCGGACCATTCCGGAACTCCTCGTGACGTCCGGGATCTCATCCGGACTCGAACAACATTCGGTAACCACATACAAGCTTCCTTTATAACCCTAGCGTCATCGAACCTTAAGTGTGTAGACCCTACGGGTTCGGAGACAAGCGAGACATGACCGAGGCGTTCTCCGGTCAATAACCAACAGCGGATCTGGATACCCATGTTGGCTCCCACATGTTCCACGATGATCTCATCGGATGAGCCACGATGTCAAGGACTTAATCAATCCCGTATACAATTCCCTTTGTCTATCGGTATGATACTTGCCCGAGATTCGATCGTCGGTATCCCGATACCTTGTTCAATCTCGTTACACGGCAAGTCTCTTTTACTCGTTCCGTAACACATCATCCCGTGATCAACTCCTTAATCACATTGTGCACATTATGATGATGTCCTACCGAGTGGGCCCAGATACCTCTCCATCACACGGAGTGACAAATCCCGATCTCGATTCGTGCCAACCCAATGCACACTTTCGGAGATACCTGTAATGCACCTTTATAGCCACCCGATTACGTTGTGACGCTTTGGTACACCCAAAGCATTCCTACGGTATCCGGAGTTGCACAATCTCATGGTCTAAGGAAATGATACTTGACATTTAGAAAAGCTTTAGCATACGAACTACGATCTTTGTGCTAGGCTTAGTATTGGGTCTTGTCCATCACATCATTCTCCTAATGATGTGATCCGTTATCAATGACATCCAATGTCCATGGTTAGGAAACCGTAACCATCTATTGATCAACGAGCTAGCCAATAGAGGCTTGCTAGGGACATGGTGTTGTCTATGTATCCACACATGTATTTGAGTTTCTTATCAATACAATTATAGCATGGATAATAAATGATTATCATGAACAAGGAAATATAATAATAATAGCTAATTTATTATTGCCTCTAGGGCATATTTCCAACAGTCTCCCACTTGCACTAGAGTCAATAATCTAGTTCACATCGTCATGTGATTAACACTGATAGGTCACGTCGCCATGTGACCAACACCCAAAGAGTTTACTAGTGTCTGTAAACTAGTTCACATCATCATGTGATTAAGACTCAATGAGTTCTGAGGTTTGATCATGTTTTGCCTGTGAGAGAGGTTTTAGTCAACGGGTTTGAACCTTTAAGATCCGTGTGTACTTCGCAATTCTCTATGTCATATTTTAAATGCTGCTTCCACGCTCCACTTGGAGCTATTCCAAATGGTTGCTCCACTATACGTATCCGGTTTGCTACTCAGAGTCACTCGGATAGGTGTTAAAGCTTGCATCGACGTAACGCTTTCACGCCGAACTCTTTATCACCTCCATAATCGAGAAACATGTCCTTATTTACTCCAAGGACAATTTTGACGCTGTCCAATGATCCATTCCTGAATCATTCTTGTACCCCTTGACCGACTCATGGCAAGGCACACTTCCGATGCGGTACACAAGATAGCATACTATAGAGCCTATGTCCGAAGCATAGGGGCGACCTTCGTCCTTTCTCTGCTCTGCCGTGGTCGAGCTTTAAGTCTTAACTTCATACCTTACAACTCAGGCAAGAACTCCTTCTTTGACTGATCCATCTTGAACACTTTCAAGATTATGTCAAGGTATATGCTCATTTGAAAGTACCATTAAGCATTTTTGATCTATCCTTATAGATCTTGATGCTCAATGTTCAAGTAGCTTAATCCAGGTTTTCCATTGAAAAACATTTTTCAAACATCCCTATATGCTTTCTAGAAATTCTACATCATTTCTGATCATCAATATGTCAACAACATATACTCATCAGAAATTCTATAGTGCTCCCACTCACTTCTTTGGAAATACAAGTTTCTCATAAACTTTGTATAAACCCAAAATCTTTGATCATCCTATCAAAGTGCACATTCCAACTCCGAGATGCTTACTCCAGTCCTTAGAAAGGATCATTTGGAGCCAAAGATACCTTTTAGCATCCTTAGGATCGACAAAACTTTCTGATTGTATCACATACAACCTTTCCTTACGAAAACTGGTAAGGAAACTCGTTTTGACATCCATTTGCCAGATTTCATAAATGCAGCTAATGCTAACATGATTCTGACGGACTCTTAGCATCGCTACGAGTGAGAAAGTCTCATCGCAGTCAACTCCTTGAACTTGTCGGAAAACATTTTACTGACAAGTCGAGCTTTCTTAATGGTGACATTTACCATCATTGTCCGTCTTCCTTTTAAAAGATCCATTCATCTCAATGGCTTGCCGATCAACAGGCAAGTCCACCAAAGTCCATGCTTTGTTATGATACATGGATCCTATCTCGGATTTCATGGCTTCTAACCATTTGTCAGAATATGGGCCCACCATTGCTTCTCCATAAATCGTAGGTTCATTGTTGTCTAGCAACATGACCTTCAAGACAGGATTCTTGTACCACTCGAGTAAGTAGTACGCATCCTTGTCACCCTACGAGATACATTAGTGACTTGATCCGAAACTTCATGATCACTATCATAAGCTTCTACTTCAATTGGTGTAGGTGCCACGGAACAACTTCCTGTGCCTGCTACACACTAGTTGAAGTGACGGTTCAATAACCTCATCAAGTCTCCACCATCCTCCCACTCAACTTTTCGAGACGAACTTTTCCTCAAGAAAGGACCCGATTCAAGAAACAATCCCTATTGCTTTCGGATCTGAATTAGGAGGTATACCCAACCGTTTTGGGTGTCCTATGAAGATGCATTTTATCCGCTTTGGGTTCGAGCTTATCAACTGAAACCTTTTTCACATAAGCGTCATGACCCCAAACCTTTAAGAAATGACAGCTTAGGTTTCTCTAAACCATAGTTCATACGGTGTCATCTCAACGGAACTACGTGGTACCCTATTAAAGTGAGTGCGGTTGTCTCTAATGCCTAACCCATAAACGATAGTGGTAGTTCGATGAGAGACATCATGGTACGCACCATATCTTATAGGGTGCAATTATGATGTTCGGACACACCATCACACTATGGTGTTCTGTGCGGTATTAATTGTGAAACAATTTGCACAATGTCTTAATTGTGTGCCAAAACTCAGAACTCAGATATTCATCTCTATGATCATATCATAGACATTCTATCCTCTTGTCACGAAGATCTTAAACTTCACTCTGAAATTACTTGAACCATTCAATAATTCAGACTTGTGCTTCATCAAGTAAATATACTCAACATCTACTCGAATCATACGTGAAGTCATAACATAACGATATTCACCGCATGCCTCGGCACTCATTGCCTTTGCACACATCAAAATGTGTTACTTCAACAAGTTGCTATCTTGTTCCATCTTCTCAAACCGAGGCTTTTCGGTCATCTTGCCCATGTGGTATGATTTGCATATCTCAAGTGATTCAAAATCAAGTGAGTCTAAACGATCCATCTGCATGGAGTTTCTTCATGCATATACACCAATAGACATGGTTCGCATGTCTCAAACTTTTCAAAACGAGTGAGTCCAAAGATCCATCAACATGGAGCTTCTTCATGCGTTTACACCAATATGACTTACATGGCGATTGCCACAAGTAAGTGGTACTATCATTACTATCTTATACTTTTGGCATGAAAATGTGTATCACTACGATCGAGATTCAATAAACCATTTCTTTAGGTGCAAGACCATTGAAGGTATTATTCAAATAAATAGAGTAACCATTATTCTCTTTAAATGAATAACCGTATTGCGATAGACATAATCCAATCATGTCTATGCTCAATGCAAACACCAAATGATAATTATTCTGGTTTAATACTAATCTTGATGGTAGAGGGAGCGTCGATGTTTGATCACATCAACCTTGGAAACACTTCCAACACATATCGTCGACTCACCTTTAGCTAGTCTCCGTTTATTCCGTAGCCTTTTATTTCGAGTTACTAACACTTAGCAACCGAACCGGTATCTTAATACCCTGGTGCTACTAGGAGTTCTAGTAAAGTACACATTAACATAATGTATATCCAATACACTTCTATCGACCTTGCCAGCCTTCTTATCTACCAAGTATCTAGGGTAATGCTGCTCCAGTGGCTGTTCCCCTTATTACAGAAGCACTTAGTCTCAGGTTTGGGTTCAACCTTGGGTTTCTTCACTAGAGCAGCAGCTGATTTGCCGTTTCATGAAGTATCCCTTCTTGCCCTTGCCCTTCTTGAAACTAGTGGTTTCATCAACCATCAACAATTGATGCTCCTTCTTGATTTCTACTTTCGCGGTGTCAAATATCGCGAATACTTCAAGGATCATCATATCTATCCCTGATATGTTATAGTTCATCACGAAGCTCTAGCAGCTTGGTGGCAATGACTTTGGAGAAACATCACTATCTCATCTGGAAGATCAGCTCCCACTCGATTCAAGTGATTGTTGTACTCAGACAATCTGAGCACAAGTTCAACGATTGAGCTTATCTCCCTTAGTTTGTAGGCTAAGAAAATCGTCGGAGGTCTCATACCTCTTGACGTGGGCACGAGCCTGAAATCCCAATTTCAGCCTTCGAAACATCTCATATGTTCCGCGACGTTTCGGAAAACGTCTTCGGTGCCTCAACTCTAAACCGTTTAACTGAACTATCACGTAGTTATCAAAACGTGTATGTCCGATGTTCGCAACATCCACAAACGATGTTTGGGGTTTAGCTCACTGAGTGGTGCATTAAGGACACAAGCTTTCTACTGCCCGCATAATCGCTACTGTCAACTTTCAACTATATTTTCTCTAGGAACATATCTAAACAGTGGAACTAAAGCGCGAGCTTACGACATAAAATGCAAAAGGTCTTTTGACTATGTTCAGACAATTAAGTTCATCTTATGAACTCCCTCCCACTTAGATAGACATCCCTCTAGTCATCTAAGTGATTACATGATCCGAGTCAACTAGGCCGTGTCCGATCATCACGTGAGACGGACTAGTCAACGTCGGTGAACATCTTCATGTTGATCGTATCTTCTATACGATTCATGCTCGACCTTTCGGTCTTCTGTGTTCCGAGGCCATGTCTGTACATGCTAGGCTCGTCAAGTTAACCCTAAGTGTTCTGCATGTGTTCCGAGGCCATGTCTGTACATGCTAGGCTCGTCAACACCCGTTGTATTCGAACGTAAGAATCTATCACACCCGATCATCACGTGGTGCTTCGAAACGACGAACTTTAGCAACAGTGCACAGTTAGGGGAGAACACTTCTTGAAATTGTTGTAAGGGATCATCTTATTTACTACCGTCGTTCTAAGTAAACAAGATGCATAAATATGATAAACATCACATGCAATTATATAGTAGTGACATGATATGGCCAATATCATATTGCTCCTTTTGATCTCCATCTTGAGGCTCCATGATCATCATTGTCACCGGTATGACACCATGATCTCCATCATCATGATCTCCATCATCGTGTCTCCATGAAGTTGTCTCGCCAACTTATTACTTCTACTACTATGGCTACCGGTTAGCAATAAAGTAAAGTAATTACATGGCGTTGTTTGATGACACGCAGGTCATACAATAAATAAAGACAACTCCTATGGCTCCTGCCGGTTGTCATATTCATCGACATGCAAGTCGTGAATCCTATTACAAGAACATGATCAATCTCATACATCACATATCATTCATCACATTCTTCTTGGCCATATCACATCACATAGCATACCCTGCAAAAACAAGTTAGACGTCCTCTAATTGTTGTTTGCATGTTTTACGTGGCTGCTATGGGTTTCTAGCAAGAACGTTTCTTACCTACGCAAAACCACAACGTGATATGCCAATTGCTATTTACCCTTCATAAGGACCCTTTTCATCGAATCCGTTCCGACTAAAGTGGAGAGGCGGCACCCGCTAGCCACCTTATGCACCAAGTGCATGTCGATTCGGTGGAACCTGTCTCACATAAGAGTACGTGTAAGGTCAGTCAAGCCGCTTCATCCCACAATACCGTCGAAACAAGATTGGACTAGTAACGGTAAGCATATTGAACAACATCAACGCCCACAACTACTTTGTGTTCTACTCGTGCAAAGAATCTACACAATAGACCTAGCTCTGATACCACTGTTGGGGAACGTAGCAGAAATTCAAAATTTTCCTACGTGTCACCAAGATCTATCTATGGAGAAACTAGCAACGAGGGAAGGAGAGTGGATCTACATACCCTTGTAGATCGCTAAGCGGAAGCGTTCAAGTGAACGGGGTTGAAGGAGTCGTGCTCGTCGTGATCCAAATCACGGAGATCCTAGTGCCGAGCAGACGGCACCTCCGCGTTCAACACACGTACAGCCCGATGGCGTCTCCCATGCCTTGATCCAGCAAGGAGAGAGGAGAGGTTGAGGAAGACTCCATCCAACAGCAGCACAACGGCGTGGTGGTGGTGGAGGAGCGTGGCAATCTGCAGGCTTCGCCAAGCACTACGGAGGAGAAGGAGGTGTTGGAGAGGGAGAGGGAGGCGCCGGGGCTCGGTGTTGCTGCCCCTTCCCTCCCCCTTTATATAGGTGCCAAAGAGGGGGAGGCGCAGCCTGCCCCCTCCTCCAAGGGAGGGTGCGGCCAAGAGGGGAGGAGTCCATCCTCCCAAGGCACCTCGGAGGTGCCTTCCCTCTATGGACTCTTCCTCTCCAAGTGTTTCATGCGCATGGGCCTCTTGGGGCTGGTTCCCCTTGGCCCATGCAGGCCTAGGCGCACCACCTAGGGCCCATGTGGTCCCTTGGGGCAGGTGGCCCCACTTGGTGGACCCCCGGGACCCCTCCGGTGGTCCCGGTACAATACCGATATCACCGAAACTTGTCCCGATGGCCGAAACAGCACTTCCTATATATAATTCTTTACCTCCGGACCATTCCGGAACTCCTCGTGACGTCCGGGATCTCATCCGGACTCGAACAACATTCGGTAACCACATACAAGCTTCCTTTATAACCCTAAGCGTCGCCATCGAACCTTAAGTGTGTAGACCCTACGGGTTCGGGAGACAAGCAGACATGACCGAGACGTTCTCCGGTCAATAACCAACAGCGGGATCTGGATACCCATGTTGGCTCCCACATGTTCCACGATGATCTCATCGGATGAGCCACGATGTCAAGGACTTAATCAATCCCGTATACAATTCCCTTTGTCTATCGGTATGATACTTGCCCGAGATTCGATCGTCGGTATCCCGATACCTTGTTCAATCTCGTTACCGGCAAGTCTCTTTTACTCGTTCCGTAACACATCATCCCGTGATCAACTCCTTAATCACATTGTGCACATTATGATGATGTCCTACCGAGTGGGCCCAGAGATACCTCTCCATCACACGGAGTGACAAATCCCAGTCTCGATTCGTGCCAACCCAATGTACACTTTCGGAGATACCGTAATGCACCTTTATAGCCACCCGATTACGTTGTGGCGTTTGGTACACCCAAAGCATTCCTACGGTATCCGGGAGTTGCACAATCTCATGGTCTAAGGAAATGATACTTGACATTTAGAAAAGCTTTAGCATACGAACTACGATCTTTGTGCTAGGCTTAGTATTGGGTCTTGTCCATCACATCATTCTCCTAATGATGTGATCCCGTTATCAATGACATCCAATGTCCATGGTTAGGAAACCGTAACCATCTATTGATCAACGAGCTAGCCAATAGAGGCTTGCTAGGGACATGGTGTTGTCTATGTATCCACACATGTATTTGAGTTTCCTATCAATACAATTATAGCATGGATAATAAATGATTATCATGAACAAGGAAATATAATAATAATAGCTAATTTATTATTGCCTCTAGGGCATATTTCCAACAATGTGGTGCCAGCGTTGAGCATGAACATTATATCAGGATTAGTTTTAGACCTGAATAATTCATTTAAATCAGAGAATAATGGTTGTTCTATTTATATGAGTAATATCTTTTATGGTCATGCACCTTGATGAGTGGTCTATTTTTGTTGAATCTCGATCATAGTGATACACATATTCATTATATTGATGCCAAAAGATGCAAAGTCAATAATGATAGTGCAACTTATTGTGGCACTACCGTTTAGGTCACATTGGTATAAAGTGCATTCCAAAACTCCATGCAGATGGGTGATACGTCCATTTTGCATCATGTTTTCTTACTGTTATTTATAATGTTTTATGCATAATAATGCTTTTTGGAGTAATTGTAATGCCTTTTCTCTCATAATTTGCAAGGAACACAGCAAGAGGGAGAATTCCGGCAGCTGGAAATCTGGACCTGGAAAAGCTACGCCAGGCCACTACTACGTCTTGAGCTTTCGTTGGTTTTCCCCAAAGAGGAGAGGATGATGCAGCAGAGTAGCGTAAGTATTTCCCTCAGTTTTTGAGAACCAAGGTATCAATCCAGTAGGAGGCCACGCACAAGTCCCTCGTACCTGCACAAAAACGATAGCTACTCGCAACCAACGCGATTAGGGGTTGTCAATCCCTTCACGATCACTTACGAGAGTGAGATCTAATAGAGATGATAGATAATATTTTTGGTATTTTTGGTATAGAGATGCAAAGTGAAAAGTAAAAGGCAAAGTAAAAATAAAGCAAGTATTAAAGTGATGGAGATTGATATGATGAGAATAGACACGGGGGGCATAGGTTTCACTAGTGGCTTCTCTCAAGAGCATAAGTATTGTACGGTGGGTGAACAAATTACTGTTGAGCAATTGACAGAACTGAGCATAGTTATGAGTATATCTTGGTATGATCATGTATATAGGAATCACGTCCGAGACAAGTAGACCAAAATGATTCTGCATCTACTACTATTACTCCACTCATCGACCGCTATCCAGCATGCATCTAGAGTATTAAGTTAAAAACAGTAGTAACGCCTTAAGCAAGATGACATGATGTAGAGGAATAAATTCATGCAATATGATAAATACCTCATCTTGTTATCCTCGATGGCAACAATACAATACGTGCCTTGCAACCCTTTACATCCTTTGGGTAAGGACACCGCAAGATTGAACCCAAAGCTAAACAATTCTCCCATTGCAAGAACTACCAATCTAGTTGGCCAAACCAAAGCGGATAATTCAAGAGACTTGCAAAGATAACCAATCATACATAAAAGAATTCAGAGAAGATTCAAATATTATTCATAGATAAGCTGGATCATAAACCCACAATTCATCGGTCTCAACAAACACACCGCAAAAAGAAGATTACATCGAATAGATCTCCACGAGAGAGGGGAGAACATTGTATTGAGATCCAAAAAAGAGAAGAAGCCATCTAGCTACTAGCTATGGACCAAGGTCTGAAGTAAACTACTAACACTTCATCGGAGGGGCTATGTTGTTGTTGTAGAAGCCCTCCGTGGTGGATGCCCCCTCCGTGAACTCCTAACAGGCCCCAAGATGGGATCTCGTGGATACAGGAAGTTGCGGTGGTGGAATTAGGTTTTTGGCTCCTGTTCTGATCGTTTGGGGGTACGTAGGTATATATAGGAGGAAGGAGTACGTCGGTGGAGCAACAAGGGGCCCACGAGACAGGGGGCGCCCCCCCACCCTCGTGACCGCCTCTATTACTTCTTGGAGTAGGTTCCAAGTCTCCTGGATCACGTTCGGTGAGAAAATCACATTTCTGAAGGTTTCATTCCGTTTGGACTCCGTTTGATATTCTGTTTCTTCGAAACACTAAAACAGGCAAAAAAAACAGCAATAATGGGCTGGGCCTCCGGTTAATAGGTTAGTCCCAAAAATAATATAAAAGTGGAAAATAAAGCCCAATATAGTCCAAAACAGTAGATAAAGTAGCATGGAGCAATCAAAAATTATAGATACGTTGGAGACGTATCAGCTACCTATTCTGCACAACTCCAACTAAGCTGAAACTTCATGGAGTTTTTTTATGGATTATTTAAGAAATATTGGAGCCAATAAACACCAGAGGGGGGCCACCAGGTGGGCACAACCCACGTGGGTGCGCCAGGCCCCCCAGGCGCGCCCTGGTGGTTTGTGGCCTCCTCGGCCCACCTCCGGTGCCCATCTTCTGGTATATAAGTCATTTTGACCTAGAAAAAATGAGGATAAGGCTTTCGGGATGGAGCGCCGCCGTCTCGAGGCGGACCTTGGGCAGGATCACTTTTGTCCTCCGGGGGAACTTCCCTCCCGGAGGGGGGAAATCATCGTCATCATCATCACCAACAACTCTCCCATATTGGGGAGGGCAATCTCCATCAACATCTTCAACAACACCATCTCATCCCAAACCCTAGTTCATCTCTTGTATTCAATCTTGTTACCGGAACTATAGATTGGTGCTTGTGAGTAACTAGTAGTGTTGATTACATCTTGTAGTTGATTACTATATGGTTTATTTGGTGGAGGATTATATGTTCAGATCCATTATGCTATTTAATACTTCTCTGATCATGAACATGTTTATCATTTGTGAGTAGTTACTTTTTTTCTTGAGGTCACGGGAGAAATCATGTTGCAAGTAATCATGTGAACTTGATATGTGTTCGATATTTTGATAGTATGTATGTTGTGATTCCCTTAGTGGTGTCATGTGAACGTCGACTACATGACACTTCACCATATTTGGGCCTAAGGGAATGCATTGTGGAGTAGCAATTAGATGGTGGGTTGCGAGAGTGACAGAAACTTAAACCCCAGTTTATGCGCTATTCTGTAAGGGACCAATTGGATCCAAAAGTTTAATGCTATGGTTAGAATTTATTCTTAATACTTTTCTCGTAGTCGCGGATGCTTGCGAGAGGGTTAATCATAAGTACAAGGTTTCTTCAAGTAAGAACATCACCTAAGCACTGGTCCACCCACATATCAAATTATCAAAGTAGCGAACACAAATCAAACCAACATGATGAAAGTGACTAGATGAAATTCCTGTGTACCCTCAAGAACGCTTTGCTTATCATAAGAGACCGTTTTGGCCGTTCCTTTGCCTCAAAAGGATTGGGCTACCATGATGCATACTTTTTACTATTATCGCTACTTGCTCGTTACAAATTACCTTGCTATAAAACTACTCGCTACTTACAATTTCAGCACTTGCACACAATACCTTTCTGAAAACTACTTGTCATTTCCTTTTGCTCCTCGTTGGGTTCGACACTCTTACTTATCAAAAAGGGCTACAATTGACCCCCTATACTTGTGGGTCATCAAGGCTATTGGCACTGTTGCCAGGGAGTGAAGCGCCTTTGGTAAGTGGAATTCGGTATGGAAACATTTATATAGTGTGCTGAAATTTATTGTCACTTGTTACTATGGAAAATAATCCTTTGAGGGGTTTGTTCGGGGTATCTTCACCTCGTCCGGAACCATAATTAGCTACCCCTCAACCTAATGCTCCTACTAAAAATATTGAATATGAAATCCCTTCGGGTATGATAGAACAACTGCTAGCTAATCCTTACGCAGGAGATGGAACCGAACATCCTGATATGCACTTGATATATGTAGAACAAATTTGTGGATTGTTTAAGCTTCCAGGTTTACCCAGGGATGAAGTGATGAAAAAGGTTTTCCCTTTATCTTTGAAGGGAAAAGCATTGTCATGGTATAGGCTATGCGATGATATTGGATAATGGAATTGGAATTGTTTGAAATTGGAGTTCCACCAAAAATTTTATCCTATGCATCTAGTTCATCGTGATCGGAATTATATATATAATTTTTGGCCTCATGAACGAGAAAGTATTGCTCTAGCTTGGGAGAGGCTTAAGTCAATGTTGTATTAATGCCCCAATCATGAGCTCTCAAGAGAAATTATTATCCAGAATTTTTATGCTCGGCTTTCTCGTAATGATCAAACCATGCTTGATACTTCTCGTGCTGGTTCTTTTATGAAGAAGACTATTGAATTCTGGTGGGATCTTTTGGAAAGAATTAAACGCAACTCTGAAGATTGGGAACTCGGCGAAGGTAAAGAGTCAGGTATTAAACTTAAGTATGATTGTGTTAAATCTTTTATGGATACCGATGCTTTTCAAAAGTTTAGCACTAAATATGGACTTGACTCTGAGATAGTAGCCTCCTTTTGTGAATCATTTGCTACTCATGTTGAACTCCCTAAAGAGAAGTGGTTGAAATATCACCCACCTATTAAAGAAGAAATTAAAAAACCAGTACCAGTTAAAGAAGAAACTATATTTTATAATGTTGATCCAGTTGTTCCTTCTGCTTATATTGAGAAACCACCTTTTCCTGTTAGGATAAAGGAACATGCTAAAGTTTCAACTGTGGTTAACAAAAGCTATGTTAGAACACCTAAACCTGATGAACAAATTAAAGTAGAACTTAGCATTGCTATGGTTAAAGATCTCTTGGAATAAGATATGGATGGGCATGTTATTTACTTCTGTGAAGTAGCTGCTAGAATTGCTAAACCCGATAGAAAAGATAAACATAGACTTGTTGTTGGCATGCATGTTATTTCAGTTAAAATAGGAGATCACTATTATCATGGTTTATGTGAAATGGGTGCTAGTGTGAGTGCTATTCCTTACACTTTATATCAATAAATTATGAAATACATAGCACCTGCAGATGTTACTATTAAACTTGCTAATAGAGACACCATATCACCATTTGGGATTATTAGAGATGTTGAAGTCTTGTGTGGGAAACTAAAATACCCTAGTGATTTTCTTGTTCTTGGTTCCCCACAAGATGACTTTTGTCCCATTATCTTTGGTAGACCTTTCTTGAACACGGTTAATGCTAAGATAGATTGCAAGAAACAAACTGTTGGTGTTAGCTTTGGTGATGAGTCTCATGAGTTTAATTTTTCCAAGTTTAGTAGAAATCATCATGAAAAAGAATTGCCTAGTAAGGATGCATTAATTAGTCTTGCTTCTATTATTGTGCCACCTACTGATGCTTTAGAACAATATTTGATAGACCATGAAAATGATTTACATATGCATGAAAGGAATGAAATAGATAAATTTTCTTTGAACAATGTTCTCTGCTTAAACACAATTTGCCTATCGAAACTCTTGGAGGTCCTCCTCCACCTAAAGATGATCCTGTGTTTGAATTAAAAGAATTGCCAGCCACTTTGAAATATGCTTATCTTGATGAAAAGAAGATATATCCTGTTATTATCAGTGCTAACCTTTCAGAACATGAAGAAGAAATATTATTGAAAGTTTTAAGGAAGCACCGAGCTGCTATTGGATATACTCTTGATGATTTAAAGGGCATTAGTCCCACTCTATGTCAGCAAAAAATTAATATGGAACCTGATGCTAAACCAGTTGTTCATCACCAACGTCGGTTAAATCCGAAGATGAAAGAGGTGGTAAGAACGGAAATATCAAAACTTCTGGAAGCAGGTATAATCTATTCTATAGCTGATAGTAGATGGGTATGTCATGTTCATTGTGTCCCTAAGAAAGGAGGTATTACCGTTGTTCCTAATGATAAGAATGAACTTATTCCACAAAGAATTGTTACAGGCTATAGAATGGTAATTTATTTTAGAAAATTAAATATAGCAACTAGAGAAGATCATTACCCTTTTCCTTTTATTGATCAAATGCTTGAAAGATTATCTAAGCACACACACTTTTGCTTCCTTGATGGATACTCTGGCTTTTCACAAATATCTGTTTCTCAACCTGATCAAGAAAAGACCACTTTTACTTGTCCTTTTGGAACCTATTCTTATAGACGTATGCCGTTTGGTTTATGTAATACACCTGCTACCTTTCAAAGATGCATGATGGCTATATTCTCTGATTTTTGTGAAAAGATTGTTGAGTTTTTCATGGATGATTTCTCTGTTTATGGGAAGTCTTTTCATGATTGTTTAAGCAATCTTGAGCGAGTTTTGCAGAGATGTGAACAAACAAATCTTTTCTTGAATTGGGAGAAGTGCCACTTTATGGTTATGAAGGCATTGTCTTGGGTCATAAAATTTCTGAAAGAGGTATTGAAGTGGACCAAGCTAAGGTTGATGCAATTGAGAAAATACCATGTCTTAAGGACATCAAAGACATTACTTTTGGGATGACCCACATCTTTGTAAAAAAGGAGTAGATGGTATTATTAGACGTTGTGTACCTGAGCATGAACAGGGACAAATCCTACGGAAATGTCACTCCGAGGGTTATGGAGGGCATCATGCTGGAGATAGAACTGCTCACAAGGTATTGCAATATGGATTTTATTGGCCTACTCTCTTCAAGGATGCCCGTAAGTTTGTCTCATCTTGTGATGAATGTCAAAGAATAGGTAATATCGGTAAGTGTCAAGAAATGCCAATGAATTATTCACTTGCTGTTGAACCATTTGATGTTTGGGGATTTGATTACATGGGACCTTTTCCTTCCTCTAATGGGTATACACATATTTTGGGTGCTGTTGATTATGTTACTAAATGGGTATAAGCTATTCCAACCAGTAGTGCTGATCACAACACCTCTATTAAAATGCTTAAGGAAGTTATTTTCCCAAGGTCTGGAGTCCCGAGATATTTAATGACTCATGGTGGTTCACATTTTATTCATGGTGCTTTCCATAAAATGCTTGCCAAGTATGATGTTAACCATATAGTTGCATCACCCTATCATCCTCAGTCTAGTGGTCAAGTTGAACTTAGCAATAGAGAAATAAAATTAATTTTGCAAAAGACTGTCAATAGGTCCCGAAAGAATTGGTCTAAGAAATTAGATGATGCACTTTGGGCTTATAGAACAGCATATAAAAATCCTATGGGTATGTCTCCTTATAAAATGGTTTATGGAAAAGCTTGTCATTTGTCTCTCGAGTTAGAACATAAAGCATTTTGGGCAGTGAAAGAACTCAACTATGATTTCAAACTTGCTGGTGAAAAGAGGTTATTTGATATTAGCTCACTAGATGAATGGAGAACCCAAGCTTATGAAAATGCAAAGTTATTTAAAGAAAAAGTTAAAAGATGGCATGGCAAGAGAATCCAAAAGCGTGAGTTTAAAGTCGGAGAATATGTTCTTTTGTACAACTCTCGTTTTAGATTTTTTGCAGGGAAGCTCCTCTCAAAATGGGAAGGCCCATATGTCATCGAGGAGGTTTACCAGTCTGGTGCCATCAAAATAAATAATTCCGAAGGAACTAACCCGAAGGTTGTCAATGGGCAACGAATAAAGCATTATATCTCAGGTACGCCTATTAATGTTGAAACTAATATTATCCAACCTTTGACACCGGAAGAGCACATAAAAGAGTCCTTCCGGTACACTCCAGAATCGTGAAAATAATGAGGTACGTGATACGGTAAGTAAACGGACTCCAAAAAATCTGCAAAAATATTTTTTATCAGTTGGAATATTTTAGAATTTTGGAAATAAAGAAACTCCCAGGAAGCGTCCCCTGGTGGGCACAATTCACCAGGGCAAGCCTGGCGCGCCCAGGTGGGTTGTGCCCACTTGGGACACCTCCCGTACACTATTTTTCTTCCGTATGCTGGTCCTGCGAGATAAAAAAATCTATATATACTTCCCGAACCTGTTAACCACCGTATCGTGGAGAAAATCCTCTGTTCTCTTTTCTTGCTGTTTTCTGACAGATTCAACTTAACCAACGTCATGTCTTCCTCACCCTTCAACAATGGAGAAGGAGACATAAGGTTTGTTCAGGAAGATCTAAGGAGAGATGAAGCTGAAGAGGTTTATATGGAGGAGAAAGAGGAAAGTCCTTTTGGGATTCACCCTCCGTCCTTCGAGACGGGTACACTAGCTGGCATCTCCACTCACCCTAATCCTCATCAAGCCATAGGATCATCGAACAATCAAGCAAGCCTGGAAGTGCAAGAAGATCTTCCACCAAGGAGGCCCTTACACAGGTTACATCGTAACAATTTTCATAATTTGATTCACAACTATGGGTTCGAGAACACTCCTCGTAGGCACATACCGTCCAATTGGGACATATCTCAGCCAAGAGAAAACAGTGCAGGAACCAAACCATGGGGCCCTGAGAATAAACATATAATGGTTGAGGTGAAGAAAAATAGTGAATTAATTCATCAAGCTCTTCGAGAGATTCAAGGTTATGAGGATCTACTCATTGCTATATTGGAGAATACTACACCACCACCATCTTCTTCACAACCAAAGGAGAACTGAGTATCGGGTATGGGCACTCCCCTTGGCGTCCGCCAAGCTTGGGGGAGGTGCCCCGGTATCGTATCATCCCACTATCCTTTTGCTTTTACTTATCTTAGTTCGATCTTTTTGCTTTAGATGAAATAAAGTTTTGTTCGATCCTTTCATCTTTGAGAGTTGCTTAGTGATCTATCATTGTAATCGTGTGCAAGTTATATAATAAAGTTTAGTTTGAGTTTTTGCTTTCTTTACTTTCATGTTGCAAATAAAAAAATAAATAAGAAAGAAAGAAAAACAGAAAGGAAATAAATAAAATAAAGGAAATAAATCAATAAGATTATATACTAATAATATGGTAGGTGATGGCACCACATAAGGAAAAGTATAAGTAAGATAATTTATTAGAGATTGACAAACATAGCATTACAATGATGCAACTCATGAAAGATTAATAAGGGAAGAGAAGATTCACATATAAATATACTATCCTAGAAATATTTTGTGATTGTAAACCCTCATCAAAATATTATATGCCAAAATTGTTGACGTTGGACAAGGAAGACAACTTAATGGTTTATGTTTGTTTATATTCACATAGAAGTCATATTGTCATAGATCCTTCAACATGTGGTGCTTGCCCCTATCTTTGCTAGCCAAAAATTCCGCACTAAGTAGAGATACTACTGAACCAAAATCTTTTTCAAGTGTCTACCATACCTACCTATGGATTGATAAAGATCCCTCAAGTAAGTTGTCATCAGTGCAAAAAGGCAATAAAAATTACTTCTAAATATGTGAGATCATTTAGTGTAAGAGAAAATTGAGCGTTGTACGAACTTGGATGACAAGGAATAAAAGCGACACACTGCACAATAAAGGTTGTCATCTTAAGGGGCAATACAACGTGACGTTCTCTTGCACTAAGGGATTGAGCATGCAAACAAATAAGCGCATGGCAACCTCTGCTTCCCTCTGTGAAGGGCCTATCTTTTACTTTTATGTATTTACTTTTATGCAAAGAGTCAAAGTTTTCCTTCTATTCCTTTTTATTTTCTCTTTTGGCAAGCATCATGTGGTGAGGAAATATCTAGGCACATATGTCTAGTTGAATATAGATATCATGAGTTATTATTGTTGACATCACCCTTGAGGTGAGTACGTTGGGAGGCGAAACTATAAGCCCCTATCTTTCTATGTGTCCGGTTGAAACGTTTTGCTCATGGGTACGAGGTGAGTGTTAGCAATCATAGAAGACTATATGATGGTTGAGTATGTGGACTTTCTTAAAAGGCTCCGACACGTGACTCTTCCTGAAAAGATGATGAATTGTAGTTGCAAAGTTGACTGAGAACATAGTTTGTTGGTTTCTAATAGAGTTTTTGCTTCGTACTTCGATTATGTGATGAACTATTACTTATTCATAGGAAGTATATGATGCAAGTTTTATGATAAAAGTCCTATGTTTAATTTTGTTGCTGTTATAATAATCAACATGATGCTTCTATGTCCGTATTTTGTTTTTACCGACATCTCTCTCTTAAAGCATGTGGACATGTTTTTCGATTTTGGTTTTCGCTTGAGGACAAGCGAGGTCTAAGCTTGGGGGAGTTGATACGTCCATTTTCATCATGTTTTCTTACTGTTATTTATAACGTTTTTATCCATAATAATGCTTTTTGGAGTAATTCTAGTGCCTTTTCTCTCATAATTTGCAAGGAACACACAAAGAGGGAGAATTCCGACAACTGGAAATCTGGACCTGGAAAAGCTACGTCAGGCCTCCTATTCTGCACAACTCCAAATAAGCTGAAACTTCACGAAGATTTTTTATGGATTATTGAAGAAATATTGGAGCCAATAAACACCAGAGGGGGCCATCAGGTGGGCACAACCCACCTGGGCGCGCCTGGCCCCTCAAGCGCGCCCAGGTGGGTTGTGACCTCCTTGGCCCACCTCCGGTGCCCATCTTCTAGTATATAAGTCATTTTGACCTAGAAAAAAAAATTAGGAGAAGGCTTTCGGGATGGAGCGCCGCCGTCTCGAGGCGGAACTTGGGCAGGAGCACTTTTGCCCTCCGGCGGAGCGATTCTGCCGGGGGAACTTCCCTCCCGGAGGGGGAAATCATCGTCATCATCATCACCAACAACTCTCCCATCTTGGGGAGGGCAATCTCCATCAACATCTTCAACATCACCATCTCATCTCAAACCCTAGTTCATCTCATGTATACAATCTTGTTACCGGAACTATAGATTGGTGCTTGTGGGTGACTAGTAGTGTTGATTACATCTCGTACTTGATTACTATATGGTTTATTTGGTGGAAGATTATATGTTCAGATCCATTATGCTATTTAATACTTCTCTAATCATGAACATGTTTATCATTTGTGAGTAGTTACTTTTGTTCTTGAGGTCACGAGAGAAATCATGTTGCAAGTAATCATGTGAACTTGATATGTGTTCGATATTTTGATAGTATGTATGCTGTGATTCCCTTAGTGGTGTCATGTTAACGCCGACTACATGACACTTCACCATATTTGGGCCTAAGGGAATGCATTGTGGAGTAGCAATTATATGGTGGGTTGCGAGAGTGACAGAAACATAAACCCCAGTTTATGCGCTATTCCGTAAGGGACCGATTGGATCCAAAAGTTTAATGCTATGGTTAGAATTTATTCTTAATACTTTTCTCATAGTTGCGGATGCTTGCGGGAGGGTTAATCATAAGTACGAGGTTTGTTCAAGTAAGAACAACACCTAAGCACCGGTCCACTCACATATCAAATTATCAAAGTAGCGAACACAAATCAAACCAACATGATGAAAGTGACTAGATGAAATTCATGTGTACCCTCAAGAACGCTTTGCTTATCGTAAGAGACCGTTTTGGCCTGTCCCTTGCCTCCAAAGGATTGGGCTACCTTTCTGCATAATTTTTACTATTATCGTTACTTGCTCGTTACAAATTACCTTGCTATCAAACTACTCGCTACATACAATTTCAGCACTTGCGGACAATACCTTAGTGAAAACTACTTGTCATTTCCTTCTGCTCCTCGTTGGGTTCGAGACTCTTACTTATCGAAAAGGGCTACAATTGACCCCATATACTTGTTGGTCATCAATGGGCTTTTGGAATCACTTGATACTTGCGAACCATGCCTCATGGGCAAGATGACTAAGACTCCGTTATACGGAACAATGGAGCGAGCCACTGACTTATTGGAAATAATACATACTGATGTATGCGGACCGATGAGTGTAGGCTCGCGCCGGGTATCGTTATTTTCTGACCTTCATAGATGATTTGAGCAGGTATGGGTATATCTACTTAATGAAACATAAGTCTGAAACATTTGAAAAGTTCAAAGAATTTCATAGTGAAGTAGAAAATCATCATAACAAGAAAATAAAGTTTCTACGATCTGATCGCAGAGGCGAATATTTGAGTTACAAGTTTGGTCTTCATTTGAAACAATGTGGAATAGTTCCGCAACTCACGCTACCTGGAACACCATAGCGTAATGGTGTGTCCGAACATCGTAACCGTACTTTATTAGATATTGTGCGATCTATGATGTCTCTTACTGATTTACCACTATGGTTTTTGGGTTATGCTTTAGAGACATCTGCATTCACATTAAATAGGGCACCATCTAAATCCGTTGAGACGACAACATATGAACTGTGGTTTGGCAAGAAACCTAAGCTGTTGTTTCTTAAAGTTTGGGGTTGCGATGCTTATCTGAAAAAGCTTCAGCCTGTGAAGCTCGAACCCAAATCAGAGAAATGTGTCTTCATAGGATACCCAAAAGAAACTTTTGGGTACACCTTCTATCACAGATCCGAAGGCAAGATATTTGTTGCTAAGAATGGATCCTTTCTAGAGAAGGAGTTATCTCTCAAAAGAAGTAAGTGGGAGGAAGGTATAACTTGATGAGGTAATTGTACCTTCTCACGAATTGGAAAGTAGCTCATCACTAAAACCAGTTCTAGTGATGCCTACACCAACTAGAGAGGAAGCTAATGATAATGATCATGAAACTTCAGATCAAATTACTACCGAACCTCGTAGGTCAACCAGAGCACGTTCCGCACCAGAGTGGTATGGTAATCCTGTTTTGAAAGTCATGTTACTAGACCATGACGAACTTACGAACTATGAGGGAGCGATGATGATCCCAGATTCCGCAAAATGGCTTGAGGCCATGAAATTTGAGATCGGATCCATGTATGAGAACAAAGTATGGACTTTGGTTGACTTGCGCGAAGATCGGCAAGCCATAGAGAATAAATGGATCTTCAAGAAGAAGACTAACGCTGATGGTAATGTTACTGTCTACATAGCTCAACTTGTTGTGGAAGGTTTTCGACAAGTTCAAGGAGTTGACTACGATGAGACATTCTCACCTGTAGCGATGCTTAAGTATGTCCGAATCACGTTAGCAATTGCCGCATTTTATGATTATGAAATTTGGAAAATGGATGCCAAAACTGCATTCCTTAAAGGATTTCTTAAAGAAGAGTTGTATATGATGCAACCAGAAGGTTTTGTCAATCGTAAAGGTGCTAACAAAGTGTGCAAGCTCCAGCAATCCATTTATGGACTGGTGCAAGCCTCTCGGAGTTTGAATATACGCTTTGATAGTGTGATCAAAGCATATGGTTTTATACAGAATTTTGGAGAAGCCTGTATTTACAAGAAAGTGAGTGGGAGCTCTGTAGCATTTCTAATATTATATGTGGATGACATATTGCTGATTGGAAATGATATAGAATTTCTGGATAGCATAAAAGGATACTTGAATTAGAATTTTTCAATGAAATACCATGGTAAAGCTGCTTATATATTAGGCATCAAGATCTATAGAGATAGATCAAGACGCTTAACAAAGCACATACCTTGATAAAGTTTTGAAGAAGTTCAAAATGGACCAGTCAAAGAAAGGGTTCTTGCCTGTATTACAAGGTGTGAAGTTGAGTAAGAATCAAAGCCCGACCACGGCAGAAGATAGAGAGAGAATGAAAGTCATTCCCTATGCCTCAGCCATATGTTCTATACGATATGCCATGCTGTGTTCCAGACCTATTGTGTACCTTGCCATGAGTTTGGCAAGGGGGTACAATAGTGATCTAGGAGTAGATCACTGGACAACGGTCAAAATTATCCTTAGAGGACTAAGGAAATATTTCTCGGTTATGGAGGTCATAAAGAGTTCGTCGTAAAGAGTTACGTAGATGCAAGCTTTTACACCAATCCAAATGACTCTGAGTCTCAATCTGGGTTCATATTGAAAGTGGGAGCAATTAGCTAGAGTAGCTCCATGCAGAGCATTGTAGACATACAAATATGCAAAATACATATGGATCTGAATGTGACAGATCCATTGACTAAAACTCTCTCACAAGCAAAACATGATCACACCTTAGTACTCTTTGGGTATTAATCACATAGCGATGTGAACTAGATTATTGACTCTAGTGAACCCTTTGGGTGTTGGTCACATGGCGATGTGAACTATGGGTGTTAATCACATAAAGATGTGAACTATTGGTGTTAAATCACATGGCGATGTGAACTAGATTATTGACCCTAGTGCAAGTGGGAGACTGAAGGAAATATGCCATAGAGGCAATACTACAGTTGTTATTTATATTTCCTTATATCATGATAAATGTTTATTATTCATGCTAGAATTGTATTAACCGGAAATTTGATACATGTGTGGATACATAGACAAAACACAGTGTCCCTAGTAAGCCCCTACTAGACTAGTTCGTTAATCAAAGATGGTTAAGTTTCCTAGCCATAGACATGTGTTGTCATTTGATGAGCGGGATCACATCATTAGGAGAATGATGTGATGGACAAGACCCATCCGTTAGCTTAGCATAATGATCGTTAAGTTTTATTGCTATTGCTTTCTTCATGTCATATACATATTCCTCTGACAATGAGATTATGCAACTCCCGGATACCGCAGGAACAGCTTGTGTGCTATCAAACGTCACAACGTAACTGGGTGATTATAAAGATGCTCTACAGGTATCTCCGAAGGTATTTGATGGGTTGGCATAGATCAAGATTAGGATTTGTCACTCCGAGTATCGGAGAGGTATCTCTGGGCCCTCTCGGTAATGCACATCACTATAAGCCTTGCAATCAATGTGGCTAATGAGTTAGTTGCGGGATGATGCATTACAGAACGAGTAAAGAGACTTGCCGGTGACGAGATTGAACTAGGTATGAAGATACCGACGATCGAATCTAGGGCAAGTAACATACCGATGACAAAGGGAATAACGTATGTTGGCATTATAGTACGACCGATAAAGATCTTCGTAGAATATGTGGGAACCAATATGAGCATCCAGGTTCCGCTATTGGTTATTGACCAGAGAGGTGTCTCGCTCATGTCTACATAGTTCTTGAACCCGCAGGCACTACAAAAAAAAGACACATCCGTGACATTTTGGGCCGAACGATTTTTTTTCTGTCATACATATGACACTTCTATGACGATAATTGTGACAAAACCCGGTATCATCATAGATGTGGTGGGCTCCTACTTCTATGACAAAAATCATGACAAAAATGGGCTTTTCGTCTGGGCGGGCGGAGACAGCTGCATGACATTCTTTGGGCCATCCATGACGGAAAAACCATGGTAGAAGCAAGGGGAGGAAAATTTAGGGAGTTGCCGGTTACGGTGGGAGGCGATCTGCGTTTCTCTCGTCGACGCTGCAGCGTGTGTGCGGCGTTGGCTCTAATCAAGCCGGCGAGGCGTTGGGCTCTAATCGAACCCGGCGATTGCACTGCAGGCTACAGCGTTCTTGAACCCAAGCGATCGATCGATGGTTGTTAATCGAACCCGATGGAGCGATTCGCCGCTCTGCTGCTAGTGAGCGTTGCGGGTGGGGTTGGATGAGCGGTGAGCAGCGGCGTTGCCTCTGGATGAACATGAACCCGTGGTGTGGAGGGCTGGATGAATAGTAGGCGGTGGAGGGGTGGCCGTGGAGGGTGGTTGAACAGGACCCGTGGTGTGGAGGGCTGGATGAGCAGTGAGCGGTGGAGGGGTGGCCGTGGAGGGGTGGTTGAAAAGGACCCCGTGGTGTGAAGGGCTGGATGAACAGTAGACGGTGGAGGGGTGCCCGTGGAGAGGGGTGGTTGAACAGTAGCTGGTGGAGTAGCGCGCGGTGGAGGTTGGATGAACAGGAGCCCGTGGAGGTTGGAGGAGGTCGACGGTAGCCCATGGAGGCTGGAGGAGGTCGACGGTGGAGATGAACAGTATCCCGTGGAGTCCCGTTTTGCGCTACGCCACACCCCTCCCCCCTGCCCGTTTCGACCGTAGCGCTCCAACACAAGTCCGTTTCGTCCGTTTTACGGTACGCCACACCCCTCCCGATCAACAGGACCCCCGTTTCGACCGTAGGAGGTCGGTTCCTCCGTTTTGCGGTACGCCACCCCCCCGATCAACAGGACCCCAGTTTCGACCATAGGAGGTCCGTTTCTTCCATTTTGCGGTACGCCAGGCCCCTCCTGATCAACATGACCCCTTTTCGAACGTGGCCGGTCGAACACAAGGCCTTTTCCTCCGTTGTGCGGTACGCCAAACCTCGTTTCCATCGCCTGTTCCGTCCAAGCCCTCCCGATGAACACGACCACGCATTCCGTTCCGACTCAACCGGTTGGCTCCCCATGAACACGGCAGCGATCTTTGTTTCTCCGTTCCGACCCAGCCATGTACGTATGCGCGAGTAGGCGTTCGAGACCCTGCCCGTATGTACGTATGTGGCCGTATCTTTTTTCTTGCACCCGCGCCGTTGTACATACGTGTACATGCTATGTGCGCGCCTCTACTACGACACGTGCGCGCCTCTACATCTACGACACGTGCGCGCTTCTACATCGAACAGTATGTACGTACACGTTCACGACCAGAATGACAATGCTACGTACGCTTCGACCAGGTGGGTCCCGACTGTCAGGCACTTCCTTGCGTGCGAAGATGTGGCTGGTGGGTCCCAGCAGTCAGGGGAGCGAATCATTGTTTTTTGCCCGGACGCACTTCCTTGCGTGCGAAGGTGTAGCAGGTGGGTCCCAGCAGTCAGGGGGGAAACGTTTTTTCACGAAATATGGTGGCCCGTCCGGTGGGTCCCCGCTGTCAGGTGGAGGAATAATTATTTTGCGCATAATAAGGAGGCACTTCCTTGCTGCAGCCGTGGACCCGGTATCGGCCTCTCCACGACATCTGATCCACGTTCGATGGAAGCCGTTCCTTGACCATATTGACCACGGCGCGCCGAGAGCACGAAGCGATGGGCGGCAGCGAGGCCTAGGAAGGGGACGACGGAGAGGCCTAAGGCAGGGACGACCGAGCCGGGAAGACGCGGTAGTGGATGCCCACGCGTGAGGAGTACGAGGTTCACCGGTTACTGCGGTGTGAGGCTGCCGTCGCCCTTGAGAATAACGAGGGTGTGGGTGAGTAGAGGGATGGCACGGCTAGCGGTGGGAGTAGTAGGGGCGGTGAGGCCTCCGCCCGCATCGCAGCCGGCCACGGGAGGCAGGAGCACGAGGCACGACCGGGCGCTGGTTTGGGCGGTGGAGCAAGAAGACCAGAGGTTGAAGAAGCACTACGGCCGTTGGATGGACATCGTACGGTCACTGGAGCTAGAATCGTGCATATTGACTAAGTTGACAAAGCCCTCCGTCCCCTCAACTTAGTAGGCCCACAAGTAAGGTTGTTTGAGCGGCTGGAGCAGGAAGAGCAGAGATCGAAGAAGCACGACGGGCGTTGGATGGCCATCCAACAGTCGCTGCCTGTGCGTCAACCTTTTTTTAGGAAAGCCTCAAATCTGTGGAAAACAGCATACAACCCATCTGCCATTATTTCTAATAATTTACAGCCCATTTGCTAATTCTTACGGTTTTGTTTGGAGCCCATATTATTTTTGTTAGCATTACATCCCATATTGTGGCCACGGTTAAAAAATTATACGAAATTTTGCATATTTCGGTGCGGTCCGAACTGTTTTTAATCCCAAAATTTCAACTCACATTCAAACTGATTTTAAAAGTAAATGTATATCAATATAAAATCCAACAAATTCTCCACGCATAAAAATTAATGTAATTTAAAATCCCGAAATGAAAAAAAGATATTTGAAACTAATTGCCGGTTTGATGTGTTTTAAAAATGTACAGCCCATTTCTCATTACTAATAGGCCATTTTCTCGGCCAGCCGAATGAAGCTCTCCTCGTCTTGAAAGATTTGCAGCCCAACAGGCCTGACAAAGCGACTTACTTGGCAAATCACAAAAAAACTGGGCTGTGGCCTTGGACCCAGCTGTCAGCCTCTCCACGTCTGATTACTCTTCCGATGGAAGTCGGTCGTTGACCACATTGACCACATCGCGCCGAGAGCATCAAGGCGGTGGACGACGGCGAGGCCTAGGAAGGGGACGACGAGGAGCCGGGGAAGACGCGGCAGTGGATGCCCACACGGAGAGGAGAGAATCTGAGGTTCACTTTGGTTGCGGCGTGAGAGGCTCTTGTCGCCCTTGAGAATAACAGGGGTGTGGGTGAGTAGAGGGATACCCTGGGCCAGCGGTGGGAGTAGTAGGGGGCGGTGAGGCCTCTGCGGCATCACAGCCGGCCACGAGAGGCAGGAGCACGCGGCACGACCGGCGCTGCTTTGGGCGGCTGGAGCAAGAACACCAGAGGCTGAAGAAGCACCATGGCCTTTGGATGGACATCGTACGGTCACTGGAGCTAGAATCGTTCATATTGACTAAGTTGACAAAGCCCTCCGTCCTCGTCAACTTAGTAGGCCCTAAGTCAGCCACCCACTATGATGGGTCCCGGCTAGCGGGGGCTATTCATTTTTGGTGCGTAATAAGGAGGCACTTCCTTGCTTGCGAAGATATAGCTGGTGGGTCCGACACAGCCGTGAGGGAGGGGGCATTTTTTCGCGAAATCTGAAGCCCTTCCCACGATTACGGTGCGTCTGATGCGTAATAAGGAGGAACTTTCCTTGCGTGCGACCATGGACCTCGTCGGTCCCAGCCATCAGGCTCTCCACGTACAGTCCTCTTCCGATGACTCTCGTATGTTGACCATGCCGTGCCGAGCGCACCGAGGTGGTGGACGACGGCAAGGCCCCAGACTGGAACGACCCGGAGATGGGGAAGACGCGGTAGTGGAGTCGCAGACGGAGAGGAGTGGGAAACTTGACTGGTTCGGGTGCGGGGTGGGCCTACACTCGGCAAAGAATAACAGGAGGTGCGGAGTGGAGGGATGGCCTGGCCGTCGGCGGGGTAGTGTTTCGCTGAGGAGCGCAAAACAACGCTGCTGGACGCCGAAGGCTGGAGCAGGCGGTTCCGGCAGCGCTGGGGGAAGAAGACGAGAGATTGAAGAAGAATGTCGGCCGTTGGATGTAAATCCAACGCCTTCTTAGGCTTCGACCTACTGGCCCACATGTGAGCCAGTCCATTTGTTTTTTAGTCCATTTGGTGGGCTAGGTGAAACAATGATGTAGCATCTATGTAGCCCGTTTAAATCCCATTTGCATTTTTCTCGAAATCCATGGACTTGTGGGCTGGGTGAAAATATCATGTTGGTCTAGACGGAGAAATGTTATAAAAACGTAAACACATAATTGCACGTCAGTAAAATCTTTGCAAGCTTATGTACGCAATCACTAGGAGTTAACTTGGCAAGTTATATATAAATAATAATAATTATTATTTTGTAAGAACTTTCAACTTACGAAATAAAATATCATTTTAATTTGATGGGTTAATAGTACGTGGGGTATTATTATTTTTTAGGCTAGACGTGGGACAGTTGAGTTGGTTCTAGGGGTAAGTACTGGGAGAAAACTCAGTTTACATCGATAAAGAAAGTGGGAGAAAATTCAGTGACCTGCTGGGTCCACCTGAGGAGAGGAATATGTTGGGAGGAAGGAGATTCAAAGCACGACAGCCGAGTGAACTAGTTTTTTTTACGGACAAGTGAACTAGTTTACATACATTAGCAAATAGCCACTAAAAAAATCAATCAGGTTAATGGATTCTTAAAAGAAATATTTCGGACAAAACAGATAATTACGACACATAGGCTAAGCATGAAACACTCAGATGATAAAGGTGCTTATAAACAGATAAAGTACAACATCTAGACCTTCCTGGCACGCTTGATCATGACGCTGCGGCTTTCCGTGTACTCGTCGATTCACGGAAGCGGAACCGCCCTCATGTCCAAGATCTGCTGTACATGTCGTAGCATGCGTATGCGTCCTTGGTCGCGTAGGTTATGTAGGCTAGATTCGGAGGTACCTCCCACGTGTTCAGGTCGTCTTCTTTCATGTTGGCGTGTCGGTCGATGATGGTCTCGGTGAGGTCAACCACGGAGTCCTTCTCCTGCCCGTTCGATGATCTTGTATTGCTTCGGATGTCGACAAGCTTGTTGCACCGGATGGCGAATCGTCGCGTTCTTCCTTCTCTCCACCATAAGCGAAGGTGCGGTCGGCTGCCGATGAAACGGGCGAATGCTCGAGAACTGGTGCAGCCATAGGACTGAGGCGGCGAGAGCTTCACCGAGTCCGTATCGTTGGTGTACATCACATTCAACTTGGTGCAGCCATAGGACTGAGCAATGAACTAACTCCTTGGTGAAGTCCATATCCAGCGAGCTCACCCCTCGGATCGCCATTGGAGTCTCTTGAGCATGGTTAATAGTATAGCCATGCTGGCTATAAGCCGGTCTCATGTCATCTACAGCCCATCTTATAGTCAACATGTACAATAGTAGATCAAAAGAGTGTACTATTTGTTTATTATGTGGCCCACCTTTCCTTCTCACAAAGTGCCTAGGAGCACGTGCTAGAGCTGGCTCTTCATGAAGAGCCCGCTTACCTTCTCTCTCCTCTTATCTTTCCTCCAACTAAGCAGAAATATACTAGTTTATGCCTTATAGCCCGCTGACTCAGCTCTATCGTACTTGCTCTTCGAGTGAATGAGTGTGTAGGCGGCGGCAGCAGTTCGTTTTTCAGATCTTGGGGAACTGGATTCAACGATGGTGAGTGTGTACTGAGCGACAACAGTTACTACCCTCGCTCGTCCGCTGCACGCCCGACAGAAGATGCACCCTCGGCGCATTCAAAGCGCCTCCATTAAGAAACCTACTCGACCACACGTCGGTTCACGGCGGGTCTGTTAATCTTGTAATAATAGGAGTTAGTGGTCACTTTACTTAAATTTAATTAGCTTTAATAGAAATTTATACTTAAAACAAGCAATGCATTGGCTCGTTCTATCAGTACCACGGGATCAACATGCACAACAATTCGAATTATTATTCTCAGGATGCACACGATCAACACATTTGTCGCACTTTCACAAAGATAATACTACCAAGTTTGAATTGTTTGTTATGGTTGCTGTCCTCTGCATCATCATGCCGTGTTTCCCAGCTTGCAAGATTCAGAACCAACAAATAAGATCCAAATAATAAGTACAACAAAGATGCCTACACATCTCATTGATTCCCAGCTTGCAAGATTCAGAACCAACAAATAAGATCCAAATAATAAGTACAAAAAAGATGCCTACACGTCTCATTGATTCCCAACTTGCAAGATTCAGAACCAACAAATAAGATTCAAATAATAAGTACAACAAAGATGCCTACACATCTCATCGATTCCCGACTTGCAAGATTCGTAACCAACCCATTAGAGCCTTTTGATAAAGTGAATATCGGGATTAAATCCATCTTGGCTAGCCATGTCATACAATCGAAGAACTTGGCGAATGCTCTTGACCGTCACAACATCTGTAGTAGAGTATTCCTGTTTGCACAACATGTTTGCATAGCACAAACAAGGAGACAGGAGAGCATGATTTCGCTTTAGTTGAACCATTTTGTGCAGTTCCACCAAAATTGAGAGATGTTGCTCTTGACCGTCACAAGGAGACAGGAGATCATGGTTTCACTTTAGTTTAACCATTTTGTGCAGTTCCACCAAAATTGAGAGATGTTGCCCACGTGAAATTTTAGTTGAACTGCACAAGACACTCATTCCAAAAAAACATGTTTTGTGCAGTTCACCAAAAGGTCACAATAGCAACAAGGTGAAATGGATATCCCTATCTGCACAAAATGATAGAAAGTAAACGGTTGCTGGTCAATAAGAATATATGAAACATATACAAAATGAAAAGAAGCATCTTAATTATGTTCATGGCAATCACGCAAGGACAGTAGAAATTTTAAAACGTCAGCAATGCTTCATGTTACCAGAAGCATTACGATCAACAATGAGATTCCTCGGATATGGGATTACTTTAATGGTGGCATTGCTTGTTTACGGAACCACGATAAATCAACAGCAGCTAAAGAGTTGGTTTAAGGGCATGGGACCATGGGGACACCAGGACACTCAAAGCGTAAAGGAGCAACTTACTTATCATCTTTGGGGAAAACAGAAGGAGTGCCATTTGTAACACAGTTTAATTGCATCTTATCACTGGAGGCATTAGATTAACAATAAAACTGGTTAGACATGTCCCTAAGGTAACAGTGTGATCGCTTCATTTTACATGCGCCCTTACAACAAAAGGTTGGTTTACCCGCAAAAAAAACAGCAAAAGGTTGGTATAAGGACATGCGACACATGCATCAGCACAATGTACCTACAAGGAGGCATAAAGTGGTGATGCCGAGCTTGTTCACGCTATGTGAGGGCAGCAAACCTAATCCTGGAGACCTTTTACTATGTGAGGGCAGCAAATCTAATCTTGGAGGCCTTTTACTATGTGAGGGCCGCAAATCTAATCCTGAGACCTTTTACTATGTGAGGGCAGCAAATCTAATCACGAGACCTTTTACTATGTGAGGGCAGCAAATCTAATCCACGAGACCTTTTACTATGTGAGGGCAGCAAATCTAATCCTGGAGACGTTTTACTATGTGATGGCAGCAAATCTAATCCTGGACATACTCTGTTGACTTGTCCACCAGCCGCCACCTTCTATCCTTTTTTCAACCAATAATAGATCTATTCCTTATCCACTTTGTACCGCGTTTTCCCATTATTTCCCTTTTCAACCAAGAGAACGGTTGGGTATCCGGTCTCTACTACTTTTACCATATTATTTCCTCTTTGAATCAAGTCCTAGATTCATGCTACAACTTTCCCCTTTCTTCGTTGTTTGAACAAAGCCCTAGATTCAATGCATGAAGTAGCTTTACCTCTAATAATACTAACAATTTAGGTGGCTTTGGAAGAGCTGATGGGAGTAGAAAAAGATGCACATGCAGACACGTGGGAGGCTGAGGCGATAGAGCAAGGCCGCTTTCGAAGAACGTATACCGAGGGTCGCCGGGATGTCGGCGTGGCAGGTCGAGCTATGGACAATACGGTAGGGAGGAAGAAGGGTCGGAGGACCTCCCGAGCAGCTGCCATGTCGGAGAGAATGGCACAGGCGATGGATCGGGCCCCTCTGGCAGTGTGGGTTTCCTCCTCGTGGCGATGACCACGTGAACGATGCACCTTTTAGTCCTCTACACACACCGTCCAGAAGGATCCGGCGGATCTGTGACCAGCCCGGAGAGAAAATGTCGCTATGGCTGTCTTGTTTATATCTGGAGAGGATGAGAGAATGAAGAGAGCAACCCAAGTAAAGCAAGCGCTCAGGCCCCTGCGTCCATATATAGTGGAGTGATTATCTTCTTTCTCTCCACAACAAGCGTTTCAATTTGTGTATGTGGCATTAAAGAAAAGAAACTCTCTATTTAAGGTTACTACTCTACGACTCCTACTTACTACTACTACTACAGTACCACCTCCGTCCTGGTTTATAGGTCCCTTTTATAGTTTGTGCCAAATTTTGACTAAAGATTTAACTTACAAAATGTTAATGCATGGCAAGAAAAATTATCTCATTGGATTCGTATTTGAACATAGTTTTGAAAAATATAATGTTTGGTGACATGCGTGAACATTTTCTTAGTTTAATCTATGGTCAAAATTTGGCACGAAATACAATGGGGACCAATAAACCCGACGTAGGTAGTATTGTTCACTTGTGCTCCCGCCCCTCCATTCATTGAACAACCCCACGGGTGAATAAACATACAGATGAAATCTTGTATTTATATAGAAACGAACAAGCTCGAACTATTTTAGCGTAGTTAAAAGTTGAGGCGGGGCTTTTCCCAGCACTACGCAGCAGTTTTTGGGTAGGCGGTTTGTGAGAGGCGAGGAGGGTGAGCGAGTGGGGCTGTGCGATTTGTGGCGATTCTTCTTTGGAAAGACTTGTGATATGACCACTCCTTTGTAGTCATGAATTACTAAGCGCTCGACCGGGTGATGCCCCCTTCCGCTTTGGCGCTCTAATCTGGTGCATGACACGTCGACCGGATCTTTGGCTCTCCCACATGTTGGAGTATTAAGAAGGAGCAAAGAATGATGCGGTATATACTAGTACTATACTACTCCCTCCGTTCCTAAATATAAGTCTTTGGAGAGATTTCACTATGGACCACATCCGGAGAAAAATAAGTGAATATACACATAAAATGCATCTATATACATCCGTATGTGGTCCACAATGAAATATCTACGAAGACTTATATTTAGGAACGAAGGGAGTACTACTCAGGTCGGAGGAGTGAGAACCACGCCAACCAGTGAACTGGCCGAACCCACGGTAGCCCAGTGAACCCGCAGTAGAAAACAATAATGTGGTGATATGGCCATAAAAAACAATGTGCTACGGTCCACACTGTACCATGTACAGTAACCCTCCTCTTTGTTTGGATCCCTGAGTTAGAGCTAGTTTGGGTTGAAATAGCCTCAAATTATCGAAACAAGAGGGGTTAGTTTGAGCTAGTTTGCTCTAACCCAGCTAAAAAAACTAGCCCGGTGGACAGGTTCTAATTGGGTTAGTTATCCTGGGCCCACTAAAAGAGAACTAAAAAATCTCACTGGCACCAGATCGCTCCCTAAAAAATCTCACACGCCCGCACTGCATCGCCCTCTTGCACGACTCCTCTCTGATCCCCATAGGGCCGCCCGCCCAAGCGCCGCTTGCCCTCTCTCTCCTCCGGCCGCCCTCTCCTTTCGGCCTCCGCCGGCCTACTCCGGCTGCCCTCTCCCTCCGACCTTCGAAGGTCGCCCCGCTCCCCCTTCACCAGTCGTTTTTCTCCCTCTGTCGTGCGCGGCGGCGGCGCATCTACCAGGGAGGTCGCGAGAGGGGTGAGTTTGTTCGTTCCTTCTCTGTCTCACGACCATATCATTGATCTTGCTTGCTCTAGCGCTAATTCTAATTTGGAAAAGTAGATCCTGATCAAACTTGCTATAGATTTGTGGTGCACGCATGGAATTGTTTGATGCTGCTTGAGGAGGTAATAAATCTTTCAAGAGGCCCAAAGATTCAGGTCACCTTTCTAAGTATTTCAATTTTAGGCTTGCATTATTTGTAGAGGCCCAAAGATTCAGTTCACCTTTCTTGGTATTTCAATTTCAGGCTTGCATTGTTTCTAGAGGCCCAAAGATTCAGTTCACCTTTCTAGGCATTTCATTTTTAGGCTTGCATTATTTCTAGAGGCCCAAAGATTCAGTTCACCTTTCTAGGTATTTCAGTTTCTAGCTTGCATTATTTCTAGAGGCCCAAAGATTCAGTTCACCTTTCTAGGTATTTAAGTTTTAGGCTTGCATTATTTCTAGAGGCCCTAAGATTCAGTTCACCTTTCTAGGTATTTCAGTTTCAGGCTTCCATTATTTCTAGAGGCCCAAAGATTCAGTTCACATTTCTAGGTATTTTAGTTACAGGCTTTCATTATTTATAGAGGCCCAAAGATTAAGTTCGATCGTGACAGCGGCCCTGCTACCCATGCCGGTGTCGAGCCTCAACTTCATGAGGGCCGGCGTCGGGAGGTTCGAGGGCTTGGGCTCTACGGAGCCTTCCTCCAGAGCGACGATGGCGAGCTCCTCCCTTGCTGCGTGAGGGGCTCCGGGCTCCCTCCCTATCATGAACAACTTCCATGATGAGTTAGCTCATTCTTTGTTTCATGAAGTGTTTTTTATTTTGTGAAGCTTGATTGACGACTTGTATGTTTAAGTGGGATATCTCATTTGTATGGACAAAGTAAAAATTATCATGTTTTGCATGCTTGATTGTATAGATGGTTCGTTTATGTGAACTGTGAGCGGGAGGAGGCCACAGAAGAGCCGGACACACCAAGAGGGTGCTTGGATCCAAGGGACTTATTTTAGTCTGACTAAAAATAGGGTCCAAAGTAGTCAAATGATTGAGATAGAGCATTTATTGTCAATCTAACCCTGCCATCCATACACCTCTTTGGTTTAGAGTTAGTTCAGGTTAGAATCTAACTCTAACCTCTAAGCGAGTTAGAGTTCTCCTCGTCTCGATTCATCGCCATCATACTTTCCCCATTCCTGTGTTTTCGATGTCCGTGAATAAAAGAGGCCCTTTTTTTTCGGGAAAAATCAAAGAGGCCCTTAGACTGGTTTAGGTCCGGTCATTTTTGATAAACGTGTTATGTCCAAAATTTAATGAACGTGCTCCAGTTTCCATGAAAATAATCCGATTTCATGTAGTAATTCATTGATTTATTTATGCTTCTGCGGGGGGTTTGCATGTAATTCGTGAGGTCTGAAATGTAAAGTACCCCGGCATATGCTCCGAGTCGTGCATGCACTACGACCCAGATGCTCTATGTCCCACATGTCGGCGAATGGGAGCACGTGGAAATAGCCTAGGAGTACATATAGGAGGATAAATGCGTGAAAAATATGTACTGCGAAGCGTAGCCGCACTTCGAAAAGTAGACCTAAAGTGATGACAACTATAGGTCGCACACACCCAACTAGTGGTACTAGACATACGACTAATTTTTCCTCAAAAAAAAGAGGCACGAGTGCTCAGTACTCCTATTCTATAAACACAAGTCCCATCTGACAACAGCGTTCGTGCTACAGCTAGCCCTCCTCCCTCGTTTCTCTCTTCTAACTCTAAACTAGGCCGACGCCCGGTGGGTGGGGTGTGTTTGCTCAACTGCGGCCCCACCTCACGATTGAAAAGCGTTACGACTGGAATAAAAAATGCCATATACTCCCTCCGTTCATAAATATAAGCCTTTTTAGATACTACTTCAAATGGAATACAACATACAGATGTATGAAGACATAGTTTAGAGTGTAGATTCACTCATTTTGCTCCGTATGTAGTAGTCACTTGCTGGAATCTTTAGAAAGACTTATATTTGGGAACGGAGGGAGTACTATACTAATAAAACATTAAGGCCATGAGGCGATGCATTGCTGGTTACAGGAGGCAAGAAGAAGAGATGCATCCATTGACGACGTCCGCCTCCTCGACTCAGGGCGCCGGCCCACCGAACGGCGTCTAAGTAGCAGCAGCTTTCGTGGCCAGGTCGACGTGCTTCTGAACAATGGCGTCCAAAGATTCTAGCCGCTGGAAGAAGGCCAACGTCTTTCTGTCCTCGCTTGCCTTGTAGTGGCCTATGTAGACGATTTCCTTGTAGACGTGGATGTGCAGGTCGACGGTTTCTTGCATGGTGAGGCGCTGTGCGGCGAGCGCGGCCTCGAGATGCACATTCTTCGTCACGACCTCCGGCACCTGCAGGGCCACCAAGGCTTGAAAGAGTTCGTCACCATGTAGGCCGATGAGGGTGGCAGGCAATGAGGAGCACAGGCGCTGGTAGCGAGCAAGATCTGGCAAGGTCGTCCCGCGCTTCTTGGCGGTGAACTTGCGGATGGAGTGGACCATCATGTCGTCCATGCGAGAGGCTAAGCCGGCGTCGGCGAGGGCTACGATACTGCGGTCGCCCGACACCGTGTGGAAGCAGCTCTTGTGATCTTTGGGCCGCATGCGGCGCCTTGGATGATTTGGCACGACCATTGCCGCTCGCGTCCATCGCCTCCATAGGTGCTTGTGGCTTCTGGTCACTTGGTCTTGGATTGGAGTGAGCAGTGTTGCGCAGAGACTTGGGAGTAGATGGATTGGAGTGGTGGGGCGCCTTTATTATACGAGAGTCCAAACTCTGTTGCATTCACATCGTGCTGGCTCTAGTCTGCTTCTCAAATTAACTCCCTTTGCATGGAATTGAGGATGGACCGTTCAACGTCTTGGGAACCGCTACCCTCTTCCTCCTTGGCATTCAAGCACCTATGGACCTGTCGACGACAAGGTGCCTATGGCGACTTCATAAATTTCAAGATGATAGTGCCGTGCGTGTGTGCGTTCATAGGGGTGAGTGTATGTGCGTGTATATGAGCACTTGCGTCTGTACTGTGTCAAAAAAACAACGTAAATGCGTGTCAAAAAGAGACTAGTCAGTATACTCAATATTGTGCACCTCGGAGAGGAAAACTATAGAACTAAATGCGTATTTATTTACGGTGCAGATTCACTCATTTTGCTCCATATGTACTCCATCTCGGTGTAGTCTAGTCAGTTGTTGAAATATCTAGAAGGGCAAATACTCCTTCTCGGTTTACGAGGCTATACTAGCAAGTAGTTATGCGTACTAGTACAATAGTGGGCTCACATAGCAATTTTGTCTCATGCAAGAGCACGGCTATATCGTGCTCAATGTTACAAATCGCAACGTTCGGTTTGCGCTTGGCTCTTCGCCTCTTGAGAAGGCGAACAATGATGTTACTACTACTACTTCTACGATTATCGAATCCACTGCTGCATGTCCGTCCACATGGCGAGATGGATAGCTTGTTGTGGAAGTACTACTACTAAGCAAAGCTCGTCCTCGTTCACGAGCAACGCATGGGCGAGGGAGAAGGCGACGTAGTAAAATCAAGCTTCTCCTCGTTCTACGAGTTGACGCGACACATCATAGCATTGGCCCCACATGCTTGCCTCTAAACTTATTTGAAAGACCCGATGTACAATATATTTGCTGCAACCTCTAACATTTACCCACCACAAATTAAAATATATGTGGCCGTATGCATCGTTACGATGCAGAGGCCGAAATCCCCTTTAAAAAAACAAATTAAAATATATATTCCTGTCTTGACTAGATGAGCGTGCAAAATACAATCACCAGGGTGACAGGTAGGGCCTGAAGACTATTTTAATTTAAAAAAAAAACTTCGAGAGGGCCACATAGCATGGAGCCGACCCCAACGATTTTAAGCTTACAGGCACGGTACACGCTATCTAGACTACTCTACACATGAAACTGCCACACGAGCGTCCGGGCTGCGCTTGGCTCTTCGCCTCTTGGGAAGTCGAACAATGATGGTGTACTACTGCCTTTGGAGGAGTACTGATGCAGCTTCGGCCATCCGCACCGATTGAACTGCTGCATGTCCACGGCGTGCGAGGGAGAGCGTGTAGCGAAAGCTTCTCCTAGTCTTGCCAGCCACCACGCTCATGGGCGAGGGAGGGACGCTCCTGTCTTTGCGTGTATGACAGGTGGGCCCGACAAGTGTGTGGCCAACCTGTCATACAACCAAAGGCAGGTGCAGTTAAGTCGCGAGGGAGATGATAATCAAACTTCTCGTTGATGTACGAGTTGACGCGACACATCAAAGCACTGCACTCGATATATTTCAATAATTTGCGTTTACCAATGCATTAATTACAATGCATTCATGCATGCCGTGACTCTTCTTTTGATAGTACTTGCATGTGTTGATTTAATGCACCTTGAAGGATGGTTGTGCACGAGGAGGGCGAGATCATGCAGACCGAACAGGAACAGGACCCGACGATGGAGCTCTCTAAGGTCTCGATGGACCTCACCGTGCTCCACTGCCCCTTGTGGCTCCGCCCCTTGACGCCTCCAGTGTATGTGGTTCGAATACACCTTGTCCGTTCGGCTGATTGAGCAAGGTGCAGGTTTCTTGATTGATATCTTTGTTGGGTTGATTTCTGCGGTGCAAGGGAGGGCACATCTGCCTGGACTGCCGCTGCGTAGCGCCGGAACCATGGCGGTGCGAAGTGCAGCGCGGTGGTGGCTTCGGCGTGCGGAACACGGCAGTGGACTCCGTCCTTTCATCGGTGAGGGTGGAGTGCCCGCACGAAGGTTGTGGGCTCTACGTCACTTACCACAAGCTCGCCGATCACCAGAGCGTGTGTCCGCTCGCGCCCTACAAATTCCTCGTGCTCGTCTACGGCTACGAAGGCCAGCCGCTCTACCACCACATCAGCACCGCACATCCCATGCCCGTGCGCACGGGATCCGATGCGGCAAGGTGCTCCGGTACAAAGTGCCCTTTGCCGAACCCACGGCTCTTGTTGTTCGCGGAGGAGGACCGCCGCGCGTTTTTCTTGGTCGGCGGCGTGCTCGACATCGGCGCGCCTATCACCGTGTCGGTCGTCTGCATCAGAGCAGGGGCGTCCCCACTGCCGCACCACTTGGCCAAGCTATGGGAGAACGGCCCGCCGGGGGAGCCCAAAGGCACGACCGACGCTGTCAAGGTGGAAATGGAGGTGACAAGCAGCAAGGATCCCGGCGACGTCGACGTGCAGGAGCTGACCTTCTTGACAGTTCCGCCCAAGCTGCTGGCCGGGGCTAAGCTTGTGTCCCTCCACATTCAGATTGACAATGTCGGGGGTTGGGTGCGACATATGCCAAAGGATGGCTTATCATGGTGGGGGCGAGAAGAACGTCGCCGGTGCCTGGAAACGGGATGAGGCAATGGCATGCACGCCGGCGGATCTTACCCAGCTTCAGGGCTCTCCGTGGAGATAATACCCCTACTGCTGCTCTGCGGGGTCTCCGCATGATCACTATGGCAAAGTGGGTACAAGGTTGCTCCTTGAGCTGTTTGGGGTGAGGAAGGAGAAGGGCACGGCTAGCTCTTCTCTTCCCTCTATGTGTGTCTAAACCTGTTAGGGTCCAACCTCTTGCATGGGTGCCCCGGGGGGCTTATATAGGCCTACCCCCCGGGGGTACAATGGTAATCTGGCTGGGCGCGGGTCCCAGCCGTCTGTCTCTCAAGTCACCGTCTTCTCCGCCATTCTTTGGGCCCGCCGACTAGTGCGCCCCACGACGGGCCCAGTATGGGGCCGACAGGCCTTGTCCGCCGCGGCGGGTCTTGCCGGCTGCGGATTACTGTAGCCGCGCCTCTAATGACGCTGGCTTGGTCATGGGGTCATGGCAACAGTGCCGCCGCCTGACGGGCGATCACTGTTGCCATTCCCTGTTTTGTCTGGTTAATGGCGTGCGGGGCCCATGGGAGGGGCCGGCCGACTCCTGGAGGCCGACTCCCTACGGGTCCGGCTTGTGGCGCTTTCGCCGTCTTCTGTCGGCGGGTCCCGCCGTCTCTGGGTCGTACAGACAGGCCGTCGTGGGCCCAGGGCGCCGCCCATGGGGCTGATGTCAGGGCCGGCATGGCAACAATGCCGCGCCGGATGGAGACCTCCGTCGATGCTGGCGCCCGTGGCCATGCTCGCCGTGAACGCTGGCGAGGATGGGCGGCGGCGGCCGCACCCCATCCCGTCCGTTGTTGCGTAGGTAGGAGGTGGTGGGAGTCACGGGCCGACTCCCCATAGCCGGCTTCTCTGGAAGCCGCCAGTTGGGAGTCGGCTTATCTCGAAGCCGTCTCTGGGTCTCGGCCGTGAGGCGGTCGGCGGCTCTGCCACCGACTCTCGGCGGCTCTTCGTCTTGGGGTCTTGAGGCGCAACCTGCCCGATGTTTTGAAAGGTCCGGGGCTCGGTATTTCCTACCCGTGGCCCAATACTCCGACACTAGTCCCCGAAGCTGGTGGGGCGTCTAGGGCGACAGGTCAAGGAGCCTCAATAGTTTCATCCTTCTGGTGGTGGAATCTGGGCCTTGCTCGCCTTCTTCCTCCAGGCCGACTAGCTGGAGCCGGACTCGCAGAAGGCCGTCTTGCCCCTTGGAGAGTTTTGAAAGTCGTAGCGAGGAACTGGCGTGCGATAAGTTTCTGGCGGCGGCCCGTTCGGGCCGTCGCGTGGCATACGCGGCGAGTCGATCGCCCCACCCATGCGCGTGACGAGACAGGCCTGTCAGGCGGGACCCGCCACTACCGCGCCTCGGCACGCGAACGGATCCGTTGTGGCCGTGCGGGCGGTTGGGGTTCCCACGTTGTTACTACGCGCAGTAACTTCGTGGGTCAAATCATGGGGGCTTGGGGTCCTGGGCGCAGTTAATCCCACGCCCGCCCCATCGGCTTCTCAGCCCATGAGCCTATAAGTAGGCGGGAGGAGGGGGGCGGCGAAGCACGCGCACCCATCTCCCCGCTTCCCCCGCTTCCTCTTGCTTCTTCTTCCTCTTGCCGCCGCCGCGCCGAACCACGCCACGCCGCAACGATGACCTCTTCCTCCGCCGCTGCACCTCCAGCCACACGCTCCGGAGTGTGGGACGGCTCCGAGGTGGACGACGACCACATCAAATTCCTCCGCCAGACGTGCTGCATCCCCGGCAAGAGCCTAGTGCGGACCCGCGCCGCGCCGGCGGGTGAAATAACACCGGCGCCGGAGGAGGGCGAGCGGGTCGTATTCCGCTCGCACCTCATGCGCGGCCTAGGGCTGCCGGCGAGCGGCTTCTTCCGCGCCTTCTTGGAGTTCCACAGGCTCCAGCCGCACCACTTCACTACGAATACGGTGGTGCTGCTGGCTGCCTTCGCCGCCTTGTGCGAAGGCTTCCTCGGCGTTCTCCCCACCATCGAGCTGTGGGGAATTCTTCGATCAAGCTCGGCACGCACGTCGCCGGCGTGCCGGCTCTGTGCGGCACCTTCATCGCGATGCGGAGACCGGTAGCCGACAACCCGTTTCCCACGATTTCGCTGATCAAGTCGGTGAAGATGTGGCAGCGATCCTACTTCTATGTGAAGAACGTCGCTCCGTATATGCATCGGGTCAATCTGCCGCCTCTGAAGCCGGGCGTCTTGGCGGGAGGCTCCCTAGCTTGTCCCACCGTGCCAGGACGCTGACTCCTACTGGCGCCGCCACTGTCGCGCGACTCCGAGTGCTGACGCAGTCGGAGGGCTTGACCGGGGCCGACCTGCTGGCCGCCTTCGTGGCGCGCCGAGTCCTTCCGCTCCAAGGCCGACCTCATCTGATCTGTCAGATGAGCGGCCACCGGGACCCCAGTCGGCTGTGCTCCAAGGACATGCCCCATGCGGAGGTGGCGGACACGGTGAACTACATGGCGAACTGCAATCTCACGGCGGATTGACAGTTCGGCCAGGAGCCGTACTCGCACGGCAACCCCCCGCCTGTGGTAAGTCGTCTCTCTTCCTCTTCTGTTTTCCTTTTCAGCCGAATCCGACCTCTGATCTTCTTTGGTTTTTTTCGAATTAGAACCCCCTCATGCAGCCCTCAGCCGGCACCACGGGGCCAGCCCGTGAGTTCGTCCCCGACCGGGCGGAGAGCGATGTCGACGACCCTGACTTGGGGGCGGCGGCGATGGAGGCCGACGCCGAAGGAGGAGGAGGAGGGGCTGACGACTTCAGGCCCTCGGCTACCTTCGCCGACTGGCCTAAAGATGACGGCGAGGGGGAAGTCGTCCCACGCCGCCAACCGAAGGTCGGCTAGCCGAGCGCGAGTTCCTCCTCCAGCTTGGGTGGTCGAGGCGGCGCGAAGAAGCGCCGGGCCGGGCCGAGCTTGCTTGGCGGCCGGTCGAAGAAGTTTAAGGGGACGGCCGCCGCGACCAAGCGGGAGGAGGCGGTCGCAAAGGCTAACCGCTTCCGCAAGGAAGTGAAAAAGCCGCCACTGGTCTCCGCGTAAGTGCTTCTGCTTTTGCCTTGTTTTCTTCTGGTGAATCTTGTCCAAATCTTTTACACGTATTCTTCGCATCAGGGCTCCCCTTACTTTAGAGAGGGTCGCCGCCGCCGACGTCATGGGGTCAGCAGAGACGTCCACCACTAATCGGCGGATTGACCCCGCCGCCGACCTTTGGGAGGCGACGGAGCGGAACGCGCAGGAGAAGCGCGACGAGGAGGAGGCCGCCTGTCTGGAGAAGGCGGAGGCTGAGAAGGCGGCGGCCTCTGCCCAGCGGAAGCTGGATGAGGCCGAAGCCGCCGTTGCGGCGAAGAAGCGAGCCGAGGAGGCTGCACGCCTCCAATCGGCATTGCTCGTCACCCCGCTGAGCTCCGCGCCGCCGCCCCCGGAGTTCACGGGGCAGACTGAGGGAGCCGGCGGCGAGCACCCCATCATGGAGAAGGAAGGCGGCGAGGCCTCCATGTCGGGCTCGGCCGTGCCACCACCGCCGCCTCCGCCACCATCTGGGAGCGCGCGAGGTAAACAGCAGGCGGACCCGCCGGTGCCGCCGACTGAAGACGAGGCCATGGCGAAGCTGCTCCTTCAAGTCGCCTCGCCAGCGCGCCGTCGTCTTGAGAAGGCGACTTCGGTGCCACGCCCTTGAGATCGGGCGCCGCCACTGGCTATCCCAGACGCCGAGGCGACAAGCGCCGCGCCCGTTGGGTGGGTGCGAGGAGGCGACACAGGCCCGCTGAACCAGGCGCTTCTGGACATTCAGGCGAAGCTGCGAGCCGAGGGCGACGCCATCTAGAACTACACCAAGGCGCACCTGGCGTCGCGAACCGCCGTTCGGGTTTGTTTTCTTCTTTGAGTTTTTTCTTGTTCTTCTCTGTGGGGGCACGCCAGCGCACCCACTGGGTGTAGTCCCCGAGTTTCGGGCCGGTAGCGGTGCCTCGAACTCCATCTGATGAATTCCACATATTTACCTTTGTCTGAAATGCTTATCACAGGAGTATCACAACCTCCGCGTCACTGCCTTCAACCGCAATGTTGAGGAGCTGGGCAAGCGGACCGCCGACTTGTCGAGGAGCCGGGGTGAGTCTTCTTTCTTCTTCGCGGCGCACCATGGTCAGTAGTCCCCGAGATTCGGGCCGATCACGAGCGCCGGGCCGGATCTTCCCAGCGACACTCTTAGTTGACGAATTTAACGTCCTTTTTCTTTTTATTCTTCAGAGGCCAACGCCACTCTCCGACGGCAGCTGGGTGCAGCCGACACCGCCTTGCGTGCCAAGGGGGAGGAGTGCAAGCAAACTTCGCCCATGAGCGACCTGCTGGCTACGCAGCTGGCGGAGCAAAGGGAGCTGCTTAAGAAGGCGCAAGACGAGGCGGAGAAGAAAGAGGCTGCTCTCCTGGCCGAGTTCGAAAGCGAGCGCTCCTCCTGGACCGACAAGGAGGCACAACTGACCTCCGGCTTCCATGAAATCGAGGACATCGTCGACGGTGAGTTTCTTTACTTTCCTTCTTTGAGCCCGACTATAGGTCGGGCTGACTCTGGTTTCTTGACTTGCTTCTTTTTCGTCTTGGCAGACTTCTTCCCCGCCACACGCAGCGCCAATCAAGCCATCGAGGCTGATCGCGAGGCGCCGGAGGGCAAATGGTGCGGAGATCGCTGCCAACGCCTCAACCCTTGACGAGCAGCTTCTGAGCATCGAGGCTCGTCTGCGGCCGGCGCATCGGATGCTGCGCCGGCTTCAACGTGTCGGCGCTCAGGGGATCGCTGCCTTATGGCCAGACATGCCGGTTCTGCGCACTCCCAGTCGGACCGCCGACTGGCTGGAGGTCGCGGCTGGCCGTCTTGAGGCCTGGAAGGGTTCCTCGGGCCGGGCTGGAGTGCGCCGGGCCTTGGAATTCGTCAAGGCGTGGTATCCAGGGCTGGATCTGGACCGGCTGGCTGCGTTCCGGTCAGAGGCCCAGGCAGAGCTGCTCGCTGCGGAAGACGCCCTCGTCGAGCGTGCGGCGGTGATCGCCGACTACACGGACACCAACTTCTTCGTCCCTGAGCGGGCTGAGGACGGCGGGGAGGCGCCGCCGGAGTGGTTCGGGATGAACCCAGATTATGACGAGGACTCGGCGGAGGTGATCGGCTCCAGCGCCGAGGAGGAAGGCGAGGCAGAGGACGGAGGTGAGACGGAGGCGCCAGAAGACGGAGCGGGCGACCAGCCTCAGCTTGACCGCGCCTCAAAGAACGAGCAGGCCGATCACGGCCCGGGCCACGGAGATGATCAAGCCGAGATCGCCCAGCCCGGCCGCCCGGCGCCGACACCGTCGCCTCCGGCCCTCCAAACCCGTCTGCCGCTTCCTAGGCTGCCGTCTTGCCTTTATTTTATCTGCTTTGATAGTCTTTGAAAAACTTGTTAATTCGCACAATTCCACCCGCGGGGTATATTTTGAACTTCTGCACGAATATTCGGCCAAGGGCCTATGCTGTGTAAATATTATCCTAATTCTATGTTTCCTTGCTCATTGCTCCTATGGCTTTTTCCTTTGCCGCCTTCCCTTAGTCGCCGCCTTGCCAGTCGGACAACCGCTCTGCCAATTTGCCGCTTGGATCAAGTGCTTGGCTACTCTTGGGAAGGAAAGTACTTGGCCATTTTTTAGAGTCTTTTTAACAAGTTGGATAGAAAGCGGCAAGCCGACTACTCAAGAGTCGGTTTTGCGAAGAGATGCTGGAAGCCGGCTTAAGCTATGTTTATGCTTTGGGTCCTTAGCCATTTTTCATGTGGGCGCCCATTCTTCCTTACTCCTGCCCACCAAACAATCGCTCTACGAGCTGCGTCTTCTGACAGGAGACGGCTTACGTGTTGGGGAACGTAGTAATTTCAAAAAATTTCCTACGCACACACAGGACCATGGTGATGGCATATCAACGAGAAGGGAGAGTGTTCTCTACGTACCCTCGTAGACCAAAGCGGAAGCAATCACAACGTAGAGGAAGTAGTCGTACGTTCTCCTCGCGATCCTGCCGATCCCAAAGGTTACTCCGGCACCTCCGAGTCGATGATGACGTAGAGGAAGTAGTCAGTCGTTCTCCTCGCGATCCAGCCGATCCCAAAGATCACCGTTACTCCGGCGCCTCCGAGTTCTTGGCACACGTTCAGCTCGATGGCGCTCCTCGGGCTCCGATCCAGCAAAGCTCCGGAGAGAGAGTTCCACAAGACGACGGCGTGGTGACGATCTTGATGTTTCACCGACGCAGGCTTCGCCTAAGCACCGCCACGATATGACCGAGGTGGAATATGGTGGAGGGGGCACCGCACACGGCTAAGGAACGATCTCAAGGATCAACTTGTGTGTTCTAGGGTGCCCCCCACCCCGTATATAAAGGAGGGAGGGAGGAGGTGGCCGGCCACAAGGGGCGCACCATAGAGGGGGAAACCTACTCCAAGTAGGTTTCCCTCTCTTCCTTATCTTATTTGGAGGGGAAGGAAGGAGTACTAGTATTAGGAAGTAGTACTAGTAGTAGGAATAGGAAGAGGGGAAGGAGAAAGGAAAGGGGGCGGCCCCTCCCCAGTCGGATTGGGCTTGGGGCGCCCCCCTCCCTTGTTCCTTCTCCTTCCTCCTACATGGGCCCAATAAGGCCCATATACCTCCAGGGGTTCCGTAACCTCCGGAGCTCCAAACTTCTCCGAACCTTTCCGGTGTCCAAATATATCCGTCCAATATATTAATCTTTATGTCTCGACCATTTCGAGACTCCTCGTCATGTCCGTGATCATATCCGGACTCAACAACCTTCGGTACATCAAAATATACAAACTCATAATATAACCGTCATCGAAACCTTAAGCGTGCGGACCCTACGGTTCGTGAACAATGTAGACATGACCGAGACACATCTCCGGTCAATAACCAATAGCGGGACCTGGATGCCCATATTGGTTCCTACATTTTCTCTGAAGATCTTTTATCGGTCGGACCGCATAACAACATACGTTGTTCCTTTTGTCATCGGTATGTTACTTGCCCGAGATTCGATCGTCGGTATCCAATACCTAGTTCAATCTACATTCTTGGCAAGTCTCTTTACTCGTTCCGTAATACATCATCTCACAACTAACTCATTAGTTGCAATGCTTGCAAGGCTTATGTGATGTGTATTACCGAGAAGGCCCGTAGATACCTCTCTCGACAATCGGAGTGACAAAACCTAATCTCGAAATACGCCAACCCAACAAGTACCTTTGGAGACACCTGTAGTACTCCTTTATGATCACCCGATTACGTTGTGACGTTTGGTAGTACCAAAGTGTTCCTCCGTAAACGGAGTTGCATAATCTCATAGTTATAGGAACATGTATAAGTCATGAAGAAAGCAATAGCAATATACTAAACGATCAAGTGCTAAGCTAACGAAATGGGTCATGTCAATCACATCATTCTTCTAATGAGGTGATCTCATTAATCAAATGACAACACATGTCTATGGTTTAGGAAACATAACCATCTTTGATTAATGAGCTAGTCTAGTAGAGGCTTACTAGTGACTTATCTGTTTGTCTATGTATTCACACATGTATTATGTTTCCGGTTAATACAATTCTAGCATGAATAATAAACATTTATCATGATATAAGGAAATAAATAATAACTTTATTATTGCCTCTAGGGCATATTTCCTTGATCTCCCACTTGCACTAGAGTCAATAATCTAGATTACTCAAGAATGATTCTAACACCCATGGAGTCTTGGTGCTGATCATGTTTTGCTCGTGGAAGAGGCTTAGTCAACGGGTCTCGCAACGCTCATATCCGTATGTACTTTGCAAATCTCTATGTCTCCCACTTGGACTTGGTCCCGAATGGAATTGAAGCGTCTCTTGATATGCTTGGTCCTCTTGTGAAATCTGGATTCCTTTGCCAAGGCAATTGCACCAAGATTGTCACGAGAAGATCTTCATTGGTCCCGATGCACTAGGTATAACACCTAGATCGGAAATGAACTCTTTCATCCAGACTCCTTCATTTGCTGCTTCGAAGCAGCTATGTACTCCGCTTCACATGTAGATCCCGCCATACGACGCTTTGTTTAGAACTGCACCAACCGACAGCTCCACCGCTTAAAAAAACACGATCCGGTTTGCGATTTAGAATCGTCCGGATCGATGTCAAAGCTTGCATCGACGTAACCATTTACGACTAGCTCTTTGTCACCTCCATATACGAGAAACATATCCTTAGTCCTTTTCGTATTTCAGATGTTCTTGACCGCTGTCCAAAGGATCCACTCTGGATTACTTTGGTACCTTCCCGCCAAGCTTACAGCTAAGCATATGTCGTGTCCGGTACACAACATTGCATACATGATAGAGCCTATGGCTGAAGCATAGGAACATCTTTCATTTTCTCTCTATCTTCTGCTGTGGTCGGGCATTGAGTCCGACTCAATCTCACACCTTGTAATACAGTAAAAAACCTTTCTTTGCTCGATCCATTTTGAACTTCTTCAAACCTTTGTCAAGGTATGTGCTTTGTGAAAGTCCAATTAAGCGTCTTGATCTATCTCTATAGATCTTGATGCCCAATATGTAAGCAGCTTCACCAAGGTCTTTCATCGAAAAACTCTTGTTCAAGTATCCCTTTATGCTATCCAGAAATTCTATATCATTTCCGATCGGTAATATGTCATCTACATATAATATCGGAAATGCTACAGAGCTCCCACTCACTTTCTTGTAAATACAAAGCTTCTCCAAAAGTCTCAGATAAACCCAAATACTTTGATCACACTATCAAAGCGTTTATTCCAACTCCGAGATGCTTGCACCAGTCCATAAATGGATCATGAGCTTGCACACTTTGTTAGCTCCCTTTGGATCGATAAAACCTTCTCGTTGCATCATATACAACTCTTCTTCCGTAAACCCATTCAGAATGCGGTCTTTACATCCATTTGCCAAATTTCATAATCATAAAATGCGGCAATTGCTAACATGATTCGGACAGACTTAAGCATCGCTACGGGTGAGAAGGTCTCATCGTAGTCAATCCCTTGAACTTGTCGAAAACCCTTTGCGACAAGTCGAGCTTTGTAGACAAAGAATATTACCGTCGGCGTCGGTCTTCTTCTTGAAGATCCACTTGTTTTCTATTGCTTGCCGACCCTCGGGCAAGTCAACGAAAGTCCACACTTTGTTTTCATACATGGATCCCATCTCAGATTTCATGGCCTCAAGCCATTTTGCGAATCTGGGCTCACCATCGCTTCTTCATAGTTCGTAGGTTCATCATGATCTAGTAGCATGACTTCCGTAACAGGATTGCCGTACCACTCAGTGCGGATTTTATTCTGGTTGATCTACGAGGTTACGTAGTAACTTGATCTGAAGTTTCATGATCAACATCATCAACTTCCTCACTATTTGGTGTAGATATCGCAGAAATTGGTTTCGTGATAAACTACTTTCAAATAAGGGAGAAGGTATAGTTACCTCATCAAGTTCTACTTTCCTCCCACTCACTTCTTTCGAGAGAAACTCCTTCTCTAGAAAGGATCCATTCTTAGCAACAAATGTCTTGCCTTCGGATCTGTGATAGAAGGTGTACCCAACTGTCTCCTTTGGGTATCCTATGAAGATACATTTCTCCGATTTAGGTTCGAGCTTATCAGGTTGAAGCTTTTTCACATAAGCATCGCATCCCCAAACTTTAAGAAAGCGACAACTTTGGTTTCTTGCTAAACCACAGCTTCATAAGGTGTCGTCTCAACGGATTTTGACGGTGTTCTATTCAGCGTGAATGCGGCCGTCTCAAGAGCATAACCCCAAAAGCGATAGCGGTAAATCTGTAAGAGACATCATAGATCGCAACATATCTAGTAAAGTGCGATTACGACGTTCGGACACACCATTGCGCTTGTGGTGTTCGGGTGGCGTGAGTTGCGTAAACTATTCCGCATTGTTTCAAATGTAGACCAAACTCAGAACTCAAATATTCGCCTCCACGATCAGATTGTAGAAACTTTATTTTCTTATTACGATGATTTTCAACTTCACTCTGAAATTCTTTGAACTTTTCAAATGTTTCAGACTTATGTTTCATTAAGAAGATATACCCATATCTGCTTAAATCATCTGTGAAGGTGAGAAAATAACGATATCCGCCACGAGCCTCAACATTCATTGGACCACATACATCTGTATGTATGATTTCCAACAAATCTGTTGCTCTCTCCATAGTACCGAGAACGGGTTTTAGTCATCTTGCCCATGAGGCACGGTTACAAGTGCCAAGTGATTCATAATCAAGTGACTCCAAAAGTCCATCAAGATGGAGTTTCTTCATGCGCTTTACACCGATATGACCTAAACGGCAATGCCACAAATAAGTCGCACTATCATTATCAACTCTGCATCTTTTGGTTTCAACATTATGAATATGTGTATCACTACTATCGAGATTCATTAAAAATAGACCACTCTTCAAGGGTGCATGACCATAAAAGATATTATTCATATAAATAGAACAACCTTTATTCTCTGATTTAAATGAATAACCGTCTCGCATCAAACAAGATCCAGATATAATGTTCATGCTTAACGCGGCACCAAATAACAATTATTTAGGTCTAAAACTAATCCCGAAGGTGGATGTAGAGGTAGCGTGTCGCACCGCGATCACATCGACTTTGGAACCATTTCCCACGCCGCATCGTCACCTCGTCCTTTGCCGGTGTTAAGCAATCAGTAGTCCCTGCTTTGAGTTGCAAATATTAGCAATGTAACCCGATATCAAATACCCAGTGCTACTGCGAGCTCTAGTAAGGTACACATCAATAACATGTATATCACATATACCTTTGTTCACCTTGCCATCCTTCTTATCCGCCAAATACTTGGGGCAGTTCCGCTTCCGATGACCGGTCTGCTTGCAGTAGAAGCACTCGATTTCAGGTTTAGGTCCAGACTTGGGTTTCTTCCCTTGAGCGGCAACTTGTTTGCTGTTCTTCTTGAAGTTCCCCTTCTTCTTCCCTTTGCCCTTTTCTTGAAACTAGTGGTCTTGTTGACCATCAACACTTGATGCTCTTTCTTGATTTCTACCTCCATGGCTTTTAGCATTGCGAAGAGCTCGAGAATTGTCTTAGTCATCCCTTGCATATTATAGTTCATCACGAAGCTCTTGTAGCTTGGTGGCGTTGATTGGAGAATTACATCAATGACACTATCATCCGGAAGATTAACTCCCAGCTGAATTAAGTGATTATTATACCCGGACATTTTGAGTATGTGCTCACCATGTAACTGTTCTCCTCCATCTTGCAGCTATAGAACTTATTGGAGACTTCATATCTCTCAATCCGGCATTTGCTTGAAATATTAACTTCAACTCTTGGAACATCTCATATGCTCCATGACGTTCAAAACGTCGTTGAAGACCCGGTTCTAAGCCGTAAAGCATGGCACATCGAACTATAGAGTAGTCATCACTTTGCTCTGCCAGACGTTCACAACTTCTCGGCGTTGCTCCTGCGGCAGTTCGCACCCAGCGGTGCTTCGGGGCGTAATTCTTCTGCAGCAATGAGGATAATCCTCAAGTTACGGACCCGATCCGTGTAATTGCTACCATCATCTTTCAACTTTGCTTTCTCAAGGAACGCATTAAAATTCAACGGAACAACAGCACGAGCCATCTATCTACAGTAAACATAGACAAGCAAAATACTATCAGGTACTAAGTTCATGATAAATTTAAGTTTTTAATTAATCATATTACTAAAGAACTCCCACTTAGACAGACATCTCTTTAGTCGTCTGAGTGATCACGTGATCCAAATCAACTAAACCATAACCGATCATCACGTGAGATGGAGTAGTTTTCAATGGTGAACATCTTATGTTGATCATATCTACTATATGATTCACGCTCGACCTTTCGGTCTCCGTGTTAGAGGCCATATCTCGCATATGCTAGGCTCGTCAAGTATAACCTGAGTATTCTGCGTGTGCAAAAACTGGCTTGCACCCGTTGTAGATGGACGTAGAGCTTATCACACCCGATCATCACGTGGTGTCTCGTCAAGACGAACTTTGGCAACGGAGCATACTCATGGAGAACACTACATGATAATTTTAAGGAGAGATAAACTTAAAAACCTACCGTCAATCAAAGCAAAATAAGATGCATAAAGGATAAACATCACATGCAATCAATATAAGTGATATGATATGGCCATCATCATCTTGTGCTTGTGATCTCCATCTCGAAGCACCGTCATGATCACCATCGTCACCGGTAGCGACACCTTGATCTCCATCGTAGCATCGTTGTCGTTTCGCCATCTATTGCTTCTCGACTATCGCTACCGCTTAGTGATAATGTAAAAGCAATTACAGGCGTTGCATTTCATACAATAAAGCGACAACCATACGGCTCCTCGCCGATTGCCGATAACTTCGTTACAAAACATGATCATCTCATACAATAAAATATAGCATCACGTCTTGACCATATCACATCACAACATGCCCTGCAAAAACAAGTTAGACGTCCTCTACTTTGTTGTTGCAAGTTTTACGTGGCTGCTACGGGCTGAGCAAGAACCGTTCTTACCTACGCATTAAAACCACAACGATACTTCGTCAAATAGACTACGATTTAACCTTATCAAGGACCGGGCGTAGCCACACCGTTCAACTAAAGTGAGAGAGACAGACACCCGCCAGCCACCTTTAAGCACGAGTGCTCGTAGCAGTGAAACCAGTCTCGGCGTAAGCGTCTGGCGTAATGTCGGTCCGGGCGCTTCATCTCACAATACCGCTGAACCAAAGTATGACATGCTGGTAGGCGGTATGACTTGTATCGCCCACAACTCACTTGTGTTCTACTCGTGCATATGACATCAACGCATAAAACCAGGCTCGGATGCCACTTTGTTGGGGAACGTAGTAATTTCAAAAATTTCCCACGCACACACGGGACCATGGTGATGGCATAGCAACGAGAAGGGAGAGTGTTGTCTACGCACCGTAGACCAAAGCGGAAGCGATCACAACGTAGAGGAAGTAGTCGACGTTCTCCTCACGATCCTGCCGATCCCAAAGGTCGTTACTCAAGCACCTCCGAGTCGATGATGACGTAGAGGAAGTAGTCAGACGTTCTTCTCGCGATCCAGCCGATCCCAAAGATCATACTCCGGCGCCTCCGAGTTCTTGGCACACGTTCAGCTCGATGGCGCTCCTCGGGCTCCGATCCAGCAAAGCTCCGGAGAGAGAGTTCCGTCGGCCTGACGGCGTGGTGACGATCTTGATGTTTCACCGACGCAGGCTTCGCCTAAGCACCGCTAATGATATGACCGAGGTGGAATATGGTGGAGGGGGCACCGCACACGGCTAAGGAACGATCTCAAGGATCAACTTGTGTGTTCTAGGGTGCCCCCACCCCTCAGATATAAAGGAGGGAGGGAGGAGGTGGCCGGCCACAAGGGGCGCACCATAGGAGGGGGAAACCTACTCCAAGTAGGTTTCCTCTCTTTCCTTATCTTATTTGGAGGGGAAGGAAGGAGTACTAGTATTAGGAAGTAGTACTAGTAGTAGGAATAGGAAGAGGGGAAGGAGAAAGGAAAGGGGGCCGCCCCTCCCCAGTCGGATTGGGCTTGGGGCGCGCCTCCCTTGTTCCTTCTCCTTCCTCCTACATGGGCCCAATAAGGCCCATATACCTCCCGGGGTTCCAGTAACCTCCCGAGCTCCAAACTTCTCCGGAACCTTTCCGGTGTCCAAATATATCCGTCCAATATATTAATCTTTATGTCTCGACCATTTCGAGACTCCTCGTCATGTCCGTGATCATATCCGGACTCCGAACAACCTTCGGTACATCAAAATATACAAACTCATAATATAACCGCCATCGAAACCTTGCGTGCGGACCCTACGGTTCGAGAACAATGTAGACATGACCGAGACACATCTCCGGTCAATAACCAATAGCGGGACCTGGATGCCCATATTGGTTCCTACATTTTCTCTGAAGATCTTTTATCGGTCAGACCGCGCATAACAACATACGTTGTTCCTTTTGTCATCGGTATGTTACTTGCCCGAGATTCGATCGTCGGTATCCAATACCTAGTTCAATCTCGTTCTTGGCAAGTCTCTTTACTCGTTCCGTAATACATCATCTCACAACTAACTCATTAGTTGCAATGCTTGCAAGGCTTATGTGATGTGTATTACCGAGAAGGCCCAGAGATACCTCTCCGACAATCGGAGTGACAAAACCTAATCTCAAATACGCCAACCCAACAAGTACCTTTGGAGACACCTGTAGTACTCCTTTATGATCACCCGATTCGTTGTGACGTTTGGTAGTACCCAAAGTGTTCCTCCGTAAACGGGAGTTGCATAATCTCATAGTTATAGGAACATGTATAAGTCATGAAGAAAGCAATAGCAATATACTAAACGATCAAGTGCTAAGCTAACGAAATGGGTCATGTCAATCACATCATTCTTCTAATGAGGTGATCTCATTAATCAAATGACAACACATGTCTATGGTTTAGGAAACATAACCATCTTTGATTAATGAGCTAGTCTAGTAGAGGCTTACTAGTGACTTATCTGTTTGTCTATGTATTCACACATGTATTATGTTTTCGGTTAATACAATTCTAGCATGAATAATAAACATTTATCATGATATAAGGAAATAAATAATAACTTTATTATTGCCTCTAGGGCATATTTCCTTCATTACGCACCACACACTACTTGTCCGACTGCAGGAAGCATTCCATAGCGCGAGGCGGCGAGTCCCCGGGTCGACTAGTCGAAACCGGTGCCAAGCGGCATAACAAAGAGTAACATACTCGAAGGCATAATTCTTATCATACAGATAACAAAAAGGGGCAGTCCCGAGCTGCGTCTCAAATATGTCTTGGTACTTTAATACAAAGGGTAGCGTGGTACATCAGCATCAATCAGTAAAATCTTCAAGAAGATTAGCATTCCATGGCCGTTCCGTCTCTTTGCCGGAGTCGTCCCTCTTATGCTCGGGGCTTCGGCGCCCGATCAGGTAGTAGGAGTCATTGCCCAACACTTTGCCGATAATGAAGGGGCCTTCCCAAAGGCGCCGACAGCTTGTCAGGCCGCTGTTCATTTGGATCAGCCGGAGCACAAGGTCGCCCTCTTGGAAAGATCTCGGCTTGAGCTTCCTATTGTAGTAGCAGCGCAGGCTCTGCTGGTAGATGCTGGACCAGCTGAGTGCCAACAGCCGACCCTCTTCGAGCAGATCGACGCCATCTTGACGTGCTTCTTCTGCTTCCTCCTCGGTGTACATGGTGACTCGCGGGGAGTCGAACTCTATGTCCGTTGGGATGACGGCTTCAGCACCGTAAACAAGGAAGAAAGGTGTGAAGCCGGTTGACTTGTTTGGAGTCATGCGCAAACTCCAGAGGACGGCTGGCAACTCCTCAAGCCAACAGTCGGCCGAACGCTCCAGTGGTTCGACCAGTCGAGGCTTGATGCCAGACAGGATGAGGCCGTTTGCTCGCTCCACCTGGCCGTTTGACTGCGGATGGGCAACGGACGCTAAGTCCAGTCGGATGCCTTGTGTCGCGCAGAAACGGGCCAGGGCGCCTTTGGCAAAATTTGTGCCATTATCGGTGATGATGCTGTGTGGTATGCCGTACCGAGTCGTGATGTCGGCGATGAAAGTCACTGCAGTCGGACCATTCAACTTCTTGATGGGCTTTACTTCTATCCACTTGGGTGAACTTGTCCACCGCGACAAGTAAATGAGTCAGGTCACCTCGTGCTGCTTTGAATGGTCCTACCATGTCCAGGCCCCAAACAAAGAAAGGGCCAAAGCGATGGGGATAGTCTTGAGTGCTGGAAGCCGGACACGGCTTGGAGCGGAACATCCGCACCCCTTGCATTTTTTTTTCACTAATTCCTTGGCCTCTTCTAGGGCAGTTGGCGGAAGAAACCGTGTCGGAAGGCTTTGGCGACGAGTGCTCTTGAGGCCGCATGGTGGCCGTGACTCGCTTTGATGAATGTCTTCGAGAATCGCTTGGCATTGCTCGCTCGACGCATACGGTGGTAGACACCAAAGAACGCCGCTACCGACCAGCTCTCTGTTGACTATGGTGTAGGCTGCCGCTCGGCGTTGTACTTGCCGAGCCAAGATTTCGTCGGTTGGTAGCTCTCTGCTCACTAGGAACTTCAGGATGGGCTGGGCCCATGAGGGTGCTGCTATTTCTTCAACTGCCAGTACTGCTACTTGGACGAGGGCGGCTGGGCTGGGAGGCGGCAGGCTGGAGTCCGCGGCCGCTTGCTGAGTTGATGAAGTCCCCGGGCCGACTAGTGCAGTCCCCGGGCCGAGCTCTGGGGTCTTTGCAATGGTTTCTGCAGTCCACGGGCCGGGTTCTGAAGTCCCGGGGCCGGCTTCGACTGCGGCATTCTTGGAGCCATCTGTAAGAATTCTCGTGCCGTCTGCTGAGGCTTTGGAGTCGGATCCGACTTCTTCAGGGGGAGCCGGCACAAAAATGGAATCTGATTCTGGTGAAGGCTTGACAGATGGCTTGAGGAGGCGGCCAAGGGCGACGCCAGATGGTATTACTGGCGGGTGGAGCCGATTCGTGCTGTGGTGTCCGCTGGTCATTGTCATTTCTTGGCACGTGAAGGAACTCGCACCCCTCAAAATATCCACTGAGTTGTTGTACCAGGAAACGGTAGCTCGCCATGTTTGCATCTTTGGTGTCCCAATCGCCAGATGACTGTTGGACCACCAAGTCGGAGTCGCCATAACATAGGATCCCGCGAATGCCAAGTTCTTTGGCAAGCCGGAGCCCGTGAATGAGCGCCAGATTCGCAACGTTGTTGGAGGCGGGAAATGGATCTGCAGCGCATACTTGAGCTTGTCGCCTTTGGGGAAGTGAGGACAACGCCGGCTCCCAAGCCGGTGCGCATCTTGGAGCCATCGAAATGCATCGGCCAATGGGTGGAGTCGGGCGCTGGCGGCAGGTACTGGGTCTCGGCCCAGTCGACGAGGAAGTCGGCCAGTGCATGCGACTTGATGGCGGTGCGGGGCTGGTAATAGATGGTGTAGGGGGCCAGCTCTATGGCCCATTTGGCTACTCGGCCAGAAGCATCTTGGCTTTCTATGATCTCGACTAGTGGGGCTGTGCAAACCACAGTGATTGGATGCTCTTGAAAGGAAGGCTTCAACTTCTTGGCGGCAAAGTGCACGCCGTAGCACATCTTCTGGTAGTGGGGGTAGTTCTACTTGGAGGTCGACAAGATTTCGCCAGTAATATTACCGGTCTCGGACAGGTAGCGCCTTGCCTTCCTCCTTGCGCTCAACTACAATGATCAGGTCTTGACTACCCGGCCGGTGGCGGCAATGTACAGGAGCATGGGCTCTTTAGGAGTCGGGGCCGCCAAAGACGGGGAGAGTAGTCAAGATTTTCTTCAACCGGAGAAAAGCTTCGTCCGCCTTGTGGTTCCATTCAAGAAGCTGGTCTTCTTCATGAGCTGGTATAAAGGGAGAGCTTTTCGCCGCCGATCGATGAATCGTCGATGGACGCCAAGCAGCCGGTGAACTTTTGCACATCTAGCGATCGGCGGGTACTTCCATCCTCTCGATGGCCTTGATCTTCATAGGGTTGCACTCTATGCCGCGTTCGGAGACCAGGAAACCAAGGAGTTGGCCGGCTGGTACCCCGAAGACGCACTTCTCAGGGTTGAGCTTGATCTGGAATCGGCGCAGATTATCAAAGGTCTCCTTAAGATCTTCCAGCAGTGTTCCTTGATTTTCCGTCTTCATCACCACATCGTCCATGTAGACATGGGCGTTTCTGCCGAGCTGCTTGAGGAGGCACTTCTGCATGCAATGCCGAAAGGTGGTGCCAACATTCCTTAAGCCGAACGTCATGGTCAGGTAGCAGAAGGCTCCAAACGCCGTGATGAAGGCGGTCTTCAGTCTGTCAGCCGGGTTCAGATTGATCTGGTGATATCCTGAATATGCATCTAAGAAGCTCAACAGCTCGCATCCGGCTGTGGAGTCTATCACCTGGTCAATTCTCGGCAGAGCGAACGGGTCCTTGGGGCAAGCTTTGTTGAGGCTTGTGTAGTCAATACACATCCGCCACTGCTTGTTCTTCTTTAGTACCAGAACCGGGTTTGCTAACCATTCTGGAAAGAATACTTCCATAATGAAACCGGCTGCTAGGAGCCGGGCTATCTCTTCTCCAACAACTCTTCTCTTCTCTTCTGACAGGCGGCGCAAGGGGTGCCTGACAGGCGTCACATTAGATCGGACATGTAACTTGTGCTCGGCGAATTTCGTCGGTACACCTGGCATGTCTTTAGGGGACCATGCAAAAATTTCCCGATTCTCACGGAGGAAATCGACGAGCTCACCTTCCTATTTGCTGTCAAGGTTTGCACCTATGACAGCGTACCTCTCCGGGTGCTCCAGGTCCAAGGGTATCTTCTTCGTTTCTTTGGCCGGCTTGAACGAGCCCTCAGCTTCCGACTCCTTGGGGTTGGGCGATATCTCGGCCTGCTTGCCGGCCATCGCCACAACCCGATCAAGAAACCGCTTCTCAGCTGCGATCACCAGGGCTAGCCGACTGCTTTCAGCCGCGCAAGCGGATGACTTTCTGTAGTCGCCAGCTACGGTAAGAATCCCCTTGGAACTCGGCATCTTCATCTTGAGGTAGGCGTAGTGGGGGACCGCCATGAACTTGGCCAAAGCAGGTCAGCCAAGCAGAGCGTGGTACGGACTTTCGAGGTCCACCACTTCGAACCAAACTGGCTCTCGGCGGAAATGATCTTTGTCCCCAAAGAGGACATCTATCCGGATCTTGCCGATCGATGAGCACGAAAGGCCAGGTACAATGCCGTGGAACACAGTCTGGCTGCTCTGAAGCTGTCTTTGCATGATTCCTAACTTCTCCATCGTGTCCTTGTACAGGATGTTCATGCTATCGCTCGTCTATCGGACTGCGAGAAGCGAGCGGCCCGCCTATCCGCTGCAAGGGTGGCTCCCAAGACCAGGCGTAGGAGCCCGGATTCGCATCACCTGGGGTGATCAGCTCTGCTCAACCGATAGGGCCTCTCGGACCAAAGGCATGAACTCGAGTATCTGATGCTCGTGCATTCACTTCTTCTTTGCACCGCTTTCTGCGTCGATCGTCGGCCACCTGGTGAACACCACATAGGCTCCGTGCTCTTCCGGTACTCGTCTTGCCGCTGCGCCGACCACTCGACCAGCTCTTTGGGCGGCGGCGGAGGCGGCGGCCCAGCAGGCAGGGGAGGCTGGAGGCCCTCGCCCTTGGCGATTCTGGTGAGCCAGTGGCACTTCCGGGTGGTGTGGTTTGACGGCTTCGCGCCGCTATGGAACTTGCAGGGACCATCGAGAGTATGCTCGTAAGAGAAGGCCGGCAACCAGTTGGACTTGCCGCCTTTCTGTCGCTTGGCCGGAGGCTGCCCCTCCGACTGCTGGTCTTCGACCGTCTCAACCTGCCGGCTGCTGGAAGTCGGCTGTGGGGCCTTGCGCCATGATCGCTTACATTCGCCGCCGACCGGTGTCTCCACCGGAGTTCTGGGAGCCTGAGGAGCCACTTTGCTTGGTCAGACTGACTTCAATCTCCGCCTTCATGGAGGAGTCGGTCGAGCGTATTTGTCTGCTATGATCAGCAGCTCGTCGAGGGTCTCCGGCTCGTCGCAGAGGAGCTTGTGCTTGAGGAGAGTGCCTTCTTTGCACCCGGCGGTGAAGTACTTGATAGCTTGCGCCTCGTGCACGCCCTCGCAGGAGTTTCAAGCTTCGGCCCAGCCACAGTGAGGTAGTCACGAGTCGACTCGTCGGGGCCTTGCACGCACAAGGAAAGCTGGCGAGGCTTGGGAGGTCGCTTGTACGTGCTTGTGAAGTTGCGGACGAAGGCTTCGGTGAAGTCGACCCAGCTGTTGATGCTGCGGGGCTTCAGGCTATTCAGCCATGTCCGGGCCGTGCCCTGGAGCTTGAGCGGAACATACTTTACGGCAACACGCTTGTTGCCGTTCACTATGTTGACAGCCGTGGAGTAGTCGACCAGCTAGTCTTCCGGCTTTACGGAGCCGGTGTACTTGGGTGTATCTCGGGGGAGCGTGAACCCTGTGGAAATGGGCTCGTCTCGGATGCGAGGTCCGAAACAGGGCGGACCCAACTCGTCCTGTTCTTCCAGTGCCAGGGACCGGTGGAGTCGGTCGATCCGGTGGCGGATGCTCGACGGGTGGCGGGGACACTCGCCTTTCTTTGCGAGGAGGAGGAGGCAGATAGTCGTCCCGCCGTTCCACTGCTGTTGGGCGGCCGTCTTGGTCGCGCTTAATGGAGATGTGAGTCCGACTGTGGCTGACAGCCGGATCCTTGTTTTTTCTTTCGCGGACACCGCCAGTCGGTGTCCGAGATGTCGCGCCTTGATCTTGGCGGGGAGGAAGGTCGTCGTTTTGTCGTTGTGGTGCCTCTGTGCGGCAGCCGGCCTCGTTCTGCGCGGCAGCCGCGTCGAGGAGATGCTGGACTCCCTCCGTCATCAGGCGGCGCTCTTCACCCTCGAAGTTGTCCAACTCGTCCGCCGCCGCCTGGGCGGCGCGGATATTCTCCGCAGGCGTGGCGTACACAGGGCGATTGGCCCCGAACAGGTTGGCGATGGTCACGCCGCGCTGCTGGACCGCGCCTAGGCGGCTAGGCCCAGTCAGAGTCGGCGAGCCGCCCACAGCGCGATCCATCTCACACTGGTAGGCTTCTGACAAGCGCCTCATGCTTGCCAGCTTCTTCGCGCCTTCGATGATCTGAAGGCGGCGCGCCTCCAAAGATCTCGGCATCAGCGTCTTCCGGAATAGGCGCGGTCAGGTCTTGCAGAGCCGCGTCGAGAGGGTCATGAGCTCCTTCGCCGGAATGCTCGCCATGACCGATGACGAGCACTTCTGTAACGGTGCTTCCGCCGCTCTCGACGCGAGGGAGCGGCTCATCGTAGACCACCACGTTGGTGGGGAACGCATCGAGCGACGTGGTGTCGGAGTCGACCAACATCGGGTCGGTGGAGCCTACGGACTCCAAGTCCGTGGCAGGCTCGCCAGCGATGTGGAGTTGGTCGAGGAGGCCCGCGAGGAGGCTCTCGGGGCCGCCCGTGCCTTCGTCGGATGCAGGCTCGTCGGAGAGGCGAACCTCGCTGACAAGTTCGGCGAGGCAGCTAGTCACAAGAAGCGATCTCAACATTGCAAGCGTGCCGTAGACTCCATCCGCGTGCCGGGAAGACTGCACTCGCCAGGGAGGAAAAGGGTTCCCGTCCAGAGCAGGTCTCCGGACGACGGTGCACCTAGCCCCACGGTGGGTGCCAAATGTCGGGGTTGGGTGCATAAAGGATGGCTTATCATGGTGGGGGCGAGTAGAACGTCGCCGGTGCCTGGAAACGGGATGAGGCGAAGGCATGCACGCCGGCGGATCTTACCCAGCTTCAGGGCTCTCCGTGGAGATAATACCCCTACTGCTGCTCTGCGGGGTCTCCGCATGATCACTATGGCAAAGTGGGTACAAGGTTGCTCCTTGAGCTGTTTGGGGTGAGGAAGGAGAAGGGCACGGCTAGCTCTTCTCTTCCCTCTATGTGTGTCTAAAGCTATTAGGGTCCAACCTCTTGCGTGGGTGCCTCGGGGGGTTTATATAGGCCTACCCCCCGGGGGTACAATGGTAATCTGGCTGGGCGCGGGTCCCAGTCGTCTGTCTCTCAAGTCGTCGTCTTCTCCGCCGACTACTGGGGCCCGCCGACGGGCCCAGCATGGGGCCGACAGGCCTTGTCCGCCGCGGGCGGGTCTTGCCGGCCATGATTATCAGAGCCGCGCCTCTAATGACGCTGGCTTGGTCATGGGGTCATGGCAACAGTGCCGCCGCCTGACGGGCGATCACTGTTGCCATTCCCTGTCTTGTCTGGTTAATGGCGTGCGGGGCCCGTGGGAGGGGCCGTCCGACTCTTGGAGGCCGACTCCCAACAGGTCCGGCTTATGGCGCTTCCGCCGTCTTCTGCACCCCCGCCGATAGGCGGGTCCCGCCGTCTCTGGGTCGTATAGACAGGCCGTCATGGGCCCAGGGCGCCACCCATGGGGCTGATGTCAGGGCCGGCATGGCAACAGTGCCGCGCCGGATGGAGACCTCCGTCAGTACGGCGCACTGTGGCCATGCCTGCCCTTCGTGAACGGGGCAGGGATGGGCCGCGCGGCGGCCGCACCCCATCCCGTCCGTAGTTGCGTAGGCAGGAGGTGGTGGGAGTCGCGGGCCGACTCCCCATAGCCGGCTTCTCTGGAAGCCGCCAGTTGGGAGTCGGCTTATCTCGAAGCCGTCTCTGGGTCTCGGCCGTGAGGGGCAGTCGGCGGCTCTACCGCCGACTCTCAGAAGGCGGCTGACGGTGTCCTGGACTAGGGGGTACTCACCACGTCGTCCCCCAATCGGTTAGATTGGGCCGATGACCCCCAGGGCCGCATACTCATGGGCCAGTCCGGACAGGTGCCGCATACGAGGAAGATTCCACAAGACTTGGTGATCAAGACAAGGACTCCTCCCCCACCGGCGTATTCGGCTAGGACTCTTGTTATCCTAGGCCTCTGGTGCATTATATAAACCAGGGCAAGGCTAGTCGATACACAACAAAACAACAACAATCATACCATAGGCTAGCTTCTAGGGTTTAGCCTCCTTGATCTCGTGGTAGATCTACTCTTGTAACACACATCATCAATATTAATCAAGCAGGACGTAGGGTTTTACCTCCATCAAGAGGGCCCGAACCTGGGTAAAACATCGTGTCCCTTGTCTCCTGTTACCATTGATCCTAAGATGCACTGCTTGGGACCCCCAAACCGAGATCCGCCGGTTTTTACACCGACATTGGTGCTTTCATTGAGAGTTCCGCTGTGCGGTCGGCGAAAGGATCAACGGCTCGACTGCAGGTCAACCGCGACGTCGGCTTCTTCATCACCAGCTCGGCTGGTCACCTTGGCTTGACCGAGGACTGCACCCTACCTCCGATCGTCATGTTCGTATGAGGGCCTTCATCAACATCAACTCCGATCTCTATCAAGATCATGGAGGAATCATCCAGGGAGCCCGGGGGCTCAACGTCAACATTGCCCTCGGGCGACCGTACTGTTTTTCTGGACAGCGGACTTGTGTCCGCCGCCACCGCCTCCTCAAGTGTTGTTTTAATGATTGCTTCGGTGGAATTGTGCGGAATTAAGTTTACAAAAACCCTGGAAAATTTTGTCGAGTTCCGATGGAGGAATCTCTGGCAATCTCCGATATACCGGAGCCGCATTGAATCTGGACGAGAATCCGGACGAGTTTAGGGCGTGGTCTCTAGCTTCTAGCTCGGACTTCCTTTGGAATATCCAACCGTTGATCGGCTGCGGAATTCCTATATCTACCACCCCTCAAAATTTCAGCTCGATCCGACCGTCCAAACTCCGGGAACCTTCGATTAGTGCATTACTTTTCAGATCTGTTTTCTGCGCGAAAACGAATCCGACCCGAGTTCGTATTTTTTATGAACGGGATTTCGGACATCCTTTTTGAAGGAAGTTCTGTATGGGGTATTGTGTGTTGTTTCCGAACACATCCCACTAACTTTAAGATCTTTTGAACATGATCTTCAACATCATGCTGGTGTCAAACCAGTCCGGCAATATTGCTCCACAGCTGCCGACCTGCGCTAGACACGTCGTCACTTTGTTGAGCCGAGCTCAACTTCTTCGGATCATCATCTCGGCAAGCCGAACAAGAGTCCGGCATCGCGAGGGATAAATCATCACCAACATCGCCGCCCCACGGATTACACGGAGCGGGCATACCGGCATCGCCGCACGGTCGCTTCATCAAGCCGGCATCGACCATGTCACGACCTGCATCGGCAGGGACGCACTATTGCTTCTTCAAGCTGGTGTTCATCACGCCGACCTACTTTGACATCTCGGCTGGACCGGGGCTTTGCCATCTCTTCATCAACCTACTCCGGACACTTCAAGGCCACTAGCCGACTGTGCAATGGGTGCGCGGATCGAGTCCCAATTATGTGAATCACCTTACATCGGAATGCTACAAAAAATAAACCAGGTGATATTAATCCTAGTATTTCTTTTTGCTTGTTTGGGTTAATTTTTCCCAAGGAATTATTACTCTGGTTTGTCCATCATATGTACACAGGTCTATCAAATGTTGGCCGCATTATCGACGGTCGCATGATGGTTCGGTCGGTTCAGACATAGTCCGTAACGCCGCATCCGGAACTCGGACCGACCTGTGAATTCAGGCCTTGCCATGCCTTTATCGCATCACGCCGCCGCCCTGCATCGACATTGACTTCGGTGCCGGGCCATATTTCTTTTATTACTTACTTTGCATAAATTATTTATTATGCAACAATTTTTTTATTACTATTATCTCTGGTTTGCACTATTTTTGTGCATGAAAATGGTCCAGCCGGACTATATCCTTTGACGTCACCTCGGTACCGGACGGGGCTTCGTCAACACTTCATTACCCCATGCCGGGGACTTCGCATCACTCTGCCGTCCTGCATTGACCGTGCTATGTCACCACTTCACAAAGGCCGAGCTCTTTGCTTCGCCACCTCGGGACCGGTTTGGGGGATGGAACCTTGTCCCGCATCAAGCTCGGACCGCATCGTCAATACCGAACACATTAACCAGCTAAGTTGCCTTCATGCTCAAAGTTTTAAATTTCTAACTTGTGTTCGGTTCGACCATGCATTATACTTTTTTGGAAAAAAGTTGCTTGTAAAAATTTTCCTTGTCGAAACTTTTATTCGCACACACTTGACGCGCTACCCGCGCTCATTATACCCGGGGGCTTCTTTAACAGAAGCTTATTAATTCGGGCTTTATGCCCAACACATGTGTCACACTTCCGCATGTACCTTTTATTCACCATTATATGCATCGATATGACTTAAGTTTTGGCCAAGCTGGGTTGCCTGGTTCCTGCTTACCCCTACGTTCCCGATTGTTCGGCTAGGTGGTAAAGGGAGCACCTCTGCGATTGTTACTGCCGGGTCAGCCGGATGTGTACCTCAGACTGGGTGAAGCCGGAAGCTAGCGTTCTTAAGTGAATGCTCGGTCGGTGAACTAAAATATGATTTCTTACCTATTCATTTACCTGCCCCCAGATGTTTTTCTGCTCTTTTCGCAGTTCGGACATGCACTTTAGGGCATTGCCTCCCAGGGAAAGGAACCCCTAACGGAACTATTCTCCCTGGAAGATGTTTCTTACTAACCATGTAATATAACATAACTAGTTGGGCACTTGTCTGATAAAGCACTAATTACCCCTACGCCTGGTCTCCACGCATGCCCCGGTTTTATAAAACCGCGAGGGAATACGGACACACTCCGGACTATTGGGTCCACAGGTTGAAGCGAAAAGGTCCGCTTCGACAAACGATCTACAATCCGGCTAGAAGGCATTCTACATGTCACCTTACATTTTATAGTCAACTTTTACCCAAGTCACTTGGGGGCTCTTATGTTTATTTGAGCCGTTTCATAATAAGTGTTTTTCTTCTTAGTCGTTGCAAAGTTAAAGCACGACAGAAGCACTTTTTTCTAAAAGTCCAATTTTTCGAATTGGCACCGAACACTTGATCTTGTTCGGACGTCATGTTTTTACCGACGCTTTTTGGTTTTCCAAGCTTTTGGCACTTTTAAACTATTTGTGTGTTTTCAGCACAAGTCTCGCATGCAACGCCGGACACTTTAGAGATTCGCAAAACATTCTCGGATATTGCTATATATGCATCAGCTTCCGAATTGTGTCTTGGTCAATACTTGGGTTGCCCGGCTCTGCGCTTGCCTCCTATGTTACGCTTTGTTCGGCTAGGTGTGCAAAGGGAGAACCATCATGATTGTGCTTCCAGCTTGCATGGTCAAGCATCTCAAAGGAGAAAGCCGAAAACTGACCGGTCACAATAGGTGTAAACTGGTCAGCGATCCGATGACTATATTAAATGACGGGCCATTCATAAAATTGGCGAAGTGTTTCCGCTTGACCTCGATCGTCACGAACACTACCGGGGCTAGTAATCTGCCTCCCAAACTAAATCCTCAATATTTTGCTCTTACATTGAGCTGAGGTTTCATGATCATGCTTAGCATGACAACCCAAAGAAAGGAACCGATAAGCGGGGCTATTTTCTTTGGAAGACATTTCTTACATTAAACAAGTAATATAACATATCTCTCTGCGTACCTTTGTTTATAAAACCGTATGGCCAGATTGCCTTGTTTGTCATAAATCTTTGCCCTCATAAAGGCTTTATAAAGTAGGATAAACACTCCTCGCCATCTTGGCCGAGGAGGTTGAAGCCGATGGTCGGTCGACAAAGTTTTGTACAATGCGGATACGAGCATTAATGACGTAAAGTACTTGAATACATTGAGTCATTACACATAATTTGTGATTTTACTATGGATATCGATCCTTAATTCGGCCACCCGTGCCGCATTAAGGCTCGGGGCTACCGGGCTTCGGGCTTATTATTTACAAATATTAAAGGGGCACATCAATCCCACGATCTAGTGTTGCCACCCGACCCAGTTTCTCGGGGCTCTTGCATTACTGTTCTATGCGAGAAAATTTTAAGTGCAATATAGTTTCCGAGGAGATTTTGATCCTCGGGTTGGTCGGCCGCACCCAACCTGAGTCTTGAGGACCGAGCACGCCGCTTTTTGTGTCCCAAAGTATTCTGCCGAGCTAGGACTTGATCCTCAGACCGATTTTGCAAATCAACCTGAGTCTCAGCGGCTACGGGGATCAGCGGTCTTATGTCATCCTTCATGTGCATCTCGGGTTTTAGACCGATACACACCTTGAGGGCTACTGGCTATATATCTCGTCAGAGAATAAATTGCATCAATAAAAAATATTGACCAAAAATCAGCCCACATTCGGGGTGGTGCACCACCTCGGAAGCAATTCGGCATATAGTCCGGATGCAAGTGGCTGGCTCCTTAGAGGGCATTTCCGGCATTAAGCTCGGCTAAACTCCTTCAAACTTCTTTGAACCAAGGTGATTTACGACACCTCGGATACATAGTCCGGCGTTGGAGCTCGGACACATAGTCCGGCGTTGGAGCTCGGACACATAGTCCGGCGTTGGAGCTCGGACACATAGTCCGGCGTTGGAGCTCAGATACATTCCGGCGTTAGAGCTGGGAAGCGGTCCGGCGTTGGTGCTCGGCTGCAAAAGATACCTCGAATGCAGTCCGGCGTTGGAGCTCGGACGCAAGAGGACGCTGCCGCCCGGGAACAACTTCAAACCCGAGGTGTGGCATAAAAATAACAAGGCATTGATAAAGGCCGGAAACTTAAAGGGGCTCCTCGGATACACAACGTGTAAACTCGTCGAATTCATTTCGGCGATCCTCAAGATCGAAGATGAGAAGATTTGTTGAACCAGTTTTCAAGACCGGCAACCGAAGATGAAGAACAGTTCGGAAGAATCGAGGAGCGTCCCTAACTTGAAGACCGGTTCGTGGGGTTGACAAGTGTCCTGGACTAGGGGTACTCACCACGTCGTCCCCCAATCGGTTAGATTGGGCCGAGGACCCCCAGGGCCGCATACTCATGGGCCAGTCCGGACAGGTGCCGCATACGAGGAAGATTCCACAAGACTTGGTGATCAAGACAAGGACCCCTCCCCCACCGGCGTATTCGGCTAGGACTCTTGTTATCCTAGGCCTCTGGTGCTTTATATAAACCAGGGCCAGGCTAGTCGACATATACACAATATACAACAATCATACCATAGGCTAGCTTCTAGGGTTTAGCCTCTTTGATCTCCTGGTAGATCCACTCTTGTAACACACGTCATCAATATTAATCAAGCATGACGTAGGGTTTTACCTCCATCAAGAGGGCCCGAACCTGGGTAAAACATCGTGTCCCTTGTCTCCTGTTAGCATTGATCCTAAGACGCACTGCTTGGGACCCCCTACCCGAGATCCGCCGGTTTTGACACCGACAGCGGCTCTTCGTCTTGGGGTCTTGAGGGGCGCAGCCTGCCTCGATGTTTTGAAAGGTCCGGGGGGCTTGGGTTTGCCTACCCGTGGCCCATTACTCTGACAGACAAGCTCACGTCCTAAATGTTTCGACAGTGCCTTCTGTTTATCTTAGTAATATGCTAATATAGGGATTACCTTGGTCTACTTTAGCTTAAGAAATGGTGGGTTTTGGTGGTGCTGCAGCAATTACTTCGACATCGGATCGGTAATTTCCAAATCGAACGGATATTTTGTGTCTCATTGGATATAAAGTTCCTTTGGGTAAGAGTACTACTTGTCATCAAAATGGATAAAGGGAGATGTATTTAGACGTATTTTAGTTATAGACACGCCCCTTTATCCATTTTGATGACAAGCACTCCTCCGTTCCACAATACATGCCTTCCATTTGTCAAAATATAGATGTATCTAGACATGTTTTAGTATATAGGTACATCCATGATAGGGCCAATCGGATGGTTGAGAACACTACAATTCGTAGCTACAGATGCGTGTGTGACTCCCAAATGCAGAGGCCGGGCGTCATCATCCTCCTTTTCGAGAAAAAACTTACGCGTGTGTGAGAGGATGAGTGCGTGCGTGCACCTCTTCTCTTCCTGTATAACGTACTACTAAATTCAGAGTACAAGTGTTTGAGCTTGCGTCTCGTCACATTCCAAATTACTCTACGCTATATTGAATTGCAAACCTGTTCACACCGATCACAACCTAAACGGTTTCCCACTTAGGAGCGTATTAGTACCACGCTAGTATATTGAATTCCAAACCTGTTCACACCGATCACAACCTAAACGGTTTCCCACTTAGGAGTGTATTAGTACTCGGTTATAAATACTAGTATGCCAAGATGATCGCACATTCCTCCTCAACTCCTCATCCACAAAAACAAACAAGTCATTCAGATCCTTCCCTTGCTTCTCGCCATGGCCAGCGTGAGTTACTGGTCGAGAGATTGCTACGGAGGCGAGCATGGAAGCGGAAGCATGAGAGATGTCCCGCCACGCGAGAGCAGCCGACATGTCCCGCCGCACGGAAGTAGCAAAGACAGAGGTCCCGCCACACCGGCAAAGACGGATGTGCGCTACCGTTGATGCAGCAGATCGGTCCGGCGCCGCTGAAGCAGAGATGTCCCGCCGCCGCCACGAATGCAACAGATGTCCCAGATCGCGCCGCGGCGGCCTGGGAAAATTTCTCGCGGGCAGGCGACGACTGTTACAGGCGCATGCATGCGATCATCCATAGCCAGATGGATCAGATCTCCAGCTTGGCGAGGTTGTAGGACGATGTGAAAGCCTCGTTTGAATAGGCTACCGGCGTCATCCGGCAACTAAGGGAGGGCAATGAGAGGCTCCGGGCCGAGCGCGACCTGCTGAGGGAGAAGATCGTCTGAAGTGCGTAACCCAGGAGGAGACCAGTGCCTTGTTGAAGAGGACCGGCGTCATCGTCAAGAAACTTATGGATGAGAATGACATGCTCCGCAACGAGCGCCAAAGGCTGGTGGAGGAATCCGTGGATGTTCTCAAGCAGCGTCTTGAGGACACGAAAGAGCTCATCGCCGCTCGCTGCGGAGACTAGTTCCCGCGGCCTGCAGCAACGCATCAAGAAAGTAGAGATCAGCGAGCCAGATCCTTGTCTTCCTTCTTCTTTTGCCCTTGGGTATTTTGGGCGTACCCGCATGTGGCTTTTTTAATTATCTTTCTAATTATGTAAGACAATTAATCGTCCTTATCTTTCTGTGGAAGATCAATGTTGCGAGGCTGGAATGAAGAAAAATCTTGCTGTGGCGACCCTGGCGTTGATGTTCTTCTAGTTGCTGCTAGGCTTACTTCAGTTTCCTGGTTTCTTTTGATGTAATAATCGGTTTAGGATGTCGATTGTGTCATCGGTTGTGAAATGTTGGGTTCTAGCGCGGATTTTTGGCCTTTGTTGGCCTCTTGGGATGTTGCGATTTCAATCTGGTACTTTTAGTACTTCGTGTTAGGCTGGAGTTGTGCTGAACTTCTTGTGAATTGTGGTGGTTTTCAGTAATGAAAATCAGAACGGGCAAGCCCTTCTTTGATAAAAAAAATCGTCCTTATATATTCATCAGTCTTGCTATAAGTCGCAGTAGATGCTATATAGGTCCGTCGGATCTTACATCAAGATCCGTGCTGTCAGATTTTCTTTTTTCTCTCTTAAATCTCAGTCGAGTGAGACATAGCCATGCCATTAAATGCAGGCTCGGGCACCATTAATGGAGACCTTGGGAGAGAGGTGGACGGCAGATGGAGGTCAAAGGGCTCTCCTCCCGATAAGCACGCGCACGGTTCTGATCGCACGCCTCTCGTACTCAAATAGCTACCCTGCACGACGCCTCCTAGCTAATAAAAAATGGGGACGCGTGGCGGCACGTAAATGGTACTAGTAAGTAGAACGCCCGCGGTTTCAATAATACTTGTGTTTCCGATTGTAACTTGACAGCACTTGTTCCAAAATGACTTTGTATATTGTCAATGTGTGCGCCTTCGCAAATCGGACTGCAAATTTACCATAGCATGTTGGTGCCATGTCATGGCACCAAGCCAAGTTTCATTATTTTCATGCGTGTTTTGGATTTACAGGAATTAAAAAACTAAGTTTCTCAATGTTTCCAACCCAGCCACGATGCCTGTAATTTTGAATTTCATTCCCATTTCTTGCATGGAACCTAGAAATTTACCCGAGGACACACATGTGATTTTTCAACCAACTTTGGTGCCTTTGGAACATGTGCTTGTATTTCAAATTTGAATTATGCACACAAAGGTGACACGTTCCCTCCTAGAACCACGAGCCTTCTTGAGAGAAGCTCCGATTTGCAAGAAGCTTATACCAAAATTTGTTCCTATTAGGCCAATTTTTTTTACCACGGCATGGTACTACCATGACATGACACCATGCCAAGTTTCATGATTTTAAAACCAAGTTTCTCAATGTTCTTGAGCGAGCCACGATGCCCAGATGTTTTAATCTTATTCTCATTTTTTGCATGGGAGTAGAAATTCACCCGAGGACACAAATGTGACTTTCAACCAACTTCGGTGCACGGGAGCACGTGCTTGTAGTTCAAATTTGAATTATGCACATTAAATGACCAAAAACTCAATTAATGTGTACATAAGGCCAAACGAAGCCGGAATAATTCCAAAATTTAACAGGGCACTCATGTAGTTCTATGTTGCCTTTGTAAATAAACTCAAGGGGGACGACGTATATCATTTCACACTCAAAGGTGACACGTTCCCTCTCAGAACCACGAGCCTTCTTGAGAGAAGCTTCGGTTTGCAAGAAGCTTATACCAAAATCTGTTCCTATTCGGCCATTTTTTTTAACACAACATGGTAGTACCATGACATGACATCCATACCAAGTTTCATGATTTTCAAACGTGTTTTGGATTTACAAGAATTTTAAAACCAAGTTTCTCAATGTTCTCGGCCGAGCCACGATGCCCAGATGTTTTAATTTTATTCCATTTCTTGCATGGGACCTAGAAATTCACCCGAGGACACAAATGTGATTTTTCAACCAACTTTGGTGCACGAGAGCATGTGCTTGTAGTTCAAATTTGACTTATGCACATTAAATGACCAGAAACTCAATTAATGTATAAAAACGACAAACGAACCTGGAATAATTCCAAAATTTAACATGGCACTAATGTAGTTCTATGTTGCCTTTGTTAAGAAACTCAAGGGCGGGGGGGGGGGGGGGTGGCACGTTCCCTCTTAGAACCACGAGCTTCCAAATCGGCCCAATTTTTACCACAACATGTTAGTGCCATGACATGACACCATGCCAAGTTTCATTACATGAATTTAGAATCTAAGTTTCTCGATGTTCTCGGCAGAGTCATGACGCCCAGATGTTTGAATTTCATTCTCATTTCTTCCATGGGACCTAGAAATTCAACCAAGGACACACATGTGATTTTTTAACCCACTTTGGTGCACCGGAGCATGTGCATGCAATTCATATTTAGATTATGCACATTAAAAGTCCAAACTCAATTAATGTATAAAAAGGCCAAACGAACCCGGAATAATCCCAAAATTTAACAGGGCACTCATATAGTTCTATGTTGCCTCTGTAAATAAAATCAGGGGGAGGCAGCGTATATCGTTTCGCACACAAAGGTGACACGTTCCCTCTCGGAACCACGAGGCTTGTTGAGAGAATCTCTGGTTTTGCAAGAGGCTTATACCAAAACTTGTCCCAATTCAGCCAAAAATTATACGTATGAAATAGGGTTTAGATTATCCCGAACATCTCGCTACCTAGACCAATAATGTACTATGATTTGAATTCAACATAAAATGGATACAGATATTTGAATTGGAGAGCGTATGGTACATGCAGTTCATAGTGAAATATGATTACTGCTATATGCATGTCTTTTTGTTATCAAGATAATATTTAAATTATTGTATAACTTGACAACAATCATATTCAAATAAGGAAAATTGATTCAAATTTAGTCCATAGGGTAGACGACAATATATATGTTCACATGGTGGAGTAAAATGTTCATATATGATGGAAGATCAAAATGTATGACTACATCAATTATAAACCGCAAGGTCACCTAATGATATATTCGAATTCAACGTAACGTGGATTCAAAAATTGAAATTCGAGATCATGGCATCTGTAATCATATAAAAAGGGACATTACTCTTTCTTTGGTGGGAATTGATTTGTTTTTTGTTGTTGTTGAGGGAAGTGCGAATCGATTTGGTACTGCAGGTGGTAATCATGTTCTCCGATTTTTTACATTTTTCTTGTAGTTTTTTCAATGGCATCTATAGCAATATAGTAAAAGGGGACATGACTCTCTTGTGTCTTGTATGATTTTTTTTACACATTAAGTTTGTTTTGCCGAATAAGGAATCCAGACCTTGTTATCCCGAAATTTTCAAGCTCGAGTATCTTTTGTCTCACCTGCTTTGAAACTCCCGCTTCTTCAACCCAAGGCCGCCTTGTTATCCCGAAATTTGACGCCAGCGAGAACTCCCTCCTCATCCAAAATTGCTCCTGTAGCCCAGACACGAAATCCCCTTCTACCCCTCGGTAGAAAATGAAGCTCCACGTCATGTGTCAAAACCGTGGGGGGTACTGGTAACTTACCCTACATTTTACACAAGCGCGTCCCTACGCTTGGCTCCCCCCCCCCCCTCGCCCCCCCCTTCATACACCTAGGCCGCCAAAACCCGCGAAACCCCATGCTCCTCCGTCGGCCTCCCGGACCGCCCGCCAGGAGACTCTTCCTCGACCACGCCGTCCACCGCAACAGCTCGCCGTCCCTCATCCACCGCACCGGATGAGGATCCGTGGTCGATCTCGTCGTCCCGCCGGATCAGCCGCCCCGTCCTCCACCTCCAAGGAGCTGCCCCGACGTTCGCCTCATCTATCGCGCCACCTCAATCCCCAGCACCCTCACCAATTCCTCCGTTGAAGCCGAGGCCAACTCGGCGCCACCAAGGAGGTTCTGCACTCACAGCTGCATTTTATCTTTTATTCGATCTCACGGGGCTGCCGGTGCTCGATACCGAGCATACATGGCGTCTCCATCGACGGCGCCATCGCCGGCCAAATCATCCACGGCGTCTCTCCCCCATGTTGTTGCTTCCTCGGCGGTGACTTCCACAACAGCACTAGCTGCAGCTGCTCCGTCTCTCGCTCGCGCTGCGGCTCTGTTCTTGCTGTCGGTCGCGCTGCCGCACTGCTCCTGCTTTCGTTCGTGTTGCTGCTCTGCTCTTGCTCTCGCTTGCTCTTCTGCTGCTGCCACGACCTCCGTAGCTACAGGAGTTGCTGCTTTAGCACTCGTCATGGTGCTACTACACGACTTGCTCTATGCTAGTGCGTTCCTCGCCGAAGGCGTCGCTAATTTAGATCATCGCTTCTCGCTACTAGTGCTCGAACGCCCTAAACATCTATTGCAATGCTCACATTACTAGTTCAATCAGTTTCGACTTGTGAAGTTCATTTTCTTGATTAAGTTCAGAGTGAACAGTACTTACAAGATCTGTCGGAGCTGCCGTGGCGCTGCCGATGCGTTTACATCTAGCACTTTTTGGTGATGTATTTTACATCATCTATTGCCGATGATATTAGGGTCCCACTTCAGATTAAAGTTGTTCTGTCTTGTCATGCTTCAGCCTCAGCCGCAGACACCTTAGCGGAGCTGCTCCAACGACGGAACCGTCCATCACAGCGGAGCAGTACCCTCGGCGCCATTTCCAGAGGCCTTGGATCTTCTTCCCCGCCTCCGACAGTCACACCAGCATCATCACCATCCTCCACGTCCAATCCAATGATGTTGAGGTCCACAAGGCTATGCCAAAGAGGTTGTACACTCTTCGCATCACTTTGTTTCTCCATTCCTCTGTTCTTCCAATTCATGTGAGCCAAACACCCAGGTTGACTGAAATCCTATGTTTCCAAATGCTCTGTTTTGCACGTGCATTCCTATCCTATTCCTTTGTTTTCCTGTCCATGCGTTTATAGAATCCTCCAATTCTAAGGAGCCCTTACAGATTTACATCATTTTCAGATTGGCGTCAAAGAAAACTCTGTGTGTTATGTCCTGCTCCTGTCGTGCCGTCATCCACCCCACCTGAGGTGCACCATCGACGAAGCGTTCATCGCAGCAGAGATCCCCCTGCAGACTTTCTTTCTCCGCCTCGAGATCATCTTCCCCGTTGTCGGCAGCCACGCCTAACCTGCATTACCATCATCGATCGGCAGATGAACCCGAGGACTAGACAGTTCCTAAGAGAGGTCGCAGTCTTCGTCTTTGCTTACGTTATACATCGGTTATTATTACCTGCTACTTTATCGCTCAATCTTGAGTTTTGAATTGCCCATGGGTCTCATATCGAGCCAAAGAATCTAATAGTATCTGCCTACTATCTGGTTCATCTTGGGTCTTCTATGTGGTTCATGTTGGGTGGGCAACAAACAATAGATGATCCATTATCTATCTTTTTAAACTGAAGCTATAATCTACCTGCTATCATTAGTTTTGGATCCAACCACTCGTTTGCTACCATTAGTCTTGATTTTTGCATGCACCCCTTAGGCCTTACAAAATCTAACTATTTTTTATTTTTATGCATGTCACATATTGTACACAATCGTACTGAACATGTAGAGAAAAAGAGAAGACCGTTGCGTGCGAATATAATGCCATGCAGACGCTGCTCCATGGTGGGCGAAGTGCCCCCCTTCTCCTGCATTTCCAGATTGTATTGCAGAGGAAGATAACTGTTCAGATGGAGATTCAGAAGGAGCCGACCATGCATGTTTACCACCTGAGGTGTTTGCTCTAACCTGGCATGCTGATGTTGGTCATATCATGCATATGGTGCCTTGCATTGCTTACATTATACATCTTATATGTCATCAGCTTAGTTTAGATTTTCTTTGTGTGAATGCCACCTGTTTGGTTTCTATATCATACTCCTACCATTCCTAAATATTTGTCTTTTTAGAGATTTCAACAAGTGACTACATACGGAACAAAATGAGTGAATCGACACTCTAAAATATTTAGGAACGGAGGGAGTATATGGGAGTTATGCAATGCCATTTTCTTTAGCCAGGCATCATATACGTGAATCATGCAATGCCATCCTGTTTAGCCACCATCGTGATATGTAATTGTATCGTGCCATATTTTTTCCATAATGTGTTCCATTTGTCAGCAATGTTTATACATTCATCTACTCTTCCTGTGCATCAGCCATTTGAGTCGGTCATGGGAAAATCTGGAGTGAAAACAAGGTCTTCTGAGCAGTCAGTGCTACCCGTCGGTGCAGATTTCTTGCTGGTTATAGATAGCTCCTCAGAGGAGGATTCAGAGAGAGATGACCTGTCGTATTCCTCCGAGGTGCATGCATATGGTGTCTTGCATTGCCATGCCATCTGCTTAGATTAGACATGCTTTGTGTGAATGCCTCCTGTTTGCTTTCTATATCAGATATGTGAATTATGCAATGCCATGTTTTTCAGCCAGTTATCATATATGTGAATTATGCACCGCCATGGAGCCAGGCATCATATATGTGAATTATCTCATGCCATCTTTTTTTTAATACGTATTCCATTTGTCAACAATCTGTGTATATTGAACTACTCTTCATGTGTATCAGCCATTTGAGCCGGTTATGGAAAAATCTGGAGTGAAAACAAGGTCTTTGAGCGAGCAATGGTACTGTTGAAGCATATATCTCGATGGTTACGGGAGCTCCTCGGAGGAGGATTCAGAGATGTATGACCAGTCCTATATCCCACCCGAGGTGTATGCTCTAAGTTGCAATGTTTATATTTCTCATATGATGCATATGGTGTCTTGCATTGCTTAGTTTAGACATCATATGCACAATATTGAATTCTATCTGCTTAGTTTAGAGATCATACATGCGAAAGTGCCAAATGCTTAGTATATGAATCAATTATGTCAATTATATCATGCCAACTCAGTATACTTAGACAACATGTATGTGAATTATTTCATCCCAACCTATTTTAGAAAGACATCATATAGTTTTGTCATGTCATCATGTTTAGGTACTCATCATATGTTTAATTATGCCATTATATCCTGTTAAGTTATCCATCATATATTTGAAACTGTGTCATGCTATCCTGTTTAGTTAGGCATCATATATGTGAAATTGTGTCATGTCAGTCTGTTTGGTTAGACAACATATATGTGAATTACCCCATCTGCCTATCATACAATGTCTCAGAATTCAATTTCTTTTCTTGTTTATCAGCCATTTGAATTGGAGGGGTGATGGCAGTATCTAAGGGAGCAAAACCCGTTCTTCACAAAAGACAGTGCTACCCGTCGATGCAGATAGAACCATGGTTATACTGGCCCACAAACTAGCCCCACCACACATAATCGAGACTCTTCCAGATTGCACACTTACACCGTTGGGCAGAGAACCAGCTACAACCCATCTAACCGCAACCCCAAATGGATAGTAACCCACTTATAGTTGACAAAGCACCATGTCCACCACAGAGTACCCCCACACGATCAGTTTGTAAAGCTACTACAAAGTGCCCAAAGCACGAAGACCACCACAGCCTAACCCAAACTCCACATTTAAAGCGTAAGAGCAATCGGGTCTCGTGTCGATTCCGTAGCTATGGTCCATACTCCTTTGTTGTTGCATCACTGTATTTACTCATACCAACTACTTTCGAATTTGAAGGATCCAATTGAAACTCCAATGGCGCAACAGGTATGTTTTAAACCCATTTCTTTAACTGGATTGCTGTTCTAACTTCTTGCTCTATGTTGATTTCAGTTTAAGTTGTATAAACAATTATGTTCTCATGTGATGCACATTGCAAGTGTTGCCAATGCTGTGTAGTTTCTCACACTTATATTCTGTCTATGCTGCTGTCTTAAAAATATATGAGTTGAACTGTGTCTCTATCTTGATTAAGGAACATAAACTAGAATGATATGGACAATACAGTGACCATAGTACATAGATATATGTTTGTTTAATGATGTTATCCTGTCCACCTTACTACTGAACCGGTTTACCAAAATTAGTTTGGTATACTACAAGCTAAACCTGTGATGTGTCTGCTTGTTTCTCTTGTATTATGCAAACAGAATATTGGAGAAGAGCACCCCACTATGCAATGGTAGAGAAAGTAATGCAGATAAGGTTCAAGATAGTGAGACAACCCTGTTAGTCTCCAAGAAACGTGATAAAAACGATCTTGTAGACAAAGTGAGAAAACCCCACAAATCCTGCGTTGATGCGGTTGTTCGAAGTTCTTGGCGATCACCGGGCACAAGCTCTTTGAACTTGCTGCCTGAATCACTTCGGCTTCTTCAATCTCAGCTACAAGCTGAAAGGCATCAGCCATCTGTGCTGCGGCAAGAAGCCGAAGGACTGAGGAAGTCCCTGCAGAATTCAGATTCGCACTTTCTTGTGCAACAGCAAGCGCTGGAGGATTTAAGCGCCAAACAAGAGAAAGTTAATAAGCTTGCTAAGCATCTTGCCCACATTATGGGTACCCAGGATATTGTTTCTTTAACTCTTCTGAAGTGGTTTCAGTTCTGGACTTGTTTTGTCATGCGTTTATATGTCAGCCGTGTTCCCTATATTTGCACCGTGGTGAACTTTGATGCCCAGTGGATGTAATATGTGTAATAGCCGTGATAGCTTAACATAAGTTGCTTGCTTATTTATTTCCTTGTTGTCTTGTTTATTTGTTTGCTTGTAGTTAGTGCAGTTCTTTTTCCGCAGTTTGCTAGTGCATGCAATAACCTATTTTTTAAAACTAGGCCACAATAACAATGGGCTAATATTTACTATTGACACTGGGCCTCCTACGGGCCGTAGAAACAGTGGGCCTTCTAAGGGCTGTAGAAATAGTAGGCCTTCTACGGGTCGTAGAAACATTGGGCCTTCTACGGGCCGTAGAAACAATGGGCCTTCTACGGGCCCTATCATCAATGGGCCTTATACGGGCCGTATGATCGATTGGCCAAACATGGGCCAATAACAGGCCGCATTATGGCCATAAACGGGCTAGAGTTGGAATCGTCCGTTCATGGGCCGACCATAATGGGCCATCGTTACTAGGTTGTATTTGATGACGCTATGAAAACGGCCCAATGTACTAGCGGACCACAAACGGGCCGACTGTAACCACGGGCTGAATTTGGCCCACAAGCAGAAAATTACAGTAACGGGTCGTAAGTAAACGAATGCTCGAAATGAGCCCAAGAATAAATGGGCTCTGAGTAGGCCGAAAGATAGCATAAATTTGAAGCGCCCAATCAATAACGGGCCATTAATGGGTATAAAGTGATACACTGTTCATTACGGGCCAGTTTCACCACGGGCCGTTAATGGGTCTAAGGTGATACATTGTTCATTGCGGGCCAGTTTCACCACGGGCCGTTAATAGGCCAAGAGTTACATAGAGCCTCATATGGGCCGAAAGACGTCATGGGCCATACATGGGCCGGCGAAAAGCAGGTTGGAATCATATTGGATGGCCCAGATGACGCTACTGGGCCTAATTCGGGTAGGGTGTAACGGGCCTTGGGTTAGCGGGCTGTAAACGGGCTACATGCGAACAGGCCGTTAACAGGCTTTCCATGGGCTGGCTCGTCACCTTTTGACCAAGTCAAACGGGCTGGCCTTTTCACAGGAATGGGCCTCTGTTGGGCCGGGCCATGTGTCAACGTATCATAGGCGCCTTCTATCCAATGAGTGGATGACATCTGTCCCAACAATGAACCGCACGTGTTTTTTCCAGCCAATGACGATTTTACACGTGGAAAATCCCTATTGGTCGGGGCTGTTAACGGGTTATCGGATCCAAAACCCGACCCGATAGCTTAACGGCGTTCCGTTACGGTGGATGCCATGTGTCAGTCACCCTTGACGAAAAGCACTTCAGGACGCGATTTATCTTCATGGAAGTGGACACTTCCGTGATGATAATTTTGGTAATGTCATGGAACACTTCTACGACAGCACAGGTATGACTATCTTGGTTCTGTCGTAAATTTTTCATGGATGTACATGCATGACAAAAAATGTGACCTACTGTGACAAACACGTATCATCACGGAAGTGTATTTTTTTTGTAGTGAGGGTCCGCACGCTTAACGTTCGATGACGATTTTGTATTATATGATTTATGTGATTTGGTAGCCGAATGTTGTTCGGAGTCCCAGATGAGATCACGAACATGATGAGGAGTCTCAAAATGGTTGAGAGGTAAAGATTGATATATAGGACGATGGTATTCAGACACCAGAATGGTTACGGGATGTTTCGGATATTTATCGGAGTATCGAGGGGTTATCGGAACCCCCCGAGAAAAGTAATGGGCTTACATGGAGAGGGGAGGCAACCCACAAGGGGTGTCAACCCCCCTACATAGGGAGTACGAATTGGACTAGGGGAGGGGCGCGCCCCCTTTCCTTCTCCTCTTCCCTCTCCCTTCCCTCTTTCCCCCTCCGTGAGAAGGAAAAAAAGGGGCCCCGAATCCTACTAGATTTTAGCTTTCCTTGCGATGGGCCTGGCCGAGGGGGAACATGTCGAGTATCTGCCTGGAATGGAGTCCTAGTAGGACTTCTATCTCCTTGGCGCACTCCTGGTGGCCGACCTCCCCCTCTCCTCCTTTATCACTACAAAAAAATACACTTCCGTGATGATACGTGTTTGTCACAGCAGGTCACATTTTCTGTCATGCGTGTACATCCATGACGCTTTTATGACACAATCAAGGTAGTCATACATGTGTTGTCGTAGAAGTGTTCCATGACATTCCCAAAATTATCATCACATAAGTGTTCACTTCCATGACAATAAATGCCGCGTCATGGAAGTGCTTTCGTAAAGGGTGACCGACACGTGGCATCCACCGTAACGGGTCGTCGTTAAGCTATCGGGTCTGGTTTTGGATCCGATAACCCGCTAACAGCCACGACCAATGATGATTTTCCACGTGTAAAATTCTCATTGGCCGATGGAACCACGTGTCAGCTCCGCATTGGCACAGGTGTCACTCATCCAATGGGCGAGATGCGCCTATGATATGTCGACACGTCGACTAGCCCAACAGTGGCCTATTCAGGTTAAAAGGCCGGGCCTGTCAAAATAAGCAGGCCGGCCCATTACTGGCCTACTTGAGTCAGGCCCATTTACAAGCACGACCAATACAAGTTACACAGAATCGGCACATCAAAGGCCCATTCTACATTTGACAATTTCACGGCCGTCGTCGGTTTAGCTCGTTAACGGCCCGCTACATCTTTCGGCCCAATTGCGGCCCGAGCTTCTTTCGGCCTGTTAGCGGCCCATCGTCAGTTTCAGCCCGTTAACAGCCTGGAATGTCTCCAGCCTTTTCTCGCCCATTCTATAGTTGGGCCAATTCTAGCCTGCTGTGACTTTAGGCCTGTAATCGGCCCATTCGGTAAATGGGCCAACTCCTTGCCCATTTTGTCTCTCGGCCTGTTAACGGCCCGCCCAACAGTTGGGCCTTTGACTTTAGGTCCATTAGGGGCCCACGTTCCGTAGGGCATTATTTTAGCCCATCGCGACTTTCGACCTGTTAAAAGCCTAATTTGAAAATTGGGCCTCCTCTACCCCATAACACTTTCGGCCTCTTACTGGCCCGTAAAGTAAAAGGGCCGAGACAAAATTGACACCTATTTCGGCCTGCTAGAGGCTTGCGGGCCATTTCCATTTATATGGCCCTATCGAGCTTTTGGCCTGTTAACGGCCTGCTAAGAGTCGTTGTTATGGTGGGCCACATCCTTTGGGATCCACTTAATATTATTTTGACCAGCCCAATTAAGGCCCGCTTTGACTGCACATGTTTGTTCGTTTGTATGGCATCCAGGAAATGTTTGGGCGTGTGGGCCCCCGTTTCAACGATATAGCATATTCAAGAATTATCCTACTCTATACTATCGCCTCTAAAAAACATACACTATACAATAAAAATACTAAGGCATAGAAACGTAGAATAATCCTACACTATACAATAAAGAAATTACAGCCGAATATACCCACTGGGCATTATAGTTTGGCACCAGTGATAATAAAGCATACACAAACAACAAATTACATACACTGGACAAATAAAGCTCATACATCATGGACACGCATCAACAGAACTTACCATTTGAACTATAACTCTTCAGAAAATAGGATTGGCCGGATTCAGATAGCACAAATTTCAGTCTGCAAAATCTCCAATTCCTTCGTGGTTACCTCAGTGTCTTGTTTGATTTTTTTGACTCTGCATCTAATACCTGCATGTCCAGTCTCAACTTGTTGATGTTACGTTGAGAATCATGTACACGTTGTGTTCCCACCTCTAGTTTATGCTCAAGAACATCAGCACATTCCAATTCCAATCCATAATCATTCGATAATGGCCATGCCGCACTGCTCGTAGATCTTTGTGTTGATGTCACTTCATCCTGAAATGTTTCTGTAAGTACACATGACTAGGGCAAAAATATAGTTACAACAGTGAAGCGAGCAAGACAGACTATTTTGTACATGGCAAAACAGGACTAACAATAATGTTACACGTCATGAAGCATAAGCAGGTGATATTTTAAAAATTATAAAAATGGTAGTCTGTGCAGCCTGCATACAGAAATCTCTCTTAGCTCACCAGAGGAGCATGATGTTGGGGCCAAATCCAAAACACAGACAAGTTACAAATTTAGACAGCATGTTGCGTATAAGTAAGCAAGCAGTTGGCCATGCTGTAGCTCAATTAAAGTCTTAGGGAGGATAATGAACAGCGGAGCGATTCATACAAACCTACTACAGTAAGAAAAGCTATGCAATCATTAGCCTACTATAAACTAGATTGTGAGCCTCATGCAGTAATAGTTGGTTAACAGACTTCTAAGCTTCAGGCACACTTCGCGAGAGTAATTATGTGGTAAGGCCTTTAATTATGTCAACTAATAGTTATACAAGTACCCAACATCAGGCATCATTGTTTGGGCATCTCATTAACTGAGGACAAATAAAGCAATTGAGAAGAGCAAATTAACTATGCGTGAAACAAACAAGGAATTGAACTGTTGAGTTGGATACAGTGACTTACCTTAACTGGTTGAACAGGCTCAGCGCTGCTCCTACTTCTCTTGCAAGGCTCCTTCCTAACATCTTGTACTTGGAAATCCTCAATCTTATCTTCATTGCACCCCCTCTGCAAGGTGACACAAACTAGTTACTCGTCTCCTTGGAAGATAAATATGCATACTTTCCAGTCTGTGAACACACAAAAGGATGAGATTATAACAAAACAACAGCACATAATGAAACATGCCACATCTCTTGCACTTGCACACAATGAAATGAGCATTTCTATGTGTGCACTATGTAAAAACTAGGCATACCTTCGAACTGGATCTCCAGGTACTCTTGGAGAGCCTACTTTAGTGTACAGCCAAACCTTTATGTCCCCTATGAGTTAGACAAGCTCCCACTACAGCAGCCCTTAGAGTTTAAATCCTTGACAAGCTCTGTTAGAGTGTTAGGTCAAGAACAGCAAGTAATCAAAACAAACAGTTCTGGTATGGCTGGCTGATGCAAACAAGCAATTGAACAGATGTATCAAGAAAAGAAGCAAAGAAGGAGACTTAAATACCATCACTTGACTGACCAGATTTAAGGGGCATTTAAACATCATGTGCAACGTATGAACTAACATAAACATTGCATATTCCAGATTCTACAATGGAATGCACATTTATTAGGTTATGCCATGTATGACGATTCCTAAATGTACACTATAGCAGGCAGGAATGATTCATTATTGCATGTAGAATTGAATTGCAGGTTAAGGGCCAGTTCTATTCCGCCTTTTCAGAGCTTATTGTCAAAATAAGCCATAAAAGATGTAAAGAAGTCATTTTTTAGTTATGGGCTTGGGCTTAACTTATTTTGCTTTGGAGGGGGTGTTTCGGGTAGAAGCTCACTAGAAATTGAAGGGAAGGGGAAGAGTGAAATGACACTATTGTCTACCTATATTACACTCAAAATGCAATTGCCCTACCTGCTTGCATCTCCTCTCCCCTTTCCCTCTACCTCGATCCCCTGCCTGCAGCGCTAGGGTTCCTCCAGCGAGCCGTCGCCACTGGTCCCATCTTGCCTGGTCCTCGATGATGCTCTGTCCAGCTAGGCTACATGGCCGGAGGGTAGGTCCAAATCTCCCGGGCTGCTCCTCCGTCTGGCGCCGCCCCTCATTCTCATGGTCTCCAGCAGCTGCTCCACCGTGGTCCGTCCAATGCACTACTTCAGCGGGCGCCGCACAACTACGGATGACGCCACACTGGGACAGAAGGCACCTTATTCCCCCTCCCCTCCTCCTAGGCCGTGGCCTTGAGGTGTTGTTGAAGGATGAGCTCATCCAACAAGGTGAGGATCTCCTCTGATTTTTTGCAAAATTTTCATTCTGATCCACTATACGTTGAATTGCTATGAGCTGCTTCTACTGCTGCTATATGATGCATAGCTATGAGCTGCTCCTGTTGCTGCTAAATGATGAATTGCTATGAGTTGCTGCTGCTATATGATGAATTGCTATGAGCTGTTGTTGCTATATGATGAGTTGCTATAAGCTGCTCCTATTGCTGCTATATGATGAATTGCTATGAGTTGCTTCTGCTGCTGCTATATGATGAATTGCTATGAGCTGCTCCTGCTGCTGTTATATGATGAATTGTTCGAAAGTCAGCTGGTATATGATGAATTGCACATCGCTGCCGCCGTATGATGAGTTGCTATGAGCTGCTGCTGCTATATGATGCTTTCAGGTGGCTACTATATGATAATAACCAGCCACTTGGACCATCGAATTTCAATAAATAATTGTTCTTCATTTAAATGTGGGGCATGCGTTCTTCATTTAAATTAGGCAATGGTATCTCTATGGAAGACATTGACCAAAGTAGATTGTGCCAAGTAGATGGTATCTTTGTATTTGCATTTTGAACAAATAGTGATGGTCTGTTTTCGTATCACATTAGTTACTGCAATGGGTTCAATTTGTGATGTTTGCAAGTCAAATTAATTTTCACATGGGCAGAAAATGACAAAATATAATGCAATCTAGACTTTTCACTGATCATACCAAACATAAGCTGAAAAGGAAGGCAATGAAAAGAACTGGTTGCTTATTAACTCGAGCTTATATTCACATGTGCTTATTTTCTTAGGATAACTCGTAATAACTGTCCCTAAGAAAATTGGCCAATAGAACTGACATACAAATAACATGTCACGATGATTGCAATGGAGGAGTGACCTACCATAGCACATTGTATAGGCTCACCGCTGCCTCTCCTTTTTTTATGATGTTCCATGAAATTGCCACATACATCTTGTACTTTTTCATTGTGTAACCCTATCTGCAAGTTGACACGGCTAATTTGAGACATCTCTACATGATAATACATTGCATATCCCTTGCCCATATTTAAACCACCAATTAACGATTGTGTGCGTACCATAAACTAGCCATGACTCTGTGTGCTGGACTAGCAGGCACTCCAAGGGAGCCTAATGTAGTGCACTGAAATTCCTACATGCCACCTATGATTTTGTGTAATGTACTACCTCTGTTCCTAAATATATGTCTTTGTAGAGATTCCAGTATGGACCACATACAGATGTATATAGATGCATTTTCGAGTGTAGATTCACTCATTTTGCTCGTATGTAGCCTACAGTGGAATCTCTAGAAAGACTTATATTTAGGAACGGATGTACGAGGTAGTATCATGTATGACATCTACATATCTAATTTAGCAGCCAGTAGTAGAAATCATTGTCTGCACAAAGGGATTACTGGTCGAAAATCCTAGCAAAGCACGCTGGCAGGCACACAACAATACAAGAGAGAGAGACGCACTTACAAGATCATAGCAATGCCTCAGTCTAGGATCTTGGTTGGCCAAGTTGTTAGATCTAGAATAAACATCGTCCTTGTAGTTTTTGCCAGCTGCATAACAGGTAATAGCGACATGTTAGTATATTTGAGGTACATCGGGCAGGTGATGCTGGACGGGTTTAAAGGTGAAGTACCTAGGCCGTGGCGGGTGCTTGGCATCTTTCCAGACGGTGGGAATCAGGTTAGAAACGTCAAGGGTGATGACGCTGAGCTGGCTGTCGGGGTCTGGTAAGGAGATCTAGAACCGTCGAGTAGGGTGTTTGTGGAGCGGCTCCGGTAGGGTGTACTATGGTGTGGGCGAAGCGGGTCTGTGGCCGTGGACGATGGCGTCGGTGAAGCTGCTCCGTTGGTTGGGTTAAGGATGGTGTCGATGATGCGGATCTGCGGCCGTGGACGGGGCGTCAGAAGCTGCTCCGGTAGGTTGGATGAGGGTGCGACGAAGCGGATCTATGGCCATGGACTTGTGAGTTGGCAAAGCGGCCCCGGTAGGGTTGAGAATGTTATAGGCGAAGCTACTCCGGTAGGGTTGATGATGGTGTCAGCGAAGCGGCTCCGGTAGGGTTGAGGAAGGTGTCAGTGAAGAGGATCAGAGGCCATCGATGGGGGCGTCGGTGGGGCGGCTCTGGGGGGGTATGGACGAAGCTTCTCTGGAGGGGAGTACGAATGAGCCGCTGCAGATGCGCTGCGGTTGGCGAGAGTACCCGCGAAGCTGATCCGACGCCATGGACAAGGCCGACACTGAATGGGCTGTGGTACAGTGGTGGATGAGCAGTCTACTTGTTTCTAGTGGAGGTGGGAGGGGTAGATGCGGCCGCAGAAGCAGATCTAGCGAGGTGGACGCCGCTGGCAGTGAATGGGCTCTGGTACGCCAGTGGATGAGCAGTCTAGGGCTTCGAGAGGGGAGGGGTAGAAAGGCCGATGAAGTATGGATGGCATGATGTAAGATGCTCTGGTGCTATGGAGTTAGTCGTTTTTGTGGGAAGGGGAGAGGATATGGGGGTGCCGTGTGGTGGGGGAACCGAAAGTTACTGTCGGTGGGAACGAGACCTATGGGATCACAAGGATCCCTACTACGGTTGTGGGGCGCGGGGTTGAGAGAAGAGCCGATCTGACAGAGAGTACACGGTTTGTTTATCCAGGTTCGGGCCGCGAGGATGCGTAAAACCCTAGTCCTGCTTTGATGGATGTATTCTGAGTTCTTGAGCTAGCTACGGGGTGTAACGATCTCCAAAAAGCCGAATCCCTTTCCTGGTCGCCTCAGGCCTCCTTTTATAGAAAAAGGGGTCGCCACAGTGGCAAGCAGGAGGTGGAAAGGGTACAGTGTCGCGAGGTTATCCCTCGTATTACATGACAAGATGCATTTAATGCATCGCTTGGGTGTCCTCTTGCTTTATCGGGGACGGGAGCGAGGCCCGTCCCATCCGTCGCCGCTCCTCCTTGCTTCGACACGCGCCCTGGCCAGCGATGCATGCGGTGCCATGTAGGCAGGCAGGCAGCTGAGGTGGCACGGTGGTGGAGCCTCCATGAAGGTTTGCATGTTGCCACGCAGGTGCCTGCCCAGCTAGTTGGGTCGGCAGCTGCATGTGAACTCGGTTGGTGCGGGCCTGGCAGCGGCCCTGCTGGCGCGCCTGGCGAGGGCCTTGCCGAGTGGCCCGGCAAGGGTCTTCCCATGGCGCGTAGGCATCCCCGGCAAGGACCTTGCCGGGGGTCTTGTGGGTTCCTTTGGTGAGGATGATTGCCTTCCTATCCTCACTTGATCTTGATTATTCTTTGTCTTCACAAAGATCTGCATGCCACCACGGAGGTGCCTCCAGAGCCATGTCCCAATGCGTCTGTTTGAGCATTGGTGGGCTCAAGGGTGGCGTGGGTGAGCTGCCCCGGCAAGGGTCCTTGCCAGGAAAACCTGCTTCGCCCATCCGATCCTTGTGGCCTTGGTCCTTGTCATTGCTTTATTTGTCTTGTGCCTTCGGCTTCTCTCCGGCCTCCCTTCCCTGCCGTGTGATGCGTGGCCGTGGCAAGCGGCTCTGACTGCCCGTGCACAAGTAAATGGGTCAAAAGGAGATCCCCTAATTTTGCACACCGACAGGAGCCCCCGAGCCCGGGCCATACATAAGTGCGACACATTGTTGGGCCAGGCCCAGAACGGTGCGCGGGCAGGAGGGGCGGATTTTACTGCGGTAACTGGTCCGCCCGCTGCGCTTCTCCACGACCTGCGTTGAACGCGCGACGTGGGGGTCATGCGCGCGCGTGACGGAAGCATGCTGGCGTCACCTCGCGGTGGATAGTAAAGAGGCGGCTTGCGTGTCTCTTTGAGACTGCAGGGCCGCCTCCCATTTACTGCCCCCGCTTGGGAACCGTCGCTCCACGCATCCCACTACGCATGCCCCTTGCGCCATGTTCGCTGCATGCATAATGCAAAGCGAATGACAGGCGCGCGGGACGTGGGAAGTCGTGAGCGCGTGTGGGTCGTTTCCCACGCGCCTTCAATGGAGCAAGGAGGGCGGTCGACGGCCCCACTCGCTGTTAATTCAGCGGGTCGGATTGGCCGAGAGGGGGCAGCCGAGTCTCGCCCTACTCCTTTATAAAGAGGGGGAGCGGGAGGAATGGTGCCTCTCAACCCTCCGCCATCTGCCTCTCCCCATTCTTGTTTCTTCCTTCCTTCTGCCATGGCGAGGGGGCGTGGCGACGCTTCATCGGTGGCGGCGAGGGTTTCGGCCAGACAACGCGTCAGTCCTCCCCAAGAGCTTGTGGCGGCGGAGCCGACTGCTAGAGGAAGGGGGAGGGGGCGAGGTCGAGGCCATCGTGGTGCTCGAGGGAGAGGAGGACTGGGCGGTAGATCAGCTTCGCCTCCGCCAGCAGCCCCTCCTTCGATGGAGGGCCACGTCGGGGACAACCCTTGCGAATTCTTCGTCAGGCTGCGCCGGCCACCGTGTCGTCGCCTTCTCCTCTCGACCCATTTCGCGCGGGAGATGGAGCTGGATCCGCCGCAGGCGTTGCGACTGCATATGAGGGGTTGCAGGAACAGCGGCACATGGGCCGACGTCGAGTTCCCCGCCTCTCACGTCATGTATCTTCATCGAGGGTGGAATACCTTCGCTCGCCTCCACAGCTTGACGGATGGGCTCACTCTCCATTTCAAACTAATGGATTGTGGCCTCCTCTCCGTCAAGATATTCGGGCACTTCGGGACTCGCGTAAGGTGCTGCACGGAGAGCTCTTATGATGACGAAGATTCCTCCTCGAGCGAGAGTGAAGAGGAGGACAACGGCAGCGACGGCGAGGCCAGCGGGCGGCAGGATGATGGGTCCGACTAGGCGTCGGGCGCCGCTCTGGGCGGCACCGGCGACCCCGTCATCCGTGTCGCCGGCTCTTTGAACTTCTCGGGGTCTTCTCCTTGTGCGGCTGGTGTTGGGAGGCCGCGGAAGAGGAAGAGGGCAGGCGGCAAGGCCGTCAAGTCAGAGTACGCGGGCACCGACGCCTTCGTGGTGTACTGACGTCCTGCCGCCTCGTCTTCGAGCTCTGCCTTCGGCGCCGCCATCACCATCCAGCCCTTGGACGACCACCAAGATGTTCTCTTGGTGTCTTCTGCCACTCGTAGCTCGCCTAGGCGCCCCTTTTGCCCTCCCCGCTTCCTGTTCCATTTCCTGAGGAGAGGGAAAAGAAAGGGATTACGGGCACCTTATCTCTTTTTAGTTTGTAAGCCTTCGGGCCTTAGTAGAATTTAAAGCTTGTAATCCCAATGCTCATGTTTTTCATTTCGTATGAACTGTACCTGTACGAGATGTTTTTTAATGAAAAAGTGATGTTTGCCGGGATTTTCGTTCATGGGTGGAACCCACGACAAGGAACTAATCCTCGTTATCCTTAAGATAAATGTTTTTTCCCCGCCCGGCAACAAACCTTGCCGTCCCCCCACTTCGCTCGACCTCTCTCATGCCCTTGGCGGAGGTAGGGATGAGGTGGGCCTAGACTCCTTGTTTTATTTCCTTGGTGCCGCGACTACGACCAAATTCGGTCCCAGGGAACGAGTCCTAGGGTCCGGAATGAGGAGAGCACGGTAGCCTAAGGATAAAACGAGGTTTCACATCCCTCAGTCCATAATGAAACGCATGATAAGGGATATAGAACCTATCTGAATCTGCAGCCCCCGGAAACTTCGGCTTGCCGCGGGTGGATCTTTTCCCTTGTAGCCCCCCGGCAGTATTGGCTTGCCGGGACTCGTACGCCAGTCCATCCCCTTTCTTCCAAAGCAGCTCGGCGAGGATACTCATGTGTCCTGCGAACCAAAGAAGATAAAGAAGAACATAGAGACGCACACTCGACCTCTAAGCTAGGGGTTAGCCGCCTCTAAGCACTATCGACCCTAACCAAGGACGAGACTCAACCTAGCATGCATGCTATAACTTAGGGCACCAGCGCTTCGTTTACTTATGCTCAGGGTCTGCGTCTGGCTTTGTACAAAGGGTTACATGCCTTGCCGGCAAGGCTTGTACAAAAGGGTAGCTTGCCGGGAGGCCCGGCAAGCCGTGCCTTATGGGTAAAACTTGCGGAGATGCTCGATGTTCCAGGAGTTGTTCGCTGGAATGGCATCTTCGGTCTCCAGCCGGACTGCGCCGGGCCTGGTGACTCGTGTTACCCGATAAGGGCCTTCCCACTTTGGCGTCTACTTGTTGGAATTCTTGGCCGACTGAACGTGCCGAAGAACAAGGTCGCCTTCCTCAAAGCTCCGGGCATGAACCTTGTGGCTATGGTAGCAGCGCAAGGCTTGCCTGTAGCATGCTGCTCTCACAGCCGCCCGGAGACGATCTTCCTCAAGGAGCGTCGCGTCATCTTGCCGCAATCGCTCTTGCTCAAGCTCATTATAAGTGAGCACTCGAGGTGACCCGTATATGAGTTCCGTGGGGAAAACTGCTTCTGCCCCGTAAACCAGGGCAAAGGGTGTCTGGCCGGTGGCTTGATTTGGCGTCGTTCTGATCGACCAAAGAACCGTCGGCAACTCGTTAATCCAGCGCCTTCCACTCTTGCGCAGCCTGTCGAAAGTCTTCATTCTTAAGCCTCGCAGGACTTCAGCATTTTCTCTCTCTGCTTAGTTGTTGCTCCGTGGATGTGCCACGGACGCAAAACAGACCTTGCTGCCGAGATCCTCAATGTATTGCATGAAGGCATGGCTTGTGAACTGCGTGCCGTTGTCGGTGATGATCCTGTTGGGCACCCCAAAACGGCACACTAGTCCTTTGAAGAACTTGATGGCTGACTGCGCTGTCACCTTCCTCACTGCTTCCACTTCTGGCCACTTTGTGAACTTGTCGATTGCGACGTACAAGTACTCAAAGCCCCGACAAAGATGGGGGAAAGGGCCCAATATGTCGAGCCCCCGCACCGAGAAGGGCCAGGAGAGAGGGATAGTTTGAAGGGCTTGAGCTGGTTGATGGAGCTTCTTCGAATGGAACTGGCACGCTTCACACTTGGTTACTAGTGCCGTCGCATCCTGGAGGGTGGTGGGCCAGAAGAAACCTTGCCGGAAAGCCTTGCCGGCAAGGGCCCTCGACCCTATGTGGGAGCCACATATGCCTCCATGTATCTCTGCCAACAGCTTTAGTCCTTCCTCCCGGGAGATGCACTTCAATTTCACCCCATTCGGTCTTCTTCTGTATAGCTCGTTATCAACAAACTGGTACAGGGCAGACCGGCAGGCTACTCTTTCCACATCTTCCTGCTCCTCAGGAAGCTCTCCTTTCTGAAGGAATCGGACGGTGTGCTGTGCCCATGCCGGAACCTATGGCTCGACGACAAGGACCAAAGGCATTTCTTCTGCTACGGGGGCGGCTGCCTCCACGGCCATGACCTGAGGTCCTGCCGGAGTCGGTCGCCCCGCCGCAGGATCGGCATCCACGGCAACATCTTCGCCGGCGGCTCCGGGGAGCTCGCTGGGGAAGTACTTGCCGGGGCCTAGCTTCCTCCACTTGTTCTGCCCGGTCGTCGGCTCAACGGATGGTTGAGTTAACTAAAGCACAAAAGTACCTGGTTCCACAAGTAGCTTGTGGGCAGCGCGCTTTGACAGGTAGTCGGCGATGTCGTTCTCCGCCCGAGGGACATGCTCCGCTTGTATACCGTCAAAGCGTTCCTCCAGTTTCCTCACCTCATCTATGTAAGCTTCCATCAACAGGCTTTGATAATCTTTGTTGATCTGCTTGACGACGAGCTGTGAGTCGCCCCTGGCGATGAGCTTTTTAACCCCAAGGTCCGCCGCGATCCTGAGACCGGCAAGAAAACCCTCGTACTTGGCGGTGTTGGTGGTTGACATCTCCCGGGGGAAGTGCATCTGGACGACGTGCTTGAGGTGCTCTCCGGTGGGTGCAACAAGAAGCACACCAGCGCCGGCGCCTTGCAGCGAGAAGGCACCATCAAAGTACATGATCCAGTTGCGACTCGTTTCCTTGCCGGGGAGAGTGGTCTCTCGTACCTCTTCGTCGGGCGTCGAGGTCCATTCTGCAACAAACTCCGCCAAGACTCGCCTCAATCGTCGAGGTACTTTCGAACTTTAAACCGAAGCTTGACAGCTCCAGGGCCCATTCCACGATCCTCCCCATTGCATCTGGGTTATGCAGTATCCGTTGCAATGGGAGGCGGGTGACCACCGTGATCTCATGTGCTTGGAAGTAATGGCGCAGCTTCCTCGAAACCATAAGGAGGCCGAAGAGCAGCTTTTGCACACCTGAGTACCTCGACCTAGCCCCCTGCAAAAGGGAGCTGACGAAGTAAACTGGGTGTTGCACCATTTTCTTCTTCTGCGCTCCTTCACCTGGTCGCGTGGGTCCCGTCGCACGGGCGCCAGTCTTGCCGGGGCCGAACCCTGCCGGGGACTCAGCCTTGCCGGGGCTGAGCCCTGCCGGGGAGGGTTCTGGCCTGCCAACCGTCGACTCTGCCGCTGCTGCTGTCTCCTCATCAACCTCTCTCTGTGCCACTAGTGCGGCGCTAACCACCTGATTTGTTGCCGCTAGATAAAGCAGCAACGGTTCTTGTGGTTTGGGTGCAACCAGCACTGGGGTAGAGGAGAGGTATTTCTTCAAATCTTGCAGCGCTGCCTCGGCCTCGGGGTCCACTCCATCGACCCTGCTTTCTTCAAGATCTTGAAAAAAGGAAGGGCACCCTCCGCGGACTTGGAGATTAACCGGCTCATGGCAGCAACGCAGCCAGTGAGCCGACGGACGTCCTTGATCCGTTTGGGTGCCTCAATCTGCTCGATAGCCTTGATCTTATCTGGGTTTGCTACAATCCCGCGCTGGGACACAAAGAACCGGAGAAGCTTGCCGGACGGGACGCCGAAGACACACTTCTCAGGGTTCGATTTGAGGTTGATCTTGCACAGGTTCCCAAATGTTTCCTCCAGATCTTGCACGAGCGTTGCTTTGTCCTTGGTTTTGACCACTATGTCATCCATATAAGCTTCCATATTTCTATGTAGCTGGGGCTCAAAACCAATCTGGACTGCTCTTGCAAAGGTCGAGCCAGCACTCTTCAACCTGAAAGGCATTCGTAAAAAGCAATACGTACCACATGGGGTGATGAATGCTGTCTTTTCCTCGTCTTCCTTTGTCATGAAGATCTGGTGGTGTAACATCCCAAATTTTCAATTTGGAATGTTATACATAGGTCATCCATGCATATCATATTTTATTGCATCTTCGTTCCGCAATATTCGAAATCCTAAGCAACTCAAGGACCCTCGGAGAGAGTTGGGGATTTTCCGGTTTTCATATTTGATTTCTATCAAATACTGAGAACGAGGATTTTTTATTTTAATTATTTTTCTCTCCGGAAAAATGTTTCATATTAAAAATAAATGAGGGGAGATAATATGACTTCTCCAAAACAGTTGAAATACTGGAGGAAAATGTTAAAATCATTATTTGTATTTTATTTGGATTTTATTTGCGTTAGAAAAATTGCACATTTTAAAAAAAAAATTGCATTTTAGGGCCAAGAAAATGTTCATCTCATTCTAAATATTTCATTTAGACGATGAAAATTTGTTTTGGCATTTTTAGGTTTTTATTTTATTTTATAGGAGTTTTTCTGTCAGCGGATCAATTTTAAAAAAATACTCCTCGCGCCTGACCGGGCCTAGGGCCCAGCCGAGCCGCCGCCGCCGCCACTCGGACCGGAGTCCGAGTTGGACTCCGCCTTCGACGCCGCCTTGCCCCCTCCTCCAAGGCGAGCCCCCCTTCTCTTAAATACCGCCCCCCCACCCCCGCCGCCACCACCACCCACCACCTCCACCGCCTCGCCCGGAGCCGCTTCGAGCCGCCGCCGCCCGAGCCGCCGCCGCCGCCTCCCATCGCCCGAGCCGCCCACGCCACCCCGCCCCGCCGGAACCCCGCCTCGCCGGACCTCTCGCCGGAGGTATCCGCCGGATCCGAGACCGCCGGTTTTTTTAAACCGTTCGGTTTATTTTCCGAAACCCTAGTTCTCGTTTTTTTAAATAGATTGGTTTTTCTCCGGTTTATTTATTTTGCGAGCATTCGCTCGTTCGTTCGTTTTAACGAACGCGTTCTTTGTTTAGGTTCAGATAACGAACGTTCGTTTGTTAAGCTGTTCGTCGCTTTTCTTTTCTCGGATTTATTCCGCGATTTTTCTAATCGCAATTTCTGATCTGATTTTCGTTCTAGTATAACTTTTCGCAAAATAATCGGAATCAGGCGATTCAAGCGCCTAGAGTTTCGTCTCGAAACCCTCTTTCCAAATAACCAACTCAAACAAGTTTTTGCCTCTATAAAATTTGACCATAGTTCTGATTAGTAAACGGATCTTATTTCTTTTGCTGTTTGAGTTTTGTTGCTTCGTTTGGTTTGATTCTTTTTGCGAACCGGAGTTCTTAAGTTGGACTTTCTGGTCAACCTCTTTTAGTTGAGTTTTACCTGTGCATCTTTGCTTGTTGCTTATGTATGTTATTGTTTGCTTGTGATAGAATTCCTAGAGTGCGAAGCGTGTTACTACGAGTCTCTAGGATTCACGGATCGTTAGCAAGGCAAGTAACACATTGATCATACTCTTTTCATACCCAGTTTTTATGCATTAGTTCAATCCTCAAACATTGCATGATTAGGATGTCATTAATATTGTGGGTTGGGGAGTAGTTATTGAGGTAGAACCTATTGCCCTGTTACTATCAAACCCTTGGGAGTTACTTCTATGTGTTGCTATTATTTCTATGCTATGCTCGTAGACGTGGATTGGGTTTGAGTGTATCCATGACGGATGTGAGATTAATAATTAATGGTTTACTTTAAGGTGGCAACTTTAATACACATCTGGGTGGATTGAGGCACCTGGGGAACCCAGTGTTGTCTGTTTTATTTTTGGAAATCCCGGGGTACCCGTGTGATCTTCCTATGGACCGCCACCTGTGCTCAAAGGGTATCGAGATTATTCATGCTAGAAACTTTCGTGTGCAGCCACAAGCTACTATGGGCTCTAGCATAGTTCAGTAAGTTATGTGAAGCTCTTGAAGAGGTAGATCAGCAGGTAGTGGGTTTTGTAGGTTTGGTATGGTCTACCCGGAGTAGAGAGTTAATGTTTCTGAAAGACTATGTCTCGGTCATCCATTTCTCAAACACCATGTAGTGCGACAAATCAACGAAGGCGATCGAGTCTTATGGGGAAAAGTGTGCAAACCTCTGCAGAGTGTACAATCTAATCATGGTTAGCCGTGTCCCCGGTTATGGACAATTTTGAGTATCTAGTACTTGAGTATTCACATGTATGTCATCACTCTTAAATTAATATTGTTGGGATGTTAACTACTTTAATTGGGATTGATTTGGGGTTATACCTTCTCAATGATGTTTCAACCACCATGATAGTTAAGTAAAATTTATTCCTTTATTGTAGGGAAAAATTGGCTTTTCGCAAAACTATAGCCACAAAGCTTTTCCACCAGCCAAATAGGCATGTAGTGATAGCATTATTCTGTTCTTGCTCTACTGTGTTATATTGCCAACATATTCCATGTGCTGACCCATTCTCGGGCTGCAACGTATTATGTTGCAGACTTTTCAGACGAGGAGTAAGGATCGTTAGGTCGTTGCCGTGCAGCTCAGCTGTGCCGTTGTAGTTGATGGACTCACTTTATCTTCCAAGCCTTCTGCTATTATCGCATTAGATGGCCTTAAGCCATATTATTGTAATAAGTTCTCTTTTGAGACTTTCGGTGTAATAAGTGTGTGATTGCTACTCTGTTATAAATCCTTCGAGTACTGTGTGTGTCAGCATTACTGATCCAGGGATGACACTGAAACACAGAGACTTGACCATCTGAGGTCGGGTCACTACAAGATAGTATCAGAGCACACATTGAGTGTAGGACACGACCATTAAGATAAACCATAGGTCACTCTTCTCTACTCATTTCTGACTCCTCTCCATTTTTCCACTCTTTAGGATGACGAAGATGAAGAACAAGTTTGCACAACCTGATGAATACACACCTTTTGGATGCCACTTGAAGGAAGTCACTAGGTACTTTAACATTGGTACACCAAGCTTCACCGGAACGTACAACGCCAGCTTACCAGAAGAGGAGCGCTGGATGATTCAAGTACAAGTTCCAGAAGGACGTTCTCGCCAACTTCTAAGCCCATAGAGTTTTCTTTCGAAGCACCCACCTGGAGTCTAGGCAAGAGTATGGCAGCTCACATTACCATGGGATGTGTTGGAGAAGTCTACAACAGGGAGCTTAAAGACACCATATATCAAATATGTGGGCGCCGAGACGAGCAATGGGAAGTAATCAGCACCAAGAAGGATAGATCCATTGCAGCTTTTATCCAGGAGTTAAACCAGCACATTCGACGCCAGGAAAACCAGATGTGCGCAGATATGATGGAATTGAAGAAGGCGAAGACCAGGATCATTGAACTGGAGGAAGAACTCTAGTTTACACGCGACGGATACGAGGAGGAAATCAAAACACTATTGGAGAAGAACGACGACCTGGTTAAGAAGGTCGGAGTATTCATGGGAGGACCAGCACCGGAAGAAGAAGACAAAGACCCCACTTGCACGGACAACTACATCATCATCGACGACACCGATTCCGATCGAAGTGATGATAACTATGAAGACTAAGCTGGACCAGACATCATGGAGTCTTCCACCGATCAAAATTTCTAGATGACCACCATATACTAGTAGTATTTTCCCCATGTATCTAATAGTAGTTGAGCACTTTTGCGATAGTTCTAGACCGTTTGTATGCCCTTGCTTGATTGATTGAGTGAAATGTTTGTGTTGCCTCATATGCATATGGGTAGTGTTTTCTCAATAGACCTCTTTCTATTCTAATCTCTTCCATCTAAACCCATCAGATGCCTCCGAGACGTGACACCGGTTTTGTTTTTCCACCGGAGCTCACCTAGTTGATCCAGCAGCAGAATGCTTTGATGCAATTGCTAGTTCAGAACCAGGGCAACAACAACAACAACAACCCACCACCAGTGGACAATATAGCCCGTTTTCTGAGGTTACAACCGCCGGTGTTTTCCAGTAGCACCGAGCCAATAGTTGCTGATGATTGGCTACGCCGTATTGGAAGGGAGTTAACCACCGCAGGATGCACGGATCTTTGAGAGGGTGCGCTTTGCCGCACATCAATTGGATGGACCAGTAGCCGCATGGTGGGATAATTACACGACTACTTTTCCTATAGCCAATGTCACTTGGGACCAGTTTCAGCAAGCTTTTTGCACGGCCCATGTCTCAACTAGAGCCATGCAGATGAAGAAGCGCGAGTTTCGCAACTTACGCCAGGGGAACCGTACCGTGGCTCAGTATGTGGATGATTTTAGCAAGTTATCACGCTATGCCCCTGATGATGTGGCCACAGATGCCGCGAAGCAGGAGAAGTTTATGGAAGGGCTAAATGATGAGATGAGCATGCAGTTGATGGTGGCAACTTTCAACAACTACCAGGAGTTGGTAGATAAGGCCCTTATGATTGAAGGGAAGCAACAGCAGATTGAAAGCCGTAAGAGGAAGTATGGACAAGGGAAGTATAATTCAGGAGCTCAACAGAAGCCCCGCTTAACCCCGAACTCGGAAGGACTTGTTCATAATCATGGAGGTCACAACCACACTGGAGGAGGATCGCATAAGCACAATGGTGCTAAGAATGGCAATGGGAATGGAGATAACAACAATCAGAACCGCTCCAACCCATCTACACCCGCCAAAAGGGACCTAAGTCAGGTTACTTGCTTTAAGTGCGGGAAGACTAGGCACTATGCCAATGACTGCCCTGAAGGAAGGAATGGAAACGGAAATGGGAGCGCTGGAAAGAAGCCCAATCCATTCAACAAAGGACAAGTGAACCACGTTAACGTGGAGGAAGTTGAAGAGCAGCCGGACGCGGTAATAGGTAAGTTTTTGGTTAAGTCATTTACCGCTCTTATTCTTTTCGATACTGGTGCATCGCATTCATACATATCAAGGGGATTTGTGGATAAGTTTAAGCTATCAAGCCAAACCCTTAGGACCCCTCTATTAGTGAGCTCACCTTGAGCAGAGTACATGGCTAGCCGATGGTGCACCCAGATACCCCTAACCATTGGCACACATGTTTTTCCGTCTGACCTAATTATCTTGGAGTCGCAAGGATTGGATGTGATATTAGGTATGGACTGGATGTCGAAGTATGGAGGAAGCATTGACTGTGCTAGTAAGTCGATTTATCTCACCACCCCGGAGGGAAAAAGGATTAAGTATGTATCTAGGCATGTGCCTAGGAGGAGCCAAGTAAATGCCCTCACGGGAGTTGTACAGGAGGAAGTGCCGGTAGTAAAATATTTTCCGGATGTTTTCCCAAAGGAGTTACCAGGCATGCCACCGGATCGAGACATCGAGTTTTTGATAGAGCTATTGCCAGGTACAGGGCCAATATCCAAGAGACCCTATCGGATGCCCGCAAATGATCTGGAGGAAATTAAGAAACAGATCAAGGAGTTATTGGAGAAAGGTTATTACCGCAGGAGTTCATCACCTTGCGGAGCACCAGTACTTTTGGTCGAGAAGAAGGATAAATCCCTGAGGATGGTCGTTGACTACCGAGCCTTGAATGAAGTAACGATAAAGAACAAGTATCCACTACCGATGATCAATGATCTGTTTGATCAGTTGCAAGGAGCTAAGGTGTTTTCGAAGATTGATCTACGATCAGGATACCATCAGTTGAAGATCCGAGAGAAGGATATACCAAAGACAGCGTTCACCACGCGGTATGGATTATACGAGTATACGGTCATGTCGTTTGGACTGACTAACGCCCTGCCTATTTCATGAGTATGATGAACAAGGTGTGCATGGAGTATTTGGACAAGTTTGCCGTGGTGTTTATTGATGATATTATGGTATACTCGAAGAACGAAGAGGAGCAGAAGGAACATTTGCGTTTAGTTCTCGAGAAACTCAGGGAACACCAGTTATACGCCAAATTTAGAAAGTGCGAGTTTTGGTTGAAGGAAGTTGGATTTCTTGGGCATGTTATATCAGGAGAGGGTATATCAGTGGACCCCTGCAAGGTTCAGTCAGTCACTGAATGGTTGGCACCCACTTCACTTAGCGAGATCCACAGTTTCCTTGGACTCGCAGGATACTATCGGAGATTCATTGAGAATTTTTCCAAGATTGCCAAGCCACTGACTGAATTACTGAAGAAGGATACTAAGTTTAAATGGACAGAAGATTGCGAGGCAAGTTTTCAGGAGTTGAAGAAACGATTGACTACAGCTCCAGTGCTAACATTGCCAGATATACATAAGGAGTTCCAAGTTTATTGCGACGCCTCACGCTCGGGACTTGGATGTGTGCTTATGCAGGAGGGAAGAGTTGTTTTGTATGCCTCACGACAACTGAAGCCCCATGAGTTGAACTATGCCACACATGATTTGGAGCTAGCAGCCGTAGTGCATGCATTGAAGACCTGGAGGCATTATCTTATTGGAAATTGTTGTGATGTGTACACGGATCATAAGAGTTTGAAGTACATTTTCACCCAGAAGGAATTGAACCTTAGACAAAGGAGATGGCTGGAGCTTATAAAGGATTACGATATGAAGCTGCACTACCATCCAGGAAAGGCCAATGTCATAGCAGACGCTTTGAGCCGGAAGAGTTACGCTAATATCCTTGAAAGTAAGGGATTGCCAAAGGAGTTAGCTGAGGATATCATGGAACTTCGGTTGGAGATTGTTCCAAGAGGTTTCATTGCAACAATGGAGGTTCAGTCTACATTGTTGGACAAGATTCGAGAAGCTCAGAAGGAAGACAAAGAGATTGCTGAGATAAAAGAGAAGATGAGTAAAGGAAAGGCCAAAGGATTTCGCGAGGATGAGCACGATACCTTATGGTTTGAGGACCGAGTTTATGTGCCCAATAACCCAGAGATCAGAAAGTTAATACTTCAGTAGGCCCATGACTCACCATACTCAATACACCCCAGAAACACCAAGATGTATTTGGATTTGAAGGAATGTTTCTGGTGGACAGGTATGAAGAAGGATATTGCCGAGTATGTAGCTGTATGTGATGTATGTCAGAGAGTGAAGGCAGAGCATCAGAAGCCAGCAGGACCGTTACAGCCTATGCCGATACCCGAATGGAAGTGGGATAAACTTGGCATGGATTTTATCACCGGATTGCCCAGAACCAAAGCAGGATATGACTCAATATGGGTATTAGTGGATCGTTTGACCAAAGTGGCTCACTTCATCCCAGTGAAAACCACGTATACAAGTGCGAAGTTAGCCAAGATATATATGTCCAGGATCGTATGTTTGCATGGAGTTCCGAGGACCATCGTATCAGATAGAGGAACACAGTTTACTTCAAAGTTTTGGCATCAGCTACACCAGACTTTGGGAACAAGATTGGAGTTCAGTACAACATTCCACCCGCAGACAGATGGACAAACAAAGAGAGTCAACCAGATTTTGGAGGACATGTTGAGAGCCTGTACGCTAGACTATGGGTCTAGTTGGGATGAAAATTTGCCTTACGCAGAGTTCTCATACAACAATAGCTACCAGGCTAGTTTGAAGATGGCGCCGTTCGAAGCTCTGTATGGACGCAGATGTAGAACACCTCTGATGTGGGATGAGGTAGGAGACCTTCAGTTGTTTGAACCAGATTTGATCAAAGATTCGGAGGAGAAGGTTAAACTAATCCGTGACAGATTGAAGATTGCTCAGTCCAGGCAGAAGAGTTATGCAGACTCAAAATGCAAGGAAGTAACCTATGAAATTGGAGACAGAGCCTATCTGCGAGTATCACCCTTGCGAGGAGTGAAACATTTTGGAGTTAAAGGAAAATTAGCTCCGAGATTTGTAGGACCGTATCGTATTTTGGAACGGATGGAGAAGTTGCCTACAAGCTGGAGTTACCTGAAGGATTGCCAGGAGTTCACGATATGTTCCACGTATCACAGTTGAAGAAGTGTCATGCTGAGATGGCAGATATACCGTTAAGAGATACAGTGCCCCTGGAGGCGATTCAGTTGGACAGTAATTTGACCTATGAAGAGAAGCCAGTAAAGATTCTTGACTTTGACAGCCGAGTCACGCGTAGCAAGGTTATCAAGTTTTGCAAGGTTCAGTGGAGCCACCATACCGAGGAGGAAGCCACCTGGGAACGAGAAGAGGATATTCGCAAGGACCACCCGCACCTATTTTCTAGCCAACCCGAATCTCGAGGACGAGATTCATCTTAAGGGGGGTAGGTTTGTAACATCCCAAATTTTCAATTTGGAATGTTATACATAGGTCATCCATGCATATCATATTTTATTGCATCTTCATTCCGCAATCCTCGAAATCCTAAGGAACTCAAGGACCCTCGGAGAGAGTTGGGGATTTTCCGGTTTTCATATTTGATTTCTATCAAATACTTAGAACGAGGATTTTTTATTTTAATTATTTTTCTCTACGGAAAATTTTTTGATATTAAAAATAAATGATGGGAGATAATATGACTTCTCAAAAACAGTTGAAATACTGGAGGAAAAATGTTAAAATCATTATTTGGATTTTATTTGATTTTATTTGGATTTCATTTGCGTTAGAAAATTGCAAGTTTTAAATAAATTGCATTTTAGGGCCAAGAAAATGTTCATCTCGTTCTAAATATTTCATTTAGACGGTGAAAATTTGTTTTGGCATTTTTAGGTTTTTATTTTATTTTATAGGAGTTTTTCTGTCAGCGGAACATTTAAAAAAAACTCCTCGCGCCCGACCGGGCCTAGGGCCCAGCCGAGCCGCCGCCGCCACTCGGACCGGAGTCCGAGTTGGACTCCGCCTCCGCCGCCGCCTTGCCCCCTCCTCCAAGCCGAGCCCTCCCACCCCGCCACCACCACCACCACCACCACCACCACGCCTCGCCCGGAGCCGCCACGAGCCGAGCCGCCCGAGCAGCCGCCGCCACGGAGCCCGCCGCCCACGCCACCGCCCCACCGGAACCCCGCCACGCTGACCTCTCACGGAGGTATCCGCGGATCCGAGACCGTCGGTTTTTAAAACCGTTCGGTTTATTTTCGAAACCCTAGTTCTCGCTTTTTAAATAGATCGGTTTTTCTCCGGTTTATTTATTTAGCGGCGTTACATTGTTCGTTCGTTTAACGAACGTGTTCTTCGTTTAGGTTCAGATAACGAACGTTCGTTCGTTAAGCTGTTCGTCGCTTTTCTTTTCTCGGATTTATTCCGCGATTTTTCTGATCGCGCTTTTTGATCCGATTTTCGTTATAGTATAACTTTTCGCTCGTTTATCGGAATCAGGCAATTCAAGCGTCTAGAGTTTCGTCTCCAAACCCTCTTTCTGAATAACCAACTCAAACAAGTTTTTGCCTCTGTAAAATTTCACCTTAGTTCAGATTAGTAAACGGATCTTATTTCTTTCGCTGTTTGAGTTTTGTTGCTTCGTTTGGTTTGATTCTTTTTGCGAACCGGAGTTCTTAAGTTGGACTTTCTGGTCAACCTCTTTTAGTTGAGTTTTACCTGTGCATCTTTGCTTGTTGCTTATGTATGTTATTGTTTGCTTGTGATAGAATTCATAGAGTGCGGCGTGTTACTACGAAGTCTCTAGGATTCACGGATCGTTAGCAAGGCAAGTAACACATTGATCATACTCTTTTCATACCCAGTTTTTATGCATTAGTTCAATCCTCAAACATTGCATGATTAGGATGTCATTAATATTGTGGGTTGGGGAGTAGTTATTGAGGTAGAACCTATTGCCCTGTTACTATCAAACCCTTGGGAGTTACTTCTACGTGTTGCTATTATTTCTATGCTATGCTCGTAGACGTGGATTGGGTTTGAGTGTATCCATGACGGATGTGAGATTAATAATTAATGGTTTACTTTAAGGTGGCAACTTTAATACACATCTGGGTGGATTGAGGCACCTGGGGAACCCAGTGTTGTCTGTTTTATTTTTGGAAATCCCGGGGTACCCGTGTGATCTTCCTATGGACCGCCACCCAGGCTCAAAGGGTACTGAGATTATTCATGCTAGAAACTTTCGTGTGCAGCCACAAGCTACTATGGGCTCTAGCATAGTTCAGTAAGTTATGTGAAGCTCTTGAAGAGGTAGATCAGCAGGTAGTGGGTTTTGTAGGTTTGGTATGGTCTACCCGGAGTAGAGAGTTAATGTTTACGAAAGACTATGTCTCGGTCATCCATTTCTCAAACACCATGTAGTGCGACAAATCAACGAAGGCGATCGAGTCTTATGGGGAAAAGTGTGCAAACCTCTGCAGAGTGTACAATCTAATCATGGTTAGCCGTGTCCCCGGTTATGGACAATTTTGAGTATCTAGTACTTGAGTATTCACATGTATCTCATCACTCTTAAATTATTATTGTTGGGATGTTAACTACTTTAATTGGGATTGAGTTGGGGTTATACCTTCTCAATGATGTTTCAACCACCCTTATAGTTAAGTAAAATTTATTCCTTTGTTGTAGGGAAAAATTGGCTTTTCGCAAAACTATAACCACAGAGCTTTTCCACCAGCCAAATATGCATGTAGTGATAGCATTATTCTATTCTTGCTCTACTGTGTTATATTGCCAGCATATTCCATGTGCTGACCCGTTCTCGGGCTGCAAAGTACTAGGTTGCAGACTTTTCAGACGAGGAGTAAGGATCGTTAGGTCGTTGTCGTGCAGCTCAGCTATGCCGTTTGAGTTCATGGACTCACTTTATCTTCCAAGCCTTCCGCTGTTATCGCATTAGATGGCCTTAAGTCATATTATTGTAATAAGTTCTCTTTTGAGACTTTCGATGTAATAAGTGTGTGATTGCTACTCTGTTATAAATCCTTCGAGTACTATGTGTGTCAGCATTACTGATCCAGGGATGACACTGAAACACAGAGACTTGACCATCTGAGGTCGGGTCGCTACATGTGGTATCCTGAGTAGGCGTCTAGGAACGATAAGAGGTCACACCCAGCCGTGGAGTCAACAATTTGGTCAATGCGCGGCATCTGGAAAGGATCCTTTGGGCAGGCCTTATTGATGTCTGTGTAGTCAATACACAGTCTCCATTTCCCATTTGCCTTGCGCACCACTACTGGATTGGCCAACCATGTTGGATGGAGTACTCCTCTCACCAAGCCTGCCGCCTCTAGCTTTCTGATTTCCTCCGTGATGAACTCCTACCTCTCCAGAGCTTGCTTCCTGACCTTCTGCTTGACGGGCCGTGCATGAGGACAGACAGCAAGGTGGTGCTCAATCACCTCCCTGGGAACACCGGGGATGTCGGAGCCTTGCCATGCAAACACATCGACATTCGCCCGCAAGAAGGCGACGAGCTCGCTTTCCTATTTGCCGTCGAGGGTGGAGCTTATGGTAAAAACTCCCCCCGTATCATCCTCCTCGACGGGCACCTTCTTGGTCTCTGGTGGCGTGGCTCTGGACTTCTTGCTTTTGCCGACAGAGCTCTCTGGCACGTCCTCAACGGGAGCGCAACACCCTGAAGAGGTGCGCTTGCCGGGGTGGGTGCTAGGAGTCTTGCCGGTTTTCTTCCCCCCGGGGCTCCGTCGGCAGGAGCTGGCACCTTAGCAGTAGCTGCTGCAACTACTTCTCGGTAGAGTTGGTCGGCGCAGATCAACGCATCTTTCTTGTCGGAGGGGGCGGTGATGATGTTCATCGGCCCGTGCATCTTCAGCATGTTGTAGGCATAGTGTGAAGCCACCAGGAACTTAGCTAGTGCATGGCGACCGAGGATCCCGTTGTAAGGCAAGGGGATCTCGGCTGCATCAAAAACAATCCTCTCCGTCCTGTGGTTCAGCTCGCCTCCGAATGTCACGGGCAGCATGATCTTTCCCTTTGGCTGGCTCCTCCCCGGGTTAACCCCTTGGAATGTACCCGTCTCCTCGAGGTCCCCATCGAGGATCTGCAACCTTTTGATCACAACAGGCGAGATCAAGTTCAGGCCGGCCCCGCCGTCGACCAACATCTTTGTCACCTTGAGGTTGCGGATTGTTGGTGAAATCAACAACGGAAAGCACCCGACCGAAGTGGTGCGGTCAGGGTGGTCCTCGGTGTCGAAGATGATGGGTGTGCTGGACCATTTCAGCGGCTTCCATGCGTCGAACGATGGCTCCACCGCTATAATCTCACGCGCCCACTGCTTGAGTTGGCGGTGGGATGAATGCAGCGAGGCACCACCATCGATGCACATGGCCTCTGTGGCTTTATAAAACTCGTGGTCGCCGGACTCGTCGTCCTGGTCATGATCATCGTCTTCCTGCTTCTTATCACGGCCCCGGGCGGGCCTCTCTTGCTGATTGCCTCTACTGCGGCGGCTTGCTTGGCCGTCACGCTTCTTGCCGGATCCCTCGGCACCATCCTGGGCCTTCTCCTTGTCCCGCCTTTCATATTCAGCCTTTTTCTTCTCGGCGAGCAGCTCAACCTGTCGGCAGTTCTGGAGGTCATGGCCCTTGGTGCGATGGATCTTGCAGTATTGCTTGTCGGAGTTCCCTGGCTTCTCGGCAGCCGCCAAGGCCCGGCAGGCGACGCACCCGGCAATCTCCTTGCCGGGGTCGTCTGCCTTGGTTTTCTTGGTGGTGCCGGCGTCATCAGATCCCTCGACGGCAAGCACAGCTTTACCCTTGCGCTTCATGTTACGGCGCCAACTTTTCTTCACCGGGGCGGCAGCATCCTCGTCTGAGGAGTCTGTTTCCACACCGGCATCTTCACCGGGGTACTTCCTTCCCTCTTCAGCCCAGGCACATCTGTCAGCAAGAACGTAGAGTTCCGCCACATCCTTCACCTTGTTCATCGCCAGCTCCTCGCGCATTTTGCGGTTGCGCACGTTCTGATGGAACGCACTGATGATGGCGGCAGGATGAACATCTGGAATATTGTATTGTACCCGACTGAACCTCTGTATGTACTTGCGCAGACTCTCACATTCCTTCTAGGGAATGACATGCAAGTCGCTTGCTTGGCCATGAGCTTGGTGACCTCCCGTAAAGGCGCCAACAAACTCATGGCACAAATCCGACCAAGAAGAAATAGAATCTACTGGAAAGTGCATCAACCATGACATAGCGTTGGGCTTAAGGGCCAATGGAAAGTAATTCGCAAGCACCTTATCGTCGCAGGCTCCGGCAGCTTGCATCGCGATGGTGTAGATGCTGAGGAACTCCGACGAGTGGGTCTTGCCGTTGTATTTCTCGCCAACGTCAGGCTTGAAGGTACGGTGAGTGGGCCACTGGAACTGCCGCAGCTCACGGGTAAAAGCCGGGAAGCCTACCTCGTAAGGTAAACCTTCAGGGCTTACCGGAGCCGGGTGATTCACAGCAGGTCCTGCTCGCCTGTCTGACTGGTGGCGTGTTTCACGCCGGCGCTCAATCGTGGCTTGAGCGTCTTCATGGGCTCACTCCCGAAGAACTTTGCGTTGGTCGTAGCGGGTCCGTGCATCGAACGACGCTACAAAGATGTCGTCACACGCGTCGTCGCGACGGGTCAACATCCGTGGTAATTGGCGGGGAGGAGAGTGTACCGTGGCCGCAGCGCCACCAGTCCTCCCGCCACCAGCATGTGGTGTTCCTCCGGAGCGTTGGCCTGAAGGGCCTGTCGGCCTTGGTTCGCCTTTGTTGGTGACGGCAACAAGGCTCTGGATGCTGTCTCTCCATTCATCGAGCTTCCCCGCAGCGGGAGGGAAGTTGAGGAGCAACTGCGTGCGCTAGGGCCTCTGTCGGTGTCGGCGGTGGTGAAACCTGCGCGTACCGCGATGCGCTTCGACTCCTAACCATGTTAGAGAGCTCTATCATGGTCCCGTGGTCGCATGCCGTTTTCACCTGTGCCTCGGTGAGTGGGCGGGTCTTTTGCGTCCCGTGAGTGACGTTCGGGACTCTTCCCATGGCAGCGCCCAGGATCTTCGGCATGGTGACGCCGTTCGTCGCGCGCGGCCTGAGAGGAGCGCGCTGTGGGCGCCGGCATGGGTGTCTTCGAGGCCACCGCATCGCCTTCGGGCGGTGCGACGGCGCCTTTGGAGGGCCCCGTGCCGCCTGCGGAGGGCCTGGCTCCATCTTTGGATTTGGCGACGTGCGGCCCGTTGCCAGGCACACGAACGTCGCTGCCTTCCAAGCTCCGGCTACTGGGGTGGTGTTGGTGCTCGCGAGCCACGCCCCTGGTCCTCTCTGCGACCGTTTTGCTGCTCGCCCACGTCAGGACAGGCCGTTCGGCTCCTGACGAGCCGACCGCCACCGTCATCTTCTTCTTGGGCGCCATGGCGATGAAGAAAATGCCGGACTACCTGTTAAAGTCGATTCTCACAAGTGCGCCCCCTACCTGGCGCGCCAAAGATGTCGGTGGGAAAGACACCTATGGGATCACAAGGATCCCTACTACGGTTGCGGGGCGCGGGGTTGGGAGAAGAGCGGATCTAACAGAGAGTACGCGGTTCGTTTATCCAGGTTTGGGCCGCGAGGATGTGTAAAACCCTAGTCCTGCTTTGGTGGATGTATTCTGAGTTGTTGAGCTAGCTACGGGGTGTAACGAGCTGCAAAAAGCCGAATCCCTTTCCCGGTCGCCTCGGGCCTCCTTTTATAGAAAAAGGGGTCGCCACAGTGGCAAGCAGGAGGTGGAAAGGGTACAGTGCCGCAAGGTTATCCCTCGTATTACAGGAGAAGATGCATTTAATGCATCGCTTAGGTGTCCTCTTGCTTTATCGGGGACGTGAGTGAGGCCCGTCCCATCCGTCGCCGCTCCTCCTTGTTTCGACACGCGCCCTGGCCAGCGACGCATGCGGTGCCATGTAGGCAGGCAGCCAGCTGAGGTGGCGCGGTGGTGGAGCCTCCATGAAGGGTTGCATGTTGCCATGCAGGTGCCTGCCCAGCTGGTTGGGTCGGCAGCTGCATGTGAACGGCGGTGGAAACACGGTTGGTGCGGGCCTGGCAGCGGCCCTGCTGGCGCGCCTGGCGAGGGCCTTGCCGGGTGGCCCGGCAAGGGTCTTGCTGCGGCGTGGCGTCCCGACAGGACCTTGCCGGGGTCTTGTGGGTTTCTTTGGTGAGGATGATTGCCTTCCTATCCTCACTTGATCTTGATTATTCTTTGTCTTCACAAAGATCTACATGCCACCACGGAGGTGCCTCCAGAGCCGTGTCCCAATGCGTCTGTTTGAGCATTGGTGGGCTCAAGGGTGGCTCGCTCGGGTGGCGTGGGTGAGCTGCCCCGACAAGGGTCCTTGCCGGGAAAACCTGCTTCGCCCATCCGATCCTTGTGGACTTGGTCCTTGTCATTGCTTTATTTGTCTTGTGCCTTCGGCTTCTCTCCGGCCTCCCTTCCCTGCCATGTGATGCGTGGCCGTGGCGAGCGGCTCTGACTGCCCGTGGCACAAGTAAAGGGGTCAAAAGGAGAGCCCCTACTTTTGCACACCGACAGTTACCAAAGCAGCCCCGACCTATTATGTATATGAGGGCGGTTTTGTTACTATTGTTCTCTATGCACCAAGGACAAAAGGGAAAATTTTCATGCTAAAGACTAGGTGGCAGAAATTTTAGAAGGAGGCGGGAGATTTTGCCGCGCGCGGGATCGTTCGTATCCAGTTTCAACTAATTTTGGACCGTGCTAGCGGGATGGTCATGTGAGACTGTGTACACGGGGCACGCGTCAGCAGTTAATAACTGGTGTGAAGTCCACCCCAGAAAAAATACAATAACTCGGGATGATGCGCCGATAACTTGGACGTTCACACGGGCGTGGCCAATCGTACGGGTGTAGAGGCGTGTTCAATAAAAAAGGGATCAAACGCTCAGCCTATGTATTTCTCGTGTAAATAGATAATTTAGTTCCATTGGTTATTTACTTTAAACATAATGCATAGACGTGTTAGTGTAGAGGCGCACAAAAAGAAATGGATATTGTAGTCCACTACTTAAAAGTGTTACCTCATATGATTACATATCCTCCATTTCATAAATTCTGCACTGCTGAATTCATATATGAATATTACATATATTACTTCATAATATAACCTTAAATCATCCAAGACTAATGAATTTGAATGCAAGAGTAACAATAGTGCATGTACATGATAGATACATCGGTTGTATGAAGAAACATCACTGTAACTTTGGCATGCACAATTGAAAAGGTTTATTTAGATAGAAAAATGTGATATGTGAGTGTCCAATCTTTATAGCATTGAATCGATATTGTACCTTTGGCCATGATACGAAGTAGATATTGATTTATGTTCAAGTGATGCACGTCCACGATCGCTAGATAGTGATATGTGAATGAATTGTGCAATCTCTCTCACACGCATACATATCTCATTTCCCCGTGGGCATCGGAATCACACACGCGCACTTCGTGTATTTCTCTCCCTCCGTCAAGGTTAGAATTCGTCTTTCTACCCTGTCCTACAAATCTCTCACACAGAAACACACACGCTCTCTCTGTCGAACATGCCCACCCCTTTAATTCTGCCCACCCACATCCACTAATGTCTCAGAGGATAATTATGTCTCTCACACATATGCCTAAGGTTAACTCGAGTTCCGGAACCATATGAATACATACAATGGGATTCCAGCAGAGCACCTTTTGTTTTGAGATTTCGCTCTCTCTCTCTCACACACACACACACACACACACACACACACACACACACATACACACACGCGCGCGCGCGTAGACATTGTTTATCGCTTCATTTTTTCCGGCACTTGCATGCACACTGTTTGTTTATCTCCGTGATGCTTTAAGTATGCCTCGTACACATCCTATCTACCTATCCCTTAATGTAGATATGTGTCACACAAACTCCTTCTCCCTACTAGCAAGATGCCCATGCGTTGCACGAAACATCAAGATGCATTTGTATGAGTAGTTTATCTTGTGGAAGAAAAGGATGAACAAGGGAATGCCTTATTTGCAAATGTGGAGAGGGGTGTGGGTATCTTTTTGCAAAATTGCCATAGTTTCCTTCCTATCCATCAGATATAAATCGGATGGCCTATATTGCAGGATGGCAGGAACACCATCATCACCAACTTTGTTTTTTATAAGAGTATAGATATGTAAGTGTCACTTCCCCCCCCCCCCACACACTTCTCGACACCGAAGGAGTAGGGTGACACCTGGATCTTGATATTAATCTATCGACTGGCTTCTCTCTCAAACACACACACACACACACACACACACACTACCCGACACCAAAGGAGTAGGGTGGCACCTCGATCTTGATCGTAATCTATCTACTACTCTTTCAAACACACACAGATACACACACACTCGCTAGTTGTGCCTCTGTGCCTACAATGCACACTCTCGATACGTCTTTCTCTCCCTCCCCCTCCCCACCCCCCAACCCCAACAATGATAGCAGAAGGGTAACAACTCGAGATCTAAATCTGTCAATTGGTTTCTCTCTCAAACATTGTGTCTCTGTGCCTCGCTCAGACACACTCGATACGTCTTTTTCTCCGTAGCCCCCTCAATATGTAGACTTCTCGCGTGCGCACAGCTGTAGTGACGATGACGTTGAACCCAATGTGCCTTGTTTTTACTGGCCTCATGTGATGGTTTTCACCCTGTTTTCTGTTAATTAACAAGACAACCTTTTCTTTGTTACTACTAGTGAATCTGAAATCATTCGGGGCAGACATAAAATATATCACTTCAACCCAATTATCGCAGTAACTATTTTAAAAGAAACTAGCTAGATGCCGTCGCTGTACCGGAACATCAAGATGCATTTGTATGAGTAGTTTATCTTGTGAGAGACTAGCAAGATGCCCATGCGTTGCACGGAACATCAAGATGCATTTATATGAGTAGTTTATCTTGTGAGATAAAAGGATGAACGAGGGAATGCCTTATTTGCAAATGTGGAGAGGGGTGTGAGTATCTTTTTGAAAAATTGCCATAGTTTCCTTCCTATCCGTCAGATATAAATTGGACGGCCTATATTGCAGGATGGCAGGCACACCATCATCACCAACTCTGTTTATTATCTCTACTAGCAAGATGCCCATGCGTTGCACGGAACATCAAGATGCATTTGTATGAGTAGTTTATCTTGTGGTAGAAAAGGATGAACGAGGGAATGCCTTACTTGCAAATGTGGAGAGGGGTGTGGGTATCTTTTTGCAAAATTTCCATAGTTTCCTTCCTATCCCTCAGATATAAATCGGATGGCCTATATTGCAGGATGGCAGGAACACTATCATCACCAACTCTATTTTTTTGTAAGAGTAGAGACTCCTATAAAAGACTCAGTTGGTGATGATGGTGTGTCTGCCATCCGTCATTTCTGACCATCAGATCTGCATCTAATGACTATGATGTAAGTTGTGGCATTTTTGTAACAAGACCCCACTTCTCTGCTCCAATTTGCAGAAACCCCTTAGTATCTTGAAACCAACCACATTGCTCCCCCACCTCATCAAAACAGCCACAAGGAATATATTTTGAGTGAAACCTAATACGAGTATATTTTTAGTGATATATACACCAAACTAGAGTGTTTTTCTTTCAAGTTTGTGAACATGTATTATTATACTCCCTCATTGAAATACTTGTCATCAAAATGGATAAAAGGGGGTGTATCTAGACGTATTTTAGTTCTAGGTGCATCTCTTTTTATCCATGATGACAAGTATTTCCGGATGAAGGGAGTATTTTGGATCCGTTGCAACGCACGGGCACATTGCTAGTAAGAGTAGAGAAAAGGATGAACGAGGGAAGGCCTTATTTGCAAACGTGGAGAGGGGTGTGGGTATCTTTTTGCAAAATTGCCATAGTTTCCTTCCTATCCATTAGATATAAATCCGACGGCCTATATTATAGGATGGCACGCACACCATCATCACCAACTCTGTTTTCTACTCCCTCCATTCCTAAATATTTGTCTTTTTAGAGATTTCAACAAGTGATTACATACGGAGCAAAATGAGTAAATCTACACTCTAAAATATGTCTACATACACATCCCTATGTGGTAGTCCATTTGAAATCTGAAAAAATAAATATTTAGGAACGGATGGAGTGTAAGAGTGGACATGGTGATATATCTCCAGCATGGTCTACAACAAAAATGTGATGGACTGGTTAGCGCCTGATGCTCGCAACGCGATGACCTGAGTTCAAATTTTGTCTTTAACTTTAGATTTTTTATGTTATATATTACTTATTTAATATATACTTCTTTCACTATTGTACTGACAGTGGAACCCACAGAGTACTTAGAATACAAGACTAAGGATGGACTTGTTTCTTTTTAACTTTCTATACGAAGTTGTAGACACCCTGCAAGTCACGTGTACATTGTACATGAAATTAAATTTTTATAGAGGGAGAATCATACATGAAATTAACTCAAATGGATTGGATGTGACTCTATTATTTCTAGCAAAAGAGCATCTCCAACGGCAGCCGGCAAATTTCCTCCCGCTTCCTTCCGCGGAGGACGACATCAAACGCCAGCGGCATACATTTTCACAACTCTAACCAACCAGATGAAATCCGTGCAAACACAGACTGTTTTCATATAAGCATGCAGGATTTCGTATAAAAAAGCCGGATCTTCATATAAACATGATGGATTTCATTACATTTACATGAACTAAGCGGTGCTAATCCGGCTCTCTTGGTATAATTAATACTCCCTCCGTCCGGAAATACTTGTCCTAGAAATGGATGTATCTAGACTTATTTTAGTTATAGATACATCCAATCTATCCATTCTTAGAACAAATATTGCCCGCCAGCCGGAGAGGGAGTACCTAATCTAAATGGCCGCCCGTGGATCCCTTTGTCTTCTTCATGTCCGGCAGACACTTGCGGGGTTGACGAAGGTCCTCGGAAGAGACGAAGCAGCAAAGAAACCACCTGAATGCGCAGTCGTCGCCTCAGCGGTAGCCTTCATGGGACCCAAGTGGCGGCGGCTCCGATGTTCTACTTCTCCTCGATGATGGAGGTGGACACGGAGAAGTTGGCCACCGACTCATCGCTCTCCATGCACCCGGCTTCTGTCTCTGCCTGCATGGCATTGCTGTGGGCACGGGAGGCGCGGCCGTAGGCAAGGGAGGCGTGCCCACAGACACTGGAGGCGCGGCCACCGCAGATACTGGTGGCGCGGTATGACGCGGCAGCCATGACTCCCGTACCGGCATGCTCGCCGCCGTGCCGGCGTGGAGCAACTCGCCACTCCTCATCGAGCTGAACTGGAGCGGTGAGTTGCTGAACCATGCGCCGGATTGGGGCGGCAACTGGCTCCGTCGGGCCAAGCGAGGTTGATGAAGCACCAAGCGGCCTCGGCCGTATCTGGAGGGCTCGGGCGGCCACCCAGCCGGGAAGTATGCCGGAGAACGGCTCCTCGAAAGCCATCAGAAGAGTGGAGAAAATGGTGAAGGAGGAGATGTGGGAGCGGCGGAGGGTTGCGATTCTTGCCCGCTGTCTGTCTGGCCTCAATTAAATAGAGGGCATACGGTAGGATCTTGGCCGACGTCTGGCCTCGTTTAAACTGAGGGAGGACGGGAGGAGCTCGGCCAGTGTTGCGCTTAATTCCTGCCTGCTCATGAACGGACGTGTGGCCGGAGTAGGTTTCTCGGTTTGCATGCGGGTTTAACGGAGGGGTTTGATGGAGGCGAGGAGGCATGTTCAACCGGGCGTGCAGCGAGCGGCACAGTACTATTCGATTTGACAGCGGGCGGCGCAGTTTCCGATACGGATTTAATGCATACGAGGGAGGGGTAGTGGTTCCCGAAATGTTGAACGGCGAATGATGTATCCTCCTTCAATTAGCATCGTGCATGCATGCGGGAAATAATGGAGGAGGACCGGGAAAAGAGGCTGCACGATGTGAATGCAATGCAGTTTGCACTCATATAAAGGAGCCCCTCCATTCCAATGCATCTACCACATCGTACGCACCTAAGCATTTGCCTAAGCACCTACACTCAGCGCAAAAGTGCTCACTCCAGACCCATGGCGGCGATGCGCGCAAGCGGCAACCGGCTGTGCTAGATGGTCCATGACGCCGGCCTGTGGCATGACACTGAGGATCGTCTCCAGACAGTGTTCACAACCAGCTGGTGGATTGCCGCCATCGACGCCAACTACGACTCTCAGTTGGACCAAATGATCGTTGCACCACCAACAAGTTCACCCGTCCTCGAGAAGCTCGGGGACGACATCGCCATACTCCTCCAGCCCGCGCACCCAGGCTCCTCATTGCCTGCCACCCTAATCGGCCTCCATGGTCGAAACCTCTTTCAAGCACTGGTGGCCCTACGACTCCCCGCCGATGCCACGAAGAATGTCCACCTGGAGGTCGCGCTCGCCGCGAGGCGCCTCGCCCTGCAAGAATTCGTCGACCTACACATCCACACGTACGAGCAAATCGTGTACAAAGGTATCTACAAGGCCATTGAGGATGCTACGATGTTGGCCTTCCTCAACCGGCTGGAGGCCTTGGATGCCTTTGCTGAGAAGCACCTTGACCTCACCACAAAAGCCGCCACTCCTTAGCCGTCGGTCGGTGGCCCGACGCACTAAGTTGAGGAGGAGGAGGTCGTACGTTGATGGATGCACCTTTGTTCTTGCCTCCTGTAACCACCACTGTGATCGCATCATCATGGCCTTAATTCTTATTGTGCTATTGCATTCTCGTTCCAGTCAATACCGACATGTGCGATCCCTTTGCTTAATTATATGCATCACTGTAACTAGTACTCCATCCGTCAATTTATAAGTTTTGCTTACCTTTTCCATCAACTTCGTGCAACGCACGGGCATCTTGCTAGAAACACTAGAACATGTCGGACCGCATGTGACCAAACTGACGATGCGCCAACCTAGCTACTACGTACCGTGCTTATCTGGCGGAAATAGCCCCGCCCTAGCATTTCCAATTGTTATTTCCATCTATCGATCGTGCCAAGGAGCAGAACCAAATGTTACAATTTATACATTTTTCTCTACTCCTACTAGTCCTATAGAAGACTCAGTTGGTGATGGTGGTGTGTCTGCCATCCATCATTTCTGACCATTAGATCTGCAACTAACGGCTGTGAGGTAAATTGTGGCATTTTTGCAACAATAGCCCACTTCTGTGCTCCACTTTGCAGAAAACCCCTTATTATCTTGAAAGCAACCACATCCCTCCCTCACCTCATCAAAACAGACTGAGAAATATATTTTGAGTGAAAAGTAATATATTAGGACTATATCAAAACAAGAGTGATTTCTTTCAAGTTTGTGAACAAGTACTACTGTTCTACTACGGCCTGTCCGGCACGCCACATAGCTAGGGAAGGTGTGTTGCCTAGCATTTTCACTTTCATGTGGGACCGCCGTTGAGCAAACCGACTATTGACAAACCACACCCCGTCCGCCGCCGGGTTGGAAAACAGAAACGAGGGGAAGATCTAGCTGTAGCACGGAAGCCAAGAAATTTGGTGTCTGATGGGGCTCATTGATAGAGTGCTATTTATTCATAACTAGCAAGATGCCCATGCGTTGCACGGAAAATCAAGATGCATTTGTATGAGTAGTTTATGTTGTGGGAGAAACGGATGAATAAGAGAAGGCCTTATATTTGCAAATGTGGAGAGGGGTGTGGGTATCTTTTTGCAAAATTGCCATAGTTTCCTTCCTACCCGTAAGATATAAATCGGACGACCTATAGTGCAGGATGGCAGGCACACCATAATCACCAACTATGTTTTTCATAAGAGTAGAGACACGTAGATAGGATGCACATAGAGGAATTTTGTGACTGCACGTTGTTATGTACCACTAGTACCTAGTCCCTCCTTATGGTTCACTAATAGTACTCCCTCCGTCCTGGATTATTGGTCCCCTTTGTACTCAATTCATGTGCTCGTTTTCCTCAAGAAATTTTCTTTACCAATGTATTAATATTGGGAATGCATTCGTGAACAACGAATGATTAAACCTTGCATGCAACATTTTGACAAAGCATTGACTTATGAACATGTGAATGTGAGGGACTAATGCAAGGTTTTCTTCTTCTTCTTCTTCTTCTTCTTCTTCTTCTTCTTCTTCTTCTTCTTCTTCTTCTTCTTCTTCTTCTTCTTCTTCTTCTTCTTCTTCTTCTTCTTCTTCTTCTTCTTCTTCTTCTTCTTCTTCTTCTTCTTCTTCTTCTTCTTCTTCTTCTTCTTCTTCTTCTTCTTCTTCTTCTTCTTCTTCTTCTTCTTCTTCTTCTTCTTCTTCTTCTTCTTCTTCTTCTTCTTCTTCTTCTTCTTCTTCTTCTTCTTCTTCTTCTTCTTCTTCTTCTTCTTCTTCTTCTTCTTCTTCTTCTTCTTCTTCTTCTTCTTCTTCTTCTTCTTCTTCTTCTTCTTCTTCTTCTTCTTCTTCTTCTTCTTCTTCTTCTTCTTCTTCTTCTTCTTCTTCTTCTTCTTCTTCTTCTTCTTCTTCTTCTTCTTCTTCTTCTTCTTCTTCTTCTTCTTCTTCTTCTTCTTCTTCTTCTTCTTCTTCTTCTTCTTCTTCTTCTTCTTCTTCTTCTTCTTCTTCTTCTTCTTCTTCTTCTTCTTCTTCTTCTTCTTCTTCTTCTTCTTCTTCTTCTTCTTCTTCTTCTTCTTCTTCTTCTTCTTCTTCTTCTTCTTCTTCTTCGCAACAAGCTCTCTTGAGCTTGCAGCTATCTCAAAACTCACACGAGCATCGAGGGTAGCATATTTTGTCCGCTCGTACGTCAAGGGATAATTCTCCCATCCATACGACCTTAATCCTCGTCACCCTTCCGAAGATTTGTTCCGAGCACAAAAATTTGCTACATCAAATAGGGATGGTGTCGGTTTATCACAATCTTCTATAGGAATTTTTATTTTGGTTTGTACGTCAGCGATGCTTTTCAAATCAAGGTTGTAAGGCTCCAACTTCTGTTTGTCCCCTGCGATGGCTGCCCCACAGAAGTATATGTCCTCCCGATACAAGAAATCGTGAAGCTCACCTGGTACGGAATGCGCGTGTATGATGTGGTACACCAAAACATCATCTTCGAGGCACAGCTGAAGGACGGCGGCGCGTTGGATCTTCCCAGTGGCACGCTCCGTGTACTTTGAATCGAGACAGATGACCTTCATCTCCACCTTTGGGAGGGAGTTGGATACGTTGCTGATCCACTTCCGAACAATCCTTGGGTGGTCGGTGACTGTGGCAACTATGCTCGACGAGCCTTCGACGAGGACATGTTGGACGCTAAAAACCTGCATCTCGATCTCTTTCGCCATTTGGAACCGCTGGACCGGAGGGCTATGGTTTGGAGAATTAGGATTAGATGGCTAGTCTAACTTAAGAAGATGATTATCTAAAGGGGCTTCAGAATTACTCCAGGAGGATGTGAAGAGGTTAAAACAATGTGAATGTAGTGTGGTTTGGATGCAAATGAAGATGAAGGAGTAGTGAAGAAGCATGAAAATCGATTCCCGATGGAGAAGTAAATGGGAGAAGTGGCTATGACGATTGATTAGATGACTAGGTAGACTAAACGAAAAGGCTACACGGGTAGACTTAGGAGTGGGGCCTGTCCCTGTACGTGCCCATCCTTCTAGCGCTACATGTGCCACTGGCTAGTTGAGGTCACTCTTTCGAATCACCGTGGCGAGACATTTTATGATTCCTTTTTATTTCTGCACCCGTCCTGACAGGTAGGACCTATGCAAATGGATAAAAAAATGTGTCCCAGCTGGTTCGGATGGATATTGGCGCGTGCGTGGGAGACACAACATTCTCTAGTTAAGAAATATGCGGTTATCCTCAAAAAATAAAAGTCCTTAACTCTCCTATCTTTCTGCTGGTGCCTTCTTTAGCTGGAGACAGCTCAGCTTGCAGTGGATTGTCGTCAAAGTTGATACACACTTCTGTGATGCTATTGAACACAATGGCATCATCTACGCGATCAACAGAGCAGATGGCACCACGTATTGCTGGGACGGCGCGGGTAAGTTGTTTCCGTCTGATGTTAATGATGATGCCATGACATTGTTTGAACTTTTTGTGATGATTGACATATCCCTGTTTGAGCAGAATTTGAGTAGAACTATGGCAATGTATTAGAGACGCTGTAAACCAGCTATATTTGGAATGAGCTAATTCATGCGATTGTGACCATGTCATTACAGCCAATTTCTACCCCTGAATAATCAAACGGATAGGAAGATATTGATATTCTCCTTATTTTATAGTAATCTATATACTACTAAATACGAGTGTGTATCAATGGCCATGTTAGTTTCCTCATTTTCATGATGTAGAAACATGCATCACACTGTTGGTTTCATCTAACCATACAATAGGGAAGTAAATGTGCATATGGAGAACTCTATATTTGGAAGTAGTGAAATCCAGTAATGCTTACCATGTGTACATACCTATGTTAAGCCCTTGACAATCAATGGCTAGAATAATATGCTCACAAAAGTTGTGCCCACAGAACATGAGTATATAACAATGCATGGTCTGTTAGTTTCCTTGAAGAATTTGTTTGTGAGGACAGAACATGATTACATAACATGCATGACATGGTAGTTTCCTATGAAGGATCGTTTGTGGAATAACTTGAGTATAACCATGCATGGCACTTCTATAGTTTCGAACCCAATATACATTTCCCTGTATTTTCCTCCCAGTTCCAACAGGGACATATCAATGATGTTTCTTGCATTATCCTACTCATACTCTGAACAATGATGATCTTAAATTAACAATGATTGTCCTTTTTGATATGATGCAGTGTCCCTAACGTTACTGCCCTTTTTAATCACACCACCTTTGCCAAAAACAGGGAAGCACAACTGGTTCCTCGCTCGATCAGACGACGGCAAAAGACTGATGATCATTCGGACACATGAGCCAGAAAAGTTATATTGCAAAAACCCACTTTATGCAAGCACCGTGAAATATGTGAGTATCCAGATAGTGGCTGTTACGTCTATGAGCAGGATACCAGCTTGTTGGGGCCTTCAGGATTTTTGAGTTGGAGGCGGGTAAACAGCCTTGATTCACACTCTCTGTTTCTCGGACTCAATTATCCGATTAACTAGGAGATCACCGTTGGCAAGGACCTTGATGGCAGAGAGGCTCTGTTTGCTATGGAAAACTGTGTCTACATGACAAGCCCTAGGAGTTCGAGAGCAAACTCCCCTGATTGTCAATGATACAGCCTGCAGCCAAAAGAAGGTGAGAATGACAAAGGCATCTGGATTAACTTTGATCCTTGGATGTGTCGAGTCCGACAGGCAGTGATGTGGTTCAAGCCTTCAGGTTGATAGGTAATTGGGATGTTGCGTCGAAAGGGTGGAGTACTGGTGTCTCTGTATCACTGGTGGCTGAACCGGGGCTGCAAATTATGATGGTGTTGAATCATCCCTCTTCGAATGACTTGTTGTCTTTCTTTGCTTGTTACGGATGGGTAGTTCTCTCTTTTGTTATGCATATTCCTTGTCATTTGGTCATCCTCGTCTATGTCACTCTTACTATGTAATAGTTGCCTCTATTTAGAATGTCATTCTAAATGCGGATCACAAGAGTCTGAGCGCTGCATATGGGTGTGTTTTGGTGGTGTAGCAAGATTTCTTATGAACTATCATGTCTTGCTATTTACGTCAGTAGTAGTCACTAGTCAGTGTTTGAATGTTGTATATATCGTTGTTTCAAACTGTTTATTGTCTCAAACTACTGGTGGGCTAAATGAGGGCATCACCATTCTCTTGTGTTCTGTGTATATCTCCTTTTTTTCAAGTTATAATTTGAGCTCGATGTCTTTTCGATGATGTACACTTGTTTGGGCCAGTGAGGTGTCGTTGAATATCGGCCGAGTAGTAACGCAATGCCAAATAGGTAAATTATGACTCTCAGGCCGGGCTCAAATGATCCTAAAAAAAGGCCGGGCTCTAAAAAAATAGGGACTCTTAGGCCGACATGTGGGCGCCACCGGGGTTTTCGTGCGCTTGCGCGCCGAGAGCATATTGGCGCATGTTTAAAATTCATGCTACCTTTTCATCCCCAATATCCCGCCCCTCCCCCACCTCTAGAATCTCGATTCCTACTCCAGTTCCCCAAAATCCTCCTCCTGTACCCCCTGTACTCAAGCGCACTATCATGTCGCCGGTCAATGCGGATCTCCAAGCCGGAGATCCTGAGGTCCGTCCTGCCTTCGGGCGCTGCGTGCTGTCGCTCAAGAGTGGCATGGCGGCGCTTGACGACCAGTTTGCCGGCAAAGTGCTGATGGTAACCATCAACGGCGACCGGCCTCCCGTATCGCCAGACGACCTTGTCAAAGCTCTTGGCATTGCACACGGCATCCAAATAAGTGACTTGCTCGTCGAAGTCTGTCCACCACCGGCTAATTTCTTTGTCAGGTTCCGGACAACTTTCGACTGCAGTCGTGTGTTCGAATCTTCTCGGCGTTTGTTCTGCGATGGCCCACTGGTGAGCTTTGATCAGTGGCACCCAGGATGGGGCTCGGTGCCCTCTGAGCTTGAGTTTTTAACAAAGCTTACCTTCCACGACATGTCTCGACGTGCTTGGAACAATGAGTCCATGAATGAGCTTATCAACGACCTTGGAGGTGAGCTCGTAAGTATGTTTGTTCCTCCAAACAGCTGGGCTCTGACGGTTATGGCATGGATGAAGAAGCCGTCCACCATACCGAAGGTGATTGGTGTTGAGATACCGGTGCAGGAACCATGGTTGTACTATTCATCGCCACCAAGGCCATCGCGGACCACGTTAGGGTGTACCTGTATCGAATGTTCGTGCATGTTGAAGAAGTGGTCAATCCATCAATCGAAGTCCTGCTGCCGCCGCTGGTGCCCGGGTTCGTCGACAACGTCCATTACAGGAGTCAACGTCAGACTTTCCCCGTATTGCTCGGAACGATGGATGGCACAGGGCCTACTCCATCGCGCGATGAAGGCCACTGCTTCTTTGGGAGAAGAGGCAGGGTTGGCTGCCTGGATGTGCTCTAATTTGAGGTAACAACTGAATCTTGTCAATATTGTTTAAATCCGAGCTATGGGTGTGAAGCATTGATGTGCCAGTACATTTGATTGTGACATGTTCCATTTATTTACCTGAACTTTTTTTATAAAGGGCTATACGTCAACTTAATGTTCTACCAAAACTTATATATTGTGTTGTCTATCTGTTTTCTTTGCACAACATTCAAGATATTTCCCCATCATTGATAAAGACGATGAACCATTATGTACGAGTTTGTTGGTTTCAACATAGCCCTACCCATAGCGATCCTCTGCTTCCACCCTGATTGTGCCGCCTGCGTGAATTTTTTTATGCAAGTTCAATGTGCTATGATGTTATATATGATTGTGTCAACTATATAAGTTTTTACTGAGCATCATCAATGCATATGGCTGAAAGATGTATTTATGAGCATTGACCGATGGGTCTCTCTCTCTCTCTCTCTCTCTCTCTCTCTCTCTCTCTCTCTCTCTCTCTCTCAGGGAAATGACACCTATAGGATCAAAAAGAATCCATTCTACGGTTGACAGGACGCGGGGCTGTGGGAAGAGCGGGATTAGAAGATCAACGCGGGGGAGTTTATCCAGGTTCGGGCCGCAAGCGATGCGTAATACCCGATCCTGCTGGTGTATGTTTATCTGGTGTTCTTGGACTTGCTACAGAGCGTGCAGGGTCCAAAAAGTTCAAATCCTCTCTCAGTACGCCGCGGGCCTCCTTTTATAGTCAAAGGGGCTGCCACAGTGGCACAGGAGGTGGAAAGTTGTCTGATGGTCGATTTTATCCCTGGCACCGTACGACAAAATGCATTTAATGCGCTGCTGACGTGCCCTTCTTGCTTTATCGGGGACGGCAAGGAAGCTCGTCCCACCTGTCGCCGCCTCGCCTTGCTTTGACACGTGTCCAGGCTGACGAGGCGTGTAGTGCCATGCTGGATGGCTGGCTGCTGAGTTGGTGTGTTTGTAGAGTCTTCACGAAGATCTGCATGCCACCACGCAGGTGCTTGCTGAGTTGACCTGGGAGCTGCATGCCGCCATGCAGGTGCCTGCCTAGTTGGCGGGCTGGCAGCTGTGTGGGAACGGCGGTGGATCCTTGGCATGGGCCTGGCTGCGGCCTCGTAGATGTCCTGGCCTTAAGCACAAATTCACGGTGCTGGGGCATGCCCATTTTTGCCAGTGGCTATTTCAACTCAATGTGGACGGCGACGGCCAGACTGAGAGGACTGGCAAGGCCGTGAAGACCGACAAGGTCGTCAAGGGGCCTCTGTTTGGGTTGCCGGCTGGAGTGGTCCCGCTGAGCAACAACTCTCGCCAGTTCGCTATCATCGCCATGATGCCAGACTTCAACGCGCACGGCCTCGACCCGGCCTGGGGTGAGCCGCCAGCAGAGAAGGTGCAAGAGTTTTTCAACAACTTGTCGGAGAACTATGTCCGTGACGAGCCGCTGCTCATCCGCGACACCACCAAGGAGGAGCTGGACTACATCGCTGCCAGGGCGGCGGAGGCGGCGCTTGCCAAGGAGGCCGGTAGCGTCGGCGCCGTGGAGGACGAGGCCGACGCGGCCGCGGAGGAGAAGGAGCTTGCCCAGTGGGTGGAGTTTGCTGGGGAGGCCAGCGGCGCCGGCGCCGGGGCCCCCCTCGTTGAAGACATGGGCGACGAGTCATCCGAAGAGGAGGCCGAGCCGGACGAGCCCAACGCCCCGGCCGTGGGGAAGAAACGCGTCCTGTGGCGGGCCAGCTCCGGCGAGCCGGTCCGGCCAGGCAGGACCATGCAGCGGCAACCGCCTCAGGCGCAGCTCATGCGCCAGACAAGGGTGATGAAGGCCGCGGCGAAGAAGACGGTGAAGGTCGCGGTGGCGAAGAAGATAGCGACTGCCTCCTCCTCCTCCTCGTCCAAGCGGCGCCGGACCCCATCCCCTTCTCCTCCTCCTTCGGACAGCACCTTGGAGGCCGAGTATGACCTCGAGTCCTTCAGCCCAAAGACGAAGAGGGGGCAAGAGGCGGAGGACGAGTAAGCACCTTGCCTTTCATCATTTTTGACCCTCAGCTGGTGTTATTCTTTTTAATGTGATCTTGTGCTTGTAGGGACGTGGAGACGCTGGCTCAGAGGGTGGCGAAGAGGGTTAAGATGTCGACGGGCGGCAAGCCCCCGTGAGCACGCCAGCGCCTTGAGTTAGTGGTGATCAGCCGGACAATGACCCCGGCGCAGCCCGCTTCAGCCCAGCGTGAGTCCACTACTCATCTCCTTGTCGGCCAGACCTTTGGGGTGTGAATTTTTGATGCTGATCTTGCCGAAATCGTAGGAGGAGAGCGGCAGCAGAGGAGCCATTGAGGGCCACACCCAACATGCCGCCCCCATCGACCACGCCGCCCAGAGGGGCATCATCGGCGAGGACGCCCACCACCGAGCCCACACAAATGGAGGGAGAGGGGGCCGGCATGGGCGCTGGTGGCTTTGTCCCGGCAACGGACATTGGCGGGGAGGTAAACGCTTCCTAGCTTGGCACGAGTGAGTTGTCTGATTCCCATTTCTTGTCGCTCGGTGTGTTTTTTTGCTTTTGTTCTGAACCTTGGCCTTGGCCTTGCTTTATCTTCTCTTCTGGCTTCCAAACCTTCCCTGGACGAACCCGGAGGACGTCAACACCGTCATCGAGGAGGTAGCCAAGGACGACGAGGCCGAGGCTGACAAGATTGTTGCCGAGGAGGCCGCCAAGACCGCCGCTGAGGAGGCCGCCAAGGGGCCTGCCGGGGAGGCCGACAAGGATACTGCCGAAAGGGCCGGCGAGGCCGCTGCTGGGGAGGCCGACAAGGCTGCCGAGGAGGAGGTGGCCAATGACCAACCTTCCTCCCCTCCGGCCCCCGCCCCGGGCAGGTACTTGAAGGTGGGCGACGGCCTGTTCGTCCACCTCCCAGGGACGGCGGGCACCAGGGCGCCGACCGAGGGGGGAGGTGTTTGACGACGAGGCGCTTGCCACCGCCGGGCTCCAGGTTGTCGACGAATCGAGCCCTGGCGACGGTGGTTCCCAAGAGGAGAAACTTCTCCGGGCCATGGGCGCCAACTTTCAGAAACTCCAGGCGCTCCACCATGTCCGCCTGGACAAGGTGAAATCCAGGATGGCGGCGGTGGACAAGGCGGAGGCAGATCTTGAGGATCGCGTCACTCAGACGCAAGCCTAGTTTGGCGGGCCCGGGACAAACTGAAGGCTATCCAAGATGAGCTGGCTGAGCGCAAGCGGGAGCTCGTCCTGAAGCAGGCCGACGTCGAGAAGGCCCAGGAGGTGGCAAAGGAGCGGGCCGCCAAGGACGAGGCTGCTCGGCAACAACACCAGGCTCTGCTCAACTCCCAGGAGGAGGACCTTGCCGCCCGTGAGGAGGCGCTTGCCGCCACACTCCGTGGCAAGGATGAGGAGATTGAGAAGCTCGTCGCGCAGCGGACCCGGGAGCTGGAGCAGAAGCACAAGGATGCACTCCGCACTCTGGCCCTGGACCATGTCAGCTAGGTGAAGGAGCTGGAGGTGGAGCGGGATGGGCTGAAGAAAGAGGTCTTGGAGCTGACGGAGGAGAAGGACACGACCAACAGCGCTTTGGCGGATGCGCAGGCTGCAGTCCTTGGCAAGGCTGAGCTACTATCCAAGGCCAACGACTCCATCAATGACCTGAAGCTGAAGCTGGATGGCCTGGAGGGGACGCTTTCGGAGGCCAGGGCTCGTGAGGAGACCCTGAACCAGGTCTTAGCGGACGAGAGGCAGCAGAGGAAGAACGATGCTGCCAACCACGAGGACTATGTGGCCAGCATGGAGCTCTGGATCAGCCGCCTCATCGACGTCGCGGGGAAGCTCACCGCCCAGCTAGCCGTCATGGGCATGCCGGACATCAGGCTTTCCAAGGACAGGAGCATAAGCCCCAACGCCAGGCTGACCTTGTTCTTAGAGCGCGTCCTCGACGCCTTGGATCAGCTCCGCTCGAACCGGGCAACTTATCTGGCCAACGAGGCCCGGAGGCTCTACCGGGGTGCCCTGACCAAGGTGCTCACCAAGGTGGCGTTCTCAAACCCCACCGTCAACTTTGTCGGCGCGCTGGAGAGCTTGTCGGAGGAGGCGGACCTTGCGGCGCTCAAGGAGCGTATCAAGCCCATCATCGACTACGTCGACGGAGTCCAGAGGGTGGAGGGCCAGCGCCGGGACTAGGCACCCCGTTTCTCGTTGCCGCTGCGAGTTCAAGACCAAGACAATTTTATGTTAAGTTAGAACCGCAGCGATTACTTGATGTAACATAACTTTGTAGTACTTTAAGATCAAGCATGCTATCTTCCTGTTAGATCTTTCTTTGTATGTTTGCACCCTACGCTTGGTTGGATAAGGCTACCGGCGTGTAAACCCATGCCGTGGTGCTTTGAGGATGGATCCTTAGCAGCCTGCTGGGGGCGCTTGCTGCCGGGCAAACCACCTTGCCGCTCCCAGCGCGGTCGCTTGAACTGTAGAGCGGACTCGAAACAGAACAAGGGCGCTGCTAATAGCGAGTAGGCCACCTTGCCGTTCTCAGCGCGACCGCTTGAACTATTGAGCGGGCTTGAAACAGAGCAATGACATTGCCAATAGCGGAAGGGTCCCATTGCGTGAAGGTTTTCCATACAAGGAACGAGATCTTTCCAGGAAGACAGACTTATATAAATGAAATTACTCAAAATTTTGTGTGACTTAGCTTTTCGTGGCCACGCGGATGGCACCAGAGGGAGGCTGATCGACGTTGCCTTCTGCTCTCGAGCCCTCCCCATGGAAAAGTCGATGCGTCGGCTTCAAAACCGGATTATCACAGCTTGCACCCCCTACCTAGCGCGCCAAAGATGTCGGGGAAATGACACCTATGGGATCACAAAGAATCCCTTCTACGGTTGACAGGGCGCGGGGCTGTGGGAAGAGCGGGATTAGAAGATCAACGCGGGGGAGTTTATCCAGGTTCGGGCCGCAAGCGATGCGTAATACCCTACTCCTGCTGGTGTATGTTTATCTGGTGTTCTTGGACTTGCTACAGAGCGTGCAGGGTCCAAAAAGTTCGAATCCTCTCTCAGTACGCCGCGGGCCTCCTTTTATAGTCAAAGGGGCTGCCACAGTGGCACACAGGAGGTGGAAAGTTGTACAGTAGTCGATTTTATCCCTGGCACCGTAGGACAAAGCGCATTTAATGCGCTGCTGACGTGCCCTTCTTGATTTATTGGGGACGGCAAGGAAGCTCGTCCCACCTGTCGCCGCCTTGCCTTGCTTCGACACACGTCCAGGCTGATGAGGCGTGTAGTGCCATGCTGGCTGGCTGGCTGCTGAGTTGGGGTGGTGGTAGAGTCTTCACAAAGATCTGCATGCCACCACGTAGGTGCTTGCTGAGTTGACCTGGGAGCTGCATGCTGCCACGCAGGTGCCTGCCTAGTTGGCGGGCTGGCAGCTGTGTGGGAACGGCGGTGGAGCCTTGGCGTGGGCCTGGCTGTGGCCTCGTAGATGTCCTCGGCAAGAGCCTTGTCAGGGTCTTGCAGGACCCTTGCCGGGGGTCTTGTGGGCGTCTCCGGCAAGGATCTTGCCGGAGGTCTTCGTCTTCTGGTTCTCATCTAGTCTTGTATGCTCTTGGCCTTCACAAAGATCTGCATGCCACCATGGTGGCGCCTCCTGAGCCTTGGTTCCAATGTGTCGACGGTGTCCGAACTCTCAGGCTCAAGGGTGGCGGCCTCGTTGGTGTTGGGCAGGTTGCCCCGGCAAGGCTCTTGCCGGGGCCGCGAAGGCCGCCCCGGCGAGGATCTTGCCGGGGGAGTTCACTTTGCCCCTTCACTCCTCATGCTTCGGGCCTTGGGTGCTGCTCTGGTAGTCTTGCGTCCTTGCCTCCCCTGCCCCGCCAAGCATGGTCGTAGGTGCGGCTGCAACTGCTTGCGCACAAGTAAAGGGGTACCAAAAGGACCCTTACTTTTGTACACCGACTCTTTCTCTCTCTCTCTCTCACACACACACAAACACACACACGCACACACGCCCAAGTGGCCCCGTTGAATTATTTCTTCGCTCGTGATAGCTTTTAATTAGGTTCCACTGTACTCTAAATTTTTTCTTAAGTTATTAATTGAGCTTAGTGACTTCAAAAATTTGTACAGAAGCCTTGTTTGGGCCTGTCTAGCGTCGCTGAATGTGGGCTAAGTAGCCATGTAAGATTGTGCTGTACTAAACATGCCTTTTTTTCAACATCAGCAATGCAACTGGGCCGACAGTTGTACACAATCCGGGTCAACTTGTTATTCTCCGCCCTGCTGGGTTGCAAATCTTTCCTAGGAGGGATGCATTACGCTTAACAAGAAAATGGGCTTTAAGAAATAATAAATTGGATGTAATTATAAAAACTGGGCAGTAACTATAAAAAATGCACCAAACACGTAATTAGTTTATAAAATATTACTTTTGGATTTTGAAAATTTTAATTTCATTAATTGTTCTTGTATGCAATGTTTCGTTGGATTTTTATGTAATACAAATTTATATTGAAATTGAATTTAATCTGACTAGAAATTTCGGGACAAAAATATTTCGGATCCCATCAAAATGTGGGAAATTTTATTGAATTCTGTTTTGAACGGTTGGTTGAAATTATTAACCATTGTCCTAGCTAGAAAATGGGTTGTACTTTTAACAAACTGTAAACGGGCTGTAGTAAATTCCATTAAAATTCAAAAATGGGTTGTATATTCTTACAAATCGCAAATAAGCTATAAGTTCTCTGCCACACACTTGTGGGCCTACTAAGTTGACGCGTATGCAAGGCTTTGTCAACTTATAGTCAACACACGGTTCTAGCAGCAGTGTCCATAGGATGTCCATCCAACGGATGTCGTGCTTCTTCTTAAATCTCGGATATTCTAGCTTCAGCCGCCCAAAAAATGATTCCTCCCCCTGACATCTGGGGCGCACCGTTTCGGAGGCTGACCTGTGGGCCTACTAAGTTGACGCGTAACGAGGGCTTTGTCAACTTAGTAAATATAAACGATTCTAGCTGCAGTGACCGTACGATGTCCATCTAACGACCGTCGTGATTCTTCAACCTCTGGTCTTCTTGCTCCAGCCGCCCAAAGCAGCGCCGGTCGTGTTGCCTGCTCCTGCCTCCCATGGCCGACTGTGCTGCCGTGGAGGCCTCACCGCCCCAACCACTCCCACCGCTGGCCAGGCCCTGCGGCGATGGCATCCTCACACCGCAGCCGAACCAGTGAACCCGCGTACTCCTCTATGCGTGGGCAGCCACTGCCGTGTCTTCCCTGGCTTCGCGTCGTCCCCTTCCTAGGCCTTGTTGTTGTCCACCACCTTGGTGCTCTCGGCGCGCCATGGTGAATGTGATCAACAACCGACTTCCATCGGAAGAGTACTATACGTGGAGAGGCTGACAGCTGGGTCCACGACCGCAGCAAGGAAGTGCCTCCTTATTACGTGGAAAATAATGATTCCTCCACCTGACAGCAGGGACCCACCGGACGGGCCACTGTATTTCACGAAAAAAACGTTTCCTCCCTGACTGCTGGGCCCACCAACTATATATTCGCACGCAAGGAAGTGCGTCCATATTACAGGCAAAAAAAATGATTCGCCCCCTGACTGCTGGGACCCACCAGCTACATCTTTGCACGGAAGGAAGTGCCTGACAGTCGGGACCCACTTGGTCAAAGCGTACGTAGCGTTGTCATTCTGGTCGCGAACGTGTACGTACATACTGGTTGATGTACAGGCGCGCACATGTCGTAGTAGAGACGCGCACGTAGCATGTACACGTACGTACAATGGCCAGGGTGCAAGAAAGTAAATCTGACCCGCGTCGCATTACATACGGGCGGGGTCTCGAACGCCTATTCCCGCATACGTATGGCCAGGGCTCGTGTACTTTGCTGGGTCGGAACGGAGAAACTGCGTCGTCGTCGTGTTCATGGGGAGGCAATGGAATGTGGCGTGTTCATCGGGAGGCAACAGAACGCGTGCTATTCATCGGGAGCCAATCGGCTTGGACGGAACAGCCAATGGAAACGAGGCCTGGCGTACCGCAGAATGGAGGAAACGGTCTTGTGTTCGACCGGCCACAGTCGAAATAGGATCCTGTTCATCGGGAGGGGTCTGGCGTACCGCATAACGGAGGGAACAGACCTCCTACGGTCGAAATGGGGTCCTGTTGATCGGAAGGGGTGTGGCGTACCGCAAAACGGAGGAAACGAACTTGTGTTGGAGCGCTACGATCGAAACGGGAGTCCTGTTCATCGGGAGGGGTGTGGCGTACCGCAAAATGGGACTCCACGGGATACTGTTCATCTCCACCGTCGACTGCCTCCACGGGTTGCTGTTCATCCACCGTCGACCTCCTCAGCCTCCACCTGCGACTGTTCATCCACGGGCTCCTGTTCATCCAGCCTCCACCGCGTGCTCCTCCACCGGCTACTGTTCAACCAGCCCTCTCCACGAGGTCCTGTTCAACCACCCCTCCATGGGCTACTATTCATCCAGCCCTCCACCGGCTACTGTTCAACCAGCCCTCCACGGGGTTTTCCTGTTCATCCAGCCCTCCACGGGGTCATGTTCATCCACCCCTCCACGGGGTCCTGTTCATCCACCGACTTGATCGATCGGGGTCCTATTCATCCAACGGCAACACCACGGGTTCCTGTTCATCCAACCCCCCACGGGGAACTGTTCATCCAAACCCCCTCAACAATGCTTATTGTTCATCAAGGGAAGGAGGCAGCAGTGTTCGATCGGCTTCACTTAGCAGCAGTAGTGAAGGAATCACTCGGGTTCAGTTAATAGCAAGGGATCGATCGATCGTTCGGGTTCAGTAACGCGTAGCCGGCTGTGCAATCGCTCGGGTTCAGTTAGAGCCCAATGCCTCGCTCGGGTTCAGTTAAATACCAACGCCTCGCACACACGCGCGTACGTACGAGAGAAATGCGCATCGCTCGGCCCCCGACCACCCACCGTAACCGGGAACTCCCTGATATTTTCCTTGCCCTCGCTTCTACCACGGTTTTTTTCATCATGGACGGCCCAAAGAATGTCATGCAGCTGCATCTCCGGCCCGCCCAGGACGAAAAGCCCATTTTCTGTCATGATTTTTTGTCATAGAAGGTGGACCCCACCACATCTATGATGATACCGGGTTTTGTCACAATTATCCTCATAGAAGTGTCATAAGTATGACAGATTATTTTTTCGTTCGGCCCAAAATGTCACCTGATGTGTCTTTTTTTGTAGTGTATATACGGGGGCAGGGGGCACCCCAAAGAACAACAGTTATTCTCTTAGCCGTGTGCAGTGCCCCCCTCCACAGTTTACTCCTCCGATAATAGTGTCGTAGTTCTTAGGTGAAGCCCTTCGCTGATCACATCACCATCACCGTCACCACGCCGTCGTGCTGACGAAACTCTCCCTCGACCCTCTGCTGGATCAAGAGTTCGAGGGACGTCATCGAGCTGAACGTGTGCTGAACTCGGAGGTGCCGTATGTTCGGCACTAGATCATTTGGATCATGAAGACGTTCGACTACATCAACCGCGTTAACCTAATGCTTCCGCTTTCGGTCTACGAGGGTACATGGACACACTTTCCCCCTCTCGTTGCTATGCATCTCCTAGATAGATCTTGCATGATCATAGGATTTTTTTTGAAATTGCATGCTACGTTCCCCAGCAGAGGACTCAGTCCTCGAGTACGAATGCAGCTAGTGGGAAGGCCTAGACGTGCAACTCGCCATGTCGGCCGCGAGCGATGTGGCTGTCCTGGAGCCGGAGGACGACGTCGTGTTGGAGCCGCTGATGGCGACCTCGGACCCGGTGTTGGTGGCGAACTCATGGACGTGGACGTTGACGCTATTATGCATGCCAGAGTACATGTCGACCTTGCTCATGTCATGGGATGAGTGGGCACCATCACCGCCGCGTGCACCAATGGTGTAGGCGCCGCCGGCCCACCTATGGCAGCCACCTCTATTCATCAAGGTCACCATGGATGGCAGCGATGATGATGACCAGTGTTAAATCTAGGGTTTAGTAGTTATTTTTATACCTTTTATGCATTTTAATGCTTAAGATTAATACACGGTCGTGGACGTGGACTTTTGGTATGCATGATTTTTTTTACAATTTGTGAAATGTGTCGTCTGCCTTGGTTGTAACTATGGGCCGACCGACGCAAATGGACGCTCGTGTCTGCCTGGCTGACCCAAACGGACAAAAGGGACATCCGTTTGCATCCGTTGGTTATAGTTAGCCTTAGTGCTTAGGGTTTAGGCCAACTCTAATGCACCGGCACAAATGGATGCAATTTTTGTCTGCTTGGGTCGGCTGTGGGGACGGTGTCCATCCTCATCCGCGCAAATATGACCAATGCACCCATCTGTCCGACCCATTTGGTCTGCCTGGTCGGATTTTTTCAAACAAACATATTTGCGCAAATGAAGCTAGAATTCATGTCGTCATCATGCCAACATACAAAAATGAATGCCTCTCGACATAGTTAATGCCGATATGCATGCCATCATACAAAAAAGCGCCTCTTGATCACAATTCATACATCGGCCGTAGTCCATGCCGGCATACAAAATAATCGCGTCTCGACCATGGTTCATTCATCTATCTCGGGCATCTCCTTTTGCTTGTTCTTAAACAAAGCCACTTTTCTCGGGGAAACCTTGCTCGAATAGACCGTCATGATCTCCATTTCCTTCAAGATCTGCGCGACCTTCACCTCCTTTGCTTTTCTCTGGGCATAACTCTCCCGAGCTTTTAAATCCAGGCCGATACGACCGATATATAGGCCTATATCACTTTTGGGGCTCTACCGATATAAACAATACATATCATCTGTAATTACATTTTCAAACATATCATCCAATATGGACCGAAAAATACATATCATCTGTAATTAACATTTTCAAACATATCATCCAATATGGACCGAAATATCGACCAATATGGCCGATATCTAGCCCGAAATCTCCATCGATATAGAACTATACCTAGGTGACAACAATTATTTATTAGAATGAAGTGAAAATAAGATTACACATTTACAACTTCATTATATATTATCAAAGTCATGCACAATGTTTCGTCCAATGCATATATATCATATTGTTTTTAGTCATAGAGTAAGGATTTTGTGAATCTTTCCATAATAGTTTCTTAATCAACAAGTTAATAAACTAGGAGTCTAAAAGTGTCATGTTAACGCATTGACATCATATATTTTGTTTTGATAAAAGTAAATGTTTTGAAAAAGAATAATGAAAAAAATACATGTCAAAGCCAAACCGATAAAACCCGATATCCGATATTTTGAAGCTTGAGCTCTCCTTAATCTCGAGCTTCTTCTTTTGTATGTCAAAGAAGGTCTTCATTTGCTCCTGTTTTTCTTGGCACTTTCTCTCTTCTCTCACTTTCTTTTGGGTCATGAACCCCTTTGAAAGTGTAAGTTATCAACTAGAGGGGGTGAATGGGAATTTTAATAGATTCTTAAAAAATACAAGTTTTCTAAAGAATAACAGGGTGATGAATAACTTACCGGACAGTTCGTTACACTATGCATGCAAATCAGAGTATCAACAAAGTCATCATAGCGAAATAGAACATGCATAGAGAGTAGCATGGTGAAAGTGCGAGTGTCACTTAAATTATATTTTGGTGTGATGACAATATGGTTAGTGGAACTAATATCGGTTGCTAAAGTTTATCTCAGGATATTGGTTCCAAGTTATTCTTGATGGAGGTGTGCGAGACCCCCCCCCCCCAATTCAAAAACATCAAAGGCGTGGTTTACTGGTGGCTCCAATGATTTCTTTTTTGTTCGATTCGAGTCGGAGGAAAGACCACACTATTAAGAGGGCTCATTGTGGTTTTATGTCGTGTGGGAATGCCTTTGACTAAACTCATTCACCAGTCTTCCCACTCCTACCACAAAATATCCTTAGTGTGCTAGCTGTGGTATCCTGTGCGCACGAGGTCTTTTGACCCCCGTGCGCACGGGGTGCTGCGTATGTCCCTGGATACCCCACGCGCACGAGGCTGACTTAGCTTGTAAGCACGGGGTCCAACGGGCATAAACCCCCACCTAGCCAATAGCACTACAAAACGCCCCCTTCTCCCTCCTCCATCCCTAACCCTAATGCCTTGTTGAGCTCCACCATTGCTACCCCTCGTTTTGCTCAATACTCTCAATCCCTCCACCCAAACTTGTTGAAACTTTGGGGATTGGAAGAGCAAGACCCGATCTACACTTTGCCAAACCAAATCGCGTTCCCTGCAACATTTCTCCACCATTGACTTGTTAATGTTGGAGCTTGGGCTCCTAGGCGGTTAGAGGTTCCTCCGAAAGCTTCCTTGCTTGTGGTGGTCGCCTTCAAGACCAACCCTGAGTGATTCGAGGCTCATCCATTGGGGGTGACTCGAAAGAGACTATGATGAGCCTTCGGTGGCGTTCTGCAAGCTTTGGCTCCGGCAGCGCTCTTCCCCAAGGAAGAGTGAACATCGGGATAAAATCCGCGTCCTCGTCTCACTTGTGGTTAATCCTTTCCCGCACTTTACTTTTCTTTGTATGCATGTTGGCTTGCTAATTATATTGTTTTTAGCATATTTACCTTTAAGCTTGCTTGTCATATATGTTGTATTCACCTAGTTGCATATCTAGTGAACCCTATTTAACTTTAAAATTGATAAGAAAGATTAAAATGTGCAGTCTCCTATTCAACCCGCCCCCTCTATCCGACCTATGGATCCTTTCAACTGGTCTCAAGGCCTCATGCTCTAATATAAGGTTTTACAACCTTAGAGGATATGGACGACCCAGGGAATGTGGGAGGTGTTGCACCCCTTGCGGAGGATGGTGAAAACCTACCCACCCACCCCCCCCCCTCCCCGGCAGTGCCCGATGCACTTATTGCCCCGGTCGTTGCTCCCACCACCCCTGTTAACCCGTGTGCCCCCTTAACCGCGGGCAACATCCTTTCAATGTTTGCAGACCTCAAAACCGCCATGTTGAAAGAAGTTTGTTCCTTGGTCAAGGAGGAAATCGATGCTCGCCTGAAGTCCTCGACATCCGCATCAAACTCATTTTATCCAAATGACATTCATGATGCGGATGATTTGAGAGAACCCCTTGCATCTCCTACTCGCACCCAAGTTCCCAACTACAATGTCGTGGTACCTTTTACTCACCCCAACCCTTGCAACACCCTCACATCAATCATGTTGGGCCTCCGCCCTCTTTGAAAGCTAATGTCTTTGCTAAGTGGAAGCTAGATATGGAGTCTCATATTCGCAGTGCGTCTACTCAACTATGGTGGACTGTGGTCAATGGATTCAAGGACCCAATGAATCTCACTCCAAGGAAGCAGTTGATGACCAACTCAATGCAACCGCCCACAACATGTTGCGCATCATGATGACCGATGACTATAGTGACTCCATTGCTCTTCTCAAGACCGCCAAGGAAATTTGGGATTTCCTTGAGGAGGCTCTCGAAGGAGATGAAGCATTTCGAAGATCTCGGTTGGCTTTGCTCAAGCAAGAAATCAATATATCTATGAGAAATGAGGGTGAGTCCGCGAAAGAGGTGTACCGAAGGTTGAAGTCTGTTCTGCTCAACTTAAGAATCTTTGGTTGCACTTGGGCAAATGATGATTTCATAAGGACAAGTTCATAGATGATATGGTTCTCACGGAATATACCATGGTTATGATGATACATCAAAACCGTGCCTCTCGGGAAATGAACAAAACAGAAAACATGTTATTTCGTTTCCCGAAAGGCACGGCCGTGCATCTCGCGAAAGCAAAACCATGCCTCTCGCAGAAGAGAAAAAAATGTGTTGTTTTCATTTTCGAGAGGCACGGCCTCTCGCGAGAGTGAAACCGTGCCTCTCCCGGAAGGGAAAAGAATAGAAAACACATTTTTCCCGTTTCTGAGAGGCATGGTCGTGCCTCTCGCGGAAGAACAAAACAGAAAACACGTATTTTTTCGTTTCCGAGAGGCACGGCCGTGCCTCTCGCAGAAGCAAAACCGTGCCTTTCACGGAAGCAAAAACAAAAAAAACACATTTTTCGTGATTTTTTTTCTAAATTTTTATTGGTCCAAAAGCTAAGAAAAACTGGTGGAAAGCCGAAAAGTCGAAAAAAAACCCGGAAAAAACCACTTAAAAAGCTGAAAACGCATGCGAAAAAGTAAAAATCAAATAAATCCTGGAGGGACCGCCCAGAGCGCGACACGTGGCGGCGGCTGAGAGCGCGTGCTCTCAGCCCACCCGCAAGTGTTCGTCGCGAGGCTCCCGAAGGAGCACCCGTCACTAGTTGCTCCCAGGTATCGCTGCCTCGCCTTCAAACGACGCATTAGTAGACCGGCCCAATAGGATGTTTATTATTCCTTTGTTTTGTTAGTTTGTTTTTCATTCATTTTTTGTTTTCTTTATATTATATATATTCTAAAAATATATATTCTTAAACATTATCTTACTTAAAAAAATTATCCGGGAAATTTATAAAAATATACTTACTTTTCACAAAAAAAAATCATGAAAGATGCTCGTGAAAAAATGTCCATGACATTTCTGTAAAAATTTTATATGATTTAAAACATGTTTTCATAATTCAAAATAAATGTTTCCTGCCATTTCAAAACGTGTCCGTGACATTGGTAAAATTTTTGGTGCATTCTAAAAAAAGTTTGTGCATATTTAAAACAAAAATATGCAATTTAAAAAATGTTTGCGAAAAATTACGAAAATATTTTGTACCATTCAAAAAAGTATTGACATTTATTTAACTGTTATGTATTTCGTAAATAGGTTTGTCATATTTTTGAAATTATTTAAACAATGTAATATAAATCATGGAGATACAAAATGTTTAATAGCACTGGAAATTATATTTAATCGTATATTTAAAAAGATATAACAAGTATCCTGCCAAATGTTTAGAACATGTATTTGAAAAATGTTCAATGAATATAAAAAAGTACCACAATTATACGAAAAATGTGCAATGTGTATCGAAAAAGTAGACATGTGTTAGTAAAATTAAAATAAATTTCAATACTAGAAAACATCCAGAAAAAACCCAGAGCAAAAGTCCGCTCCGTGGAACCCCTATTTGGCCCATCTTGCGCTCGCTTGCTACGAGACGGAGTCTAGTGAGTCAGGTTTTCGTAGAACAACTGAGACGGCCTGCTCAGGAGAAACGTCCATAATGTACGACTATGGCGGGTATACCCCATTTGGGAAAACCCTATTCGCCGCATTCTGCGGCGAATTGTCGACCTACCACACAGGTTCGATAGTAACTGGGCTGTCCCAGTTAGCTCTTTTTCACGTGGGATATTTTTTTCGGTTTTGGGAACCTTCTGGTTGGCTCCTGGCCAGTTTTGGGAACCTTCAAGAAGGTTCATGAACCATATTTTCTGGTTTTCTTTTTTTATTTCTTCTTTTCGTTTATAGTTATTTCTGTTCTTTTTCTTTTTTTCTGCTTGTTTTCTTTCTCTGGTTCTTTAATTTTTTTCTTTTCTTCTCCCTTTTTTCACTTTTTTGAAAATATTCAAATTTTTGGTCGTGTTTTCTAAAAATATTCAGATTTCAAAAAAATGTTCTCAAAATTCAAAAATTGTTCTCGTTACACAAAAAAGTTTAAAACTTTTAAAATTCAAAGAATGTACCGGATTTCAATTTTTTGTTCACGCACTATAAAAATGTTCGCGCTTCCAATTTTGTTGGGGATTTTTTAAAATTGTTCTCCGTTTCAAAATTTGTTCTCAAGATTCAAAAAAGTTCGTGCTTTAAAAAATTGTTCGCGCTTCCAAATTTGTTCTCCATTTCGAAATTTGTTCTGAAGATTCAAAAAAGTTCATGCTTGAAAAAATCGTTCACAAATTTAAAAAATGTTCATGTTTTCAAACTTTTTGGGGGAATTCAAAATTTGTCCGTTTTCATATAGAAATTGCGTTTTATGAAAAAATATCGTACGTTCAAAAAATTACTCAAAATTTGGAAAATTAAATCAAGATTTGGTCAAATAGTGTTAAGTCCAGAACAGTGCTTGGTTTGTTTCTTATAGAGTTCCGCTGTATTCTAGTCGACAGGTCTGTTCTATCGCATAGGCTAGCACTAAGGTCACGCAAGCAGACTCTCCCGAGTTTGATTCCTAGCCACCGCGTGCAACCCTTTTTTTGCGATTTTTCAGACTCGTTTTCGAAGTGCACGGAATGGGCCGGCCCAGTAGGCGCGCCCTGTGCGGCGTGGCGTTTATTTGCCGGAACGCGGCAAATAGGAGCTCCCCCCTATTTGCGCTTCAGACGCGTGTGTTCTGTAAACAGGCGCTGGCCCATTTGTTTTTCTTTCTTCTTCTGTTAAAAGAGAAGAGAAAAAAGGTGTGCGCAAACGCAATCAAACTTTGGGCCTCAAACTTCACCGAACAAGCGCCAACCACTAGGACATCGCGAGTCTTGTGACAACTAAATTCATTTTTCTCATTTATTATTTCACTAGTTCGCAAAGCCCCCAGTTTTGGGAAGCTTCCAAAGCCATATTTTTTAATATCTTTTTTGCAACATTATTTTCCGTTTTCCTTTTCTTTTCTATGCTTAATTTTTCCTTTTTCTTTTTGCACATCCGTGAATGTTTTTCAATTTTCACAATTTGGTTTTACATATCGGTTTTTTCAAATTCGTGAACTATTTTTGCATAGCGCTGAGCCTCTTTTCCAAATTTGTGAACTTTTTTGTCAATAACAATGAACTTTTTTCAAAATCAGTGAACTTTCTATTCAAAATTGATGAAATTTTCTTCAAAATCGTTGAACTCTTTTTTCAAAATTGTTGAACATTTGTAAAATTCATGAAGCTTTTTTTTCAAGTTTGTGAACTTTTTCTAGGATTTGATGAACTCTTTTTCAAAATCAATGAACATTTTTTGAATTCAATGAACTTTTTCAGTTTTTAAAACTCTTTTAGCATAATAGTGAACTTTTTCATTGCAAATCTGTAAAAAATAAACTAATTACGGTTTTTTTATTCAAATGGTTTATACGGGTATACTAATGTTGTACTCCCTCCATCCGATAATATAAGATCGTTTTTGACACCACACTAGCAGTGTTTTCGGATGTCGGTTGTTGTGCGGGTTTGAATCCCACCTCTTCCATGTTTATTCTGGAAATTCTTCACAAAATAATAATATTTATTTTGAAACTCTTTTTTCTTTTTCGCGTCTGGTTGTTTAGGAGCTTGTTCTGCCGGCCCGCTAGCGTCGCGCAAGAGCCAGGTGGTCGAAGCCTTCCTCTATGGAGCTCGCGCTATGTCGCGCCTGTTGCGAGGTAGAAGCCTTCCTTGCCTACAGAGCGCCGCTCGAGGGCCAGCCAAGCAAGACAACGTTTTTCTAATTTTATTGAAATTTAAAATCATATGTTAAACAACATAAATATACTTAAGAAATTTAAAACAAAGAGGCTAAAAATCTTAAAATAGTATAACAAAATTGTTACCACAGTTTTTAAAAACGTTGACAGCTTCCAAAAATGCTTGTGAAATGCAGAAATGTCCCCACCTCCAAACAGATGTATGCGGAAATGTCGAAAAATGTGTGTGCAATGCAATGAAAAAATGTTTGTGTAGTGTTGAAAAAGTCATGTATCAATTTATCTTCAAATAATGTACATGAAATTTTGTGGAAATAGTCCTGCATTTCAAAAAAATGTTTATGACTTTAAAAAAATTCAATATATCCTTTCAAAAAAATATTCACGCAGGTTAAAATGTACGTGATATTTTAAATAAATAATCAAATGGTCCTAAAAATATCCGTAAAAATTTCAACAAAGTTTAAAAAACGTATTAGAAATGTTTGCATAGCTTAAAAAAATATTACTATTGGAAAATGTTACTTTGTAGTGTGTTCAAAACATGTATCTAATAGTAAAGTATGCACCATGTATTTGGACAATGTACAACGTGTATGAGAAAAATGTTTCACGTATGCTCTAAAAATGTACTATATTGTATATCGAGAAAAAAGTAAACATAATTTTAGAAAACCAATAAAACCACAAAGAAACAAAAAATAAAAGCAAAAACCTGAAGAAAAACCAAGAAAGTAGCAATGAAAACCAAGTATAACCATGTAAGAAATAAAAAGCATTGAGAAAACAAAGAAAACCAAAGTAAAATGAAAAAAAAGAAACATAAGAAAAGGGAGAAAAATGAATAAAAGCAGTGAAAAAAAGAAAGAAAACTGGATTGTGCGTACCTACATCGAATGCTACGAGAGGCAGCGACTACCGCGCTAAATGCGCTAGCCCCCTAGTGGTCTCCCGTAGATATTGGTACGGGCAACACATAGTTGTCTCGAAAACCATCTGCCGCCTTTTTAAAAGAAAAACACTTGTTGCTCCTTTCTGCCCCATGAAAAAAATATGAATAGATTGTATGTCGATCTTGTAGGAGTCAATTTCTATTCATTCGGGTCTCCCAATGATGAACGCATCAACAGCGGAAATGGTAGCGAGGGAAACAACCCCATCAGTAAAAATCATGATGTTGTAGACAAAAGCCAGCGACCAAATGGCTTGCTCTAGGAGATTTTGATCAGATTTATTATGCAAGGGGCAAAAATAAAATAAACATTAATAGTTCACGCATCAACCGCTTATGCAACACCTTGCATGATTGCAAGCTAAATGAGATCGACCTTCAATACCGAAAGCTCACCTGATGATGTGCAAGCTCGACTCCTTCTTCTGCAATGCAGAATAGGACACTACTTTCAACACTCACATGCTACATGCGCTCTCCTCATCGACGTGTGACCACTGCCCCCGACTCCTCGCGTACGATAGCGGGCCTCGTAGGCCTCATTGCTTCAAATTTGAGAATTTCTGGACCTCAATGCCAAGATTTAATGAGGTGGTGCTAAACGCTTGGAAAATGAGGAACGCAACCATGTTAAGCCCTACAAAAGAATCTTTCATAAGTTTAAAAAGAAGGGGGTGCTGCTCAATGAGTGTGGTGAGAGGTTGTTCTCCAAGGCTAAACTTCACCTTCATGCAGCCCTCTTGGTGATTCTACGTCTCGACATCACATAGGAGGATTGTGCCCCTCTCCATTGAGGAGCAATACCTACAGTAAAAGCTTAAAAATAAGGGAGCCAAGCTTGGCGGTGCTTGAAAGAGCAAGAAGAAGATGTGTGTGCGGGAGTATCCACATTAAAAGAGGGTGATGTCAGCACCAAATCCTTCCACCGGAGGGTGAATACGAGACAGAGTAAAAACCCACATTCGTAGAATCCAACACAACAACGGATGGGTCACCGACCATGAGCAAAAGGAAAGCTTGATCTGCAAACACTTCACAAATGCTTTGGGAAATGGGAGTCATCCATCCATTGATTTCAATTGGGATGAGCTTGACTTTGGGGAGCATGAACTTGTCGACCTTGATTCTCCCATCACCGAACTAGAGGTTAAAGATGCGATATCAAATGTCTAGTTGTAAGTCCCCGGTCCGGATGGCTTCACGAGTGCCTTCTTCAACTGTTGTTGGCCCATCATTAAGGAGGACGTCATGCATGTCATCAGTTGTATTAATAACCTTCATTCGACCAATCTTATGTGTCTCAACTTGGCGAATGTTTTGCTTCTTCCCAAGAAAGAGGGGGTGGAAGGGATCACCGACTACCGACCTATAAGCCTCATCCATGTCGTGCCAAAATCATTGCAAGGTGGTTGCGGGGCTTGTGTCATGGGATGGTAAAAACATTACTAACTCAAGCCGATGTGTACTAGTCAAGTCAGTGCTCACTCCTCAAGTGATCTACCACATCATCACTCTCAATCCTCCTCCAAGCACCCTTAATAACTTCAACAAAATTGAAAGGATTTTTTGTGGTCAGACAGTGAGAAGACCACCATAGCGAAGTGCAAAGGTCAATTGGCATGTCGTGTGTTGCCCTACCGACCTTGGAGGATTGGGCATCATCGATCATGTTATGTGCGAATGGAAGGAGCCAACGATGATGTGGGTTGGGTTGGAAAACCCATGTGGCGAGTTAGACCGAGATCTCTTCTACGCATCACGCACATTATCATTGGCAATGGGGCTCATGCAACTTTCTAGAACTCGCATGGGGTCAATGGATAAAGGCCTATTGACATGGCACCACTCATTTTTGTGGCCTCCTCTAGAAAGAGATGGAAGGTTAGGGAAGCCATGCAAGGTGATCCTTGGCTGTCCAAGATGAAGCTTTCCACTAATTTGATGATGGACCACATAGAGTAAATTGTGAATATATGGGATCTCTCTCATGCAATTCACCTTGTGTACAACACTAGGTATGACATCACTTGGAAGCTTACGGCAAGCGGTCACTACCCCGCTACTTCCGCTTATAAGCTCGATTCCTTGGCACCACCCGCTCGCCCATGACATATGTAGTTTGGAAGACTTGGGCGCCTCCCAAGGTTATTTTTTTCTTGGGTTGCCTTTCAAAACCGGATTTGGACTGCGGACAGACTCGAGAGGTGCGGTTGGTCAAATTGCGGGCTATATCCTCTTTGTAGGCAATCTGAGCAATCGGTGAGCCACCTATTCTTCAAGTGTTAGTTCACCTTGAGGCTTTGGGGCATGATCAGGGCTTGGCTCAACCTCGTCCACACTGATACTTCTTGTTGGATGGATGAGCGTTCTATCAAGGATTGGTAGATTAATATGTCTGAGAAGAATACGGGGAACTGGAAGGCGATGGTGTCCATCACCATGCTATCTTGTCGGACAATTTGGTGTGGACAGAACGCTAGGGTATTTTGGCACAAGTCCACGCTTCCGTCTGTCATCTACTCCAACATCAAAAGCGATGCTACACTTTGGGTCACTACCGCGCGAAGCACTTGGGAAACATCATGCCGCGAGAGTAATGGCTTCGTAATAATATTTTTTGTATTTGTTTGTGAAAGTAATTCTAAACTCCACTGGTACAGCGACATCCTAAACAAATGGTTTAAAACCCCTTTTCGCGACGACATTTGGAATAGTCACCAAGTGAGTGTGGGCGATAGGGGGGTCCTTCCCACACAACCCAGAAATCGTCGGGGATATGCCCTCCTGGGACCCAGGCTGGGGCCGTGTGCGATCGGGCGAGGCATGGAAACCCAATCATTTCCGTAGGTATGTACATCCCACACGATGAATCCCAGAAATCATTTCCGTAGGTATGTACATCCCACACGGTAAATCCAAGAAATCATTTCCGTAGGTATGTACATCCCACACGGTGAATCCTAGAAAATCATTTCCGTAGTTATGTACATCCCACACAGTTCTTTGCGTGGAAACATTTGTGCAAGGTGGCCTAACGCAAACAGTTCGCTGCCGGAAGCCGTGTTTGATTGTTAGTTGATCGAACACGCCTACTTTCTAGAAACCGTGCGGGTTCTTTGAGTTCATCGCCCACGGTGATGTCTGAGTATCCGTTTGCAATAGAAAACCCCAATAAGCAGGGTAATTAGCCTATTATTGATAATCCATGTACTAATCAAACTAATATTTCTTATAAAACACGCCAAATATTCCATATCCGTATAAAAGCAACCAGGATTTCATTATCGAATTACATCAGATAGCTTCAGCACTCAGTTACGCCATTATACAACAGCACCAAGTTTCATATGCAGCATCAAAAACCTTTGGAAAGTAGCATCATACACGGTAAATAGACAGATGAATCTCATCTGGGAAACTACAGAAGCAGAAGGCAAATATTGAGCCTTCAGTGATGTTGAATGTCCTTGCAACTTTAGGCCAGTGGCTATGGATAATTGCCTGCCCAACCTTCGTCCTCTTCAGCAAGACTTCAATATTGTACCGTGGGTGTTGAATGAATATCTTCCTCGCCTCTTGACCATGCAGGTGGTTTGAGAGGTAATCATCGGTGAACTGCTTTGAAAAGTACTGAAAATAAAGCTATGCATAAATCGCTGTTGTAAATTTTGAAATGGCGCAAGGGGTAAAAACAAGGTAAAAGAGTTGGTACCATCCTATAGTTGGCTGATGTCTTCTTCATTGTGCAAACAAAGATCTTGCTGTTATTCGTCGCAAGTTTCTTCATCCTAACAATCTTTCTGAGTTTCTTTACTTGACTGATATTCATGGACATCTCATTTCCCCATATGCAAAATGGGTCGAACAGTGGGTCTAAGCCTCGACAACAGGACCTACATGTGCAAGACCAAATTGTAAGAAACCTAAATATTAGAATGATTCTGCAATCGCACAATAATGTGCTATTAACCAAAGGACCCTGCTTGAACAAACCTCGATGGTAAACCGCAGTGTCTCCCATTGTTTCCCTGCAACACACATAAGGAAGACCTTGATCAGGTAACTGAGAGTTGCCATACTATCAGTAGAATATGTATTGAGTACATCCAAATTCGATTGGTTTCACATGCATAACAATACAAAATTGTACCCACATCAAATGAAAATTAAATTGCAGAACTGAACCAAACAGTTAAATGGATAGCAGGCCAAATGAACCAAAATAGTTAACTGAGCACGACATTGCAGAATAGAAACATGTACTATAAGATAAGACAGTTAACAAAACAAAGAATGCTTGAGAACATTACTACGAAATGTAACAATTGTTGGACCAAAGTGTTAACTGAACATTACATTTCAGAGGACCAAACTATTAACTGAACATCAGATTGCATATTAACATTATAGATGACAAATCACTAGAAGGCACTGGCGGTGGCCTCGAGAAAACATCACAAACTGTATTTTAAAGTAGAAAACCACGCGGCAGTGTCGACGGTGGCCTCGAAGACGAGGTGCTCTTCCAAGATCTGGCGGTCCACACACATGGCAGCCATAGCAACCTCGTTTGCGCGTGCGGCCGCATGCTACTTAGCTCCATGTTATACTCGTGTAAAATGGTTGTGGGCGGCTCTTAATTGGAGGAGAGGGGCAGTGATTTCGGCGGAAGGTGTCGCTCCGTCAGTCGGGGCATGTGGGACGGGAAAGGAGGATGGTGTGGTGGGGTGTGGATTACCTGACATATCGACGAGGCCGTGCAGCAAGAAGAAGGGTCGGCGGCGAGGAGGCCGCGCAGCAAGAAGAAGGGTTGCCGGCGAGGAGGCGGCGCTGCAAGAAGAAGGGTTGCCGGCGAGGAGGCGGCGCCGCAAGAAGAAGGGTAGCCGGCGAGGAGGCGATGCTGTAAGAAGAAGGGTCACCGGCGAGGAGGCTAAGCTGCCAGTAAGCAGCAGTGAACATTTGAACTTGGAAAGCAAGGAGGAACAGTGGAAATGTGGCTTTTGGTAGGAGGGAGGGGGCGGGGAGATAAATATTTCCGCGGTGGCAAAAAAATTTCGCTCGGTGCCGCGAGAAACTGGCGCACAAGTGTAGTTCAAGCGGGGGCGGTGGACTGTAGACGACGAAGCTTCCTGCGTAAGCCAGACAAGACGGTGCGTCAAGATATTTTATATCGTATCCCACACGATTCTTTCTAGTAAACTGTTTGTGGTATACCTGATTTTTTTCATTATGTTTTGAAAGACAAAATGGTGTTACGGAGGGAAAGGATGTTGTTTGAATTGCTAGAAAATTTACATACAGTGAACATGCAACTAGTACATGAGTGTCGTGTTTAAATTTGGAATTATTCCGGGTTCGTTTGGCATTTTTATGCATTAATTGAGTTTCTGGACATTTAATGTGCATAATTAAAATTTGAACTACAAGCACATGCTCCAATGCACCAAAGTTTGCTGAAAAATCACATGTGCATCTTTGGGTGAATTTATAGGTCCCATGCAAGAAATGAGAATAAAATTCAAACATCTGGGTGTCGTGGCTCGGCCGGAATGATTGAGAAACTTGGTTTTTTAATTCTTGTAAATCCAAAACACGGTTGAAAATCATCAAACTTGGCATGGTGTCATGACATGGCACCAACATGCTGCAGTAAATTTTTTGGCCGAATTGGGACAAGCTTTGGTGTAAGCTTCTTGCAAACCGGAGCTTCCCTCAAGAAGGCTCCTGGTTCCGAGAGGGAACGTGTTACCTCCGTGTGCGAAACGCCATACGTACACTGCCTTCTCCCGCCTTGATTTTTGTACACTGGTAGATTAGACCAAATAGAAGTATCGTGCAAAATTTTGGAATTATTCCGTCTTCGTTTGGCCTTTTTTATACATTAATTAAGTTTCTGGGCATTTAATGTGCATAATTCAAATTTGAACTACAAGCACATGCTCCAGTGCACCAAAGTTGTTTCAAAAATCATATGTGTGTCCTTGGGTGAATTTCTAGGTCCCATGCAAGAGATGGGAGTAAAATTCAAACATCTGGGCGTCGTGGCTTGGCCGGAAAGATTGAGAAACTTAGTTTTTTAATTCTTGTAAATCCAAAACACGCCTGAAAATCATGAAACTTGGCATGGTGTCATGACATGGCACCAACATGTTGCGGTAATTTTTTTGACCGAATTGGGACAAGTTTGGTGTAGGCTTATTGCAAACCGGAGCTTCCCTCAAGAAGGCTCCTAGTTCCGAGAGGGAACATGTCACCTCTGTGTGCGAAACAACATACGTACACTGCCTTCTCCCGTCTTAATTTTTGTACACAGGCATATTAGACCAAATAGAAGTATCATGCTAAAATTTGAAATTATTCCGTGTTCATTTGGCCTTTTTATACATTATTTGAGTTTCTGCACATTTAATGTGTCTAATTCAAATTTGAACTACAAGCACGTGCTCCAGTGAACCAAAGTTGTTTGAAAAATCACATGTGTGTCATTGGGTGAATTTCTAGGTCCCATGCAAGAGATGGGAGTGAAATTCAAACATCTGGGCGTCGTGGCTCAGCCGGAAAGATTGAGAAACTTGGTTTTTAATTCCTGTAATTCCAAAACACGCCTGAAAATGACGAAACTTGGCATGGTGTCATGACATGGCACAAACATGCTGCATTAATTTTTTTGGCCGAATTGGGACAAGCTTTGGTGTAAGCTTCTTGCAAACCGGAGCTTCCCTCAAGAAGGCTCGTGGTTCTGAGAGGGAACGTGTCACCTCCGTGTGCGAAACGACATACGTACACTGCCTTCTTCCGCCTTAATTTTTTACACAATCAGATTAGACCAAATATAAGTACCATGCTAAATTTTGGAATTATTCGGGGTTTGTTTGGTCTTTTTTATACATTAATTGAGTTTCTGGGCATTTAATGTGCATAATTTAAATTTAAACTACAAGCACAGGCTCAAGTGCACCAACGTTGTTTGAAAAATCACATGTGTGTCCTTGGGTGAATTTCTAGGTCCCATGCAAGAGATGGGAGTGAAATTCAAACATGTGGGCGTCGTGGCTCGGCCGGAAAGATTGAGAAACTTGGTTTTTTAATTCCTGTAATTCCAAAACACGCCTGAAAAGCATGAAACTTGGCATGGTCTCATGACATGGCACCAACATGCTGCAGTAATTTTCTTGGCCGAATTGGGACAAGCTTTGGTGTAAGCTTCTCGCAAACCGGAGCTTCCCTCAAGAAGGCTCGTGGTTCCGAGAGGGAACGTGTCACCTCCGTGTGTGAGACGACATACGTACGTTGCCTTCTCCCGCCTTAATCTTTTACATAGACAGATTAGACCAAATAGAAGTACCGTGCTAAATTTTGGAATTATTCCGGGTTCGTTTCGCCTTTTTGATACATTAATTGAGTTTCTGGGCATTTAATATGCATAATTCAAATTTGAACTACACGCACAAGCTCCAGTGCACCAAGGTTGTTTTAAAAATCACTCGACCCAGAACTCACGCTGGCCATGGCGGACGCAAGGGAACGATGATGAATGACTTGTTTGTTTTTGACTTTTTGTGGATGAGGAGTTGAGGAGGAATGTGCAGTCATCTTGGAGTAGTAGTATTTATAACCGCGTAGTAATACGCTCCTAAGTGGGAAACTGTTTAGGTTTTGATCGGTGTGAATAGGTCTGCAATTTGGAATGTGACGGGACTCATGCTCAAAATTTACTGACAGTTATAAGTGTGGCACTATTCCCGGAAGGCGTAACGTGGGCACGTACGCCTTCTCGGCCGCATATGTGGCGTTTGCACCATAGGGTGCACCGCAATAGGCAATGTCAGCACACGTCTTGTTCCAACAATCATGCGCGGTCGTTATTACCATCGCACACGCTTCTTTTAATTAGAATGGATGTGCCCGTCTAGCGCACACACATTGATCTATCTAACTGTTTCAGTTTGTTGTGGCTAATTGCAAACAATTCATCCATGTGAAGTGTATGCCATCAATCGCACACTTTGATCTGGCTTACCCGTTTCTGTTTTGTTGCCTAATCACAAACAGTTAATCCTCCTGAAGCGTATGCCCTCAATCACACACACCTTGATCAGGCTGAACATTTATTTTGTGCTGCCTAATAAAAAATAGTTCATCCGAGTGAACCGTATGCTGTATATCACACACACCTTCATCTGGCTGCACGTTTCTTTTGTGTTGCCTAATCACAAACAGTTCATCCGAGTGAACCATATGCTCTATATCGCACACGCCTTAATCAGGCTGCCCGTTTCTTTTGTTCCGCCTCATCGCAAATAGTTCATTGTACTGAACCGTATGCCCTAGATCGCACACGCAACTAAAATCTGAACCGTGTTTGATGCATCCTCCATTGCAAACGTTTTGCACCTTTTTTGACGTGTTTTACATCCCCGTTTGTGATTCATGCATCGCACACAGTTTCGTGAAAGGGTCTCTGATCGTGGTGTCGCGTTAGCAGCATCCTGCAGTAATGCTCCTTAATTAATGGATGAGGCAATATTTTGCCTCCATTTCGAAAAAAAGAAATTACATGCCAATCATGCAAGAGACAAATCCCTATTTATCTTCAGGTCTCTGATTCACGAACTCATCACCAAGTTTTTTCCAAAATCATTCCCGATCGTCAAATCATGATGTTTTGGACACTAATCAACAAAAGAGGAGACCGGATACTTAAGAACATCTGTATCGCTAATAGTTGCTAACTAGAAGCCATCATTGTCGCTTGGACACTACTGACATTGCTCATGGTGTTGATGGATTGGACGTCCTTGCAAAGCGTATCCAAGTCTTACTTCATGTAAGTGCATCTAGTGCCACCCCTAGTTGGTTTTGGAGTATTGATGACAAACTTGGTTGAGGGACTAATGTGTTTGTGAGAATTGCAGGATAACACAGGTAGTAGTCCCATATTGATTCAGTTTACCTACTAGAGATGACCGCTAAAAATGTATGAAGACATTGAAGACAATGGTGGTCTGTGAAGAGATTCACATTGAAGACTATGACATGAGAAGACATCGTATGAAGACTATGGAGTGCGAAGACATAGTTGTTTCATAGTTCCCTTTTCTTCTTTGTTGAGTCATAGGAACCACCGTACTGTTAAGTGGGGTCCAAGTGAACGAAGTCAGAGTGACTGATGTGATGCTCAACTAAATCCTATGTTTTCGAGCGAAGACAATGAGAGCAAATGTTATCCAGAGCTGGATGAGTCAGCTTTACTTGTAGCCCAAGTCAAGCTGCCGCGTGTGTTTGAAATCTGACCGTTGGACACGTGTCAGTTCCTTAGTGACCCAGGGTCATTTCAGACAAATCAGGTCGGGTTGCCTCCTGGCTATAAATAGCCCACCCCCTACACCATAAATTGGTGGCTGCTCAGAGTTAGTGCACAACTTTTGTCGTTTGAGAGCAACCCACCTCCGAAGCATTTGAGAGAGAGATCCTTGCGAGGACAAAGCCCAAAACACCCATAAGAATGAAGTGCAGGATGTCTTCAGATGATTCGCCAATCGTGCCATGACGAACTATGGCATCAAGATCAAGCACATCAGAAGTGACAACGACACAGAATTCAAGAACACTGGCCTCGACACTTATCTTGATACATTGGGCATCACTCATGAGTTCTCAGCTCCTTACACACCTCAGCAGAATGGCATCATGGAGTGCAAGAACAGAACCCTCATTGAGATGACTCGGACGATACTCGATGAGTACAAGACTCCAAGGAAATTCTGGCCTGAAGCCATTGACACTGCATGCCATGTCATCAACCGTGTTTATCTTCACAAGCTTCTAAAGAAGACATCATATGAGTTACTAACTGGTAAGAAGCCAAATGTCAGTTACTTCAGAGTATTTGGTGCTAGGTGCTGGATCAAGGATCCACATCACACTTCAAAATTTGCACCGAAAGCACATGAAGGTTTTATGCTTGGCTACGGAAAGGATTCGCACTCCTACAGAGTCTTCAACCTCTTTCACTATAAAGTGGTTGAAACTGTGGATGTGCAATTCGATGAAACTAACGACTCGCAAAGGGAGCACCTGCCAAATGTGCTAGATGAAGTCTCACGTAGCGAATCGATCAAGCTTATGGGTACTGGAGAAATCATACATTTAGAGGCACAGGCTGAAGAAGAAATCATCATTTCTGCACCCAATCAACCTTAAGACACTGCTCAGCCTGAAGCCAATGCTGAAGACGAAGACAATGATCAGCAAGGGCAAAGTCTTCGTCCAGTTCGTCCTCGTGTTGCAAATGAAGTATAGATTGAGAAGATAAGCGATAGCATCAATGCACCTGGTCCACTCACTTGTTCAAGAGCAACACAACTAGAAAATTTCTGTGGGCACTTTGCATTTGTCTCTATATCTGAACCCAAGAAAGTTGCTGAAGCCTTCATGGAACCTAAATGGATTCAAGCTATGCAAGAAGAGATTCAACAGTTCGAGCTAAACAATGTGTGAGAATTGGTTAAGCGCCCTGATCCTCGCAAGCACAATATCACAGGCACTAAGTGGATCTATCACAACAAACAAGATGAGCATGGTCAAGTTGTGAGAAACAAGGCTTGTCTCATTGCTGAAGGATACACTCAAGTTGAAGGGATTGACTTCGATGAAACATTTGCTCCGGTGGCTAGGCCTGAAGCCATTCGCTACTGCTAGCCTATGCCAACCATCACAACATCCTCCTATACCAAATGTATGTAAAGAGTGGTTTTCTCAATGGCAAGATTGAAGAAGAAGTGTATGTTGCACAACCACCTGGCTTTGAAGACCCAAAACATCCTGACATGGTATACAAGCTCAACAAGGCACTATATGGCCTCAAACAAGCTCCTCGCGCTTGGTATGACACAATCAAACACTTCCTGAAGAGCAAATGCTTCAAACTTGGTTCTTTAGATCCTACACTCTTCACGAAGACATATGATGGAGAACTGTTTGTGTGCCAAATCTATGTGTATGACATTATCTTCGGCTGCACTGATAAGAGATATAGTGATGAGTTTGGACACATGATGCAAGAGCAATATCAGATGTCCATGATGGGTGATCTAAATTTCTTCCTCGGTCTTCAAATCCGTCAACAGAGCAACGACATTTTCATATCTCAAGAAAAATACCTCAAAGATTGCCTCAAGAAGTTTGGAATGCAAGACTGCAAAGGGTACACGACACCAATGCCAACCAAAGGTCAACTGGGCCCCGACGACAATGGTAAAGAGTTAGATCAAAAGGTATACCGCTCCATGATTGGTTCTTTACTCAATTTATGTGCATCTAGGACAGATATAATGCTTAGCGTTTGCATGTGTGCCCGATTCCAAGCGGCACCAAAGGAATCACATCACTTAGCTGTGAAACAAATTCTTCGATATTTGGCTTACAACCCAACACTAGGATTATGGTATCCAAAGGGCTCAGAGTTTGATCTAGTTGGATTCTCAAATGCTGATTATGCTGGTGACAAGGTTGATCGCAAGTCCACATCGAGCACATGTAACTTTCTTGGGCGATCTCTTGTGCATTGGTCTTCAAAGAAGCGTAACTGTATCCCTCTCCTTTGTTGAATCTGAATACATTGTCTTTGGATCTTCTTTGCGCTCAGCTTCTATGGATGAAGCAAACTCTCAAGGGCTATGGTATCCACTTGAAGCATGTGCCACTCTACTGCGACAATGGAAGCGCCATTAAGATTGCCAACAACCCAGTTCAACACTCGAAGACAAAGCACATTCAGATCCGTCATCACTTTCTCAGAGATCATGTCATGAAGAAAGATATTGATATCATTCACGTCAACACCGAAGAGCAATTGGCAGATATCTTCACAAAGCCCTTGGATGAGAAAAGGTTTTGCAAGTTGCCGTGTGAGCTAAATATCTTAGAATCCTCAAATGTCCTGTAGTTGGACACACATCCTAATGCTTATGCATGTTGATGATTTAGATGTGCAACACACGAAGTAACGTATATCTTCAATAAATGAAGACATACACTCTAAGTGTGAATACACTAACGCGGAAATTGACTTCGGAGCGCCACGATAATTGTGCCCCGTGTCTGGGTCTAATACTTCCTATATGGTGGGTAACGCCACCACCAAATCCTTGTTTGAAGTGTTTCAGTTGGCGTCATAATTGCATAGTCTTCGCATTTGATTTTTCTTCAACATTGATTTGACTTTGAGGTTATCTTCGCTATGTCGAGTTGGTCTGATATATACATATACTTGTGTTCTGTCCTCTACAACATTCACTTATAGCTATGTCTTCATACTTGAATTTTTGATCTAAGTGAATGTGATCGGACCCTAACCCCTTCTGTGCTTCTACCTCAAAATCTATCTATCCAAATCATATGCATTCTATTGAAACCTGTCGATTGTCTTCTCTGCATCCTTGTCAGTAGAAGACAAAGAGACAAAGTTGAAATACGTTTTAATGCTATATTCTTATTACCGGAGAAGCCAGAACGACCACCCGATAATCCAGGCATGCGTGGGAACATGGAACAACTTCCAATATGTTGCATGCATGCCACGTGTCCTTCAGAAGTGAACCGCCAGGGGCACATGCGTAATTACGCTGTGCAGTCCCTTTGCTTATAAATATACGCTCACCGCGGTCATTATCTCTTCTTGCACCTTGCCACCTTGTACAAACCCTAGCGCCTCTGCTAGCTTGCATCGACGCAGGAGACGAAGCGCTTAGCTGCCGCGACTTCTTCGACGCCGTCCTCACGCCAGCCGCGGACCTGGTCCTCTCCGCCGCCGCCGTAGGTGTCTTCCGCCGCCAAGTTAGGGCGCGAGAGATTGAACTACTCGGCCTCTCTCTCCACTTCAATCAACGGTAATTAAAACTTACTTTTTACTGCCTTTTTGAACCGTCAAATCCATCCACTTCAATCAAAAGTGGTTTCTTCACTTTCAAATTTGGATCCGTCTTCTTCTGTATCTCATATCTTGCCTAGTATATTCACTTATGCTTCACAACTAGTTAGATTACTCACTTGTACTTATTCATGGATTCGTACAAATATGGAACCAACTCTCATCAAATAAGTGATTGTCTTCGCACTATGAGGTCAATGTCTTCAAACTGATTTATCTTCAAAATCTTCTGAGAATGCATATGACCTCTTCCCCTTCCCTCGCACCCTAATGCTGTCACAGGTACATGTCCGTGGGAGAATCCCTTGGTTCTCATAGTCTGCATTCATTTGCAGAGTTCTTGCAGAGTCATATTCACTCACCTCAAGCCAGTTCCTTTCTGACCAGCAAAAGTAAGCCATTCACTGTCTTGAAGCCGTTCAGTCTGAATATAATGGCAACAGAGAAATCAGCTAGAAAGGGCGGCAGGCAGCACCGTGGAGATACAGCTAAGGATTTACCTCCCGATCTGTTTGACATGTACAAGTCAGATCCATAGGAAAGCTACAACCAGCGCAAGACCCGAATCCAATGGATTCAAAGATATTGGGCAGAAGAATGGTTCAAATACAGATTTGTGACTGCTGAATATGCTAAAAAGAACATTATCAAGCGCCCATGCGGAGATATTTTGTACCAAAATCTTCAGCCCAAGTCCAAGTCTGAAGCCATTGCTCAAGGCTTCTACCCATGCATGGTCCGTGGACCGAAGCCAGAGAATGCCGACCCATCATCCGTGTTATGATGTCGCGAAGACAATCTATTCAAGCGCAACTATCAATTTTCCAAGGAGCCAGCTGTCGGGAACAAGAAGGAGTTTGGCCTCAACTTCAACCCTGGCCCATCTACTCCAAGGGCTGATGACACTCGCGACGCCAATCCCAATGTCATCGGGCTCTTCAATAACTTCGATGGGCTCCTCTCCCACGTTGCTACTCAAAGGGCCACTATGGAGCAATCAGATGATGACGCTGACTCTGAAGAAGCGCCAGCTCCACCAAAGCCGCAGAAGAAGAAGAAATCAAAGGCTTCAAAGCCCTCTGCCTCACCAAAAGCTTCACGTGTGAAGCCACTGGCCACCGCACCTCCTGAATCCAGTGCCAAAGAGTGTTAGGCATCACTGAAGCAACTGGTTCAATCTCTTACCTCTCTTTACTTACAGTTTGTATTCGTTAAGTCATTGCCTGATTGCTTGAACTAATTGGCTTCACTGTGTAAAGACTGTTTGCTATTTGGCTTCCTACTATCTTCCATCCTGATCCATACTACCTAGCTGCCGATAGTCGTCGTGCTTTCACTTCATTGCTCACTTCACTATGGCTTGTCTAGTGTAGTCTACCTTCCGCTGCATATCAATAGGTTCATTTCTACTGTTTGTCTTCAAAGCCCCCGTGTTTTGAAGACTTCCATAAAAATCGCCTATTCACCCCCCTCTAGTCGATAACTAGCACTTTCACTTCAGTTCGGTTGTTTTTACCCGATTTCCACCTCATTAGCCTTCGTGGCTAACAGATCCGCTACTTCTGCCTCATCAGCGCTAGGCTTTGCATGCTTGTCACGTATTGAGTTATCTGAGAGGAATTTTATAGCCAAAATGTAACCCATGCAGAGAACTCAATTCGTATCGCCACCCCGTTAATTCACCACTGAAGCACATCACCACCCGTTGCAGATCCTGGAATTTCACCATCCAAATTGTTCCAGCAACTAGTTATACGGCTGTGAGTTGTCGCGACTACGACCGCCAACGCCACCGATAACTAACATCGTGGCCACCACAGAAAGTGTGAGGATATTGGGATTTTTCATCTGTTGCCCAAATTTATTTTGATGCCAAGGAAAGAATACGCTCTAGATACCAACCGTCATGCCCAGAGAGGTTTACGATTGAATATTTGAGGATCGGTCTCGCTAAGGTTTGGCTTGGGAGTGAAGATAAAAATGAACTAGTGAATATCCATTCCTATAAGCAATAGGAGTTTTTTTATTTTGCTTTAGAATAACCCTAATGATAGAATGACCATTACAACCACATAGCTCTGCTTATATAGCTCGGTGACAACGGTAAGATAAGCAAGGTAGAAGGTGAGCACGCAGCGAGCCGTTGGATTCACTGACTCCATATGATCACAGCTGTTCATTATCTAAACGGGTATCTGGGTTACGGAAGAATATAACACTAGCAGAGTAGTCTGATAACCGAGAAAATCAATCACGATCATCAAATGGTGATGTTTTGGACACCAAACGATAAGAAAAAAGTTGACCACAACTTGTTTAATCCATGAACAGACTCAAGATACCATCTGCCGCCGAAATGCCAACACGGAGTTGGGCCAGTCAAAATCCATGACAAAAATGACCTGTGGGCAAAAACAATTCAGAATCTGAACTGGTTCGAAAAAAATTCACTCAGCTAACCGTTTTATGTGGCGCCCGACACGCAGGCGCCCCACCTTATGGTGCAGCGCCTAGCTCTCAGGCGCTGCATGTCTGTGGCACCCACGGGGCCCGCACCTAGTAGTGCAGCGCCTCAAAGCTAGGCGCCATACATGTAAAGTGCAGCGCCTAGCCCGTAGGCGCTGCACTGTGATACGTCTCCAATGTATCTATACTTTATAAAGTACTAGACGAAACCACCGCGTTGCTGCGGGATGTTTGGTTAATAATTTTTAAGAGATTGCATGAGTGCAAATGCGATTATTTTGACAATATTGAGTAGGTTGCTATCTTGTGCAATCAAAACTAAAGTATAGCTCCTGGACGATCAACAAAATTAGTTGTTTACAAAGCTCAAAAAAATAGTTGCTTCTATAATGATCAAACGGAGTTTCTTGTTGTGCAATTCCCCCCTGAAATATATGTAAACCAAATCCTTACATAAAATCACTGGCCCTAAACTATTTCTTGCTTACCGGGTTTTGGCTCAATAGTACAACTTAATCGAGAAAGAACTTGGCAAATTAATTTCCTTTTGCTTGGACACAGATAAGCCAAATATCTTGATAACATGAATACCAAAAGAGAAGCTATAGCCCTTTACTGGATTTAGCATGGAAACATAACTTGAAAGGGCAAACATAATCTGCAGGTTGCAAAACAAATACAACATGAAGTGACTACTGCCTACAAATCTTTGCAAGTGGTGACTTAAGACACCATCAGAGTAAAAACTATATCATTTTAGTAGCTCACTGATACCTAGTTACAAATCCTACTATCAGCAACGGAGATTGCAAATTATTTGCAAGCATCATTATAGGAAGATAATGAACTGAGATACTAATACTCTATGGCCATGCAGGTGCACCTAACATTGTGAAGACATAACATCTAAACCTCCCTCCCTCCTGAAAGAACATATATTCAAGTCAAATTAAGAAGTGTTTTCTGAAATGGAATAGAATGGGAAACATGCTTAACAAAAGTAAATAGCATAATTCTTCCAATAAAAAGAATCCATTAAGAGGGCTTCAGAGTTCAGAATAGCATACTTCTCAAAGCTATTCAAACATGCTTAGTATTTCAAAAACCAACCATGTATAGAAAATTCCTTAAACTATTATATCTCACAATATAAACTTCACAATGTTTAACCATCCATGGGAGATGAATATAGATGAATCTTCAGGATATACATGATAATCTGATTTTTTTTTAAGTACAGGGATGTTCATATGTGACATGAATTGCCCTTCCTGGATTTCTACAAATAAAAAAGGGTGGAAGAAATAATGGTAAAATAGCTAAGGCCATAGGTGCATATGCTGATTTCGTCTAATGAGAAGAAGAAAACCAAACCCATGCCACACATGCAGGCAACATACATGAATTACGCACCATCTAATGCCCTGAACCTGAAGGACCACACCACACATTTTGACTGGTGATAGTCTCCAAAATAACCAAATGCATGAATGACTACATTGAAAAGTATGCTACGTACCCCGCAAAAAAAATGCTATGTACCTCTTATTACCTGCCCAATGCAAGAATATTCTTCTGATTAAATGTTGACCGTCCAAAATACCATGGCGAAATTTTTGAACAAAATGCCTTCAGCAAAATAAATTCTGGGATCTCTCTCACCTTATCAAACTTTAGATGATTAAGATTCAACACCTGACAAATTTTGGATCAAATATTCCAACGATGCAGCAGAAACAAATACCATTTCCCCCTCACCTTTTCGGCAGATCTTGGTTGCAAAAAAAGGGGTCATCGATCCTTGCAAAGCGAAGAGGTGGGTCGATGTCGTCAAGACCGGGCCGTCGCCGCTGTCGCCGCCGGCAGCCATGCCGCGGGACTACCCTCGTCGGGAACGGTGAAGGGCCGAGTGCCGCCAGGCCATGCGCCGTGCACCGTGAGCGACCATGGACGTGGGCCATCTGAGCCGCGGACACTGGCAGAGGCGTAGGGGCCAATTGCCGTAGACCATACCGTGTAGATGTTACTGCCGCAGCCGTAGGCAGCCGTGTACCGGGTAGATACACCGGAGGGCACCACGTCGACGCACGTCGGGGAGCGCAACGAAGTTGCTGCCGGGCTGCGCTTCGTGTGAAGGTGGGCGTCGTCGACAGTGGGATGTCTCCGACCGTGTCCCTCCTATCAAACTGGAACACCGACGTTGTTGCTGGTCCTCCGTGATGGAGAACCACTTGGGAGGGGAGGGGAGGGAAGGGGAGGAGATTCGCTGATGCATTGATGCTTCGGGTGGGGAGATGGGGAATAGAGGATGAGATAATGGATGCGTACGGGGAGGTGGAAACGGAAGAGATGCGAAGAGACTGAGCGATGGGCTTCTGTTGGGCTTCTTACCGGTTGATATCTTCGCTTCTCAGATAGTCAATCACACGAAAAAACATGATTTTTTTTATGCTGACGTGGTGAGCTGCATGATCCAAATAATTAAAAGTAACTGATGATGTGGCAAGGCTGCTGAGGTGGATAGGCTGCATGTGAAGAGAAATAGGTTAGTGGGGATGAACAATTTAGGTATTATAGATTCATGCTATATTTACAACAATTTTATATGGTTTTGGTATGATTTGCATGGAACTAACCCGGTCTGACGCTGTTTTCAGTAGAACTACCGTGGTGTTTTTGTGTAGAAATCAAAGTTCTCCAAATACAACGAAACTTTTTGACGGTTTTTTTGGAACAAAAGAGGCACTAGAAGCTTCGTGGGAGGGCCAGAAGAGCCACGAGGTGGGCAGAACCCACCAGGGCGCGCCATACCCCCCAGGCGCGCCCTGGTGTATCGTGCTCACCTCGAGGCCCATCTTCGTGTGAAACTGACGCCAAAAAATCCTATAAATACAGAAACCCCTGGAAATAACCCTAGATCAGAAGTTCCGTCGCCGCAAACCTCTCTAGCCATGAAAAACCAATCTAGACCCTGTTCCGGCACCCTGACGGAGGGGGAAATCATCACCAGTGGCCATCTTCATCATCCCGGCGGCCACCATGATGAGGAGGGAGTAGTCCACCCTCGGGGCTGAGGGTTTGTACCAGTAGCTATGTGTTTAATCTCTTTCTTTCTCGTGTTCTTGAGATGGCATGATCTTGATGTATCGCGGGCTTTGTTAATATAGTTGGATCATATGGTATTTTCCCCTCTCTATCTTGTTGTGATGAATTGAGTTTTCCCTTTGAGATTTCGTTCTTATCGGATTGAATACTTTTATGGATTTGAGAACACTTGATGTATGCCTTGCTATGAATACACTGGTGAAAATGGGATATCATATTGATTCATTTGATATGTGTTTTGGCACTCAACTCGCGGATTCCCGAGGTGACATTGGGTAATCTATGCATAGGGGTTGATGCACGTTCTCGTCTTTGTTTCTCCGGTAGAAATCTTGGGGCACTCTTTGAGGTTCTTTGTGTTGGATTGAGTATTATGAATCTGAATTTGTTTGGTGTTATTTTAGTACGAACTCTTGATAGATTGATCGGAAAGCATAACTTGGTGTTATTTTAGTACGAACTCTTGATAGATCGATCGGAAAGAATGACTTGGTGTTATTTTACTGCGATCTCTTGGATAGATCGATAGGAAAGAATAGATACCAACAGTTTCTTCTTATGTTCTCCGCTAGATAGGAATTTCTGAGTGATTCTTCATCGCACGTTGAGGGATGGTTATATGATACAATTGTATTAGCATTGTTGAGAGATTACACAACGAAAGTACGGACCCTAGGCCTCATTTTCAAGCATTGCAATACCGTTGGTGCTCACTTTTGTCACTTGCCACCTTGCTGTTTTTTATTGTTACTATTACAAAAATCAATATCTACTATCATTACTATGCTTGTATCACCATCTCTTCGCCGAACTAGTGCGCCTATACAATTTACAATTGTATTTGGTGCGTTGGGACACAAGAGACTTTTTATTATTTGGTTGCAGGGTTGTTTGAGAGAGACCACCTTCATCCTACGCCTCCCACGGATTGATAAACCTTAGGTCATCCACTTGTAGAAAAATTGCTACTGTCCTACAAAACACTGCGCTTGGAGGCCCAACATGAGTCTACAAGAATAAAGTTGTGTAGTAGACATCAAGCTATATCTTTTCTGGCATCGTTGCTGGGGAGGTGAGTGCTTGAAGGTATATCTTTAGATATTGCAATTGAATCTTTTAGTTTCTTGGTTTCTCACTAGTTTGGTTTATAAAAGAAAACTAGAAAAAATGGAATTGAGGTGGCCTCATATTATTCGTCTTTATCATGTCTTTCTGGAAAATAATGGAAAGGAAAATTGTTCTCAATTGATAGAGGAAGAATTCAATAAAATGGTTAGCATGAATGATAAGCATGATTGCAATGTTGTTGGTATGAATTATTTGAATATCCATGATGCTAATGGTATGAAAAGGCATAAGCTTGGGGATGTTATGTTTGATGAAGATGATATTTTTAGCCCCTCAAGTTTTGATGAGAATATTTATTATGATGATTGCATGCCTCCTATCTATGATGATTATTGTGATAACACGTATTCTATAAATAATAATGATAACCATGAAATTTTTCATCATGATTTTAATGTTCAATTTGGTTATGTCAATCAAGTATCTCACGATAGTTATTTTGTTGATTTTCTCCCAACACTATTGATGAGAAGAAGTTTGCTTATGTGGAGAGTAATAAAATTTCTATGCTTGTGGATCATGAAAATTATGATTTATGTGATAGTTATATTGTTGAATTCATTCATTATGCTATTGAAAATTATTATGAGAAAGGAACATATGCTTTTATATATCTCAATAATATCAAGGTTCCTCTCTTTATGTTGAAAGTTTTGATGTTGCACTTGTTTTGCCTTCCTATGCTAGTTGATTCTTGTTCCCATAATTTGTTTGCTCACAAAATCCCTATGCATAGGAAGTGGGTTAGGCTTAATGTGCTTTCCATGTGTTTCATTATGCTCCCATTATGTTTCAATTCTTATCTTTTATGTGAGCATCATTGAAATCATCATGCCTAGCTAAAAAAGGCATTAAAGAAAAGCGCTTGTTGGGAGACAATCCAACACTTTTACCTATTGTTTTTGTGTGTTCACATGATTAAGATACTGCATTAATCATGTTTTATAGCTTTTGTTTCAATAAAATGCCAAGTAAAGCATTTGGGATAGTGTGGATGATAGTTGATTTGATTCTATGCAAAAACAAAAACTTTTGCGCCCAGTAACATAATTGGTCTACTCTGCTGGAACATGATAAATTATTGAATTTTTTACAGATGATTGATATACAAATTTCTCACGTTGTCCTATTTTTTTAGAATTTTTGGAGTAGCAGAAGTATGGTCGTTGTCCAGATCATTACAGACTATTCTGTTTTTGACAGATTCTGTTTTCAATGCATAGTGTGCTTGTTTTCTAGTTTCTATGGCTTATATTGCATATAAATTGTGGAAATGATAAGGTACAGTAGAAAATGTGTGATAACAATTATGAATATTGTCTTTGACAGTACCAAAGTGAATGGTTTGCTCTTTATCATACTAACCCATCCCACGGAGTTTCGTTAAGTTTTGTGTGATTGAGGTTTTCAAGTTTTGGGTGAGATATCGATATGAGGAGAATAAGGAGTGACAAGACCCTAAGCTTGGGGATGCCCAAGGCACCCAAGGTAATATTGAAGGAAGACCCAAGCAACTAAGCTTGGGGATGCCTCGGAAGGCGTCCCCTCTTTCGTCTTCAACATTATCGGTAGCCTCACTTGGAGCTATATTTTTATTCGTCACATGATATGTATTTTGCTTGGAGCTTCATTTTATTTTGCTTTGATTTTCTTGCTGATATTTAGAATAATGTTTTGCATATTTTACTTCAATAAAAATTTCAAGTATACCTTTGACATGCTTATTTTGTAAGTTTATATGTTGCTGTTTGAAAATAGAAAGTTGCACGCTAGTGCGTGAATTCTTGAGAAAAGTAAGAATGTGATAAAATATTGATTTTTTTGCACAATAAGATATGATAAATGTTCAACAGTTTGGTAAATTTTCAGAATTTTAAAGTTAGGGAAGTATAAATCTTCTTACATTCTTTACAGACTGTCCTGTTTAGACAGATTGCTGTTATGTTTGCATTGTTTGCATATGTTTGCTTGTTTAATGATTCTATTTGAGGATAGGAGTATTAAATATGCAGAGGCATTTAGTATGCAATGTTAAATAATAATTAGTGATTTTCTATAGTGGAGAATGATAAGGTTATTGCATTGATTTATACTAACTTATCTCACGAGTTCTTGTTGAGTTTTGTGTGGATGAAGTTTTTAAGAATTAGGGAAACCGTGATATGAGAGGAATTAAGGGGACACAAAAGATCAAGCTTGGGGATGCCGAAGGCATCCCAAGATAATATTTCAAGAAGTCTCAAGCATCTAAGCTTGGGGATGCCCCGGTAGGCATCCCACCTTTCTTCATCAACAATTATAGGTTAGCCTCGGTTAAGCCTAAGTTTCTATTTCAACACATGATGTGTGCTATTCTTGGAATGTCATTTTGTTTTGTTTATCTTTATGTTTTCATAAAATACTTAGATCTGAAAGTTTTTAAATAAGAGAGAGTCCTCACATAGCTACCCATTTACTTAACTACTCGCTTGATCTTCACTTATATCTTTTTGGAGTAATTTGTTATTTACTCTTGTGCTTCACTTATATTATTTTGAGAGTTGATACTAGTGATGACAATTTGCACAAGCTTTGAAATTGGTCCTAATATGATGAATATTAAAGAAGGATATAATAAAAAATTTCATGTAGATCATTGGATATGATAAGTTTGATTCCTTGCAATAGTTTTGCAATATGGAAATAATAATATGTGAGTCGTGTTGGTGAGTAATTATGCTTTAGTAAGAATATTGGTGTTAAGGTTTGTGAATCCCTATGCAAGGATGAAAGTCAATAGTTATGCAGTAAAATTACATCCTACTTGTGGTGCATTATTCGGTGTTAGTTATGCTCAATGCTCGTGTATGTGAATTTTCGTTTCTTGATTGGTTGCTTCTCAATCTATTTGCTAGCCTCCATTTGTACTAAGTGGGAATACTACTTGTACATCCAAAATCCTTAAAAGTTGTGCCAAATGAGTCCACCATACCTACCTATATGCGGTATTTCCCTGTCGTTCTAAGTAAATTTGTATGTGCCATCTCTAATTTTCAAAATGAATTTCCTTTTTGTGTGCTCGTACCGCTCATTAAGAGGTAGGGGGTGGCTAATATTTTTAGTGATAGATGTGTTATTCTTAAGATGAGTGTTTATTCACTTTTCATTGCACGAGAGTACGACGGTAATAGGGATGCCCAGTCACGAAATGAAAAAGAATTTACTTTATGTTCATTGGTGCGCGTCGGTCCTAAACAAACGGTTTTTAACCCCTTTCTGCGATGGCATTTGGAACCGTCGCCAAGTGAGTGTGTGCGATAGGGTGTCCTTCTCACACGACCCAGAAATCGTCGGGGATAGGCCCTCCACGGGACCAGTCAGGCGGTGTCACGATCAAAGCGAGGCATCAAAAACCAATCATTTTCGTAGGTATGTACATCCCACATGGTAAGCCGAGAAAATCATTTCCGTAGGTATGTACATCCCACATGGTGAATCCCAGAAAAACATTTCCGTTCGTATGTATATCACATATAGTCAATCCAAGGAATACGTTTCCGTTCTTATGTACATCCCACACAGTCAATCCAGGGAAAACGTTTCCATTCATACGTATATCCCACATAGTTTTATGTGTAGGCTCGTGTGTGAAAGGTGTAACTAGCACACACGGTCTGCCTTGGTTAACTGTTTGCTTTTATCAACTATATCACACACGATTTGATGAAGAAAACTGTGTGACATTGGGCTATCCATCGCAAGCGCTTTTACTACTAGAACCGTTTGCAAAGGTGCATGACACATTTAGCAGGTTTATTAGTTTACAATTAATAATTCCAGTATTACGCAAATCCACATTTCATATCGAACAGCTGTTTGCCAATTTCAAATTAGGCACATAAATATATTATAACATCACAGTACGATACCTACATGAAAACAACACAGTACAACATATAGCTAGTTCAACTTCATAAGAACAATATATTAATTTCCCTAATCGAGATCATCCAGTCTCGTCTCATCCACCTCTACTTTCAGTTTACTAAGAACCTGTTTTGCACGGGCCAACTGGGAAAGTGCCTCGTCCTTCGCCAACACCATCTTAGCAAAGTCTGATTTAAGAAATCCGAGCTCATTCTCCACCTTCAACTTTTTATCACGCATCTTCAAATATTCTTTAGCGTTGACAACAGTTTCTCTAAGCCTACGTCTGTTCTCTTCCTCATACATGCTCCAGAGCTTCGCTAGGCACATCTTCAAAGACTGTGGCCACTCTTGATCAACCCACTCCAAGTAAGAACACTTCCGTTCATCCTATAATATTTAAAACTAGATCAGTAAAAATTGTAGGGGAAATGGGTTTATAGCAACATAGAAAATCACCAATGCTTATCTTGAAAAACTAAAGAAACATGTTAATTATGACATATCTTCTCAAAAAGATCAATGTGCAAATGAAATAATTGGTACTGAGACAACAACCAAATTCTGGAACATCAGAATCTATAATTAACTATAACGACGCTACAAGTTCTTACTCATGTACAATAAATAAAAAATTGAACATTTTATGAGGAAGGTAAATATAACTGCAATAGCATAGCGACAGTTTTTGGATGACAGCAAATTGATACTAACAGGTGTGTACATGCACAAATTTAGTAACATATAACGAATAGTATTAAGGCCGTCCACTATGTATGCCAAAACTGGGGTAAAGACAACTGTTGCTAAATGGTGGAGGCTGGAGGAAGTCGACGGTGGAGGCTGGAGGAGGTCGACGGTGGATGAACAGTAGCCCATGGAGGCAGTCGACGGTGGAGATGAACAGTATCCGGTGTAGTCCCGTTTTGCGGTACGCCACACTCCTCCTGATGAACAACACCCCCCGTTTCAACCATAGCGCTCCAGCACAAATCCGTTTCCTCCATTTTGCGGCGCCACACCCCTCCCGATCAACAGGACCCCGTTTCGACCGTTTTGCGGTAAGCCAGACCCCTCCCGATGAACAGGATCCCATTTTGACCGTGGCCGATCGAACACAAGACTGTTTCCTCCGTTCTGCGGTACGCTAGGCCTCGTTTCTATCGGCTGTTCCGTCCAAGCCGGTTGGCTCCCGGTGAATAGCACGCGTTCCGTTGCCTCCCCATGAACACGACGACGATGCAGTTTCTACGTTCCGACCCAGCCATGTACAGGAACCCTGGCCGTATGTATGCGCGAGTAGGCGTTCGAGACCCCGCCCGTATATACGTACGTGGCTGTATTTACTTTCTTGCACCCTGGCCGCTGTACGTATGTTTACATGCTACGTGCGTGCCTCTACTACGACACGTGCGCGCCTCTACTACGACACGTGCCCTTCCTTACATGACCACGGTTCATCGCTGCAGCCTGCAGACAGACCGATCGACCAGTATGTACGTACACGTTCGCGACCAGAATGACAACGCTACGTACGCTTCAACCAGGTTGGTCCCGACAGTCAGGCACTTCCTTCCGTGCGAAGATGTAGCTGGTGGGTCCCAGCAGTCAGGGGGGCGAATCATTTTTTTTGCCCGTAATATGGATGCACTTCCTTGTGTGCGAAGATGTAGCTGATGCGTCCCAGCAGTCAGGGGGAAACAATTTTTTTCGCGAAATACGGTGGCCCGTCTGGTGGGTCCCTACTGTCAGGTGGAGGAATAATTATTTTGCGCGTAATAAGTAGGCACTTCCTTGCTGCGGCCATGGACCCAGCTGTCAGCCTCTCAACGTACAATACTCTTTCGATGGAAGTCGTTCGTTGACCACATTGACCACGCCGCGCCAGGAGCACCAAGGCGCTGGACGACGGCGAGGCCTAGGAAGGGAACGATGTGTAGCCTGGGAAGACGCGGCAGTGGATGCCCACGCGGAGAGGAGTACGAGGGTTCACTGGTTTGGCTGTGGTGTGAGGCTGTCGTCGCCGTAGGGCCTGACCAGTGGTGGGAGTAGTAGGGGGCTATGAGGCCTCCGCGGCAGCACAGCCTGCCACGGGAGGCAGGAGAAGGCGGCGCGACCGGTGCTGCTTTGGGCGGCTGGAGCAAGAAGACCAGAGGTTGAAGAAGCACGACAGCCATTGGATGGACATCGTACGGTCACTGTAGCTAGAATCGTTTATATTGACTAAGTTGACAAAGCCCTTGGTACGCGTCAACTTAGTAGGCCCACAGGTCACCCTCCGAAACGGTGCGCCCCAGATGTCAGGGGGAGGAAGTGAAGCTAGAATATCCGAGATTGAAGAAGAAGCACGACATCCATTGGATGGACATCCAATGGCCACTGTTGCTAGAACCGTGTTGACTATAAGTTGATAAAGCCTTGCATACACGTCAACTTACTTTTTTTAGGGAACACGTCAACTTAGTAGGCCCACAAGTGTGTGGTAGAGAACTTATAGCCCATTTGAGATTTGTAAGAATGTACAACCCATTTTTGAATTCTAATGGAATTTACTACAGCCCATTTACAGTTTGTTAAAAGTACAACCCATTTTCTAGCTAGGACAATGATTAATAATTTGAACCAACTGTTCAAAACAGAATTCAATAAAATTTCCCACATTTTGATGGGATCCAAAATATTTTTATCCCTAAATTTCCAGTCAGATTAAATAAAATTTCATTATAAATTTGTCTTACGTAAAAATCCAACGAAACATTGCGCACACAACAATTAATGGAATTAAAATTTTCAAAATCAAAAAATAATATTTTATAAACTAATTACGTGTTTGGTGCATTTTTTTATAGTTACAGCCCAGTTTTTATAATTACATCCCATTTATTATTTCTTAAAGCCCATTTTCTTGTTAAGCCTAATGCATCCCTCCTAGGAAAGATTTGCAGCCCAGCGGGGCGAAGAATAACAAGTTGACCTTGCCTGGGTATTCCTAAAAAAAGTATAGCTAGGCTACCATTTTCAGCTTAAAAAAATTAATATCTGGCTGGATACCTGGCCTGGGCTAGACGGGCCACAGCCCGCCCATTTAATACCCTGCTCTCCTCTGAACAACAATGAAAACATCGCTCTTGTCTACTAAAAAAACTCTGCAGTGCTCACACCTCAAAAACATAAATACTGCTCGAGCTGCTTGGTCCCAGCTGTCGGCCGCTCCTTGCGCAATTCTCTCGTTTATTGACTACATAGGTTGACAATGGTGTGGGACCGTGATGTCAGGAAACAAGGAGGAAGCAAAAAAAATTACAGTTGTAGTATAAAATAAGGAGGCACTTGCGTACGTGTGGCTATGGCCCTGGTGGGTCCCCACTGTCATCCTCTCCAAGTAAAGTTATCTCCCCATTCCTCATGTCTGTTGACCATGTTGACAACGCGAGACGGCGGCGCCACGGCGAGCGCAACAACTCGAAGGACGACGGAGAGGGCCTCGTGGGCCCTACGGATGGGTTGATACAACGCCTGCTGCTCATTCAGGAAGCTAGGATCATAGGGCCACATGTCCGTGACGACATTGTCGTTCGCTTGTTCACCGGTGCTCGTTGACGAGACGGAGGTTGCAGCATAGGTCGTCCTGCGCTGGTAGCTCTTCCATCATTAGGGCGTCGACGTGCGGCCGCACCTACTCTATGGTGAACATGACATGAACCGGCTTGGACAGTGGCGCCGGCCCCTGGTCGGAAGCTACGTCCATCGTCTAATTGTCGTCGGTCAGCTCGGCGAGCTCACTGGCGAGTGATACGTCTCCAATGTATCTATAATTTTTTATTGTTCGATGCTATTATATTATCTGTTTTGGATGTTTAATGGGCTTTAATATGCTCTTTTATATTATTTTTGGGACTAACCTATTACCCGAAGGCCCAGCGCCAATTTCTGTTTTTTTGCCTATTTCAGTGTTTTGCAGAAAAGGAACACCAAACGGAATCCAAACGGAATGAAACCTTCGCGATGATCTTTCTTGGAATGAAAGCAATCCAGAAGGCTTGGAGTTGAAGTCTGGAACTCCGCCAGGCGGCCACGAGGCTGGAGGGCGTGCCGAGGGGGGTAGGCGCGCCCCCACTCTCGTGGGCCCCACGGAGCTCCACCGACGTACTTCTTTCGCCTATATATACACTTATACCCTAAAAACATCAGGGGGAGCCATGCAACCACTTTTCCACCACCGCAACCTTCTATACCCGTGAGATCCCATCATTGGGTGTTTTCCGACGATCTGCCGGAGGGGGAATCGATCACGGAGGGCTTCTACATCAACACCATAGCCTCTCCGATGATGTGTGAGTAGTTTACCACAGACCTTCGGGTCCATAGTTATTAGCTAGATGGCTTCTTCTCTCTCTTTGGTTCTCAATACAAAGTTCTCCTGGATGTTCTTGGAGATCTATTCGATGTAATACTCTTTTTGCGGCGTGTTTGCCGAGATCCAATGAATTTTGGATTTATCTATGAATAATATTTGGTTCTTCTCTGAATTCTTATATGCATGATTTGATATCTTTGCAAGTCTCTTCGAATTAGCGGTTTAGTTTGGCATACCAGATTGATATTTCTTGCAATGGGAGAAGTGCTTAGCTTTGGGTTCAATCTTGCGGTGTCCTTTCCCAGTGAAAGTAGGGGCAGCAAGGCACGTATTGTATTGTTGCCATCGAGGATAAAAAGATGGGGTTTATATCATATTGCTTGAGTTTATCCCTCTACATCATGTCATCTTGCTTAATGCATTACTGTATTCTTATGAACTTAATACTCTAGATGCATGCTGGATAACGGTTGATGTGTGGAGTAATAGTGGTAGATGCAGAATCGTTTCGGTCTACTTGAGACGGACGTGATGCCTATATTCATGATCATTGCCTAGATATTCCCATAACTATGCTCTCTTCTATCAATTGCTCGACAATAATTTGTTCACCCACCGTAATTTATGCTATCTTGAGAGAAGCCACTAGTGAAACCTATGGCCCCCGAGTCTATTTTCCATCATATAATCTTCTATTCTACATCATATAAGTTTCCGATATAAAATTCTAGTTTCCTATTTATTTTATTTTGGAATCTTTACTTTCCAATCTAAATAACAAAAATATCAAAAATATTTATCTTACTATCTTTATTAGATCTCACTTTTGCGAGTGACCGTGAAGGGATTGACAACCCCTTTGTCGCATTGGTTGCAAGGTTCTTGATTGTTTGTGCAGGTACTAGGTGACTTGCGTGTTATCTTGTAGGATCTTGAGAAGAGGTGTCTAGAGGGGGGGGGGGGGGGTGATTAGACACTAAGTACCAAAGTTGCAGTTTTTAACTTCTTTTAGGTTTAAGTGGAGTTTAGGCACAAGTTTAACATTCTCAATACATAACAACCAAGCATGCAAAGAGTATATAGGCAGCGAAAATAAAGCATGCAACTTGCAAGAATGTAAAGGGAAGGGTTTGGAGAATTCAAACGCAATTGGAGACACGGATGTTTTTGTCGTGGTTCCGATAGGTGGTGCTATCGTACATCCACGTTGATGGAGACTTCAACCCACGTGAGGGTAGCAGTTCTTGAGTCCACGGAGGGCTCCACCCACGAAGGGTCCACAAAGAAGCAACCTTGTCTATCCCACCATGGCTGTCGCCCACGAAGGAATTGCCTCACTAGCGGTAGATCTTCACGAAGTAGGCGATCTCCTTGCCATTACAAACTCCTTGGTTCAACTCCACAATCTTGTCGGAGGCTCCCAAGTGACACCTAGCCAATCTAGGAGACACCACTCTCCAAGAAGTAACAAATGGTGTGTTGATGATGAACTCCTTGCTCTTGTGCTTCAAATGATAGTCTCCCAAACACTCAACTCTCTCTCATAGGATTTGGATCTGGTGGAAAGAAGATTTGAGTGGAAAGCAACTTGGGGAAGGCTAGAGATCAAGATTCATATGGTTGGAATGGAATATCTTGGCCTCAACACATGAGTAGGTAGTTCTCTCTCAGAAATAGGATGTTGGAAGTGTAGGCTTGTAGATGGCTCTCTCCACGAATGAAGAGGAGGTGGAGGGGTATATATAGCCTCCACACAAAATCTAACCGTTACACATAATTTACCAAACTCGGTGGGACCGAATCATAAAACTCGGTCAGACCGATTTAGTAAACCTAGTGACCGTTAGGGTTTTCGGTGGGACTGATAAGCAACTCGGTACGACCGATATGGTTAGGGTTAGGGCATAACGTAATCTCGGTGAGACCGATTACACAAACTCAGTGAGACCGATTTTGGTAATTAGCTAACTAGAGAGTTGGCCAGGTAAACTCGGTGAGACCGATTACACAAACTTGGTGAGACCGATTTTGGTAATTAGCTAACCAGAGAGTTTGCATTGTAATCTCGGTAGTACCGATTACACAGACTCGGTGAGACCGATTCTGGTAATGGACATGCACAGAGAGATTACAATCCCATCTTGGTGAGACCGAGATCCCTATCGGTTAGACCGATTTTCCTAGGGTTTGTGGCAGTGGCTATGACATCTGAACTCGGTGGCGCCGGACCGGATAGAAAGAATCGGTAGGGCCGAGTTTGACTTTAGGTTTAGGTCAAATGTGGATGTGAGAAGTTGTTGAGGGCTTTGGAGCATATCACTAAGCACATGAAGCAAGAGGCTCATTAAGCAACACCTCATCCCTCCTTGACAGCATTGGCTTTTCCTATAGACTCAATGTGATCTTGGATCACTAAAATGTAAAATGAAGAGTCTTGAGCTTGAAGCTTGAGCCAATACTTTGTCCTTAGCATCTTGAAGGAGTTCCTACATCCTTTAGTCCATGCCGCTCCATTGTTGAACTTATCTGAAACATACTAGATAAAAGTGTTAGTCCAACAAGAGATATGTTGACATTAATTACCAAAACCACCTAGGGAGCACTTGTGCTTTCAATCTCCCCTTTTTGGTAATTGATGGCAACATACATCAAAGCTTTAGATAAAGATATAAAGAATAGCAAGTAAAGCTTCGGAAAGACATGTAACAAGCATAGGCTCCCCCTACATGTGTGCAATCATGTGAATATGGAATATAGAAGCATGTGAGAGCATAAACATGATAGAGTAGGCAATGTGTTACATGTATATTGGCCATATGCATCAGAGCAAATAATATTAAAGCAAGTACCTTCATGCTCATGCGTCCTTCTTGCAAACAGTATGTACATCAGCAAGAATTCCTCATACACATGAGTGTGATGCATATACTTACCTTGTAGTCTTGAGTTGGCTTAGGGTGAAATGAACCTGCACAAACAAGGTTAGATAACACAGGTACATCTACTAGCCAGAGTAAACCGAAGAAACCACAAGAATACCAAGACTGGGATGACATGTAGAGAGTGAGTACTAAGTACCACATTGGATTAGACATGTCCCCAAGAGTAAAAATATGCAATGAATTTGAATGATTCCTTTCCCTTAGATGTCTTGATCCCCCTGAATCTAGCATGGGATACCGGGAGAAGATAGGGAACAGAAAATCAGAGCTGAAAACTGAGCTGAAAGATATAAAGAACAGAGCTTAATGCAAATAAGCACATATGAACATGTCTTTCCCCCAAGAAGACATGTGGCATCTCTCCTCTTGAACACAAAGCATCTGGGATCCTTGAGAAATACTTTCTACTTGAGTATTCTCTCCCCCCGGAGATCTCTTTCTCCCCCTTAATACTCTCTCCCTTTTGGAAGAGATAAGCTTTGATGTGATCTCTCTCCCCTTTGACATCAATTTCCAAAAAGGGTCTTCTGGAATTTGTTCTGAATGGGTTTGGTCCTTGAGTCACAACACAAAGCACTGGATAAAATTGTGATGCTTGTAGAGGACAAGATTCATTGAGTGGAGCTGGATGAGAAGAAACACAGAATAAGTGGCAAACTGTTTTTCCTGTTGTGAAATCGGTGGCACCAAGTTTTGTCCTTCGGTTGTACCAAAAAGATTCGGTTGGAACGAAACGAACAACTCGGTGAAGCCGAGTTCATCTCAGAGAAAACACTTTTCACCTCAGCTCACTGGACTTGAAAGATCTCACAAAGATTTGCAAGGAATTAACTGAATGATGTGCAATGAATTGGATGCAGAAAATGCAGAGCAAACAGAAAGAAAAGAATGAAATCTAGATGAAGTTTTTTTTAAAGGGGAAACAAATATGCATGAGACAAATGCAATAACTCAGAAAAGAACACGAGAGAACTTCATCTAAAGATGGTCGGTGACAAAGTCACCTATGTTAGAGTATATTGACTTAGGAGTCAAGTGAGATCACTTGATCATAGGTCATACTCATCGTTTAAGCTCAAAATGGGGTTACCATTTTTCGTTTAAGCATCTTGATGTATTCACATCTTGTCGAGTTGCTTTAGCTCATGTCTCGGAGTAAAGCTTCTCTAAGATGGAATAACATACCTTGGTTGGTGGTGTTTACCATGTAGTTGAACTTGTGTGGGTTGCTCAAGGTTGATGTAGCTCATCAAGAGTTGGGAGCACCACTTGGAATTTGAGTCCATCTACCTACGGGTTAGTTTTTGCAAGGAAGAGCACTTGTATATCCAAAAATGATAATCATGAAGCTCAATCATAGAGTTTGTCAAAGGATATGTTTGAATGATTCTGTGCTTCCTTGTATTCAGCCACCATAGTGTATAGACTTGGTGATGTAGAGATTGCTCAAGATGTGAGTAGATTTCAATCTCATGGAATTTGATTCAACCAAGTACCTACATGGGTTAGATAACATGCAAGATGCAAATATATCCAAGATATAATATTTTCAACATAAGAGAGATATCATGGATTAGTCAAAAGCTCATGTCTTGCATGTATCCAATGGATTTTCTACTCCAAGTTTGAAGCATCTATGATGTTCAATTCTCCTCTCAACCTGCAAAACACTTTCTCATCAAGAGGTTTAGTAAATATATCAGCTAATTGCTTTTTGGTGCGAACATGCTTAAGATTAATGTCACCCTTAGCAACATGATCTCGGAATGAAATGATGACGAACTTCAATATGCTTAGTTCGAGAATGTTGTACAGGATTATGATCAATTTTGATAGCACTTTCATTGTCACAAAGCAATGGAACATGTTTCACATATATCCCATAATCTTTAAGAGTTTGGGTCATCCAAAGTAATTGAGCACAACATGAACCAGCGGCAATGTACTCTGCTTCGGGTGTAGATAAGGATACCGAGTTTTGTTTCTTGGAGGACCAAGGCACAAGAGATCTACCAAGAAATTGACAAGTACCCGAAGTGGACTTTCTATCAACCTTGTCTCCGGCATAGTCCGAGTCGGAATAGCCAACAAGATCGAAAGAGGCCCTCTTAGGATACCAAATGCCAAAATTTGGTGTATGAATTAAGTATCTCACTATCCTTTTCACGGCCTTAAGATGACATTCTTTAGGAGCAGCTTGATATCTTGCACACATGCACACACTTAGCATAATATCGGGACGTGAAGCACATAGGTATAACAATGATCCAATCATAGAGCGATAAACCTTTTGATCAACCAGTTTACCATCTTTGGTCAAATCAAGATGTCCAATAGTAGGCATGGGTGTAGACATACCTTTGCACTCTTGCATATTGAACTTCTTGAATAAGTCCTTTGTGTACTTCGTTTGAGAGACAAAAGTACCTTCCTTAGTTTGCTTGATTTGCAACCCAAGAAAGAATTTGAGTTCACTCATCATTGACATCTCAAACTTCTCCTACATTAGCTTCCCAAACTTTTCACTAAAATGAGGGTTAGTTGATCCAAATATGATATCATCAACATAAATTTGCCATACAAATAATTCTCCATTAACCTTTTTAGTAAAAAGTGTGGAATAAATTTTCCCAATTTCAAATCCTTTTTCAAGAAGAAACTTGGTCAAGCATTTATACCATGCTCTAGGAGCTTGTTTAAGACCATAAAGGGCTTTGTGAAGTTTGTAAACATGATTTGGTTTCTTAGGATTAACGAAGCTGGGAGGTTGTTTAACATAAACTTCCTCCTCTATTTCACCATTTAGAAAAGCACTTTTAATGTCCATTTGGTACAAAGTGATATTATGGTGATTAGCATAGGCAAGTAAGATGCGAATGGACTCAAGTCTAGCAGCAGAGCATAAGTCTCACCAGTCCATACCTTCGACTTGTGTGTAGCCTTGGGCTTACGAGGCGTGCTTTGTTGCGAACTACTTGTCCATCTTCATCTTGCTTGTTGCGAAACACCCATTTGGTACCAATGATGTTGTGGTTGTTGTCGGGCTTCTCAACCAATGTCCAAACTTGGTTTCTCTCAAAGTTGTGTAGCTCTTCATGCATAGCATTTATCCAATCTGGATCTTCCAATGCTTCTTCGACCTTCATAGGTTCAATGCTAGAGATGAAAGAATAGTTTTCACAAAAGTTAGCTAAACGAGTTTTAGAGCGAGTGATTCTCCCAGTTTGAATATCATTGTAGATTTGCTCGACGGATGGTCTTTATCAACTCTTGCTCGAACTCGTGAAAGCTTTTGCTTGGGTCTCGGTTGAACATCTTCTTCATCTTGTTCTTCTTCTTCTTCTTGATCTACTTCATTGTTGGCGTTGTCGTTCTCTTGTCGTGGTGGAGAAGGAGGTTGTTGACGTTCGTGATGTTCTTCCTCATTTTCTTCATCTTGGTATGTTCCACTTGTGGATGCTTCCGTATCAACTCTTGGTTCACCTTGTCGTGAAGTAGAAGCTTCCACTTGAGCATTTAGGTACTCTCCTTCACCTCCGTTGGACGGACCTTGCCAATAGACAAATCTTGGATTGCTTCTGACGGGTCTTTGTCTCCTACATCAATTGGCAATTGCTCTACTTGCGATTCGTTAGATTCATCAAACTTCACATCTACCGTTTCTTCAACCTTTCGGGTGAAATTGTTGTAGACACGGTAAGTGTGAGAGTTTGAGCCATAACCTAGTAGGAAACCTTCATGAGACTTCGAAGCAAATTTTGAATGACGATGCTTATCAAGAATGTAGCACTTTGAGCCGAATACTCGAAAGTATCCAATTGGGGTTTGTTACCAGCAAGGAGCTCGTATGCCGTCTTGCCGAGTAGCTTGTGAAGATACAAGCGATTTGTTGCATGACAAGCTGTCTCAACCGCTTCTGCCCAAAAGTGCTTCGGCGTCTTGTACTCATCAAGCATCGTTCTCGCCATTTCGATGAGCGTCCGGTTCTTTCTCTCAAGAACCCCATTTTGTTGAGGTGTGTACGTAGCCGAGAACTCGGTTGAAATCCCTTCTTCGTCAAGAAAGGTGTCCACATTTGCGTTCTTAAACTCCATTCCGTTGTCGCTGTGAACCTTCTTGATCTTCACTTCAAATTGATTTTGGGCCTTCCTAGCGAAGTTTTTGAAGATCTTTTGGACCTGCTATTTATCATCGAGAAAGAACACCCACATAAATCTTGAAAAATCATCAACTATAACTAGACCAAAAGAATTTCCACCGAGGATTTTGTAGGCGTTGGGACCAAAGAGATCCATATGAAGAATCTCGAGTGGCCTTCTTGTGGTCATGATGTTCTTCACGTGATGCCTTCCTCCAACCTGTTTACCTGCTTGACAAGCACTGCACAGTCTATCCTTATCAAATATGACATCGTTAACTCCAAGGATATGATTTCCTTTAATAAGCTTGTCAAGATTTCTCATGCCAACGTGACCTTGTCGTCTATGCCATAACCAACCTTTTGAGGATTTAGCAATGAAGCAAGTTTTAGGTTGTGGCTTTTTAGAGAAATCAACAATGTAAAGATCACCTCTCATTATCCGGTAAAGACCATTTTATGATTGTCTCGACGAAACACTTGACAATCTACTTGATAAATAGGACATTGAAACCGAAATCGGCAAGTCTAGATCTTTGAAAGTAAGTTGTAGCCAAGAGATTCAACGAGCATGACATTCTGAATGGAGCTATCGTGTGAGATGGCCACCTTACCAAGGCCAACCACCTTACCCTTTGAGTTGTCAACGAAAGTGACATACTTTCGAGGACTATTATTTTCAGCAAGCTCACGAAACATGTCTTTATCTCCGGTCACGTGATCGGTACATCCACTGTCAAGAACCCATTCCTTTCCTCCTGACACATATCCCCAAAGATTTGCCATAAGACCAAACTGTCTCATTGCATCATCAAGATTGAAGTCACTATCATCATCCTCATCATAGTATCCATGTTCAACATCGTCATGTGGTGGATCAAGTCCTAGAGAGGGTAATTCATTAGAGTGAGTTTGACAATGATCTTGCTTATGAATTCTTATAGCTTCGGAAATAATATCACCAATAATTCCAACATCTCCTTTGGCACGCATAAGGTCGGTAAGTTCAAATAGACGATCACCAAACATAGGGTCACTAGTATTCATCTTACTCAAGGCAATAGACTTATAGAGAATTTCATCTAAATTTTTCAAGGAATAATTTGGAAAGCGTTCCTCAAGAAATTTCCATATAGAGTAGGCACACTCAAAAGTAGGCAAGATTCTAATTAAGTTTCTAGGCAAGCCTCTAGTGATAAGATTAACAATTCTAAGATTTCTAGTCAAGTCAATAGATTCATCAAGGGTAGGATGCATAGGATCAACATGAGGTGCACAAGGGCTAGAAATGTACTTGTTCAAATGATATTGATTGAAAATTACAAGCATCTCATTTTTCCACTCATGAAAATACTCTACATTAAGAATAGGCACTCTATGTCTAAGACTCATAAAGTAGACTCATCCATCTTCCTCCAATGGTGATTAAACCAAAGCAATGGAGACCAAAGCTCTGATACCACTTGTAGGATCTTGAGAAGAGGTGTCTAGAGGGGGGGTGATTAGACACTAAGTACCAAAGTTGCAGTTTTTAACTTCTTTTAGGTCTAAGTGGAGTTTAGGCACAAGTTTAACATTCTCAATACATAACAAGCAAGCATGCAAAGAGTATATAGGCAGCGGAAAATAAAGCATGCAACTTGCAAGAATGTAAAGGGAAGGGTTTGGAGAATTCAAACGCAATTGGAGACACTGATGTTTTTGTCGTGGTTCCGATAGGTGGTGCTATCGTACATCCACGTTGATGCAGACTTCAACCCACGTAGGGTAGCAGTTGTCTTGAGTCCACGGAGGGCTCCACCCACGAAGGGTCCACGAAGAAGCAACCTTGTCTATCCCACCATGGCTGTCGCCCACGAAGGACTTGCCTCACTAGCGGTAGATCTTCACAGTAGGCGATCTCCTTGCCCTTACAAACTCCTTGGTTCAACTCCACAATCTTGTCGGAGGCTCCCAAGTGACACCTAGCCAACCTAGGAGACACCACTCTCCAAGAAGTAACAAATGGTGTGTTGATGATGAACTCCTTGCTCTTGTGCTTCAAATGATAGTCTCCCCAACACTCAACTCTCTCTCATAGGATTTGGATCTGGTGGAAAGAAGATTTGAGTGTAAAGCAACTTGGGGAAGGCTAGAGATCAAGATTCATATGGTTGGAATGGAATATCTTGGCCTCAACACATGAGTAGGTAGTTCTCTCTCGAGAAATAGGATCTTTGGAAGTGTAGGCATTACGATGGCTCTCTCCATGAATGAAGAGGAGGTGGAGGGTATATATAGCCTCCACACAAAATCTAACGGTTACACACAATTTACCAAACTCGGTGGGACCGAATCATAAAACTCGGTCAGACCGATTTAGTAAACCTAGTGACCGTTAGGGTTTTCGGTGGGACTGATAAGCAAGTCGGTAGGACCGATATGGTTAGGGTTAGGGCATAACGTAATCTCGGTGAGACCGATTACACAAACTCGGTGAGACCTATTTTGGTAATTAGCTAACCAGAGAGTTGGTCATGTAAACTCGGTGAGACCGATTACACAAACTCGGTGAGACCGATTTTGGTAATTAGCTAACCAGAGATTTTGAATTGTAATCTCGGTAGTACCGATTACACAGACTCGGCGAGACTGATTTTGGTAATGGACATACACAGAGAGATTACAATCCCATCTCGGTGAGACCGAGATCCCTATCGGTGAGACCGATTTGCCTAGGGTTTGTGGCAGTGGCTATGACATCTGAACTCGGTGGCGCCGGATATAAAGAATTGGTAGGGCCGAGTTTGACTTTAGGTTTAGGTAAAATGTGGATGTGAGAATTAGTTGAGGGTTTTGGAGCATATCACTAAACACATGAAGCAAGAGGCTCATTAAGCAACCCTCATCCCTCCTTGATAGTATTGGCTTTTCCTATAGACTCAATGTGATCTTGGATCACTAAAATGTAAAATGAAGAGTCTTGAGCTTGAAGCTTGCGCCAATCCTTTGTCCTTAGCATCTTGAAGGAGTTCCCTCATCCTTTAGTCCATGCCACTCCATTGTTGAACTTATCTGAAACATACTAGATAAAAGTGTTAGTCCAACAAGAGATATGTTGACATTAATTACCAAAACCACCTAGGGAGCACTTGTGCTTTCAATCTCCCCTTTTTGGTAATTGATGGCAACATACATCAAAACTTTAGATATAGTTATAAAGAATAGCAAGTAAAGCTTCGGAAAGACATGTAACAAGCATAGGCTCCCCCTACATGTATGCAATCATGTGAATATGGAATATAGAAGCATGTGAGAGCATAACCATGATAGAGTAGGCAACGTGTTACATGTATATTGGCCATATGCATCAGAGCAAAGAATATTAAAGCAAGTACCTTCATGCTCATGAGTCCTTCTTGCAAACAGTATGTACATCAGCAAGAATTCCTCATACACATGAGTGTGATGAATATACTTACCTTGTAGTCTTGAGTTGGCTTAGGGTGAAATGAACCTGCACAAACAAGTTTAGATAACACAGGTACATCTACTAGCCAGAGCAAACTGAAGAAACCACAAGAATACCAAGAATGGGATGACATGTAGAGAGTGGATACTAAGTACCACATTGGATTAGACATGTCCCCAAGAGTAAAGATATGCAATGAATTTGAATGATTCCTTTCCCTTAGATGTCTTGCTCCCCCTGAATCTAGCATGGGATACCGGGGGAAGATAGGGAACAGAAAATCAGAGCTGAAAACAGAGCTGAAAGATATAAAGAACAGAGCTTAATGCAAATAAGCACATATGAACATGTCTTTCCCCCAAGAAGACATGTGGCATCTCTCCTCTTGAACACAAAGCATCTGGGATCCTTGAGAAATACTTTCTACTTGAGTATTCTATCCCCGGAGATCTCTTTCTCCCCCTTAATACTCTCTCCCTTTTGGAAGAGATAAGCTTTGATGTGATCTCTCTCTCCCCTTTGACATCAATTTCCAAGAAGGGTCTTACGGAATTTGTTGTGAATGGGTTTGGTCCTTGAGTCACAACACAACGCACTGGATAAAATTGTGATGCTTGTAGAGGACAAGATTCATTTAGTGGAGCTGGATCAGAAGAAACACAGAATAAGTGGCAAACTGTTTTTCCTATTGTGAAATCGGTGGCACCAAGTTTTGTGCTTCGGTTGTACCGAAAGGATTCGGTTGGAACGAAACCAACAAATCGGTGAAGCCAAGTTCATCTCAGAGAAAACACTTGTCACCTCAGCTCACTGGACTTGAAAGATCTCACAAAAATTTGCAAGGAATTAACTGAATGATGTGCAATGAACTGGATGCAGAAAATGCAGAGCAAACAGAAAGAAAAGAATGAAATCTAGATGAAGTTTTTTTGAAAGGGGAAACAAATATGCATAAGACAAATGCAAAAAATCAGAAAAGAACACGAGAGAACTTCATCTAGAGATGGTCGGTGACAAAGTCACCTATGTTAGAGTATATTGACTTAGGAGTCAAGTGAGATGACTTGATCATAGGTCATACTCATCGTTTAAGCTCAAAATGGGGTTACCATTTTCGTTTAAGCATCTTGATGTATTCACATCTTGTCGAGTTGCTTTAGCTCATGTCTCGGAGTAAAGCTTCTCTAAGATGGAATAACATACCTTGGTTGGTGGTGTTGACCATGTAGTTGAACTTGTGTGGGTTGCTCAAGGTTGATGTAGCTCATCAAGAGTTGGGAGCACCACTTGGAATTTGAGTCCATCTACCTTCACGGGTTAGTTTTTGCAAGGAAGAGCACTTGTATATCCAAAAATGATAATCATGAAGCTCAATCATAGATTTTGTCAAAGGATATGTTTGAATGATTCCGTGCTTCCTTGTATTCAGCCACCATAGTGTAGAGACTTGGTGATGTAGAGATTGCTCAAGATGTGAGTAGATTTCAATCTCATGGAATTTGATTCAACCAAGTACCTACATGGGTTAGATAACATGCAAGATGCAAATATATCCAAGATATAATATTTTCAACATAAGAGAGATATCATGGATTAGTGAAAAGCTCATGTCTTGCATGTATCCAATGGAGTTTCTACTCCAAGTTTGAAGCATCTATGATGTTCAATTCTCCTCTCAACCTGCAAAACACTTTCTCATCAAGAGGTTTAGTAAATATATCAGCTAATTGTTTTTCGGTGCGAACATGCTTAAGATTAATGTCACCCTTAGCAACATGATCTCGAATGAAATGATGACGAACTTCAATATGCTTAGTTCGAGAATGTTGTATAGGATTATGACCAATTTTGATAGCACTTTCATTGTCACAAAGCAATGGAACATGTTTCACATATATCCCATAATCTTTAAGAGTTTGGGTCATCCAAAGTAATTGAGCACAACATGAACCAGTGACAATGTACTCCACTTCACTGTAGATAAGGATACCGAGTTTTGTTTCTTGGAGGACCAAGACACAAGAGATCTACCAAGAAATTGACAAGTACCGAAGTGGACTTTCTATCAACCTTGTCTCCGGCATAGTCCGAGTCGGAATAGCCAACAAGATCGAAAGAGGCCCTCTTAGGATACCAAATGCCAAAATTTGGTGTATGAATTAAGTATCTCACTATCCTTTTCACAGCCTTAAGATGACATTCTTTAGGAGCAGCTTGATATCTTGCACACATGCACACAATTAGCATAATATCGGGACGTGAAGCACATAGGTATAACAATGATCCAATCATAGAGCGATAAACCTTTTGATCAACCGGTTTACCATCTTTGGCCAAATCAAGATGTCCACTAGTAGGCATGGGTGTAGACATACCTTTGCACTCTTGCATATTGAATTTCTTGAATAAGTCCTTTGTGTACTTCGTTTGAGAGACAAAAGTACCTTCCTTAGTTTGCTTGATTTTCAACCCAAGAAAGAATTTGAGTTCATTCATCATTGACATCTCAAACTTCTCCGACATTAGCTTCCCAAAATTTTCACTCAAATGAGGGTTAGTTGATCCAAATATGATATCATCAACATAAATTTGGCATACAAATAATTCTCCGTTAACCTTTTTAGTAAAAAGTGTGGAATCAATTTTCCCAATTTCAAATCCTTTTTCAAGAAGAAACTTGGTCAAGCATTTATACCATGCTCTAGGAGCTTGTTTAAGACCATAAAGGGCTTTGTGAAGTTTATAAACATGATTTGGTTTCTTAGGATTAACGAAGCCGGGAGGTTGTTTAACATAAACTCCTCCTCTATTTCACCATTTAGAAAAGCACTTTTAATGTCCATTTGGTACAAAGTGATATTATGGTGATTAGCATAGGCAAGTAAGATGCGAATGGACTCAAGTCTAGCAGCGGAGCATAAGTCTCACCATAGTCCATACCTTCGACTTGTGTGTAGCCTTGGGCGACGAGACGTGCTTTGTTGCGAACTACTTGTCCATCTTCATCTTGCTTGTTGCGAAACACCCATTTGGTATCGATGATGTTGTGGTTGTTGTCGGGCTTCTCAACCAATGTCCAAACTTGGTTTCTCTCAAAGTTGTGTAGCTCTTCATGCATAGCATTTATCCAATCCGGATCTTCCAATGCTTCTTCGACCTTCATAGGTTCAATGCTAGAGATGAAAGAATAGTTTTCACAAAAGTTAGCTAAACGAGTTTTAGAGCGAGTGATTCTCCCGGCTTGAGTATCATTGTAGATTTGCTCGACGGGATGGTCTTTAACAACTCTTGCTCGAACTCGTGAAAGCTTTTGCTTGGGTCTCGGTTGAACATCTTCTTCATCTTGTTCTTCTTCTTCTTCTTCTTCTTGATCTTCTTCATTGTTGGCGTTGTCGTTCTCTTGTCGTGGTGGAGAAGGAGGTTGTTGACGTTCGTGATGTTCTTCCTCATTTTCTTCATCTTGGTGTGTTCCACTTGTGGATGCTTCCGTATCAACTCTTGGTTCACCTTGTCGTGAAGTAGAAGCTTCCACTTGAGCAGACAGTACTCTCCTTCACCTCCGTTGGACGGACCTTGCCAATAGACAAATCTTGGATTGCTTCCGACGGGTCTTTGTCTCCTACATCAATTGGCAATTGCTCTACTTGCGAGCCATTAGATTCATCAAACTTCACATCTACCGTTTCTTCAACCTTTCGGGTGAAATTGTTGTAGACACGGTAAGTGTGAGAGTTTGAGCCATAACCTAGTAGGAAACCTTCATGAGACTTGAACAAATTTTGAACGACGATGCTTATCAAGAATGTAGCACTTTGAGCCAAATACTCGAAAGTATCCAACTTGGGGTTTGTTACTGGTGAGTAGCTCGTATGCCGTCTTGCCGAGTAGCTTGTGAAGATACAAGCGATTTGTTGCATGACAAGCTGTCTCAACCGCTTCGCCTAAAAGTGCTTCGGCGTCTTGTACTCATCAAGCATCGTTCTCGCCATTTCGATGAGCGTCCGGTTCTTTCTGTCAACAACTCCATTTTGTTGAGGTGTGTACGTAGCCGAGAACTCGTGTGAAATCCCTTCTTCGACAAGAAAGGTGTCCACATTTGAGTTCTTGAACTCCGGTCCGTTGTCACTGCAAACCTTCTTGATCTTCACTTCAAATTGATTTTGGGCCTTCCTAGCGAAGTTTTTGAAGATCTTTTCGACCTGCGATTTATCATCGAGAAAGAACACCCACGTAAATCTTGAAAAATCATCAACTATAACTAGACCAAAAGAATTTCCACCGAGGCTTTTGTAGGCGTTGGGACCAAAGAGATCCATATGAAGAAGCTCGAGTGGCCTCCTTGTGGTCATGATGTTCTTCATGGGATGCCTTCCTCCAACTTTGTTTACACCTTGACAAGCACTGCCATATCTATCCTTATCAAATATGACATCGTTAACTCCAAGGATATGATTTCCTTTAATAAGCTTGTCAAGATTTCTCATGCCAACATGACCTAGTCGTCTATGCCATAACCAACCTTTTGAGGATTTAGCAATGAAGCAAGTTTTAGGTTGTGCCTTTTTAGAGAAATCAACAATGTAAAGATCACCTCTACGTATACCGGTAAAGACCATTTTATGATTGTCTCGACGAAACACTTGACAATCTACTTGATAAATAGGACATTGAAACCGAAATCAGCAAGTCTAGATACTGAAAGTAAGTTGTAGCCAAGAGATTCAACGAGCATGACATTCTGAATGGAGTTATCGTGTGAGATGGCCACCTTACCAAGGCCAACCACCTTACCCTTTGAGTTGTCACCGGAAATGACATACTTTCAAGGACTATCATTTTCAGCATGCTCACGAAACATGTCTTTATCTCCGGTCATGTGATCGGTACATCCACTGTCAAGAACCCATTCCTTTCCTCCTGACAGATATCCCCGAAGATTTGCCATAAGACCAAACTGTCTCATTGCATCATCAAGATTGAAGTCACTATCATCATCCTCATCATAGTATCCATGTTCAACATCGTCATGTGGTGGATCAAGTCCTAGAGAGGGTAATTCATTAGAGTGAGTTTGACAATGATCTTGCTTATGAATTCTTATAGCTTCGGAAATAATATCACGAATAATTCCAACATCTCCTTTGGCACGCATAAGGTCGGTAAGTTCAAATAGACGATCACCAAAAAAAGGGTCACTAGTATTCATCTTACTCAAGGCAATAGACTTGTAGAGAATTTCATCTAAATTTTTCAAGGAATAATTTGGAAAGCGTTCCTCAAGAAATTTCCATATAGAGTAGGAACACTCAAAAGTAGGCAAGATTCTAATTAGGTTTCTAGGCAAGCCTCTAGTGATAAGATTAACAGTTCTAAGATTTCTAGTCATGTCAATAGATTCATCAAGGGTAGGATGCATAGGATCAACATGAGGTGCACAAGGGCTAGAAATGTACTTGTTCAAATGATAATGATTGAAAATTACAAGCATCTCATTTTTCCACTCATGAAAATAATCTTCCTCCAATGGTGATTAAACCAAAGCAATGGAGACCAAAGCTCTGATACCACATGTAGGATCTTGAGAAGAGGTGTCTAGAGGGGGGGGGTGATTAGACACTAAGTACCAAAGTTGCAGTTTTTAACTTCTTTTAGGTTTAAGTGGAGTTTTGGCACAAGTTTGACATTCTCAATACATAACAAGCAAGCATGCAAAGAGTATATAGGCAGCGGAAAATAAAGCATGCAACTTGCAAGAATGTAAAGGGAAGGGTTTGGAGAATTCAAACGCAATTGGAGACACGGATGTTTTTGTCGTGGTTCCAATAGGTGGTGCTATCGTACATCTACGTTGATGGAGACTTCAACCCACGTAGGGGTAGCAGTTGCATGAGTCCACGAAGGGCTCCACCCACGAAGGGTCCATGAAGAAGCAACCTTGTCTATCCCACCATGGCCGTCGCCCATGAAGGACTTGCCTCACTAGCGGTAGATCTTCACGAAGTAGGCGATCTCCTTGCCCTTACAAACTCCTTGGTTCAACTCCACAATCTTGTCGGAGGCTCCCAAGTGACACCTAGCCAATCTAGGAGACACCACTCTCCAAGAAGTAATAAATGGTGTGTTGATGATGAACTCCTTGCTCTTGTGCTTCAAATGATAGTCTCCCCAACACTCAACTCTCTCTCATAGGATTTGGATCTGGTGGAAAGAAGATTTGAGTGGAAAGCAACTTGGGGAAGGCTAGAGATCAATATTCATATGGTTGGAGTGGAATATCTTGTCCTCAACACATGAGTAGGTAGTTCTCTCTCAGAAATAGGATGCTGGAAATGTAGGCTTGTTCTGATGGCTCTCTCCACGAATGAAGAGGAGGTGGATGGGTATATATAGCCTCCACACAAAATCTAACCGTTACACACAATTTACCAAACTCGGTTTGACTGAATCATAAAACTCGGTCAGACCGATTTAGTAAACCTAGTGACCGTTAGGGTTTTCGGTGGGACTGATAAGCAACTCGGTAGGACCGATATGGTTAGGGTTAGGGCATAATGTAATCTCGGTAAGACGGGTTACACAAACTCGGTGAGACCGATTTTGGTAATTAGCTAACTAGAGAGTTGGTCAGGTAAACTCGGTGAGACCGATTACACAAACTCGGTAAGACCGATTTTGGTAATTAGCTAACTAGAGAGTTTGCATTGTAATCTCGGTAGTGCCGATTACACAGACTCGGTGAGACCGATTTTGGTAATGGCCATACAAAGAGAGATTACAATCCCATCTCGGTGAGACCGATTTGCCTAGGGTTTGTGGCAGTGGCTATGACATCTGAACTCGGTGGCGCCGGATAGAAAGAATCGGTAGGGCCGAGTTTGACTTTAGGTTTAGGTCAAATGTGGATGTGAGAAGTAGTTGAGTGTTTTGGAGCATATCACTAAGCACATGAAGCAAGAGGCTCATTAAGCAACACCTCATCCCTCCTTGATAGTATTGGCTTTTCCTATAGACTCAATGTGATCTTGGATCACTAAAATGTAAAATGAAGAGTCTTGAGCTTGAAGCTTGAGACAATCCTTTTCCTTAGCATCTTGAAGGAGTTCCCACATCCTTTAGTCCATGCCACTCCATTGTTGAACTTATCTGAAACATACTAGATAAAAGTGTTAGTCCAACAAGAGATATGTTGACATTAATTACCAAAACCACCTAGGCAGCACTTGTGCTTTCATATCTCCAACTGGATTGATACCTTGGTTCTAAAAAACCGAGGGAAATACTTACGCTACTTTGCTGCATCACCCTTTCCTCTTCAAGGGAAAACCAACGCATGGTTGAGAGGTAGCAAGAAGGATTTCTGGCACCGTTGCCAGGGAGATCTATGCTCAAGTCAAGACATACCAAGTACCCATCATAAACTCTTCTCCCTCGCATTACATTATTTGCCATTCGCCTCTCATTTTCCTCTCCCCACTTCTAAAACGATTTTGAAAACCTTTTCCTTTTCTTCGCCCCTCTTCCGCTCGTCTTTTCCGTTTGCTTGTGTTGCCATGTGCCTTCTATGTGCTTGAATCTTCGCTTGCTAAAAATCTATTGATATGGATCCTCATCCCCTTGCTAATCTTTTTGAGAGATCCAATTATGATGAACCAATTGCTAGTCAGTTGTGTGCACTAGATTATCTTTATGAGGTTTTGCTTGAAATACGTGAATCTGGAAATTGTGATGTACTTTATTAAGTGATTCATGGTAAATCTTTGAATGAAAAGCATGATTGAAATGATGGTAATATAAATTCTATTAATGTCAGTTGTGCTGATAATATCCTCTACTTGTTGCAATGATCATGATTGGGGTGATTCTTCTTATGATCTTGAAATTTTTTGAGCCTCATTATGAATATGAGAATGATAATAATGCTTGCAATAATATTGAAAGTGGGTTTGAAAGAGTGTCAACTTTAGATCCCACATATTTGGAGAATGTTCAATCTTATGAAGTTTTTGATAAAAGTGGGTTCGGAGAGGTCATGACTTTAGTTGATAATAGTCCCACTATTTTGGAAGAGTGTCAACTTTGCATGCATGTGGATCATATAGAGAATATATTATGTGATACCTATATTGTTGAATTTGATTATGATCCTACATGTAATTATTATGAAAGAGGAAAATATGGTTGTAGAAATTTTCATGTCACAAAATTTCCTCTCGTTATGTTGAGATTGTATTGTTTTTTCTTCTTCCTTGCATATGCTAGATCTTGCTTTCTTGCTAATTTGTTTTCCTATAAAATTCCTATGCATAGGAATTATGTTAGACTTAGATGTGATTTTCACATGTTTTATGATGCTCTCTTTGTGCTTCAATTCTCGTCTTTTTGGGACGTTAAACGATAGCGCTTGTTGGGAGGCAACCCAATTTTATTTTTGTTATTTACTTTTTGTTCCTGTTTAGTAATAAATAATTCATATAGCGTTTGTTTAGATGTGCTTTTATGTTTTAATTAGTGTTTGTGCCAGGTAGAACCTTTGGGAAGACTTGGGTGAAGTCTTTGCGATCTTGCTGTAAAAAACAAAAACTTTAGCGCTCACGAGCTTAGCTGACATTTTTTTACTGGAGAGTGCTTTTAGGTTGATTCTTCCTGAAGATGATTAATAGACAAATTACTGACGTCCACCAATTTATTTGAGATTTTTTGAAGTTCCATAAGTATTTGATTTAGTCAGATTGCTACAGACTATTCTGTTTTGACAGATTCTGTTTTTCGTGTGTTGTTTACTTATTTTAATGAATCTATGAGTAGTATCGGGGGGTATGAACCATAGAGAAGTTGGAATACAGTAGGTTTAACACCAATATAAATAAATAATGAGTTCATTACAATACATTAAAGTGGTGGTTTATTTTCTTATACTAACGGAGCTCATGAGATTTTCTGTTGAGTTTTGTGTTGTGAAGTTTTCAAGTTTTTGGGTAAAGATTTGATGGATTTTGGAATAAGGAGTGGGAAGATCCTAAGCTTGGGTATGCCCAAGGAACCCCAAGGTGAAATTCAAGGACAACCAAAAGCCTAAGCTTGGGGATGCCCCGGAAGGCATCCCCACTTTCGTCTTCATCTATGGGTAACTTTACTTGAGGCCATATTTTTATTCACCACATGATATGTGTTTTGCTTGGAGCATCTTGTATGATTTGAGTCTTTGCCTTTTAGTTTACCACAATCATCCTTGCTGTACACACCTTTTGGGAGAGACACACATGAATCGGAATTTATTAGAATACTATATGTGCTTCACTTATATCTTTTGAGCTAGATAATTTTGCTCTAGTGCTTCACTCATAGCTTTTTAGAGCACGGTGGTGGTTTTATTTTATAGAAATTATTGATCTCTCATGCTTCACTTATATTATTTTCAGAGTCTTTTAGAACAACATGGTAATTTGCTTTGGTTATAAAATTAGTCCTAATATGATGGGCATTCAAGATGGGTATAAAAAAACTTTCATATAGAGTGTATTGAATACTATGAGAAATTTGATACTTGATGATTGTTTTGAGATATGAAGATGGTGATATTAGAGTCATGCTAGTTGAGTAATTGCGAAATTGAGAAATACTTGTGTTGAGGTTTGCAAGTCCCGTAGCATGCACGTATGGTAACCGTTAGCTGACAAATTTGAAGCATGAGGTGTTTCTTTGATTGTCTTCCTTATGAGTGGCGGTCGTGAATGACGATGGTCTTTCCTACCAATCTATCCCCCTAGGAGCATCTTGGCGTAGTGCTTGGTTTTATGACTTGTAGATTTTTGCAATAAGTATGTGAGTTCTTTATGACTAATGTTGAGTCCATGGATTATACGCACTCTCACCCTTCCACCATTGCTAGCCTCTCTTGTGCCGCGCAACTTTCGCCGGTACCATAAACCCATCATTTACCTTCCTCAAAACAGCCACCATAACTACCTATTATGGCATTTTCATAGCCATTCCGAGATATATTGCCATGCAACTTTTCACCATTCCATTTATTATGACACGCTTCATCATAGTCATATTGCTTTGCATGATCATGTAGTTGACATCGTATTTGTGGCATGTCCACCATTCATAATTTTTCATACATGTCACTCTTGATTCATTGCACATCCCAGTACAATGCCGGAGGCATTCACATAGAGTCATATTTTGTTCTAAGTATCAAGTTGTAAGTAAATAAAAGTGTGATGATCTTCATTATTAGAGCATTGTCCCATGTGAGGAAAGGATGATGGAGACTATGATTCCCCCACAAGTCGGGATGAGACTCCGTACAAAAAATAAAAAATGAGATAAGAAAGAGGCCATAAAAAAAGAAAAGAGAAGGCCCAAAAAAAATGATGAGAGAAAAAGAGAGAAGGGACAATGTTACTATCCTTTTCCACACTTGTGATTCAAAGTAGGACCATGATCTTCATGTTAGAGAGTCTCTTATGTTGTCACTTTCATATACTAGTGGGAATTTTTCATTATAGAACTTGGCTTGTATATTCCAATGATGGGCTTCCTCAAATTTCCCTAGGTCTTCGTGATCAAGCAAGTTGGATGCACACCCACTTAGTTTCTTTTGTTGAGCTTTCATACACTTATAGCTCTAGTGCATCCGTTGCATGGCAATCCCTACTCACTCACATTGATATCTATTTATGGGCATCTCCATAGCCCATTGATACGCCTAGTTGATGTGAGAATATCTTCCTCTTTTTTGTCTTCTCCACAACCACCATTCTATTCCACCTATAGTGCTATGTCCATGGCTCGCGCTCATATATCGCGTGAAAGTTGAAAAAGTTTGAGAATACTAAAGTATGAAACAATTACTTGGCTTGTCATCGGGGTTGTGCATGATTGCAGCATTTTGTGTGACGAAAATGAAGGATAGCCAAACTATATGATTTTGTAGGGATGAGCTTTATTTGGCTATCTTATTTTGAGAAGACATAATTGCTTGGTTAGTATGCTTGAAGTATTATTATATTTATGTCAATATTAGACTTTTGTCTTGAATCTTTCGGATCTGAACATTCATGCCACAATAAAGAAAATTACATTGAAAAATATGTTAGGTAGCATTCCACATCAAAAATTATGTTTTTTATCATTTACCTACTCGAGGACGAGCATGAATTAAGCTTGGGGATGCTTGATACGTCTCCAACGTATCTATAATTTTTGATTGTTCCATGCTATTATATTATCTGCTTTGGATGTTTAATGGGCTTTAATATGCTCTTTTGTATTATTTTTGGGACTAACCTATTAACCGAAGGCCCAGTGCCAGTTTCTCCTTTTTTGCCGATTTCAGTGTTTTGCAGAAAAGGAACACCAAACGGAATCCAAACGGAATGAAACCTTCGCGATGATCTTTCTTGGAACGAAAGCAATCAAAAAGACTTGGAGTTGAAGTCTGGAACTCCACGAGGTGGCCACGAGGCAGGAGGGCGTGCCCAGGGGGGTAGGCACACCCCCACCCTCGTGGGCCCCACGGAGCTCCACCGACGTACTTCTTTCGTCTATATATATACTCTTATACCCTAAAAACATAAGGGGGAGCCACGAAACCACTTTTCCACCGCCGCAACCTTCTGTACCCGTGAGATCCCATCTTGGGGCCTTTTTTGGCGATCTGCTCGAGGGGGAATCAATCATGGAGGGCTTCTACATCAACACCATAGCCTCTCTGATGATGTGTGAGTAGTTTACCACAGACCTTCGGGTCCATAGTTATTAGCTAGATGGCTTCTTCTCTCTCTTTGGTTCTCAATACAAAGTTCTCCTTGATGTTCTTGTAGATCTATTCGATGTAATACTCTTTTTGCGGTGTGTTTGCCGAGATCCAATGAATTGTGGATTTATGATCAAATTTATCTATGAATAATATTTGGTTCTTCTCTGAATTCTTATATGCATGATTTGATATCTTTGGAATCTCTTCGAATTATCGGTTTAGTTTGGCCTACTAGATTGATCTTTCTTGCAATGGGAGAAGTGCTTATCTTTGGGTTCAATCTTGCGGCGTCCTTTCCCAGTGATAGTAGGGGCAGCAAGGCATGTATTGTAATGTTGCCATCGAGCATAAAAAGATGGGGTTTATATCATATTGCTTGAGTTTATCCCTCTACATCATGTCATCTTGCTTAATGCATTACTCTGTTCTTATGAACTTAATACTCTAGATGCATGCTGGATAGCGGTCGATGTGTGGAGTAATAGTAGTTGATGCATAATCGTTTTGGTCTACTTGACATGGACATGATGCCTATATTCATGATCATTGCCTAGATATTCTCATAACTATGCGCTCTTCTATCAATTGCTCGGCAGTAATTTGTTCACCCACCGTAATTTATGCTATCTTGAGAGAAGCCACTAGTGAAACCTATGGCCCCGGGTCTATTTTCCATCATATACTCTTCTATTCTACATCATATATGTTTCCAATCTACAATTCTAGTTTCCTATTTATTTTATTTTGCAATCTTTACTTTCCAATCTATACAACAAAAATACAAAAAATATTTATCTTACTATCTTTATTAGATCTCACTTTTGCTAGTGACCGTGAAGGGATTGACAACCCCTTTATTGCGTTGGTTGCAAGGTTCTTGATTGTTTGTGCAGATACTAGGTGACTTGCGTGTTATCTCCTATTGGATCGATACCTTGGTTCTCAAAAACTGAGGGAAATACTTATGCTACTTTGCTGCATCACCCTGTCCTCTTCAAAGGAAAACCAACGCATGCTCAAGAGGTAGCTGCGAGCCAGCATGTCCGGCTGCTGGACCGACCCATTGCCAAGCACGAGTCTGACTGCCCTGGCCCACCCAGACTGCCTCCCTCGCCTGCGCGCCCTTTGTTCCCAAAACGGTCAGCGCCGCCTGCCCTGCTACCCGGTGGAGGTGATTGCTCTGCCTTCAAACGACACAAGTGCCGTCCGTCCGTCCATCTGCCGCCCACATTAATGATACACGGTTGCCGAGGCGGCTACTCTGGCACCACACGTCCGTCCCTCCATCGCCCACCATTGCTATATAAACTGCTGCGCCGGCCATAGCCGTAGTCATCCGCCTCCGTTCCCTTTCTCCTGTCCACACCACTACTACCCACCATGGCTTCCTCGCGCTCCAGTGCTCTGCGGGACGGGCGGACGACGGACCACAAGAAGATGGCAGCCATTGCTACCGACTGCCTGGCCGGCAGGTAGCCGGAGGACGATGACGTCCCAATGGAGAACACGGTAGTCGACTATCCGGCGCCAACCCCCTCCTCTGCGCCATCCTCGTTGGGGCATTGCACCATGACCATCGACGAGGCCCGTGCCCAATACATGGACACGGTGAGGCAGAAGCATGAGGAGCAGTTCCGGGAGGCGCATGCCGACGCCGTCTACAACCACCATCTCCTCCAGGAGCACCTGCAGGCGGAGGAGCAGATCGCCGCGGAGCGGGCGGATCAGGAGGCGCTGCTCGACTCGTACCGCTCCGCCCGTGAGGGCAGCCTCGAGCGCTGGCAGTACCACATGCGGGTGGCGGAGGCTGCGGCTGCCTACAAAGAGGGCGATGAAGCGGGCGAGGTGCTGTTTCGCGAGACCGAGGATGAGGCAGAGGAAAATGCCGGCTCCGACGAGTCCTCACTCCGCTGGCGTCAACGAGGCCCTGCTCCGCCGAGGCTCCGCGATGCCAACAACGAGGCAGAGGACACCGTCGGCTCTGCCGAGGCCCCACCCCGCTGGCACCAAAGTGGAGGCCCTACTCCGCCGAGGCCCCGCCCCACCAACAACGAGGCAGAGGACATCGCCGGCTAAGCCGAGGCCCCACCCTGCCAGCAACGAGGGGGAGGATTTCCCCCGCTCAGCCGAGGCGCCGCCCAGCCGGCAAATATACAGAGGACATCGACGGCTCCGTCGAGGCCCCGCCCCGCTGCCAATGAGGCCGCGCCACATAGAAAACGAGGAAGAGTAGAACATGGTAGGTGCCGCCGCTCGGGTCCAAGTAAGGCCACCGCTGCTACCCTCCGGTTGAAACCAAGCTAGGCAGGTTGACCATTGACGGCCGATTAGCTTCTTGGCAGCGACGTGGAGTCGGAGAGCTATGTTGGAGAAGGACGCTGCTTCTACTTAACTGTTGGTGCAGTTGGCGCACTGACACATGGGCCCAACAAGCATCTGGGCCACATGTCAGTTACGCAACTACACCTGCAGTTAAGTCACTGAAGCTTCGATCCATTGGAGAAGAAGCTTACATTGGCTCGAGCGGAACCACAGGTGGGTAGCTTCGGTTAATTAATTATACCTCCAGCACACCCCTTTTTAGTTGAAGAATGTATGAAATGTAATGAAATTCGGCATGTTTATATGAAATCCGACTGTGCATGAATGAATTTAGTTCGAATTCTTGTATCACTAGCATTGGATGAACATGCAAAACAAAATGTACTAGCATTATTCCCAGGGTGATCACCTCGTTTGCAGCAGTTTCACATGTACTCCCTTCGGTCCTTTTTAGTCTGCATACAAGTTTTGTCTGCGGTTAAAGTATCTCTACTTTGACCGGAGTACAAAGAGTTTGAGCCGCTTTTTAGCGTTCTTGTACATTGCAATCAAACACACAGGCCTGGCAATTCATAGATAACATTCAAAACAATCGATAGTTATGCATCTCAGCGATTCACATGCCAGAGCCAATATTTACTTCACAACTAAAGAAGATAGACGCTGCTGACAGCAAAGGGCGTCCCATTCGAAAATATCGAACGCATGTCTTCTTGCTAACATAAATGAGCAAAATTTTACATGGTTGTCCCATTCCAAAATGTCAAATGATTGTTGTTTTGCGTACATCAATGAGCAAACGTTGACAAGGTTTTCCCATTCCAAAATATCAAATGCCTATGATTGTGGAATGGTCAGGGTTTGCCATCAATTAGGACATTGACATGTCACCTCGTGCTAAATAAACCAGCTGTCCTTTTTGTGCAGTTCCACCAAAATCAACCAAATTCACGTGTAGCTTGTATGATTTCGCCCTTATATGTTGCAATGCGTCGAACATATCGGCACCTCCTTTCTTGTGGTGGAAATGAATGATTCGATGTATTCATAAACATTTTGTGTAGTTCCCATTGAAATCAATCTGAGCACCCCTGTTTGCACAAATACAAAAAAAGTGATTAGTATAAGGCAAAATGTACTATGAATTGACAGTTTAAACAGGCACCTACATGGTCCATGTAGAGCACACTTTAAAAAAATGGAACTCACTGGCAAGAATCCTAGAACAACATTGTACTTGCGCATCACAGCAAAAAGATGGAGATATATGGGTCCTTCCGAGCTGAAGTTAGTTTGGTCTTGTGGGGAGTAATGTAACCATCCTTTAAGCGATCCTTCGATGAGAAGATAGACATGGCTTCTTCATCCTGGCATAATCGGAACTAGTCACTTCACGTACTCCATATTCTTCTTCAGAGGAGGATGATCCTGTTGTGCAAAGACAAGAGGACTACTAAATTCTAGCATCTCTGTTTGCTCGGAAAAAAGGAAAGGAAATATTTAAAACAGCACAGATGAAGCACTTCTCAAGGACAATACCACTTTCTCATGACAGTATCTAAATAGTAGCACAACACCAATAGAGATGACAAAGCTCAATCATATGGATGAAGTCCGTGGGTGATTACCAACCTTTGTCAGGAGGCTTACTGTGTAGAGCATACAGATCAAGCACTTCTCCAAAACCATCTATTGTTATCTACTGTGGTTGCCATGCTTACTATATACTCCTCGATTAGTTTAATGTTTCCAACATCTTCTTGTGTAGTTCCACTAAAATATATGGCATCTTCAAAGAAGATCCCTGTTTGCACAAGTAGAGATAATTACATAATACATTAAGAGTGGCATCAAATCAGTGGCAAAACAACTGCTCGTTCCAGCCATAGCAATAAATTAAGATGCAAAACTATATCATTACATGTGTCATCACAGTTCCAGTGCTTCATTACAGCACTAGGAGTTGATTTTTGTTTTTCTTCCGCTTGTTCTTCCCCTTCATCACTTGGTTCAATAACAGACAAGCTTCGCCTTCAATGTAAGATTTGGCATGTCAATTAGGGAGCACAAGTATAGCACTAAACAACAACATTAATTTTCTGATGAAAGTGGCAAAATACAGGCCAACAGTTGTGAAATATCCTTATCTTACCTCAATGGGATATTATGGTGCACATACAGATTGGAAGTCTTGTCTCCATTTGTGCAGTTCACCAAAATCAAGCAACATTACCGTACAAGTAGCACAACATATGAAAGCACACTGCACAATCACGTGAAAGAAAGCTAGTACTCACCTCTCATGATGCAGAATTCAAACAACTCACAAGAAGAAGATCTCAACCAAATTTGCCAACACGGATAGGAAGTAAGATCTACTCTTGTGCAGTTCCACTAAGATCAAGCAATTAAGCAATGTTGTCGATGTGACATTTTGGTTGAACTGCACAAAACACTCTTAAAAACAAAAGTCTTTTGTGTAGTGCAACAAAATGTCACAATAGCAACGAGGTGAAGTAGATAACCCTGTTTACACAAAGATGCAAAGGAAACAACTAGTGGTCAATAACGGTGGATGACATAGAAGCCAACAAAAAGAAGCATCTAACTTATCTAAATGGGAAAGAAAGCAAGACAGTAGCATTTCTCAAATGGTGGCATTGATTAATATTAACTGAGAGATTATATTAACAATAAAATTTGTTAAACGTGTACTTTGCTTTTAACTGTGGCATTACATCAATTTTCCAGCGGCATTATTAGAGGGTGTTTGTTTACATGGAATTTTTGGTGTAGGGACTAAAAAAAGTCCGTGTCAGTTCCATCTAAACCAAACAGGAGGGACTTATAGGGACTAAAAGTGGGCATTTGGGACTAAAAAAAGAAGACCCCGAGGGAGAGTCTTTTTGGGACTTTTTCCAACAGTTGCCCCTGCCCCGCATCATACCTTGTCTCTATTAGTTCATTACTAGGGGTAACATGGTCTTTTAGCATGTTATTTAATAACCTCTAGTCCATGTTTAGTCCGTGGAACCAAGCAGGTAGGGACTAGGGACTTTTTAACCAAACAGAGCCTTAGATTAACAACAGCTAAAGAGTTGCACGGGACAGTGGGCCTTTTGACACCATGTGCATCTACCGATGTATGAAGGGGCGATGCACAGTTTGTTGCAACAAAGAACAAACAACCAAGGAGCATATTTGTGTTGGTCCTAGTTTTGTTATCTTTAGACACCTTTCCCTATGTGAGCGCAATAAATCTAGTCATGCTCAAACTCTACAGCCTTGTCCCCCAAAACAAAAAGATCAGTTTGTTACAGATGTGCGTACTATGTTTGTCATTGTTTTCCCTTTTTGACCAACGTAGGTGCTGGATAGCCAGTCTGTATTAGTACTTTCCCCCTTCCTTTCCTCTTTGAACCACGTCCTAGATTCATGCTATACAACTTTCCCCACTACGTTCCCCCATTCCTTTCCTCTTTGAACCACGTCTTAGATTCATGCTATACAACTTTCCCAACTTTCCCCCTTCCTTTCCTTTTTGAACCACGTCCTAGATTCATGCTATACAACTTTCCCCACAACTTTCCCCCATTCCTTTCCTCTTTTAACCACGTCCTAGATTCATGCTATACAACTTTCCCCACTACTTTCCTGTTTGATCCAACACCTAGCATCCGAGTGCAGAAGCGGAAAAAGCCCACATGCAGCTAGAGCAATGCATGTGGAATAAGTAAATTATACCTTAAGGTTCTTGGGGTGTGGTTTGGTGGGCGACCGAAGGACGTTCGGCCCACACTACGTACGGCGGCGAGGAAGAAGGGGTCGGAGGCCCTCCCGCGCCGCCACTGGGTGAAAGAGAACAGCTGCGCCGGTGGTGGATTCCCTCCCTCGCCGACGGCGAAAGCGTTAAGCCTCCTTCCCTTCCCGGCGGATGAAACCTGCCGGCCCTTTGACCAGCAGTGAGGGGAGAGAGAGAGGCCAACGAAGTCTTGTTTAGATCTGGAGAGGGTGAGAGAGTGCGAAGAGAGCAACTACAAGCGCTGAGTCTCCAGTGTGTATATATATACTGGAGAGAGTGTGTGAAGAGTGCAAACCCTAGAAAACAAGCGCCGAGGCTGCAACGTGATGAGGTGATTATACGGTCACTACGAGATCACTTTCTCTCTATGTCATGCGGGGCCTACCTGTCATTGGGTGGAAGAAAGAAGTCAAACAAAAAAAATTATACTCAAGTGTAGTTATCCAACCCGAGACCTCAAGTTTGATGAGCGAACAGGCTAACCAGCTACACCACCCTCCCGTTATGGACAGCGAGAGGAAAATAACCTTTTATACATTCCTGCCTTCGTGTGACAAGCATGCCATGTTTTTGTGTGTGTGAGTCATTGGGATTTAAATCATAATCGTGTCATGTGGCTTTGGTGGTAAGGTCTTTTGAGATTTAAAGCAGTGTGTTCGTAGTACAGAAATAATGCAGCCTTAGTCAGCTTACCTCTCTCCACGTAGTACGTTGGGTCCCACCAGTTAGAGGGTGAAACAAACAAATTAATAAGAAAAATTAAAAGCGCCAGCGGTGTATCTTACCTCACACATCTCACTACTACTCGTGAACACTGTCCAATTGATCCCTCTATTTGCTCACATACTATTTTAAGTGAATCCTTATTATAACATGCACACAATTTTGGGCACTTGTATTCAACCTAAATTAGTGTGCCACCTTATCTCGTACTACTCCCTCTGTCTAGGTGCAATAAGTCACGTTAGAAGGTGCAGCGAGACCAAGGTGCAAGCAGATTGGAGGAGAAGGAGAAACATGACCGGTCCTTCCTCCAATCAAAGCCCTAATTTCTGTCTCTAAACGCAACAATTAATCCCAACAACTAAGAGATGTCGTTTTAGCTACCATGCAGGCCCACGTATTAACTCGCATGCAAGCCGACTTTGATTTCTTGACTGATCAACGCGTAGTTGCGCTCCATGCATTGGGTTTCCGGGGGAGATAACAAGGCAGAGTAAGGAGTGTTTGGTCACATTGCTTAGGCTCGTCATAGTGGTGAGTAACTTGGACTAGTAACATGCACGATATTCCTATTCTATGAACCTGTGTGTGTGTGTGCGTGTGTGTTTAATAGCATGTGTGTGTGTTAGAGAGAGCAACACATCGACCTACTCCTATAGAGAGATGGTGTGTAGTGTACGATTTAGCCGTGAGAGTCGGTGCATCCTCTTCCGCACGTCCGGGCGGGACATGTGGACCGCTACCACGCCGGCTCCTGACCAGCCTGGCCCACCCAAAGCCCCTCCATCGCCCGCGCGCGCTTCCGCCCGAAACGGTCAGCGCCACTCCAAAGAATAGGTGCCGCATTCATGCCCGGGCAGAGCGGACGCGACCTCTCACTGGCTCCTGCATTGAAGAGAGAAGCGGATTCAACAGTGATGGTTGCTTTGTCCGTCCAACTTACTGCTTGGTCTATGTGATTTGACGGCTCATTGGTCATTATTACTAAGGTGGTAGGACTGCTGGATGTCCCACGCTTTCGGCGAAAGGATGCACTACTAGATTACAATTTTCTCCATTCTTACAACGGAGGAGTGCGAGAGCAGTGAAAACACGTAGGCTCAGTGATTACATGGCCCACCTCACATTATCACCATATTTTCTGGACACCATGCGACACCTAACTCTTTACATAGTACTACTAGTATAGTACGTACTGTAATTTATCAGCGAGATAAATTTGTACAATGCTATGAAGCTTCCAGCTTCTGTTTCATGTATCTTGCGTCCAAGGATGCCCATTGCAACATTTCATAAAATACAAAGGAGACTAACATGCATGTTATTGCATCTCAATGATTGATATATCATAGCCAATATGTACTCCCTCTGTTCCAAAATAAGTGTCTCAACTTTATGAAAACTTTAGTACAAAGTTGTACTACTACTAAAGTTGACACTTAATTTCGAACATAGATAGCTAAAGAAAAAAACGATCCATGCAGTCCCTAGCCCTTGAACCGTAAACCCTAACCAAGCTCTAATTTGCTGGCAACTTTGGAGCTTCCGAAGAAATGAAGTTTGCAACCCTTTGACCATCAGATCATTTTGTGCAGTTTCACCAAAATTGAGATGAGCATCCCTGTGGCAAATAAATTGAAGAAGCGTGATTAGAATAAGATTACTGGGACTAGTTTATGAGACATAAACTCATCACAAATACAGTACATAGAAGCTAGTAGAGGTATGTGCGGGGCAAAGAAGTAGAGAACTATCCACATGGAGTGATGTGGGCAGCTGGAGCAGTGGTGCAAGCCTGCTGTAAAGGGAGTTGTACCTGAGGGATGTTGGGATGTAGCTCAACCTAGAGGATGGCGGCGGGAGGCGGCAACTGCCCACGTCACGGCAGTGAGCAAGGGACGAAGGCAACCTCACCGGCTTTGTGAGAGAGAACGGCGGGGACCCCTGATCGGGATGTGTCGACAGTGGGTTTTCACCGTCGACGACGGTGACCACATCTACACTAAGCATCCACCCCTTACCATGGCAGACGTGATCCGCCAGGATGTTAGAGATGTGGCCACAGTCGTTTTGTGCGAGAGAGTGTGAAGAGAGCAACTCCAGCAAGCAACCGTATAGGCTCGTCCTGTGTATGTATATAGTGGAGCGGTTTCCTTTTCTCTCCATACGAACCTATTTATATTGTGTACGTGCTACTGAAGAAAAACACTTTATTTATAAATGACGGGGCACCTACTACTCGTTCTCCTATAAACCTTGCGCTTGGCATCTCCAAAATATTAACCTTGCGATTGGCTCTTCGCCTCTTTGAGACCGAATGAATTGTTCACGTCCACCACGTGGGCGAGGGTCGAGGGGCGAGGGAGAGTGCATACTATTACGTCCATTTCAATACGGACTACATACGGAGTAGAATGAGTGAATCGACACTCTAAAATACGTCTATATACATCAGTGTTTGGAGTATGTACTAGTGTCACAGCCCTAGATCAGTCCTTGTTTGTCTTTGCTTGATCATCATGTCATCATGTTTAAATTCAAATGAATTTGAATTGGGGATGTTCAAACCCTAGCATCAAATGGAATTCAAATAGGTTCAACCTAAACATATTTTCAATGAATTCAAATGCCTTCTAAAAATGTTCATAATTTCTGGATTAAGGTGGAGGCATCTACCAAAAATGGTTTACATTTTTGCAGGACATATTTGGGCTTTGAATTAAATCAATTAGTATTTGAATTGGGGCATTTAATTGCTTTAACTATTATTAAATGCTCCAAAAATTCTGAAAATAGCTAAGGGACTCTGAGATAATTCAGTAATTTCCCATAATTAATTTCAGGATTTATAGAAGTGATTTGGTGTTTTCACTAAATCAAAGACAAACTACAAAATTAGAAAACAGATATAAAAACTGAGAGTTTTACCTGGCGCTTACCAGTCCAGCTGGCCGGCCTGCTACTGTGCGGCCCAGCCCACAGCGCAGTGCCAGTCACCGTCAACCTCCCGCCAGGAGGATGAGAGGCGCGTGGCCGCCGCACGCCAGCACGCGTGCGGCCACCTCCTGCTTGTCGCCGCTGCTGCTGGAGGGCGCCAAGAGCGCGACGACACCCACTGCATCTTCCCCCCCCCCCTCTCTGGTTCCTCCCTCTCCCCAAGCGCTCGCGCCGTAGCCACCCGAGCGAGCCCGTCGCCGCTGTTCACTGCCACCGCGTGCACCATTCTCCCCTCGCCTCCCCGTGCTGTCCAAGACCTCCGCCGCGACGCCGTCGCCCTCCGCCGAGCCACGCTTCGCCGAAGGCCTTGCATCGCTGCAATCAGGTCGTCTTCAACGTCGGTACCCGCCGGACGTCGTTCGTCGATTCGCCTCGCTCCGGTCGCCCCCGAGACCACTGATCTGCGCATCGACCCCAGTGAGCTCCGTCGTCATTTCCCCCTACTCCCCTGGTCGCGCTCGTCCGCTATCTGACCTCGTCGTCCTGCCCGCAAGCTCCGGCCGTAGCGTTTGTCGTCACTGTCATTACGGTGGAGCAACGTCACGTCTACGCACGTGGTCGAGCTTTTGCTGCCCCGTAGCTACCGCATGTGCTCTCCGTTCGCTCGAACGTGAGCTGCAGCCCCGCGCCCGCGCTATCCCGAACTCCGGCCACCGCTGAAGTCGACGTTGCGCTCGACTCAGGCCACCTCTCACCCTCCTGATGCTACCAATGGATGCACGCAAGCGCCAGCAACCCGTAGCCGCAAACCGCTCGTCGATCCGTGCCCTATAGCGCGAACCCGAAGCCCTCCGCCGTGCTGCGTGCTCGCCGGCGACCAACCCCGGCGGCAGCCGACGTGGCACCGTCATTAGCACTAATGACGGGGCTAACTAACCTCCTCTGTCACTGACAAATGGGCCCCACACCCTTATTTAATCACATGATTATCCCCCTGCTTAGATTAAGCTAATGCCCGTGGCCCACGGGTCAGTTTGACCTTGCCACCTCAACGTTGACCTAGCCCCACTGGTCAGCCTCTGCTGCTGACCCTGTTACACTGACATGCGGGACCCAAGGGTCAGGTTTGACCTAGGTCAGCGTAGTTGACCTAGTGACGTCATGCTGACGCAGTAATCACTTTTCTGGAATTGAAATAAATCTTAAATGATTTATTTATTTCAAAAAATGTTGCAAACTTTGAAAAATCATGTAAAATCAACCATAACTCCAAATGAAATAAGTTATATATGAAAAATGATGAGGAAAATCCAATCTATCCATTTGTACCAATTTCATGCATGTTAGAACAACTTATGGCTGATGTTTAGGACAAATCATATAAAGGGCATTTAAACCTTCACATATGGAGTTTGAATTTGAACTGTGGGTTCAAATCAACTTCATTTAAACCGTTGTTAGTTGCATTAGCTCAATCAATAGCATATTGCCATGAAATGATCATGCATCATATTGTTGCATCGCATTGATTGTGTTCTCTCTTGTTTGCCGGTGTTTGTCCCTCTCGGTGACGTGGTTTCGACGATGTGATCAATGACACCAATGAAGAGCTATACTATCTTCAGAAGTGCCAGGCAAGCAAAACCCCCTTGTTCATTCCGATACAATCCCACTCTCTTGCCGCTGCTCTTTTTTACTGCATTAGGACAACAACGATTCAACTGTTACATGCTGCGGTAGTTGAACCCCTTTCCTCTGCATGACCTGTCATTGCCACAGTAAATAGATGAAACCCACTAGCATGAGTAGGAGTTGTTTGAGTCCTGATGTGCCTATTCATTCATGCTTGTTTGTCATGCACACTCTTGCTTAGAGTTAGAGGTGTGTGAACATGTCCCTCTTGTTGTGAGCTAAGTGTGTGAACACGATTTGGTAAAGGTATCGGTGAGAGGCCATTTAGGAGTACATGGTGGGTTGTCTCATTGCAGCCGTCCTCAGGAACTGAGTTCTGTGTTTGTGATCCATGAACAGTTACTACCACACATTGGGCTCCGGACTCTCCAAGCTCTCTCGACTTATTAATCAACCTGATCTTTGTCCAGGAGTTGCAACTAGTTTCTGGTGTTTGTAGGTAGTGTTAGTAGTCTTCCAAGTGGCACCCGGTACAGGTGGGCTTGGGAAAGACTAGGCACAGTGGCACGGTGTTCCAAGTGGCACCCGGATGGTGGGCTTGGGAACCCTGCTCACATCGTTTGTGGCCGTGAGCGACACCCTGGCCGGATCTCCTTGTGGATGGAACACGAATAGGCGATAAACCTAGACTAGAGACTTGTGTGGTTAGTCAGGTCGTGGACGACTCCCTCACCAGGCTTCCACTTGAAGGTTTCCGAGATACACGACGTGTACATGGTGGTAAGTGGCGACAGTGTGTGTGAAGAAGTACACCCCTGCAGGGTTAACATCATCTATTCGAATAGCCGTGTCCGCGAAAAAGGACTTCTGGATGGCATTCTCATAGGAAGACGGGAGCGGAACTATAGTGGTCTATTGATTGGTGAATATGTGGACTCGTGTGTGCCCCCCCAAAAGAGTTACTTGCAGTCGTACTTCACGATAGCCACTGAGTCAAAGCTGGCTTGCTGTAGTCAAACTCCACCACCCCTTTTATTGATACCAATGTATATGTAGCTATTTCTGATGTACGTCTTGCTTGGTACATTTGTACTCACGTTTGCTTAATTTATGTTTTTGCATAGACTTCAGTCTCACTAGTAGTTCTGCGTGGACTTCGACGTTTAGCTTGTTACCTCAGCTACGATCTTGTGTCCTCGGCAGGATCTGGTAGATAGTTAGGCTTCTCAGCCTTTTTCATTTGTAGATGTCTATACTCAGACATGATAAGCTTCCGCATGTGCTTGACTTTTATGCTCTGAATGTTGGGTCATCAGACCCATGTTTGTAATATCTGGCTCCTCGGAGCCTAATGAATAAATACTTTGAGTCGTAGAGTTTTGTTGTGATGCCATGTTGTATTTACACATATCGAGCATATTGTGTGTACGATTGAAATGCTTGGTATGTGTGGGATCCGACAACCTAGTTGTCTATCCTTGGTAGCCTCTCTTATGGGGAGATGTAGTCTAGTGCTTCCACTGAGCCATGGTAGCTTGCTACTGCTCCGGAACACTTAGACTGGTCGGCATGTGTCCTTCTTCAATCTTGTGTCTGTCCCTTCGAGGAAATGTCACGCGGTGTCTTTCGGAGTCCTGTTAGCCTGCTACAGCCCAGATTTCTGGAGTCCTGCTAGCCTAGTTGCTACAGCCCGAATTCACTCGCTGATGACCGACACGTTTGTTGCTGGGTCATGTATGCATGTCCCTGTAAGTTAGTGCCACTTTGGGTTCACGACTGTTCATGTCGGCCCGGGTTCTTTGTCATATGGATGCTAGCGACACTATCATATACGTGAGCCAAAAGGCGCAAACGGTCCCGGGCTAGGTAATGTGGCACCTGTGGGAATACCGTGCGTGAGGCCACAAAGTGATATGATGTGTTACATGCTAGATCGGTGTGACTTAGGATCGGGGTCCTGACAGCTTTGGTATCAGAGCTTTGTTGCTGTGGGATTACCAAGCCAAACTGGTCAAAGTTGTGTCTAGAAATGCTTTAGTTATATAAGGGAATTGATCGTGGAAGGGAACGTAAGGCTCTTTTTACTCCTTTACCTTATGCCCTTCTGATCTGAGTCAACCTCTTCTTTTCTACGGGGATTAAGAACTAGGCTTCTCATCTTTCTATCAGGATCACGTGTTACTAATTCGTAGACTTATAGGATTGATGGTTTCAAGCCCCAGTTCAGTTCCTACTACTACCGTGTGTTGTTAGTTAATCTCAGAACCTTGATATTATGATGTTGAGAGGTTATGCCACCATTTTGCCGGATGTCTCAAGTCTTTTTGAGCATTTACAGCCGTTATGCTGTCTGGTTCATCCCAGGTTTCTAAATAGTTTGATGCATTTGCAACCCCCTTCTTTCCGTTCCCGATGTTTCTCTGGGCTAGTTTAACCACACTAATCGGTGAGTTGAGGTACTCTGTTGCCTCGACATATATGTTGGAGCTATTATTATGATCCTAGGTGTCTTAGAGGATCACCTAATAATCTAGCCATGTTTTGTGTTCCCAGTGTGATGATTCTGGCCATCATTCTCGAAAGCATCCCGTGATGCCATTTAGTTAGTAGGCATTCTATTCCTGGGTTTTTGAACCAAGATTCACTCTACTCATTCATGTTGATAGTGTTTGCTAGTTCCTTTAGGATATTAGTAACCTTTGCAATAGTCCTAGAGGGTTGTGGTATTTCCCTTCTTCCAAATACCATAAACTGTTTATGGAAGAAGTTCTGTTGAACCAAAAGATCGCAACCAAAGTGCTCTTGATGAGTTCTCCGTTATATTGTGAATCTGACAGTTCTACCTTTCTGCATGGGTTATCCGGAAGAAATATGTTGAACTCGTTCGACATACTAACCTATCCATCCACAACTCAGAAAGATATATGTTCCTTTGAGTTGTCCCTCTGTAGTTGTATTCCGATCCTTGTCTAACAGTTGATAGTCAAGTTTATGTCGTGCATTCGTCTTTGATGTGTACTATTCTTGTGGTCCGTCAAGCCATTCTATTTCAGAATGAATAGGAGAAACAAACTCCAGAACCTCATCCATATCTAGGATTAGGTCAAAGCAATTGTATTCCGCGGATCAAAATGCCAATCCAGCTTTTGCTCTACTCTACCTTGGAGTGTTACCATCTTTATGTCAAGAGTGTCATGAGAATTGCACCACCGCTTATGAATTCTTGACGTAGTAATACTTCTTGCCATCATTGTTCATTCCTTGGTTCCCGTGTTATTGTAACCGGAATGCCGACAAGTGTACTGTGATGTGCGAAATCAATACTCCTAGCAACTCCTTTGCTTGGTAGTTAATGGACAATACTCTCATTCTTAGCATGCTGGTTATTAAATTATCATTCTAAGACTGATCGTGTTACCTAGTCCATTTTTCCTGGTGCACCCTTCGATCAAGAGTTAGGATTGTATCAATCCTTTCTTGTTTGGTCACACCGTCTTGCCCTGAAAAGCAGGATTGTTCCAAGCTTAATAACATATCGGTGGTTCATGATTTTCTGAATATCCTCTCGGAAGTATCACTAGGCTGTCCCCTGGCCGTTATGTTGAGCTTGCAATCAACTTGGTTTTCTTATAAACCACCCCTTCCCCAAGAATCTGTGTTGGATATCCCTGAGCTAGTTGGTTGAGCTAGACAACAACTTGGAGAGTTGGAAGATGAAAGCTTGTCCCACTTAGTTCATTTTCAAAGGGATATCCTTGTGTTTGTGTGGTTGTTGAAGAAATATGATATCTTCACCGATTGGTCCCTGTGATCAGTTGTTGGACCTATTGACTTATCAAAACTTTGATTTGAGTCTGGGCTATCTTCAAATCAAATCAGAACCAACGATATTCGTAATGTTGTCTTACTCGTGGTTGATTCCTCGAGCATACACCATTACATCTTTTGGTCTGACCAATACTATCACATTGTTCACATAATGGTGGAAGTCCTGTGGTATGGAAATTCCGATGAGTTGTTGTTGAGCCCATCAATGACATTTTGTCTCCTCCATGATTCATGTTGAACATCAAGCTAGTGTTGGAAACTTTTGTAAGAATTACCTTCGTGTTCCGTTCATGAAGCCTATGTTTGGATGAAAGGAGTGACTTCCTTTGATTCACGTGCATTAGATGTAAGTTGCTGCCGTGAATTCGAGAAAGTTTGTTTTTGCTTCCTTTGGAATCATCCCAAGTCAGTCATGCCCGTGCGAAGTATTCTATGGTCTGATAGACTGATCATCTTCATTCCATATGTAATTCCTAGCACACCAAGCCACTGATTGATTTGTTCAAGGAGAAGAAGTTCCTTCTTAAGAGCTAATCATGACTTATGAAAGGAATTCGATATCCTCAATGATGGTCCCCAACCTGAACTCGGTAGTGTTTTATTATAAGACTGCCACGTGGTCACGCTTGTCTAGGACAGTGTGCTCACACGTGTGTAGCAAAACCTGCTCATGTTTTGGAGCTTGCTATCGTAGTTCATTTCCCGAGAATCTCGCAACATCGTCTTGTCGATTTGTGTTGCAAACTTTCTTTTTCGGACATGATGTCTGAAATATCCTGTTACCAACTAGATCTGAATCTCAGGCAGACATGATGGTTGAAACATTCCCAACATTGCATCTTGTTCCCAGCCTGCACATGCCATTGTGCCATTTTACTATGGTTTGCCTTCTTAGTAACTGCTATCCAAGATCATCTTCAAAAGTGGACTTACCATGGGTCCCATCCATTTCCGATGATAAGCAAAATCATCCATTGCGTTTTCTTCAACAAGGTAGTCCACATCATCCATTCTAGTCCGAGTATGTCATTCTTTTGAACTCCTTCAAATGGTCGATTGTGATTGCCTTAGGTTAGTATAAGAGTCTCAATGATCTATGTATCAAAAGTAATTCTTTTTTCCACTCAAGGGAATATTTCTACAAGTCACCCCCAAGGTGTCCCGTTATGGAATCATGGCGATGATCTCCTCGATACTTTGAAACCATGCACCATCTTCTAAGCATGGAATTGTTGCCTACTAATCTGAACCTTCATCACATGCTTCTTTCCATCGCTCCTCATATGTGATTTGCCCCTCAGCTCAAGAGATGTTTCTACGTCTCGTTCCGTGAGTTGATCCTGCGATGATTAAGATGATCCATCCCTGTAGAGTAATCTCGCTCTTCTGTCCTCGTGTTGGGTGAAGATCTCAAAAGCAAGGATGTCAAGTTCAAGATGATGCAATGAATCAACATCTTCAAGAAGGGCAGTTCGAACAAGAAGACTGTGATAGTTTTGTGTCCCCTCTGTCTTCTTAGCTCCCATCTTGAATCTCGGGACGAGATTCTTGTTTAGTGGGGGTGAGTTGTCACAGCACTAGATCAGTCCTTGTTTGTCTTTGCTTGATCATCATGTCATCATGTTTAAATTCAAATGAATTGGAATTGGGGATGTTCAAACCCTAGCATCAAATGGGATTCAAATAGGTTCAACCTAAACATATTTTCAATGATCTCAAAATGCCCTTTAAAAATGTTCATCATTTCTGGATTAAGGTGGAGGAATCTACCAAAAATGGTTTACATTTTTGCAGGACATATTTGGGCTTTGAATTAAATCAATAAGTATTTGAATGGGGCATATAATTGCTATAACTATTATTAAATGCTCCAAAATTTTTGAAAATAGCTAAGGGCCTCTGAGATAATTCAGTAATTTCCCATAATTAATTTCAGGATTTATAGAAGAGATTTGGTGTTTTCACTAAATCAAAGACAAACTTCAAAATTAGAAAACACATATAAAAACTGAGAGTTTTACCTGGCGCTTACCAGTCCAGCTGGCCGGCCTGCTACTATGCGGCCCAGCCCACAAAGCGGTGCCAGTCACCCTCAACCTCCCGCCAAGAGGATGAGAGGCGCGTGGCCTCCGCATGCCAGCACGCGGGAGGTCACCTCTTGCTTGCCGCTGCTGCTGCTGGAGGGCGCCAAGAGCGCCACGACACCCCCTGCATCTTCCCCCCTCTCTCTGGTTCCTCCCTCTCCCCCCAGCGCTCGCGCCGCAGCCACCCGAGCAAGCCCGTCGCCGCCGTTCACTGCCACTGCGTCCACTGTTCTCCCCCCGACTCCCCGTGCTGTCCAAGACCTCCGCCGCGATGCCCTCGCCCTCCCCACTGAGCCACGCTTCGCCGGAGGCCCTGCATCGCCACCATCTGGTAGTCTTCAACATCGGTACCCGCCGGACTCCGTTCGTCGATTTGCCTCACTCCGATCCCCCCGAGCCCACTGATCTGCGCATCGACCCCAGTGAGCTCCGTCGTCGTTTCCCCCTACTCCCCTTGCCGCGCTCGTCCGCTATCTGACCTCGCCGTCCTGCCCGCAAGCTCCGGCCGTCACGTTTGTCGTCGCCGTCGTTACGGTCGAGCAATGTCACATCTGAGCACGTGGTCGAGCTCCTGCTGCCCCGTAGCTACCGCATGTGCTCTCCGTTCGCTCGAACGTGAGTTGTAGCCCTGCGCCCACGCTATCCCGAACTCCGGCCACCACCGAAGTTGACGTTGCGCTCGACTCAGGCCACCTCTCACCCTCCTGATGCTACAAATGGATGCGCGCAAGCGCCAGCAACCCGTAGACGCAAACCGCTCGTCGATCCATGCCCTATAGCGCGGACCCGAAGCCCTCCGTCGTGCTGTGTGCTCACCGGCGACCAACCCCGCCGGCAGCCGACGTTGCACCGTCATTACTGATGGGGCTAACTAACCTCCTCTATCATTGACAAATGGGCCCCGCGCCCTTATTTAATCACAGGTTTACCCCCTGCTTAGATTGAGCTAATGCCCATGACCCACTGGTCAGTTTGACCTTGCCACCTCAGCTTTGACCTGGCCCCACTGGTCAGCCTCTGCTGCTGACCCTGTTACACCAACATGCGGGACCTAATGGTCAGGTTTGACCTGGGTCAGCGTAGTTGACCTAGTGACGTCATGCTGATGCAGTAATCACTTTTCTGGAATTGAAATAAATCTTAAATGATTTATTTATTTCAGAAAATGTTGCAAACTTTGAAAAATCATATAAAATCAACCGTAACTCCAAATGAAATAAGTTATATATGAAAAATGATCAGAAAATCCAATCTATCCATCTGTACAAATTTCATGCATGTTAGAACAACTTATGGCTGATGTTTAGGACAAATCATATAAAGGGCATTTAAACCTTCACATATGGAGTTTGAATTTGAACAGTGGGTTCAAATCAACTTCATTTAAACCTTTGTTAGTTGCATTAGCTCAATCAATAGCATATTGCCATGACATGATCATGCATCATATTGTTGCATCGCATTGATTGTGTTCTCTCTTGTTTGCCGGTGTTTGTCCCCTCTCAGTAGACGTGGTTTCGACGATGTGATCGATGACACCGATGAAGAGCTATACTATCTTCAGAAGTGCCAGGCAAGCAAAACCCCCTTGTTCATGCCGATACAATCCCACTCTCTTGCCCCGGCTCTCTTTTACTGCATTAGGACAACAATGATTCAACTGTTACATGCTGCGGTAGTTGAACCCCTTTCCTCTGCATGACCTGTCATTGCCACAGTAAATAGATGAAACCCACTAGCATGAGTAGGAGTTGTTTGAGCCCTAATGTGCCTACTCATTCATGCTTGTTTGTCATGCCTGCTACTGCTTAGAGTTGAGTCAGGTCTGATTCATCGGGGATGAATTAGAGGTGTGTGAACATGTCCTACTGTTGTGAGCTAAGTGTGTGAACACGATTTGGTAAAGGTATCGGTGAGAGGCCATTTAGGAGTACATGGTGGGTTGTCTCATTGCAGCCGTCCTCGAGGCCCGAGTTACGTGTTTGTGATCCATGAACAGTTACTACCACACATTGGGCTCCGGACTCTCCAAGCTCTCTCGACTTATTAATCAACCTGATCTTTGTCCAGGAGTTGCAACTAGTTTCTGGTCTTTGTAGGTAGTGTTAGTAGTCTTCCAAGTGGCACCCGATACAGGTGGGCTTGGGAAAGACTAGGCACAGTGGCACGGTGTACCAAGTGGCACCCGGATGGTGGGCTTGGGAACCCTGCTCACATCGTTTGGGGCCGTGAGCGACACCCTGGCCGGATCTCCTTGTGGATGGAACACGAATAGGCGATAAACCTAGACTAGAGACTTGTGTGGTTGGTCAGATCGTGGCCGACTCCCTCGCTAGGCTTCCGCTTGAAGGTTGCCGAGATACACGACGTGTACATGGTGGTAAGTGGCGACAGTGTGTGTGAAGAAGTACACCCCTGTAGGGTTAACATCATCTATTCGAATAGCCGTGTCCGCGAAAAAGGACTTCTGGGTTGCCTGTACAGTTCATAGACAAGTGAAAGTGGATACTCTAAAATGCGCAAGATAAGCGTGAGTGCTATGGATGGCGTTCTCGTAGGAAAACGGGAGCGGACCCATAGTGGTGTATTGATTGGTGAATATGTGCGTGTGCGCCACCCCAAAAGAGTTACTTGCAGTCGTAGTTCAGGATAGCCACCGAGTCAAAGCTGGCTTGCTGCAGTCAAACTCCACCACCCCCTTTATTGATACCAATGTATATGTAGCTAGTTCTGATGTAAGTCTTGCTGGGTACATTTGTACTCACGTTTGCTTAATTTATGTTTTTGCAGAGAGGCTTCAGTCTCACTAGTAGTTCCGCGTGGACTTCGAGGTTTAGCTTGTTACCTCAGCTACGATCTTGTGCCCTCAGCAGGATCTGGTAGATAGTCAGGCTTCTCAGCCTTTTTCATTTGTAGATGTCTGTACTCATACATGATAAGCTTCCGCATGTGCTTGACTTGTATGCTCTGAATGTTGGGTAATCAGACCCATGTTTGTAATATCTGGCTCCTCTGAGCCTAATGAATAAATACTTTGAGTCGTAGAGTTTTGTTGTGATGCCATGTTGTATTTACACATATCGAGCATATTGTGTGTATGATTGAAATGCTTGGTATGTGTGGGATCCGACAACCTAGTTGTCTATCCTTGGTAACCTCTCTTATGGGGAAATGTAGTCTAGTGCTTCCACTGAGCCATGGTAGCTTGCTACTACTCCAGAACACTTAGACTGGCCGGCATGTGTCCTTCTTCAATCTTGTGTCTGTCCCTTCGGAGAAATGTCACGCGGTGTCTTTCGGAGTCCTGTTAGCCTGCTTCAGCCCGGATTTTCGGAGTCCTGCTAGCCTAATTGCTACCGCCCGAATTCACTCGCTGATGACCGACACGTTCGTTGCTGGGTCATGTATGCCTGTCCCTGTAAGTTAGTGCCACTTTGGGTCCATGACTAGTCATGTCAGCCCGGGTTCTTTGTCATATGGATGCTAGCGACACTATCATATACGTGAGCCAAAAGGCGCAAACGGTCTCGGGCCAGGTAAGGTGGCACCCGTGGGAATACCGTGCGTGAGGCCCGAAAGTGATATGATGTGTTACATGCTAGATCGGTGTGACTTAGGATCGGGGTCCTGACAACTCGTATATGTGTTGAGAAGGAGAGACCCAACTATGTCTTGAGGTAGAACGGTCGACATCCATACATAACTAAAGGACGGGAAATAGGTTGGGATAGAGAGAGAGAGAGAGAGAGAGAGAGAGAGAGAGGAGAGATAGAGAGGGTTAGAGTGTTGGATGGGTGATGGATTTGCTTCTCGAAGATGGTGGGAGAGGCCTACTAGACAAACTGAGGGAAGAACTGCAATATTCTGAATAAGAGCGGCGATGTGTTTCTATGTGTGCCTGTGCGTGATAGATCTGTCGGGACGCATGCATGGATGATGAAGGGGAACCATGTGTTTGGTAAGCAAACCTAACTAGATCGGTAGATCAATTGTTGTTTGTCGGAGGAAGGGAGAGACATAACTAATGAGGTGGATCGATCGACGCATGGGGGAAAAACAAGTTATAAGGACCTAGTTAGCTATATGTATAGCGGGAGATCGGTCGATGTACATCCATTTGTTAGAGGCAAATAAGGCCCAGCGAGACGGATAGACAGAGAGAATGGAGCTAGGAGGTGGTGCGAGAGGCCGAACTACTAGCTAGATAGGGGGAGGAGTGTGCGATTGTGATATCGATGAAAAGAGGGGCGAGAGTTTACACGTGTGTGGGACCATATGAGAGACACGAGGCATGGACATAGAAAGGAGGAGATGGAAGGTGTGTGTGTATGTTGTAGGCTGGCATCGCTGGAGAGGTTTATCGATTAGTGTATGTCGGAAAGGAGTTGTGGAGACTGTGGGAAAACGACCGAAAGAAAAAAAATGAATATGTGCGATGGATAGAATGTTGAGGTAGGGGGAGGGCGAGGAGGATGTGTGCGTGCACGAGAGAAAGTTAGTGCTAGCTACAAAGGTTAGAGGATTGTGTGGGTGTAAGAGACTAACAAAGATCATAATTTGATACGAAAGTGGATTCATATATTTGAATAGGAGATCATAGTGTTATAAACATATGCATGCATGAATATAGCGGTGATACACGTGCTGTTGTTTTGCACATGTTATACCATAATGTGATAATGCATGGTGTTTCAACTCACAACTAAATGTCGAACAATCTAAACCATACTATACATCGAACAATCTCACATTTTATTTGAATTTGTGATGATGTGTGGCGTTTGCACCTTACAACTAAATATCGAACAATCTAAACAATACTATATATCGAGCAATCTCACATTTTATTTGAATTTGTGGTAATGTGTGGTGTTTGCAACTCACATCTAAATACTTGTAGGCATAGGGGGCGGGGCACCATACATTATGTGATAAACACATTATACATATGAGACATGGTTTAGATTATGAAGATCTAGCTAGAGCTTGAAATGTACTGTGATTTGAAAACAACATAAAGTGGATTCAAATAATCGAGTTCGAGTTCATATAGTACACATAGTTCATATCTAACTCGAGAGTAACCATGTGGTGTGCTGTGAAGATAATACACAAACGATGGTTCAACTTGACAATAATGATGATTGTAGATCTTTTTAAAATAGAGAAACAAATTCAAATGGTTTGACTTCACAACAATCATTATTGTAGAACTTATTCAAATAGAGAAACAAATTCAAATTTAGTTCATATTGAAGCGGTAGTATATACGTTTGGAATGCACTAAAACGTTCATTTGAGTAGCAGGTTGCATGCATTATACACGTAGCGAAATATTTTAATTGAACAAAACATGAATTCAAAGTTCTGAATGACACTTGTAGTACGAATTGATTTGGTACAGTACACATGACTAGACTCTCTTATGTGCTGCGGATTGAGTTCTTTTTGTTTTTTCATCGACGGAAGTGCGAATTGATTTGGTACAATACATGTTAGGCTTGTCCGGAAATTTCAGACCACGCCTTGTTACCCCGAAATATTCAAGATATATCTTTCTCTCGTTGTGCTCCGACAACTCCCTCCATCTCAACCTGTGCCTTGCTATTCCAAAATTACAACACGCGTGAAAACTCCCACCTCCTGTGAAATCCCGACACACGAAATGCCCATGATACCCCTGAACCGAAAGAACCGCCTAGGTCAAATCGGTGGGGGTACTTTCGTAACTTACCCCACATTTCGGCAAGCACGTCCCTAAGCCATGGTTCCCCACTCCCATCCCATCCGCCTACCCATTCGTACACCGAGGCCGCGAAAACCCATGAAGCCCCACACCCTCCTCCATCCGCCACCCAGCCGGAGCCTCTTCGCCGACGACGTCGTCCATAGCAACACCTCGACGTTCCTCATCCACCGTACCGGATGAGGATCCGTCGTCGATCTTGTCGTACCGCCGGTTCAGCTACCCCGTCCTCCACCTCCAAGGATCTGCCCTGATGTTCCCCTCGTCTTTCGTGCCACCTCCATTCCCACACTGCTGTCTTCACCTGCACCACCGAAAGAGCATCATCAGCACCATTTCCTTGGATAAAGCTGAGGCCTAATCGGCACCACCAAATAGGTTGTACACTAATCACCGCATTGTCTTCTTGATTCGAGCTCATGGTGGTGCCGGCGCTCGATCCTGAGCCGACACGGCGCGGCTCCATCCACGGCGGCATCGCCGACCACTTCCTCCACGACGTCGCTCCCTCGGCGGCGACATCCATATCAGTAGGAGCTGATGCTGCTTTCGCTCTCGCTCGCACTGCTGCTCTGCTGTTGCTCTCGGTCCCCTCCTTGGTCTTCTCTTGCTATTGCTCTTGCTCTTACTCGCGCTGCTGCTCTCGCTCTTGTTCTTCCTTGCGATGCAGCTCTGATTTAGCTACACTTCAGTCAGCTAAATAGATTTTTGGGTCAGTCAATTTTCAGGGGGGGGGGGGTTCGCCGGAGTTAAGGAAGAACCAGCCGCAACGGGGAGGGGCCTCGCCGGAGAGGTACCCCACTATCTATCTTAGGGTTCAGGGTGGGGCGGTGGTGGGGCAATGGCATGGGGATCGCCGGAGAAAAAGCTCGGCACGGGGGGGGGGGGGCTAGTGGGATGGCCGGGGCGGCGACGGACCGACGTGGGGGAGTGGTTTCGGGGCAGGCGGGGCGGTGAGGGGCAGCTGTTTGGCCGGTGGTGGCTGGCGGCGCAGGGGCTGGCGGCTCAGCCCTTTGATTTCGTATCCAATGGCTGGAAAATCGACTGACCAGAGATGAAAAATTCAGTCGACTGACGTGTAGCCTCACTTGATGCTGCTACACGACCATTTCCCGGCTTTTCGCCGCAGCTTGCTTGCTCGCTTTTCTGCTACTAGTGCGTTTAGTTCGACAGTACAATTCAGTTTCGACAGCAAAATTCAGTTTCGACAGTTAAGTTCAGTTTCGACAGTTAAATTCAGTTTCTATAGTTAAGTTCAGAGATGAGCGGCTGATGTATTTTACAACTAGCACTTTGTGGTTATGTATTTTATGTCATCTATTGGAGATGCTATTAGAATTTCACTCAGTTGAACGTTGTCTCTCCTGTCCTGCTTCAGCCTCGGCGTCGTACAACTCACCGGAGCTGCTCCAATGACGAAACCCTCCATCACAGTGGAGCAGTACCCCGGGCTCCATCTCAAGATGCCCAAGATCTTCTTCCCCTCCTCCGACAACCAAGTCAGTCGGATCATCCTCACCGACCAACCTAATCTCGTTGAGATCGACATGGCTTCGCCAAAGAGGTTGTACACTTGTTGCATCTCTTTTTTACTCTACATGTTATATATATTATCCAATGAGCACACACAGTAACGTGAAATACGATTAGTTTCTCCTACTATATGACAAGCAGTGAGGTACCAGGCAACTTAGCTATCCGTGATGGACTCACTTGAACGCCATCATTATTTACCTCTTCGCGTTTGAGCTATGCATTTGTCGATGGGCCTGGGAGTTGAGCTAGTAGGGCAATGGCCTGGGTCCAAAGTAGTAGAAGTAGCACAAAAACATTTTTTTAGTGTAGGCTTTTCCTTGCTCAAGTTTGCCTGCTAGAATCACCAGTGCTTGAAAGGAAAAATGAAGGAAAAAACATAGGAATTGGAAAGTTTCCCATGGTACTACTATTCATGCATTTGGTTCAAAGGAATGGAGCAAAGGAAAACTGTAGGATTTGTTCCTTTAGTGTCTCCTTGAAAGAAAAACCGTAGGAATTTTAATATCCACTTGTCCTCCTTTTCAAATTCCTATTCATGTAGCACAAGACTAAGAGATAGTAGCATAGTAGCATTATAACCATACAGTTTCTTGTGGTTTGACTTAATCTCACCATACTTCTTTGCATCCCGTGATCTTCCAATTCTTGTGAACCAAACACCCAGATTGGCAGAAATCCTGTGTTTCTAAATTCTCTGTTTTGCATGTGCATTCCTATCCTATTACTGTGTATTTCCTATCCCTGCGTTGTTAGAATCCTCCAATTCAAACGAGCCCTTACAGAATTACTTCTCTTACAGATAGTTGTCGAAGAAAACCTTGTGTGGTTTGTCCCGCTCCTGTTGCGCCATCGTCCACCCTAGCTCAGCTGCTCCAACGACAGAAGGGTCCAGCACAGTAGGGATCCGGCCTCCAGACTGTCATTCGCCGCCTCAGATCTTCTTCCCCACCGCTGGCAGCCATGACAACTGCATTACCATCATCAATCGAGCAGATGACCTCGAGGACTACACGGGTCCGCAAGAGAGGTCACACTCTTTCGTGTCTGCTTACGTTATGCATCGCTTAATATTACATGCTACTTTATCGTCCTGTTCACCGATTGGACTCTGAGTCTATTCCAAACTAATGGTAAAACTTGAGTTTTTAAATGGTTGTGGGGTACATATCAGGGCCGCAATCAATAGTATGTATCTACTATCTGGTTAATCTCTGGTGTCTACTATGAGTTTCATGTTGGGTGGGAAACAAAGCAAAAAAGCCATTATCTGTATTTTCTAATTGAAGCCATTATCACTGCTATCATTAGTTTTGGGTCTATCCACGAGTTGCTACCATCACTCGATTTCTGCATGCACTCCTTACATAATCTCACTATGTTTTATTCCTATGCATGTCAGTTATTGTACACAATGGAACTGAACATGTAGAGCAAAAGAGACGAGCCTTGTGTGGCAATAAAATTTCATGCAGACGTCGCTCCATGGTATGCGCAAAGGCAGCCCCCCTCCACCCATTTCGGGTTGTAATCGAGAGGAAGATATCTGTTCTGAGGGGGATTCAGAAGGAGAAGACCACTCCTGTTTACCCCCTAAGGTCTTCGCTCTAACTTGGCATGCTGATGTTGGTTATATCATGCATATGGCTCCTTGCATTGCTTATTTTATACATCAAATATGTCATCTGCTTAGTTTGACATGCTTTGTGTGAATGCCATATGTTTAGTTTATTCATCGTTTATGTGAATTATGCAACGCCATCTTGTTTAGCCAGGCATCATATATGCAAATTCTGCAATGTCATCCTGATTATCCAGTAATCTTATATGTGAATTATATCAGGCCATCCTTTTTTTGTTACGTATTACATTTGTCAACAATGTTAGTACATTCAACTACTCTTCGTGTGCATCAGCCATTTGACACGGTGATGGAAAATTCTGGAGTGAAAACAAGGTCTTCAGAGCAGACTATGCTATCTGACGAAGCGCATATCTCGCTGGTTACGTATAGCTCCTCGGAGGAGGATTCAGAGACAGATGACCAGTCCTATTTCCCCCCAAGGTGTATGCTCTAAGTTGGCAGGGTTATGTTGCTCATATCGTGTGTATGGTGTCTTGCATTGCTATGTCATCTGATTAGTTTAGACATGCTTTGTGTGAATGCCATCTGTTTAGTGTCTAATTACCATATATGTGAATTATGCATTGCCATCTTGTTGCAAGACATTATATATGTGAATTATGCAATGTTATCTTGTTGCAAAGGCATTATATATGTGAATTATCCAATGCCATGTTGTTTAGCCAATCATCATGTATGTGAATTATATCATGCTATCATTTTTTCGTATTACGTGTTCCATTTGTCAACAAAATTTGTATATTCAACTACTCTTCCTGCGCATCAGCCATTTGAAGCGGTGACGGAAGTATCTAGAGTGAAAACAAGGTATTCAGAGCAGACAATGCTACCTGCTGAAGCGAGACATCTTGCTGGTTACAGAGAGCTCCTCGTGAGGAGGATTCGTAGAGGTGATGACCAGTCCTATTTCCCCCCTGAGCTCTATGCTCAAACTTGGCATGGTTATATTACCCATGTCATGCATGTTGTCTTGCATTGCTTATTTTTTACATCATATATGGATTGATATCTGCTTACTTGCTTACTATATAAATCATATATTTGAATTATGTCATGCCATCATGTTTACATACACAACATCTATCTGAATTATGGCATGGCTCCCCATTTAATAAAGACATCATATAGTTATAGCATCTCATCATGTTTAGTGTTTACAGTCATCATATTTTGAATTATGTCATTCTATCCGTGAATTATATCATGCTATCATGTTTCCATAGGCGGCATGTATGTGAATTATGGCATGCCAACCTATTTAATAAACACATTATATAATTATATCATGTCATCCTGTTTACATAGTCATCATATTTTGAACTATGTCTTTCCATCTTTTTTAGTTAGCCATCATAATGTGAAATTGTGTCATGCTATCCTGTTTAGTTAGCCATCATATATGTGAAATTGTGTCATGCTATCCTGTTTGGTTAGACAACATAAATGTGAATTATTTCATGCCCTCTTTTATTCCCCACTATCCATTGCACCTGTCTTATCATACAATGTGTGTACATTCAATTACTTTTCTTGTTTACCAGCCATTTGAATTGGAGAGGGTGATGGCAGTATCTAAGGGAGTAACAACACGGTTTTTAGAAAAGATAGTGCTACCAGTTGATGCAGATAGAACCACGATTGTACTTGCCCAAGAACCAGCCCCACCACACATAACCCATACTCTCGCAGATTGTACCCCTACCCAGTTGGACAGAGAACCAGCTACATCCCTTCTAACCCCAACCCCAGCAGATAGTAACCTAGTTCCAGTTGACACAACACCGTCTCCACCACAGAGCACCCAAACACGATCAGTTAGTAAGGGAACTGCAGTGCCCAAAGCACGAGGACCACCACTCCGAATCCCAACTCAACGCTTAAAGGAGAAGAAGAATTGTTGTTAGGTCAGGTTCTGTAGCTATGGTTCATACTCCTTTGCTCTTGCATCACAGTATTTACTCATACCAACTATTTTCAAATTTGAAGGATGGAGTTGAAACTCCAATGGTGCAACAGGTATGTTTTAAACCTGTTTCTTTAACTGGTTTGCTGTTGTAACTTGCTCTATGTTGATTTCAGTTTCAATTGAATAAACAGTTATGTTCTCATGTCATGCACATTACAAGTGTTGTTATTGCTCTATAGTTTCCCACACTTATATTCTGTCTATTCTGCTTTGTCTTGAACAAATATTATTTTAACTATGTCTCTATCTTGATTTGGCAACAAAAACTAGAATGATATAGACCATAAAGTGACCATGGTACATAGATATATGTTTGTTTCATGTTGTTATCCTGTCCACTTTACTACTGAACTGATTTCATATACAACATGGTAAACCTGTGATGTGTCTGCTTGTTTCTATTTTAGAATGCAGACAAAATATTGGAGAACAATACCCCGTTATGCAATGGTAAAGGAAGTAATGCAGATAAGGTTCAAGATAGTGAGACATCCCTGTTGGTCTCCAAGAAAGCTGATAAAAACTATCTTGACGATAGTGAGAGAACCCAAAAGTCATGTCTTGATGTAGTGTTCGAGTTACTGGCCACTACTGCGGGCACAAGCTCTTCGAACTCGCTGCCTTAATCAGTTCGTATTCTTGAGTCTCAACATCAAGTTTAAAGACATCGATCAGATGTGTTGCGACAGGAAGCTGAAGGACTGAAGAAGTCCCTGCAGAATTCAGATGCATACTTTCTGGTGCAACAGCAAGCACTTGAGGATTTAAGCGCCAAACAAGAGAAAGTTAATAAGCTTGCTAAGCATCTTGCCAGCATTATGGGTACCGTGATATTGTTTCTTGAGATCTTACAAGTGGTTTCAGTTCTGGACTTGTCTTGCTTTGCAGCGTTTATTTGCACCGATCGCCAACTTTGACAACCGTGTATATGATATCTTTGCTTTGTTCCCTATATTTGCACTGGTGGCGAACTTTGATGCCCAGTGGATATAATAGGTGTAATAGCCATGATAACCTAGCGTAAGTTGCTTGCTTATTTATTTCCTTGTTGTCTTATTTATTTGTTTGCTTGTAGTCAATGCAGTTCTTTTTCCGCGGTTTGGCCGCAATAACCTATTTTTTAAAACTAGGCCACAATAACCATGGGCTACATATTTACTGTAGTTACCATGGGCCTCCTACGGGCCGTAGAAACAATGGGCCTTGTAAGGGCCGTAGAAACAATAGGCCTTGTAAGGGCTGTAGAAACAATGGACCTTCTATGGGCCGTAGAATCAATGGGCATTCTACGGGTTGTATGATCGATCGACCAAACATGGGCCAATAACATACCGCATTATGGGCCGTAAACGGGCTAGATTTGGAATCGACCGTTCATGGGCCGACAATAACGGGCCGTCGTTAATTGGCCGTATTTGATGGCGCTATGAAAACGGCCCAATGGATTAACGGGCCGAAAACGGGCCGATTGTAACCACGAGCTGAATTTGTCCCACAAGCAGAAAAGGCCAGTAACGGGCCGTAAGTAACCGAATGCTGGAAATAAGCCCAACTATAAATGGGCCCTGAGAAATCCGAAAGATAACACGGGTTGGAAACGGCCCAAGGGAATAATGGGCCGTTAGTGGGTATGAAGCGATACACTGTTCATTGCGGGCCAGATTCACTACGGGACGCTAATGGGCCAATAGTTACAAATGGCTTCGTATGGGCCGAAAAACATCTTGGGCCATACATGGGCCAGAAATTACAATGGGCTGGAATCATATTGGACGGCCCAGATGAAGCTACTCGACTTAATTCCGATAGGCCGTAACGGGCCGTAAGTTAGCGGGCCGTAAACGGGCTATATAGGAACAAGCTTTCTGTGGGCCGGCCCGTTACCTTTTGACCAAGTCAAACGGGCCGGCCTTTTCACCGAAATGGGCCTCTGTTGGGTCGTGCCACTTGTCGACCTATCATAGGCGCCTCCTGTCCAATGAATGGATGACATCTGTCCCAACGACGAGCCAACACGTGTTTCCTCCGGCCAATGACAATTTTACACGTAGAAAATCCTCATTGGTCCGGGCTGTTAACGGGTTATCGGATCCAAAACCGGACCCGATAGCTTAACGGTGACCCGTTATGGTGGATGCCACGTGTCGGTCACCCTTGACGAAAGCACTTCCATGACGTGCGATTTATCGTCATGGAAGTGGACACTTCCGTGATGATAATTTTTGTAATGTCATGAACACTTCTATGACAGCACAGGTATGACTATCTTGATTCTGTCATAAAATCGTCATGGATGTAAATGCATGACAGAAAACAAGACCTACTGTGACAAACACGTCTCAACACGGAAATGTATTTTTTTGTAGCGCAAGTGCCGATGGATCCGATCTTTCTGTGCGGCGCGCTGCGCCTCTCGCTCTGCGGTGCTCCAACGGTCTCGGCATGCGGCGAGCTGCAGCCTATCGGCACAGATGCGCCTATCTTGCTCTACGGCGCGCCGTCGATCATGTTGTGCGGAGAGCTGCAGCCTGTCGGTGCTTACATGCCTATCTTGATCCGCGTCGCTCAAGCGCCATGCGCCAAAGGTCTGCTCAACGCTGGCGATGACGCGTATCACGATGTCGTCCATCGTGTTGCCGGGAAGCGCCTCGGCCTCGACGGGCCGTGGCGCCTGCTCGTTTTCCTCGTCAAAGAGGTTCATGGCAGAGGCGGCGCTTTGGTGGGTTGGCGTGCTTGGAAAAGGTGGATGTGCTACAGGCTGCGCTTGTCGCCTTCGTGCGTCGCACGCCGCCTATGTGCAATATAGCTGGGTGGCGGGAAACAGGTGAGGAAATGGCGGGAAACGGTGGCGTGTTCTTAAAACGCCATCAATTAATGGAAACTTTTTTGCGGAAAAACTTCCAATCTATTCATCTTCAATCATGGCAGTACAACGAACACCAGATAAATTAATGGAAACTTAGCATAGAAGGAACATCAAGCTAGCACAAGAAGTAGATGATGATCAGATGAACACGGACCACACTAGGGAACCCGTCGGTGATGAATTCATCAATCCCAAACGGTTGAATACTAGCAAGCGTTTGCCCACAACACACACGTCCTATTCCATGAAAAATAGGTCGGATGAATCAACTGTATGCCACGTATCGCACATTGTCAAAAAGTAATGCGGCAGACCTTCTTTAACATGTGTTAAAAAAATAAGGAACTCGAGGTTAAATTAACTCATGGGATGGGTCGTATGAGTCATTTAATTTGACAGATATGACCCACCCTATCAGTTAATTTAACATCAACACAACTTCCCATCCAGTCACCCATCTGATGGCTGCTCCAGCCTGAGCACACTTAACTTGAGAATTTTCTTACATGAGCTACTGGTGGAACAGCTAGTCCTTGCTGATAGGATGCCTTTTCGCATCCTTATGGTGTATCCGGATGACCGCCCATCCCCCAATGGCCAATAGATGTTGTGTAGACAGAGCATATCACATACATCTTATTAGAGGCAATCGTTTGTGTTATTATCGGTCTTTGCACACATTTCTGATTACAGACCCGTTTGCCGCGTATCACACACATCTTGTTATATTGAACCGTTTCTGTTCTCTTATCTCCACGCAAACGGTTCATCCGAGTGAACCGCATGCCGTATATCGCACACACCTTCATCTGGCTCCCCGGTTCTTTTGTGTTTCCTAATCACAAATAGTTCATCCGAGTGAACCATATGCTGTATATCGCACACACCTTCATTTGGCTGCATGTTTAATTTGTTTCTCCTCATTGCAAATAGTTAATTGAGCTGAACCATATGCCCTGCATCGCACACACAACTAAATTCTGAACCTTGTTTGATGCATCCTCCATCATAAATGTTTTGCACCTTTTTTACGGTTATTTTACACCACCGTTTGCGATTATGGCATCGCACGCAGTTTCGTTGAAGGGTCTCTGATCATAGTGTCGCGTTAGCAGCAACCTGCAGTAGTGGTTGTCATATAATAAATTCCTTGGAAAGTGTTGATATGGAAGGCACTCGTAGATATGGCTAGTCATGGACTATGAAAGTATGGTGGAAAAAGGAATAAACTTTATTTTATTTTGGGAACCGCCTATGATATATCTAGCATGGAAAGTGCTGGGAATTACTCGGTCGATTTCGTTGACGGGAAAAGTATGCCTCCCAAAAATATTTTTATCTCTTAATTTAAGATTTGAGCTTTGGCATCTCTACAAATCTATGCTTCCCTCTATGAAGGGCCTATCCATTTACTTTATGCATTTTTATTTGATTCTCCATCTTCTCTTATAAAACACCAACTAGGGAGCACTATGATCATACTTGTGCATTGGTGTAGCTAATATTCGAGTGTGTTTCATGAATGGATCAATGATTGAGCATGATGGGCTAGGGATAACTTTCTTTAGTGTTGATATTTCGAAAGACATGGTTGCTTGTTAGTACGCTTGAGTATTGACGTCTTCATGTCAAATTATAGACTACTGCTTTGAACAACTCAAGTCCAAATGTCCATTCTACAAAAGAAAGAATATATGATGAATATGATAGGTAGCATTCCACAACAAAAATTCTGCTTTCAAGTGCTACTTTATCATGATGAGCTTTATGAGAAAGAGTTGTTGTTATGATGCTAGGAAAAGTGATTGAATTCATCATTGATCAAACTTATGCACTTTGCTAGCATTCACACTTCATAAATTATTTATTTTATCATGCTAGGATGGGTAGGAATTAAGCTTGGGGATGTTTATACGTCTCCAACGTATCTATAATTTATGAAGTATTGGTGTCATGTTTACAACAATTTTATATGGTTTTGGTATGATTTGCATGGAACTAACCTGGACTGGCACTGTTTTCAGCAAAACTACAGTGGTGTTGTTTTTGTGAAGAAATCAAAGTTCTCCAAATGCAATGAAACATTTTGATGATTTTTTTGGAACAAAAGAGGCACTAGAAGCTTCGTGGGAGGGCCAGAAGAGCCACGAGGTGGGCACAACCCACCAGGATGCGCCAGGCCCCCAGGCGCGCCCTGGTGTATCGTGCTCACCTCGAGGCCCATCTTCGCAAGAAACCAATGCCAGAAATTTCTATAAATATAGAAACCCCCAGAAATAACCCTAGATCAGAAGTTCCGCTGCCGCAAGCCTCTGTAGCCACGAAAAATCAATCTATACCTTGTTCCGGCACCCTGCCAGAGGGGGAAATCATCACCGGTGGCCATCTTCATCATCCCGGCAGCCACCATGATGAGGAGGGAGTAGTCTACCCTCGGAGCTGAGGGTTTGTACCAGTAGCTATGTGTTTAATCTCTCACTCTCTCGTGTTCTTGAGATGGCACGATGATGTATCGTGGGCTTTGTTAATATAGTTGGATCATATGGTGTTTTCCCCTCTCTATCTTGTTGTGATGAATTGAGTTTTCCCTTTAAGATTTGAGAACACTTGATGTATGTCTTGCTATGAATACCCATGGTGACAATGGGGTATCATATTGATTCACTTGATATGTGTTTTGGCACTATACTTGCGGATTCCCGAGGTGACATTGGGGTAATCTATGCATAGGGTTTGATGCAATTTCTCGTCTTTGTTTCTCCGACAGAAATCTTGGGGCACTCTTTGAGTTGTGTTGGATCGAGTATTATGAATCTGAATTTGTTTTGGTGTTATTTTAGTACGAACTCTTGATAGATCAATCGGAAAGAATAACTTGGTGTTATTTTAGTACGAACTCTTGATAGATCGATCAGAAAGAGTAACTTGGTGTTATTTTAGTATGAACTCTTGGATAGATCGATCGGAAATAATAGCTACAAACAATTTCTTCTTATGTTCTCCTCTAGATAGGAACTTTGGAGTGATTCTTCATCGCACATTGAGGGATGGTTATATGATCCAATTATATTAACATTTGTAGAGAGATTGTACTAGCGAAAGTACGGACCCTAGGCCTCATTTTAAAGTATTGCAATACTGTTTGTGGTCACTTTTGTCACTTGCTACCTTGCTGTTTTTTATTGTTACTATTACAAAAATTAATATCTACTATCATTACTACACTTGTATCACCATCTCTTCACCTAACTAGTGTGCCTATACAATTTACCATTGTATTTGGTGCACTGGGGACACAAGAGACTTTTTATTATTTGGTTGCAGGGTTGTTCGAGAGAGACCATCTTCATCCTACGCCTCCCATGGATTGATAAACCTTAGGTCATCCACTTGAGGGGAAATTGCTACTATCCTACAAAACTCTGCGCTTGGAGGCCCAACACGAGTATACAAGAATAAAATTGCATATTAGACATCACACTGTGACTTAGAGGCAGCCGCGCCTAGCCCTCCCCCACCCCACCCCTGTTACAGAAACAACGCGGTGGTGGCTTTCTCCTTTCCCCCTCTCAATCCTCTCTCCCGATTTCTTCAGATTTGACGATTTGGTCCGTGGATTTCTTCACCAATCCATCCTAGAAGGTAATCTCCTCTGATCCCCTTCTTTCTATCTAGAAAATGGTACTTATTTTGAAGATTTGTGGAACCCTTGTTTGATTGGATTAGAAACTTGCATGTATATTTTGAAATAATTTTTTTGGATTTAGGATTTGTAGATGATTTGTAATCATTTTGTAACCCTGGTTTAGTTGATTTTTATTGAAAATATATGATTCCATGTTGAAAACCTAGATTGTTGACATGAACCCTATACATGTCTAGATGTTTGTGTTGAAGTTTTTTAGGTGAGTTAGATGAAATCCTAGATTTGTATTGACAAGAATGCTTTCATTGTAGAACCCTAAATTTTGAGATGTTTTTTTATGAAACCATTATAGAACCCTATATTGTTTTGGATACATATTTTTTTTGTGATGATTGTTGGCATGCTTTGATTCTATATATTACATTATTATTCAATTTTCCTTTTAGTTAGTACCGATTGTTGCCATGTTTTTTGTGATGATTGTTAGCATGCTTTGATTAGGAAGTATGGTAGTTAGCTAACATATGTTTATTGTTTGAAATTTGTAGGATGGTTTGGCTTCTTGATGACTATTATGACACTGAACACCGGGCCTACTTTATGTCAGTGAACCAGCGGGTAATAATGAAAGTGGCCGGTATTATGAATTTTGTGTTTATTTCAAATGCACATGCCCATATGTAATATTCTGATTTGCTTGTTTGTAGGAGCTTCAACCTCTGAAGATTCGGTCTCACAGGGGGTCACTAGTGGTTTCATGCGTTATGATGAGCGGTACACACCGTACATAAGTGAGACAGGATTGCTCCCTTGCATTCAGTTGATCAGCCGGTCGACACCGAACCTCAATGCTGCAGCAATCACCACGCTTGTTGATCGTTGGAGGACAAAGACACACAGTTTCCATCTTCGGACCGGGGAGATGACCTTGACGCTCCGGGATATTGCTATGATCGCCGGTCTTCCTATCGAGGGGAATCCTCTTTGTATGAGCATCGATTCTGATGGGTGGCGCCGGCAGATGGAGGGCCTTATCGGTATGTCTCCTCTAGTGCCTCTGGTACTAGAAGGAGACAAGAAGAGGGAAAGAGTCGTAGCCGATGCTCCTTTCACCCGGATTGCATTCCACTTTCGGCATTGCCCTGAGATGCTAACAATGAAGTGGTCCAGACATACGCTCGTGTCTACATGTGGGACATGATAGCAAGATAATTTATAACTAGCAAGTAATGGCAACGGTAACAAAAGTGCAACAACGTAGCCCAATCCTTTTGAGGCAAAGGACAGGACAAAACGATCTCTTATGATAAGCAAAGCATTCTTGAGGGTACACGGGAACTTCATCTAGTCACTTTCATCATGTTGGTTTGATTTGTGTTTGCTACTTTGATAATTTGATATGTGGGTGGGCTGGTGCTTAGGTGCTGTTCTTACTTGAACAAACCTCCTACTTATGATTAACCCCCTCACAACCATCCACAACTACGAGAAAGTATTAAGATAAAATATAACCATAGCATTAAACTTTTGGATCCAAATCGGTCCCTTATGGAATAGCACCTAATCTAGGGTTTAAGCTTCTGTCACTCTCTCAACCCATCATCTAATAACTACTCCACAATGCATTCCCTTAGGCCCAAATATGGTGAAGTGCCATGTATTCGATGTTCACATTACACCACTAAGGGAATCACAACATACATACCATCAAAATATCGAACACATATCAAATTCACATGATTACTTGCAACAAGATTTCTCCAATGACCTCAAGAACAAAAGTAACTACTCACAAATGATAATCATGCTCAAAATCAGAGGGGTATTAAATAGCATAATTGATCTGAACATGTAATCTTCCAGCAAATAAACCATACAGTAATCAACTACAAGATGTAATCAACACTACTAGTCACCCACAAGCACCAATCTAAGGTTTCGGTACAAAGATTGAACACAAGAGATGAACTAGGGTTTGAGAGGAGATGGTGCTATTGAAGATGTTGACGGAGATTGCCCTCCCCAAGATGGCAGAGTTGTTGGTGATGATGATGACAATGATTTCCCCCTCAGGGAGGGAAGTTTCCCTGGCGGAATCGCTCCACCGGAGGGCAAAAATGCTCCTGCCCAAGTTCCGCCTCGAGACAGCGACGCTTCGTCCCGAAAGTCCTGTCCTTATTTTTTCTAGGTCAAAATGACTTATATACCGGAAGAGGGGCACCGGAGGTGGGCCGAGGAGGGCACAACCCACCAGGCGCGCTGGGCTCCTGGCGCGCCTGTGGGTTGTGCCCACCGGTGGCCCCTCCGTACTTATTTGCTCCAATAATTCTTATATATTCCATAAAAATTCTTCGTGAAGTTTCAACTCATTTGGAGTTGTGCAGAATAGGTAGTCTGACGTAGTTTTTTAAGTTTAAAATTCTAGCTGCCGGTATTCTCCCTCTTTGTGTGAACCTTGCATATTATGAGAGAAAAGGCATTAGAATTACTCCAAAAATATTTATTATGCATAAAAACATTATAAATAACTATAGGTAAACATGATGCAAAATGGACGTATCAGCTCCCCCAAGCTTAGACCTCGCCTGTCCTCAAGCAAAAACCAAAATCGAAAACATGTCCACATACTTAGAGAGAGGTGTCCATAAAAACGAAATACGGACATAGAAGCATCATGTATATTATTATAACAACGACAACTTTATCATAGAAATTTTATCATAAACTTCTCATGAATAAGTAACAATTCATCACAACATCGAAGTATAAAGCACAAACTCTAGTGGAAACAAACAAACAAACTATGTTCTTGGTCAAGTTTGCAACTACAATTCATCATCTTTTCAGGAAGGGTCACGTATCAGAGGCTTTTTTGCAAGTCCACATACTCAACCATCATATAGTCTTCTATGATTGCTAACACTCACCGCAACCAGACACATAGAAAGATAGGGGCTTATAAATTTCTCCACCCAACATACTCACCTCAAGGGTGATGTCAACAATAATAACTCATGCTGCCCATATCCAACTGGATATATGTGCCTAGATCTTTCCTCGCCACATGATGCTTACCAAAAGAGAAAATAAAAGGAATAGAGAGAAAAACTTTGACTCTTGCATAAAAGTAAATACATAAAAGTAAAAGATAGGCCCTTCGCAGAGGGAAGCAGAGTTTACCATGCGCTTTTTGTTTGTATGCTCAATCTCTTAGTGCAAAAGAACGTCACGTTATATTGCCCCTTTTGATAGCAACCTTTATTATGAGGTATGTCGCTTTTATTCTTTGTAATCACAAGTTCGTACAACGCTCAATTTTTTCTTACACTAAATCCAACACTTTTAGAAGCAATTTTTATTTCCTTATTACACCGATCACAACTTACTTGAAGGATCTTTCTCAATCCATAGGTAGGTATGGTGGACTCTCAAAACAAGATTTGGGTTTAAGAGTTTTGGATGCACAAGTAGCATCTCTACTTTGTGCGGAATTGTTTGTTAGCAAAGATGAGGAGCAAGCACCACATGTTAGGATCTATGACAATACAAATTCTATGTGAATATGAACAAACATAAATCATTACGTTGTCTTCCTTGTTCAATGTCAACAATTTTCGCATATAATATTTTGATGGGGGCTCACAATCACAAAAGATGTCTAGGATAGTGTATTTGCATGTGAATCTTCTCTTCCCTTATTAATTCTTTCATGAATTGCATCATTGACCAATGCTATGTTTGTAAATCTCCAATAAATTTTCGACTTATACTCTTCCTTATGTGATGGCATTACTTACCATAAGATTAGCATATGATCTTTTTCATTTAATTCCTTTCTTTTTATTGAACATGAAAGTAAAGAGAACAAAACTTCAAACTAAACTTTATTATATATCTCGCACACGATTACAAGGATATATCACTAAGCAAACACTTGAAAAGAAAGGATCAAACTAAACTTTTATTCATCTATAGCAAAAGATAACTTTGGATCGAACTAAGTAAGTGAAGGCAAAAAGATAGTGAAGGTGATACGATACCGGGGCATCTCCCCCAAGCTTGGCACAAGCCAAGGGGAGTGCCCATACCCGATACTCGATTTTCCTTTGGTGATGAAGAAGGAGGTGGTGGTGATGAAGTGGAGGGTTTGTCCTTCTTATTCAGCTTTCGTTTGAGGATGGAATTTCCCTCCTTTAAATCACCGACCTCCTGCTCGAGCTCTCTTTTTGCATAATTCTTGCTTGTTTTCCTGCAAAAGACGAAAGGGGATAAAATGGATCTTAGGTTTCTCTGCTTTGTTGGGGAGGCTTCACTTCTTGAATTCATCATGCATGTCCCCAGGTTGAGGCAACGGAAGTTCATCCTTGTCTGAGCTTGTCTCCTCCTACCCTGTAGGATTGTAGTCTTCTTCTTCCTCTGAGGTCCAGCTATAGTACTCCACATCCCCATAAGGCTTGGGGTTTGTGATATAGTAAACAACATAGCTCTCAGCCTCTGAGTCTTGGGATGACATATTTTTAGATCTGCCAGAAAATAGCAAGAAAGAAGAACAGAAGATTTCTCCGTGATCCGGTGGTCAATAGGTTCTGGGAGTATATAAAGATTATTTTTATCTTAGGAAACAAGCAAATGTTTGGGAACGTAGTATTTCAAAAAAAATTCCTACGATCACGCAAGATCTATCTAGGAGAAGCACAACAACGAGCGGGGAGAGTGTGTCCACGTACCCTCGTAGACCGAAAGTGGAAGCGTTCAGTAACGCAGTTGATTTAGTCGAATGTCTTCGCGACCCAACAGGTCAAGTACTGAACGCACGGCACCTCCACGATCTGCACATGTTCAGCTCAGTGACGTCCCTCGAACTCTAGATCCAGCTAAGGTCGAGGGAGAGTTTCGCCAGCACGACGGCCTGGTGACGGAGATGATGAAGTTACCGACTCAGGGCTTCGCCTAAGCACTACGACAATATGACCGAGGTGGAAAACTGTGGAGGGGGGCACCGCACACGGCTAAAGATCAACTTGTGTCTATGGGGTGCCCCCTCCCCCGTATATAAAGGAGGGGAGGAGGAGGCCGGTCGACTACTAGGGGCGTGCCAAGGGGGGAGGAATCCTACTCCTAGTAGGAGTAGGTTTCCCCCTTTCCTAGTCCAAGTAGGAGAAGGGGGGAAGGAGGAGGAGGAGAGAAGGAAGGAGGGGGGCGCCGGCCCCTCCCCTGGTCCATTTCGGATTGGGGCAAGGGGGGGCGCCACCTCCTGGCCAGCCCTCTCTCTTGTCCACTAAGGCCCATGAGGCCCAATAGCTTCGGGGGGGGGGGGGGTCCGGTAACCCCCGGTACTCCGAAACTTATCTGATACAACCCGAACCATCCCGGTGTCTGAATATAACCTACCAATATATGAATCTCTATGTCTCAACCATTTCGAGACTCCTCGTCACGTCGGTGATCTCATCCGGGACTCCGAACAACCTTCGGTCATCAAATCACAAAAACGCATAATACAAATCGTCATCGAACGTTAATCATGCGGTCCCTACGGGTTCGAGAACTATGTAGACATGACCAAGACATATCTCCGGTTAATAACCAATAGCGGAACCTGGATGCTCATATTGGCTCCTACATATTCTACGAAGATCTTTATCGATCAAACCGCATAACAGCATACGTTGTTCCCTTTGTCATCGGTATGTTGCTTGCCCGAGATTCGATCGTCGGTATCATCATACCTAGTTAAATCTCGTTACCGGCAAGTCTCTTTACTCATTCTGTAATGCATCATCCTGCAACTAACTCATTTGTCACATTGCTTGCAAGGCTTATAGTGATGTGCATTACTGAGAGGGCCCAGAGATACCTCTCCGTCAATCGGAGTGAAAAATCCTAATCTCGATCTATGCCAACTCAACAAACACCATCGAAGACACCTGTAGAGCATCTTTATAAGCGCCCAGTTACGTTGTGACGTTTGATAGCACACTAAGTGTTCCTCCGGTGTTCGGGAGTTACATAATCTCATAGTCATAGGAACATGTATAAGTCATGAAGAAAGCAATAGCAATAAACTAAACGATCATAGTGCTAAGCCAACCGATGGGTCTTGTCCATCACATCATTCTCTAGTGATGTGATCCCGTTCATCAAATGACAACACATGTCTATGGTTAGGAAACTTAACCATCTTTGATTAACGAGCTAGTCTAGTAGAGGCATAGTAGGGACACTCTGTTTATCTATGTATTCACACATGTACTAATTTTCCGGTTAGTACAATTCTAGCATGAATAATAAACATTTATCATGATATAAGGAAATATAAATAACAACTTTATTATTGCCTCTAGGGCATATTTCCTTCAGTCTCCCACTTGCACTAGAGTCAATAATCGAGATTACATAGTAATGATTCTAACACCCATCGAGTCTTGGTGCTGATCATGTTTTGCTCGTGACAGAGGCTTAGTCAACGGGTCTACAACATTCAGATCCGTATGTATCTTTCAAATCTCCATGTCTCCCTCCTTGACTTGATCGCGGATGGAATTGAAGCGTCTCTTGATGTGCTTGGTTCTCTTGTGAAATATGGATTCCTTTGCCAAGGCAATTGCACCAGTATTGTCACAAAAGATTATCATTGGACCCGATGCACTAGGTATGACACCTAGATCGGATATGAACTCCTTCATCCAGACTCCTTCATTTGCTGCTTCCAAAGCAGCTATATACTCCGCTTCACACGTAGATCCCGCCACGACGCTCTGCTTGGAACTGCACCAACTTACAGCTCCTCCATTTAATATAAATACGTATCCGTTTTGTGACTTAGAGTCATCCAGATCAGTGTCAAAGCTTACATCAACGCAACCATTTACGACGAGCTCTTTGTCACCTCCATAAATGAGAAACATATCCTTAGTCCTTTTCAGGCATTTCAGGATGTTCTTGACCGATGTCTAGTGATTCACTCCTGGATTACTTTGGTACCTCTCTGCTAAACTAATAGCAAGGCACACATCAAGTCTGGTACACAACGTTGCATACATGATAGAACCTATGGCTGAGGCATAGGGAATGACTTCCATTTTCTCTCTATCTTCTGCAGTGGTCGGACATTGAGTCTGACTCAACTTCACACCTGGTAACAAAGGCAAGAACCCTTTCTTTGCTTGATCCATTTTGAACTTCTTCAAAACTTTATCAAGGTATGTGCTTTGCGAAAGTCCAATTAAGTGTCTTGATCTATCACTATAGATCTTGATGCCCAATATATAAGCAGCTTCACCGAGGTCTTTCATTGAAAAGTTCTTATTCAAGTATCCTTTTATGTTATCCAGAAATTCAGTATCATTTCCGATCAACAATATGTCATCCATATATAATATCAGAAATGCTACAGAGCTCCCACTCACTTTCTTGTAAATACAAAGCTTACGCAAAAGTCATATAAAACCATATGCTTTGATCACACTATCAAAGTGTACATTCCAACTCTGAGATGCTTGCACCAGTCCATAAATGGATCGCTGGAGCTTGCACACTTTGTTAGCGCCTTTTGGATCGATAAGACCTTCTGGTTGCATCATATACAACTCTTCTTTAAGATATCCATTAAGGAATGCAATTTTGACATCGCCAAATTTCATAATCATAAAATGCGGCAATTGCTAACATGATTCAGACGGACTTAAGCATCGCTACGGGTGATAAGGTCTCATTGTAGTCATCTCCTTGAACTTGTCGAAAACCTTTCACAACAAGTCGAGCTTTGTAGACACTAACATTACCGTCAGCATCAATCTTCTTCTTGAAGATCCATTTATTCTCTATGGCTTCCCGATCACCGGGCAAGTCAACCAAAGTCCACACTTTGTTCTCATATATGGATCCCATCTCACATTTCATGGCCTCAAGCCATTTCACGGAATCTGGGCTCATCATCGCTTCCTCATAGTTCGTAGGTTCGTCATGGTCAAGTAACATGAGTTCCAAAACATGATTACCGTACCACTCTGGTGCGGATTTTACTCTGGTTGACCTACGAGGTTCGGTAGTAACTTGATCAGAAGTTTCATGATTATCATCATTAGCTTCCTCACTAATTGGTGTAGGAATCACTGGAACTGATTTTTGTGATGAACTACTTTCCATTAAGGGAGCAGGTACAATTACCTCATCAAGTTCTACTTTCCTCCCACTCACTTCTTTCGAGAGGAACACCTTTTCTAGAAAGGATCCATTCTTAGCAACGAATATCTTGCCTTCGGATCTGTGATAGAAGGTGTACCCAACAGTCACCTTTGGGTATCCTATGAAGACACATTTCTCCGATTTGGGTTCGAGCTTATCAGGTTGAAGCTTTTTCACATAAGCATCGCAGCCCCAAACTTTAAGAAACGACAACTTGGGTTTCTTGCCAAACCACAGTTCATAAGGTGTCATATCAACGGATTTAGATGGTGCCCTATTTAATGTGAATGCAGCTGTCTCTAAAGCATAACCCCAAAACTATAGCGGTAAATCAGTAAAAGACATCATAGATCGCACCATATCTAATAAAGTGCGGTTATGACGTTCGTACACACCATTAAGTTGTGGTGTTCTGGGTGGCATGAGTTGCGAAACTATTCCGCATTGTTTCAAATGAAGACCAAACTCGTAACTCAAATATTCACCTCCACGATCAGATCATAAAAACTTTATTTTCTTGTTATGATGATTTTCTACTTCACTTTGAAATTCCTTGAACTTTTAAATATTTCAGACTTATGTTTCATCAAGTAGATATACCCATATCTTCTCAAATCATCTATGAAGGTCAGAAAAGAACGATACCCGCCGCGAGCATCAACACTCATCGGACCGCATACATCAGTAAGTATTATTTCCAACAAGTATGTTGCTCGCTCTGTTGTTCCGGAGAACGGAGTCTTAGTCATCTTGCCCATGAGGCATGGTTCACAAGCATCAAGTGATACAAAAAGCCCATCATCATGGAGTTTCTTCATGCGCTTTACACCAATATGACCCAAACGGCAGTGCCACAAATAAGTTTCACTATCATTATTAAACTTATATCTTTTGGCTTCAACACTAGGAATATGTGTATCACTACTATCGAGATTTAATAAAAATAGACCACTCATCAAGGGTGCTTGACCATAAAAGATAGTACTCATATAAATAGAACAACCATTATTCTCTGATTTAAATGAATAACCGTGTGGCATCAAACAAGATCCAGATATAATGTTCATGCTTAACGCTGGCACCAAATAACAACTATTCAGGTCTAAAACTAATCCCGAAGGTAGATGTAGAGGTAGCGTGTCAACAACGATCATATCAACTTTGGAACCATTTCCCACGCACATCATCACCTTGTCCTTAGCCAATATTCGCTTAATCCGTAGCCCCTATTTCGATTTGCAAATATGAGCAACAGAACCAGTATCAATTACCCAAGCGCTACTATGAGAATTAGTAAGGTACACATCAAAAACATGTATATCAAATATACCTTTCACTTTGCCATCCTTCTTATACGCCAAAATACTTGGGGCAGTTCCACTTCCAGTGACTAGTCCTTTTGTAGTAGAAGCACTAAGTCTCAGGCTTAGGTCTAGACTTGGGTTTCTTCACTTGAGCAACAACTTGCTTGCCGTTCTTCTTGAAGTCACCCTTCTTCCCTTTGCCCTTTTTCTTGAAACTAGTGGCCTTGTTGACCATCAACACTTGATGCTCCTTCTTGATTTCAACCTCCGCAGCCTTTAGCATCGCGAAGAGCTCGGGAATTGTTTTATCCATCCCTTGCATATTATAGTTCATCACGAAGCTTTTGTAGCTTGGTGGCAGTGATTGAATAACTCTGTCAATGACACTATAAACCGAAAGATTAACTCCCAGGTGAGTCAAGTGATTGTGGTACCCAGACATTCTGAGTATATGCTCACTGATAGAACTATTCTCCTCCATCTTGCAACTGTAGAACTTATTAGAGGCTTCATATGTCACAATCCGGGCATTTGCTTGAAATATTAACTTCAACTCCTGGAAGATCTCATATGCTCCATGACGTTCAAAACATCGTTGAAGTCCCGGTTCTAAGATGTAAAGCATGGCACACTGAACTATTGAGTAGTCATCAGCTTTGCCCTGCCAGACGTTCATAACGTCCGGAGTTCCTCCTGCAGCGGGTTTGGCACCTAGCGGTGCTTCCAGGACTTAATTCTTCTGTGCAGCAATGAGGATAATCCTCAAGTTATGGACACAGTCGTGTAGTTGCTACCATGATCTTTCAACTTAGCTTTCTCTAGGAACGCATTAAAATTCAATGGAATAACAACACAGGCCATCTATCTACAACAACATAGACATGCAAAATACTATCAGGTACTAAGTTCATGATAAATTAAAGTTCAATTTAATCACATTGCTTAAGAACTCCCACTTAGATAGAGATCCCTCTAATCATCTAGGTGATCATGTGATCCATATCAACTAAACCATGTCCGGTCATCACGTGAGATGGAGTAGTTTTCAATGGTGAACATCACTTTGTTGATCATATCTACTATATGATTCACGCTCGACCTTTCGGTCTTAGTGTTTCGAGGCCATATCTGCATATGCTAGGCTCGTCAAGTTTAACCCGAGTATTCTGCATGTGCAAAACTGGCTTGCACCGTTGTATGTGAATGTAGAGCTTATCACACCCGGTCATCACGTGGTGTCTCGGCATGATGAACTGTAGCAACGGTGCATACTCGGGGAGAACACTTGTACCTTGAAATTTAGTGAGAGATCATGTTACAATGCTACCGCCGTACTAAGAAAAATAATATGCATAAAGGATAAACATCACATGCAATCAACAAAGTGATATGATATGGCAATCATCATCTTGTGCCTTTGAACACCATCTCCAAAGCACCATCATGATCACCATCGTCACCGGCTTGACACCTTGATCTCCATCGAAGCATCGTTGTCGTATCGCCAACTATTGCTACTACGACTATCGCTACCGCTTAGTGATAAAGTATAGCAATTACATGGCAATTGCATTTCATACAATAAAGCAACAACCATATGGCTCCTGCCAGTTGCCGATAACTTTTACAAAACATGATCATCTCATACAACAATTTACATATCATCACGTCTTGACCATATCACATCACAGCAAGCCCTGCAAAAACAAGTTAGATGTCATCTACTTTTTTGTTGCAAGTTTTACGTGGCTGCTACGGGCTTCTAGCAAGAACCGTTCTTACCTACGCATCAAAACCACAACGATTTTTCCTCAAGTTTTCTGTTTTAACCTTCAACAAGGACAGGGCGTAGTCACACTCGATTAAACTAAAGTTGGAGAAACAGGCACCCACTAGCCACCTGTGTGCAAAGCACGGCGGTGGAACCAGTCTCACAAACGCGACCATGTAATGTCGGTCTGGGCTGCTTCATCCAACAATACAGCCGAATCAAAGTATGATATGCTGGTAAGAAGTATGACAATTATCGCCCACAACTATTTGTGTTCTACTCGTGCATTTAACATCTACGCATAGACCTGGCTCGGATGCCATTGTTGGGGAACGTAGTATTTCAAAAAATTCCCTACGATGACGCAAGATCTATCTAGGAGAAGCATAGAAACGAGCGGGGAGAGTGTGTCCACGTACCCTCGTAGGCCGAAAGCGGAAGCGGTTAGTAACGCGGTTGATGTAGTCAAACCTCTTCGCCATCCAACCGGTCAAGTACCGAATGCATGACAGCTCGACGATCTGCACACATTCAGCTCGGTGACGTCCCTCGAACTCTAGATCCAGCTGAGGTCAAGGGAGAGAATCGCCAGCATGACGGCATGGTGACGATGATGATGAAGTTACCGACGCAGGGCTTCGCCTAAGCACTATGATAATATGACCGAGGTGGAAAACTGTGGAGGGGGGCACCGCACACGGCTAAAGATCGACTGTGTCTATGGGGTGCCCCCCTCCCCCGTATATAAAGGAGGGGAGGAGGAGGCCGGCCGGCCACAAGGGGCGTGCCAAGGGGGGAGGAATCCTACTCCTAGTAGGAGTCGGTTTCCCCCTTTCCTAGTCCAAGTAGGAGAAGGGGGGAAGGAGGAGGAGGAGGAGAGAAGGAAGGAGGGGGGCGCCGCCCCCTCCCCTTGTACTATTTGGATTGGGGCAAGGGGGGGCGCAGGCCACCTCCTGGCTAGCCCTCTCTCTTCTCCACTAAGGCCCATGAGGCCCAATAGCTTCCCGGGGGGTTCCGGTAACCCCCGGTACTCCGAAACTTATCCAATACGACCCGAACCATTCCGGTGTCTGAATATAACCCTCCAATATAGGAATTTTTATGTCTCGACCATTTTAAGACTCCTCATCACGTCTGTGATCTCATCCAGGACTCCGAACAACCTTCGGTCATCAAAACACAAAAACTCATAATACAAATCGTCATCAAACGTTAAGCGTGCGGACCCTACGGGTTCGAGAACTATGTAGACATGACTGAGACATATCTCCGGTCAATAACCAATAGCGAAACCTGGATGCTCATATTGGCTCCTACGTATTCTACGAAGATCTTTATCAGTCAGACCGCATAACAGCATACATTGTTCCCTTCGTCATCGGTATGTTACTTGCCCGAGATTCGATCGTCGGTATCATCATACCTAGTTCAATCTCGTTACCGGCAAGTCTCTTTACTTGTTCCATAATGCATCATCCCGCAACTAACTCATTAGTCACATTGCTTGCAAGGCTTATAGTGATGTGCATTACCGAGAGGGCCCAGAGATATCGCTCCGACAATCGGAGTGACAAATCCTAATCCCAATCTATGCAAACTCAACAAACACCATCGGAGACACCTGTAGAGCATCTTTATAATCACCCAGTTACATTGTGACGTTTGATAGCACACTAAGTGGTCCTCCGGTGGTCGGGAGTTGCATAATCTCGTAGTCATATGAACATGTATAAGTCATTAAGAAAGCAATAGCAATAAACTAAACGATCATAGTGCTAAGCTAACGGATGGGTCTTGTCCATCACATCATTCTCTAATGATGTGATCCCGTTCATCAAATGACAACACATGTGTATGGTTAGGAAACTTAACCATCTTTGATTAACGAGCTAGTCTAGTAGAGGCATACTAGGGACACTCTGTTTGTCTATGCATTCACACATGTACTAATTTTCTGGTTAATACAATTCTAGCATGAATAATAAACATTTATCATGATATAAGGAAATATAAATAACAACTTTATTATTGCCTCTAGGGCATATTTCCTTCAGTAAACGGAAGAAAAACGGAGTCCGGAAGGTACCCGAGGTGGGCACTGAAGGAAATATGCCCTAGAGGCAATAATAAAGTTGTTATTTTATATTTCCTTATTCATGATAAATGTTTATTATTCATGCTATAATTGTATTGATTGGAAACCTTAATACATGTGTGAATACATTGACAAACACTATGTCCCTAGAGTCCCTACTTGACTAGCTCGTTGATCAAAGATGGTTAAGGTTTCCTAACCATGGGCACGAGTTGTCATTTGATAACAGGATCACGTCATTAGGAGAATAATGTGATGGACAATACCCATCCGTTATCTTAGCATAATGATCGTTAAGTTTTATTGCTATTGCTTTCTTCATGTGAAATTCATATTCCTTCGACTATGAGATTCTGCAACTCCCGAATACTGGAGGAATGCCTTATGTGCTATCAAACATCACAACGTACCTGGGTGATTATAAAGGGACTGGTCACTAGAAGCGGAATTGCCCCAAGTATTTGGCGGATAAGAAGGATGGCAAATGGAACAAAGGTATATTTGATATACATGTTATTGATGTGTGCCGTACTAATGCTCATAGTAGTGCCTGGGTATTTGATACTAGTTCGGTTTCTGTCGGGCTTATACCCCGCGGCGTAAACCGGCCGAAAGTATAACCCGGCCGGACATGGCGGTTTAATTGAGACCCGGCTGATCCTTGGTGATTCACTGGCGACCCGCCCTGACCTGGCGGTTTACAAGCAACCCGCCTGGTCATTATGACTCACTGGTGACCCGGCGGGCGGGTCAGACGGATGACAAGGCCCAAGGCCCAGAAGGCCGGTTCATGTTCATGGTGGGCCGGTTTACAAGGAAAGACATAAGGAATATTCCCTTATAAAGGAAGCAAGACTAGGACTCCACTTGTAATAGAGTAATCCTAATCCTACTAGGACTAGTCATGTAACCCGCCCCTTCAACATATATAAGGAGGGGCAGGGCTCCCCAAAGAGGGATAAGCAAGAAGCAATAATCTTAGAGCTAGACACAAAGAGCCGGTTTATCGACGACTCTCTCGTGAGAATAATGAGACCTAGCCACAAACAGCATGTAGGGCTATTACCAGATGATGTTTCCCGGGGCCCGAAGCTGTCTAAACCCTTGTCTTGCGTGTTGCGTCTCTCGATTTCGATCAACCCCTCTGAAGCTACTACATAGATGCGCTGGCTTCATGACTAAGTCCTCTCTCTAGGACATCTGCCATGACAAATCCACGACAGTTGGCGCCCACCGTGGGGCCTGCGCACGGTGGCATTGAGTTCTTGGAGGGATCTCTTTAAGGGATTGAGAAGCTCGTGGTATGTCAAATGAAAAGCGCCAGCATGAAAAGCACGCGGGATAACCCGGCGTGAGACAGCCTTGGACAAAGCCAGCACGGTCACCTATTTATATTCAGAATTATGATTGATTTGGTGGTTGGCAGACGCGAGTTTGAAGATTGAGAGATTAGGGTTGTGTGCGCCGTCGCTGCTGTCCAAAAGAACCATCGAGACCGAGACTAAACTTTCTGTTTGCAGCTTTCCTACTCAGGTTACAGGGCGGATACACCGAAACCGACGTGAAGCAATCCTGCGCCGTGGTTAATTTTCGTAGTCCTTTGTTTTTCCTCCAATGAATCAAGCTGGATACACGTATGCAAGAGGGAGTACTAGTCCACGGAAGAATTAGTCGGCAAGTCATGTCAATGTGGAGAAATCATTACGTCAAGGCATCCTTTAATAAAGCAAAGGCTGAATCGGTTATTTACTTTCTGCGCTCGGACAAACGACTCCGAGGAGTAATCTGATACACTTACCGTCCATGCCAAAATATTATATGAGTCGGCGTCAAGTCAAGACTGATCTAGTAGACAAGATCATACTATTTTTGTGTTGTTGTTCGTATAAGGTGGTTCATCAAGCATTTGAATGCTATCCATGTAAAAGCTCAGATTTGGAGGAGGAGAAATCTGTCCAGCAAGCATCTAGTACCAGTACGAGGAGCCAAAGTGAAAGAAGACCACGACTCGGTTTGGTCAACTGGCCATGACTCGGAAACGGATACGGCCGTGGTTTGGTTTCGAGCCGCCACCCGCCGATTTCGCTTTGGCCAGAGCTTCAAGTCACGGCGAGTCTGAGTTGTTTCCACCGGGGTTCTCAAGTTCACCCATCCGAGCTGAACCGCCCCGTGCCAAGTCTCGGGACTTCGTCGCCTCGAGCCGCTGCCGCTGCCGCGGCCTTACTCATTGCCCGCGCCTTGAGCCGCCAGACGCCTTCACTGTTGTGGCCCTTACCTCCGGCCGACTCACGCTGCCCGCGGCCGGTTTACGAATCGCCTCGGCTGGATCACCTCCACCGCTGTTATGACTCACTGCATCGCCAGCCTGCGATGCTGAACCGCCACGACTCGCCTCTAAAACGCCCGGCCTCCACCTACCACCATCTACTTGGATTGCCATGCGCCGAGTCACCGCCACCATGATTGTAACCTACTGCGGTGAGCCGCTGCTGCTGCCTCTGAACTTGAGCCGCCGTCGCCCGCGCCAGGCCAACCTCAACCTGCGAGTCACCGCCGCGGCCACAAGTCGCCTTGCCTCCGTTTGCTCCGTTACGGTCCTGTTTTTAGCCGCTGTCGTGCTGAGCCAAGTCGCCGCTGCTGAGATTGCTGTCTTGAGCCGCCCACCGCTTCTGACTGCTGAACCGCCGGTGGCCTCCTCTCCTGCCGAGGCGCCCGCTTTGAACCGACCGTGTGTGATCTGTCGCGCCTCCGCTTCTCTACTGCGGTTTGCCTGAAAGTGCTCTCCCCCAGTCTACGTACAACCGTTACAAGGACACGCTGCTGCTACTTCCCATGTGTTCACGTACCCCAGTTTAGTTTTAAAAACAAAAATCCAAAAGGCTCCTCCGATGGTGAGGGACAACAGGCCTCGTATTCTGGTCTACATCCATGTGGTGTGGAGGACGTGAGCAACATGCATTACTTATACGAGGAGATCAAAAGCTACTGTTGTTTTCTTCATCACATGAAGACAAAGAAAAAGAAAGGGACTAAGGAGGACAGGTCACGTGGAGCTGCGTCTGGTATTATTCAGAATCAGCATTCACGTTCATTCGGCAAACAATACCAGGTGTTATTTTTCCTATGTATTTTATCAGTACATGTTAATTCATCCGATAACAATTACTCTGCCTGTAATATTTTTACGCAGGGTGACTATTAAAAAAAAAGAGGGGGGTGGGGTTATACCACGGATGCACGTTCGGCTGTGCCGTGCGGCTTCACGGATGGCGTGTCATGGTCCGGTTTACATCAATGCGCCGGCCGACTCGCCCGTCCGCACCGCATTACAGCGCCACAGACGACTCGCCCGCCCGTCCTCGCGACCGGTTCATGCGTCCGCATTGGCTTACAACGAGGAGGACAATTTGCTCGTCCGCACTGGCTTACAACACCGCGGCCGATTCATCTGTCTGCTCCCGCGGCCGATTCACCCGACAATGGTTCACTGCAAAAGCTATGGCTGTGTCATGGATGTATAACTCATGCCACCATTATAATGCGCTGGTATCTTACCATGCCATCAAACTTGATGAATATATGTGCAAGCCGCCATTCTGCAGACCGGCTTACAATACCGCGGCTGACTCATCTATCCGAGCTGCCTCTGATGCTGCGGTCGTCTTTGCTGTCTGTTTCTCGTGGCCTGGTCTACGTCAACATACCAGGCCGCACCTGTCTACATGAGCTATTTATTGAGTATGAGCAAGTAACAGCTTGGGTAGCCCGGTTTCTTTCAAACAAAATGGAGGCAAATTATCCTATACTATCGACCGCCGTCTGCACTGGCTGGCCCAATGGGCAGGCGCACAAGTCGCCGCCACTACAGTTTGGTTAACTTCAAATAGCTTGTTGGAAGGAACCGTTGGCTGAGTTGCTGACACGGCTCATACGGGATCATTTATAACCCGCTGTTGTCACCTCAACCTTCTGTGGATTCACATTGTGCTATCAACACCAATGATGTACAACTTATGTCGGTTTATATCACGGTCAAATATGGAGAATCTCAAGCCAACTCCTCGAGTCACCTTGAGACTCGGGGGCTACAATGATACAGCAAATGTTGCCGGTTTTCAGTGAAGTCAAGAACCCCAGGACGTTGGAGGGAAAGATAACCCGGTCTCAGAGGCTACTACCATATTGATGAAAATTTAAAGGCCGCCAGAAAATTTCCAGTTCAAAATAAAGAATGTCGGTTTAAAATCCGGTTCAAGGGAAATTTGTTCTCCCACAAAGCTCTGAAGCTCTCAGATCCGGTTTAAGAGAAACTATCTCTTGCAAAGCTCTGACGCTCTCAATATCCGGTTTAAAATCCCGGTTCAAGAAGAATTTATCTCTTGCAAAAAGTTAAAGGTTGCCGAAGAGGACCTGTTGCCATGATGCACAGTTCAAACATGGGTATCCTGCCTTATTGGCTTATGATATTATTGATCACTTGGAGCTTGGTTGTATTCAAACCATAGCTACACCTCTTGATCGGCTTAAGGCCACCAGGAAAGTCACTTGGGGGCTTGATCGTGTCCGAACCATAGCTACACCAGAAAATTACTTAGGGGCCAAAGAGATTGTTGCAAAAGCACAACTCAAACATAGGCACCCACTGAGCACTGCTCAAAATATTACTTGGGGATTCTTTGCTATCGCAATGAACAAAGAATCTACACTTGTAATAGGCTATCAAGCCGTGGCTTGGAAGCCTGGTGTATACACCTAAACCCCCGGGTTAGCCTGCCTTTTTAAGTAAGTCACTCCGCCCAGGTAAACCTGGTATGACCCGTCGAACTTTGACAAGTTACTCTGATAAGACCCTGAACTTGACAAGTTAAAACGATGATTGGTTAAGGATTGAGGACCATCTTAAAAGGCTTTGTAAAATGGTTTAACTCAGTGGACTGGCAGCCCATGAAAAGCCTCGAATTTGGGGCCTGGCAGCCCGTGAAAAGCCTCGACTACAAGTGTTTCATCTGCTTCTATTTGCCAAGTTTTTTTCTCCTTTGATGAGATTTATGATGTTTTTGGTAAACCGGCGTTCATTAACCCGGTTCGGCTTTCAACTACAAAGTTATCAGTACATGATCACTTATAAACCGGAGTTTATTAACCCGGTCTGGTTTCGACTATAAGTCGCCAGTATTATATATGGTTAATCCGGTGTTTATCACAACCCGGTATGGTTTTATCATAAACCGGCACAATATGGAAGGAGTTATCAGTACTCAAGATTGGGGTTATCACCCTTACTACAAAAAGTTGGTAAACCAACGATGTGATTCAATGTCACAGGTATGATATATTTCATATTTGATTATGCTTAAGTGCAGCCTTGGTTATAAACTCGGGTTATATGTTGTTCATTATGACCCGTCCGGCGGTAAACCGCCAGGACACTTTAAACTTGTTGTATGCAGAAACAGGTTGAATAAAGCATGATTATAAATCACCGGCGTTTTTTAACCCGGCCTGGCTTTCGACTATAAGTCGCCAGTACGATGATAATTTATCCTGTTTTTATTAACCCGGCCTGGCTTTCGACTATAAGTCGCCAGTTTATATTTGGATTGCGCCATTGGAATCATGCGCTTATAAATCATTGGGTATATTATTGAAATCTTTAATAGCCAACATGGCTGGATTTTTACTATGGTTATCAATAACCCGTATTATGATTGAGGTTTTCAAAGTCGCTTTAGCGCAATGGATATTATTTTATCGATGGATATGATTTATTCTAGAATGGAAGGAATAGTCCTGAGTCGCTGCAGGCTAACGACCCGGCACTTGGGGGTTACATTCTTCAAATTGAGATTACATCAAATATGCAATTCCCATGTCACTGCCAGCATGCACCATGGCACTTGGGGGCTAATGCAAAGTCATTTTCTCATCACCTTATTGAAGACCCGACTCATCACATTGTAATGAGCCGACCCTTGGGGACTACCAATTACTCCTATCAATGATTCAAGGTACACAAGTCTTAATCCATTATATTCAAGGATCCACTGCTCAGTTGGTAAAGCACAAAGCTCTTAACCTTGTGGACGTGGGTTCAAACCCCATTGTGGAGTTACATCATATGATGTTATTTTCAATGAAGCATGATCATATTTATAAAGTCCCTGCTCATTATTGCATAATGACCCGACCCTTGGGGGCTACATTGGTTGAAGTTTTTATGAGTATAAGGAAATTACAAGTCCCAGGTTGCTGCAAGCATAATAACCCGGCACTTGGGGGCTACATATGTGGAATATTCAGTTGTGACTAGTGAATGAGATGAACAATCTGGATTTCTTCAAGGTTGCAACATTATATTGAAACAAGTCTTAAGCTATCACTATGTTCTCCTCTTAAGGCTTGGGGGCTACAGGTAATATGCATATAAAGGAGGAACATCTTCAAATTCTCGCCTGGGCAAATCAGAAGATTAATTGTGTGACCGGCGTTGGCAACAATTATAACCCGACGTCTATAAACGGTCATAACCGGGATCATCGCTTTTATAACCCGGCAATTTTGGCAATGATAAACCGGCAAGTTCTACATTTTCAAACCGGCTGATATCAGTTGAATATTTGAAGACCAATATTTTTGTCAAATCAAGAGCATTGAAGGCCGATTCAAATGGATTCTTTATTTACAAAATATCTCCTGCAAGCAAATTGATTATGAAGCTGGTATATTGACTCGGATTTTTCAGAAGGAAGAAATGACAAGGACTTAAGGATGATTAAGTGCCGGTTTATAAGACTATTTTAACCGGAGCACAACCTGCCAAATTTGTTCTTGTGTTTATGTTGCAGATCAGTTTAAGATGGATAAATCCAAATTAAGCTGGGGGCTAATGTCGGGCATATACCCCGCGGCGTAAACCGACCGGAAGTATAACCCGGCCAGACTTGGCGGTTTACTTGAGACCCGACTGATACTTGGCGATTCACTGGCGACCCGCCCTGACCTGGCGGTTTACAAGCAACCGGCGAGCGGGTCAGACGGATGACAAGGCCCAAGGCCCAGAAGGCCGGTTCATGTTAATGGTGGGCCGGTTTACAAGGAAAGGCATAAGGAATATTCCCTTATAAAGGAAGCAAGACTAGGACTCCTCTTGTAATAGAGTAATCCTAATCCTACTAGGACTAGTCATGTAACCCGCCCCTTCAACATATATAGTGGGGCAGGGCTCCCCAAAGAGGGACAAGCAATAAGCAATAATCTTAGAGCTAGACACAAAGAGCCGGTTTACCGGCGAATCTCTCGTGAGCATAATGAGACCTAGCCACAAACAACATGTAGGCCTATTACCGAATGATGTTTCCCGGGGACCGAAGCTGTCTAAACCGTTGTCTTGCGTGTTGCGCCTCTCGATTTCGATCAACCCCTCTCAAGCTACTACATAGATGCGCTAGCCTCACGACTAAGTCCTCTCTCAAGGACATCTGTCGTGACAAATCCACGACAGTTGCTCATATTTGTAACTCAAAACAGGGGCTACAGATTAAACGAAGATTGGCTAAGGACGAGGTGACGATGCGCGTTAGGAATGGTTTTGAAAGATCATGGATGTCGCCTAGAGGGGGTGAATAGGCACTTTAAAATAATTATGATTTTGGCTTGAACAAATGCAGAATAAACCTAGTGGTTAATTTGTGAAGCACAAAACCTACAACAACTAGGCTCACCTATGTGCACCAACAACTTATGCTAACCAAGATAAACTACTAGGTGATAGCAATATATATGACAAGAAATAACATGGCTATCAAAAAGTAAAGTGCATAAGTAGAGGGCCCGGGTAAGAGATAACCCGCATGCGGAGATGATGACGTATCCCGAAGTTCACACCCTTGCGGATGCTAATCTCCGTTTGGAGCTGTGTGGAGGCACAATGCTCCCCAAGAAGCCACTAGGGCCACCGTAATCTCCTCACGCCTCGCACAATGCAAGATCTCATGATTACACTAAGGGACCCTTGAGGGCGGTCACCGAACCCATACAAATGGCAACCCTTGCGGGCGGTCACCAAACCCGTACACTTGGGCAACCCTTGGGGGCGATCACCGGTACCTGTCAAATTGCTCGGGGCGATCTCCACAACCTAATTGGAGAGCCCGACGCTTGGCCAGAGCTTTACACCATAATGATTGAGCTCTGAACACGACCAACCTTCTAGGGCGCCCAAGCATCCAAGAGTAATAAGCTGCTCGACTTGTAACTTCCACATATCACCGTGGAGTACTCAAACCGATGCACCAAATGCAATGGCAAGGGCACACAGAGTGCCCAAGTCCTTCTCTCCCAAATCCCACCAAAGCAACTAATGCTAGGGAGGAAAATGAGAGGAAGAACAAGAAAGAGAACACCAAGAACTCCAAGATCTAGATCCAAGTGGTTCCCCTCACATAGAGGAGAAATTGATTGGTGGAAATGTGGATCTAGACCTCCTCTCTCTCTTTTCCCACAAAAACTAGCAAGAATCCATGGAGGAATTGAGAGATAGCAAGCTCGAAGAAGGTCAATGCTACGTCTTGAGCTTATGTTGGTTTTCCCCGAAGAGGAGAGGATGATGCAGCACAGTAGCGTAAGTATTTCCCTCAGTTTTTGAGAATCAAGGTATCAATCCAGTAGGAGGCCACGCACAAGTCCCTCGTACCTGCAAAAAACGTAGCTACTCGCAACCAATGCTATTAGGGGTTGTCAATCCCTTCACGGTCACTTACGAGAGTGAGATCTGATAGAGATAATATTTTTGGTATTTTTGGTATATAGATGCAAAGTGAAAAGTAAAGGCAAAGTAAAATAAAGCAAGTATTAAAGTGATGGAGATTGATATGATGAGAATAGACCCGGGGGCCATAAGTTTCACTAGTGGCTTCTCTCAAGAGCATAAGTATTCTACGGTGGGTGAACAAATTACTGTTGAGCAATTGATAGAATTGAGCATAGTTATGAGTATATCTAGGTATGATCATGTATATAGGCATCACGTCCGTTACAAGTAAATCAAAACGATTCTGCATCTACTACTATTACTCCACTCATCGACCGCTATCAAGCATGCATCTAGAGTATTAAGTTAAAAACAGAGTAACGCCTTAAGCAAGATGACATGATGTAGAGGAATAAATTCATGCGATATGATAAATACCCCATCTTGTTATCCTTGATGGCAACAATACAATATGTGCCTTGCAACCCTTTCTATCACTAGGTAAGGTCGCCGCAAGATTGAACCCAAAGCTAAGCACTTCTCCCATTGCAAGAACTACCAATCTAGTTGGCCAAACCAAACGGATAATTCGAAGAGACTTGCAAAGATAACTCAATCATACATAAAAGAATTCAAAGAAGATTCAAATATTATTCATAGATAAGCTGGATCATAAACCCACAATTCATCGGTCTCAACAAACACACCGCAAAAATAAGATTACATCGAATAGATCTCCACGAGAGGGGAGAACATTGTATTGAGATCCAAAAGAGAGAAGAAGCCATCTAGCTACTAGCTATGGACCCAAGGTCTGAAGTAAACTACTCACACTTCATCGGAGAGGCTATGGTGTTGATGTAGAAGCCCTCCGTGGTGGATGCCCCCTCCGTGAGCTCCTAACAGGCCCCAAGATGGGATCTCGTTGATACGGGAAGTTGCGGCGGTGGAATTAGGTTTTGGCTCCTGTTACGATCGTTTGGGGTACGTAGGTATATATAGGAGGAAGGAGTACGTCGGTGGAGCAACAGGTCCCACGGTGGGGCGCCTGGGGCGCCCCACCCTCGTGACCGCCTCCGATGTTCCTTGGCGTAGGGTCCAAGTCTCCTGGATCACGTTCGGTGAGAAAATCACGTTTCTGAAGGTTTCATTCCGTTTGGACTCCGTTTGATATTCCGTTTCTTTGAAACACTAAAAAAGGCAAAAAACAACAATTCTGGGCTGGGCCTCTGGTTAATAGGTTAGTCCCAAAAGTAAATATAAAAGTGGAAAATAAAGCCCAATATAGTCCAAAACAATAGATAAAGTAGCATGGAGCAATCAAAAATTATAGATACGTTGGAGATGTATTAGTCAACAATGGGGGAAGAACACGAGCTCAATGGATAAGGTTCATTGGGGAAGAAGACCCCCTTTTATAGGTGGGAAAAAATCCAACCGTTATTCTCACAGCCCGCACAGAGCGGTACTACCGCTCTTCCTCACAGTACTACCACTAGGGGTAGCGGTACTATGTCAAAGGGTCGCGGTACTACTGCTTGCGAGCGGTACTAAAAAAATACATCCGTGCCTACCACCACTGGACTTGAGACGAGTTTTTGGTCTGGAGCGGAAGTAGCCATGGAAGTAGCTGCGGTAGTACCGCTCCCAAGAGCGGTAGTAAAAAATTACATCCCTTCCAAGCGGTAGTACCGCTTCCATGAGCGGTAGTACCGCTGTAGCCTTTTTAAGGACACCAAAACTGACACAACTTGTGCAAACGGACTCTGAATTCAACAAAACCAAGTTTGCTGGAAAGCTAGCAACAAGGGCTAACACAATATTGATAGAAATAACAATAAGAAGGAAATTAGAAAAGTCCCATAAGAAAAAGGTGAGAACCCTTCCTCGAATAAGACCGGTAAAACCTCCAACAACGAAAACGCAATAGAAGAAGCATGTGAACTCCGTTTTCGATGAACTCAAGCTGGTCAAGAAGATGACCATAAGCTACAAATCTCACAAGGAGAAAACCAAATAAGAACAAAGAAATATGATGCAAGGATGCAATGGTTTGAGCTCTCTACGAATGATACTATCAAGCTAAGCATCGAGAGCCCCCCTTGATAGTACGAAAATCGATCCTATAACCCGGTCTCCCAACTACCACCATGAGACCGGTAAAATAGAAAAAACTATCAAGGGCAAACCTTTGCCTTGCACAGGGTCGACTTGAGCTAGAAGATGACGATCTTGACTCCCTCAAGTTGGACCACTTTCTTGATTATGTTGGCTCGATGAAGACTAGTTGATTGCTCCCCCATACTCCACTATGGGTGAGCCACTCTGCCGCACATCTTCACAAGTCCATTGTCACCACTATGGACGGCAAGCTTCAAGCACTTGATCTCTTCGTGATGCTCCACTTGAACTTACACATGGCAATCTTGATGACGATCACCACTTGATGTCATCCTCTCCATGGGTTGTATGATGTCTTCCTCTTGGCGCGAGCCCATGGACACATACCTAACCCTACATAGAACTCTCACATAGACCATGGGTTAGTACACAAAGCGTAATGGAAAATGCTTACCATACCATGGTATGACTTGATCCCTTTCGGTACATCTTCTACGCTTTGTGAGTTGATCAACTTGATTCACTCTTGACTTAGTCTTTATCAACCTTGAATCTTTCAAACTCTCTTCATTTGGTTGATTTCTTGAAGATAAACATGAATGATCACACAATCTTCTTCTTCAAGACATGCTTGCAGTAAGCTCAACACTCACATGACGAATCTTTGGATAATTCCTTAATAGCACCTTGGTCAACTCATAAACTCCTTGAAACCAACACATGGACTTCAAGAAATGCCTATGGACAAATCCTTAAAATATAACTCAATGCAACCATTAGTCTATAGAGAATGTCATCAATTACCAAAACCACACATGAGGGCACCAAATGTCCTTTCAATCTCCCCCATTTTGGTAATTGATAACAATCACTTTCAAGAGAGTTTATATAAGGAATTATGCATCACAATGCAATGCAACAACCAATAATGCATGTGTATGAGATGCAGATGCTTAGGAACAAAACCAAAGCAAGAATAAGAAGAAATAACTCTCTAAACTTCTCCACAAAACTCTCTGAAACTTCTCCCCCATTGGCATCGATTGCCAAAATGGGCGAAAAGCTTAAAAGGCCAATATAAATTGTGGTCCTCCATAAATTGTATATTTCTCAACAAGAGAGTGGAATGCAATACACATATCCAAAGGTAAATACTTGGAGGAAGACAAACTATATTGAGGCACAAAGATTGCTAAAGAATGATATGCCACGAAGACATAACAAAGAGAGAAACGAGCAATCAAGCAATCAAAAGATACCCATTTTAGCAAGCTATCAAAAGATACCAATTGAACCAACTAGACCAATGATCCTACGTGCCACATGAATAAAAGATATTATGATATGAGCAAATGAGTGTTCTAGAGAAACTAGAGAAGCTCCCCATGATTTGTGCACAATTTAGTTTTGTAATTGGATACAACGAGCACAAAATAGGATCGTCACTCCCCCAAGATTAATAGAACCTCACGACAAGTGCAAGAGAGCAATGGATAGGATCATCACTCCCTGAAAATCAATAGAAACTCACAACAAGTGCAAGTGAGCATGCAGGAAACAAAGCCTAGCACTTGCAACAAACAAATGGTTGAGCAACAAATAAAAGAGACAACTTCAGAGTAGGCTCAACCAAAATGATGTGTGTGAGTCATGGCAAAGCACTTGAGAAGACTAATGTAAGGGTGAGCATTAAGCCTCAACACAGTCTTGAATAGTGGAGATACAAGGTGCATGACATGTCCTTCCCACACACAGCAAGCAAATGGGTTCACAAGCACACTAAATATGCAAAATAAATATAACCAACACTTGTGACAACCCATGGTAAAAAAGAAAATGATAGCTTTGTCAAGAGGAGGGATACCAATCGAAATGGCAAAAGCCTTATCAAGACAAGCAAGAGAAAAAATATCTTCACCACAACAGAGTGCATCAAGATGCAATGATATAAGATCCGCACTCATGATCAATCCTCTCACACAACCACCAAGGAAAGGTGGACGTGAAGAATAAGGATATCAACTACAGATGTAACCTCTCCCAAGTGTATAAGATTCTAGGTAGTTCAAAATCATCATGATAAGAAGGATGCACACAAGAAATGGTTACTCAAGGAAAGAATAGGATACCCAAACGGAAGTCATAAATAATACTGATAAGATCTTTGCTTGAAAAGCATATAACACATGGCTTAATATTATCTTATAGTATATAAATGAGCTTCAACCAAATGAACATCAAAGACATGACAACTATCAACAAGAGATCTTTGTTGAGATGCTTTGAGAAGGGAAGAAAGTATCATAAGAACTAATCAAGAAGTTCATGCCATGATGCAACCTACACAAGGTTGTATGTAAGAAATGTATGCATGAGTAGATACTTGTTACCGAGATAGCATTGGAAGGATGTAATAGATACCAATTGAATGTAAACGATAGTAGTTCATTGAACGTTCGAGCTTGAATTCAATAAGCACGTGGTGACACCACCTTCCTTGTGAGTGAGCCGAGCATTCAATGCATTTCCAACTGTTCCTAGAACAACAACACAAACAAAATGGTACCCAAACTCATTGGGACCAAAGAGTTAGAGAACCAACAATACATAGGACAAACTCCGCAAAAATATGTGCATATAGATATGAAAATGTATTTCATGCACATCTCATCCAATTTGAGACTAGGTGGAGTTTCCCCTATATATTGGGTCAAAGAAAGAAAGCATGCCAAAGAAACTACATGAAGTTAATATGCATGCTCAAGACTTTCAAGAACCGATACCAATTAACAAAGAAATACCAAGTCGAGAAAAGATGCCAAATCAATAAATCATCACTTGGAGGATATCCATAACAGATACATTGAGGAATGAGATATCCGTTGATACACGCAAAAAGAAAGATGTGAAACTCCCAAAAGAGAGAATGGTTCCAAACAAACCAAGTGCTCTACAAAGTTTCATGATGGCACAAAGTACTAAAAAGAAATGGTTTGCATTCCACCAAAACACACTTGATAAGGATCACAAGGTGAGCGTTCTAAGAAAAATTGGATAGCTGCCCCAAGCATTGTGCATTATAGAGAATTTGCATTTGAATACAAAACGCACAAGATGGGATCATCACTTTCACTATATCTATACAAACACTAGACAAGCACAAGGAAATAACAAGATCCACAAGTGGTATAGAATACAATGGGAGTTGACACAATCCTAGGCGAGAGATAAGGCAAAAAAAGCAAAGGCCAATGTAAAGATGATCAATAATTTCTACCACGCGTAAGCGAGTACCAATTGTCAAAGGACAAGAAGTATTTGGAAATAATTCCCGTTGGTAGATAGCAAGGATATCCAACATCTTCTTCACACCAAACACATGAAAATTTTAGCTTGTAGAGCTAACATGCCACCTAGGAACAAGATAATTTACAATATCAATTCTAGGAGACAATATCTCAAATGAACACATTTTCTAGGCTTGTAATATGCACAGAGCATATTACTCCCCCATAATGTGATACCAATAAAAACTTAACAAGAGGCCATAATGGAATCCAACAAGAGATAATTAATGGACTATTTAGAATTTGAATTTCTCATGATAAAACATACCACATAGCGACTAGATGATCTTGTAATATCAATACTAGATGGTATTACTCATGTACAAACATTTATAGGATTGTGAGGTGCACAAAGCACATCACTCCCACAATGGGATATTCCATTAATCTCTCGCAAGAGCCAACTAAGATACAAACAAGATGCACAAAGGCTCAAGGTACGACACACATGTACACGATGTGCAAACCAACACACACGTACTTGATTACTCAAGATAAGCAATTGGAGGCACAACATATACAAACACATGCAAGGAACAAAACCAAACATGCAAATGGGCAAGTAACTTTCAATGTAAAAAAACTAAGTACAAGTTACCGTCAGGAGGCACATTGGATAAAAGATAGAAACTTGAAAACCCAATTGACTTGGCTTGAGACAATAAGAATGATGAAGCCCCCTTAATTCTTCATAATGTAGCCAAATCTTCAATGTCCTCCAAAAACACCTAATGATCAAGTTTGATCTTGTTGGTCCCCAACCAAGTTGGGTCCTAAGAGGATAGTCACAATAGGCCTGGCTATCCAAATGGTTCTTTTCTTGACACCACTTTGAGTACCAACAACTTTGGCAAACACATTTCCAACCTTATCCTTCCCAAGAGAATAGATATCATAAATTAGAATAGGGTTGGATAAGGTACCATTCGTGCATGAAGAAGCGACATGACCTTTCTCACGACAAAAGTAGCAACGTCTACTCTTCACTTTCTTCTCACTTGATTTCTCAACTTGAGAAGCATTAGCTTGAGTCTTCTTGGGAAGAGGCCTTTCTTCAACTTGAGGTTGGGCATGAGAATGAACTTGTGGCTGCTTCCCTTCACTGGTACAGCGACGTCCTAAACAAATGGTTTAAAACCAATTTCCGCGACGACATTTGGAACTATCGCCAAGTGAGTGTGGGTGATAGGTGGGGTATCACGACCCAGAAATCGTCGGGGATAGGCCCTCATGGGACCCAGGCTGGGGCCGTGTGCGATCGGGCAGGCATGGAAACCCAATCATTTCCGTAGGTATGTACATCCCACACGGTGAATCCCATAAATCATTTTCGTAGGTATGTACATCCCACACGGTGAATCCCAGAAATCATTTCCGTAGGTATGTACATCCCACACGGTGAATCCCATAAATCATTTTCGTTGGTATGTATATCCCACACGGTGAATCCTAGAAAGAATTTCCGTAGGTATGTACATCCCACACGGTGAATCCCGGAAAATCATTTCCATAGGTATGTACATCACACACGGTTCTTTGTGTGGAAACGTTTGTTCAAGGTGGCCTAACGCAAACGGTTCGCTGCCAGAAGCTGAGGGAGTCCTAGACTAAGTGGTCCTCGGGCGTGCGGCCTGTTAGCCATGGGCTGGACTGATGGGCTGGGAAGATACGAAGACCGAAGACTACACCCGAGTCAGGATGGGACTCTCCTTGGCGTGGAAGGCAAGCTTGGCGATCAAATATGTAGATTCCTTTCCCTGTAACCGACCTGATGTAACCCTAGATCCCTCTGGTGTCTATATAAACCAGAGGGCTTAGTCCAGATCAAGATATAATCACAACCATAGTCATACAGGCTAGGCCTATAGGGTTTAACCATTACGATCTTGTGGTAGATCAACTCTTGTAATACTCATATTCAACAAGATCAATCGAGAAGGAAGTAGGGTATTACCTCCATAGAGAGGGCCCGAACCTGGGTAAACATTGTGTCCCCCATCTCCTGTTACCATCGATCCTAGACACACAGTTCGGGACCCCCTACCCAAGATCCACCGGTTTTGACACCGACATTGGTGCTTTCATTGAGAGTTCCACTGTGCCGTCGTCAAAAGGTTTGATGGCCCATTTGATCATCTACAACGATGCTGTCCAAGGGGAAGTTTTCCTCCCCGGACAGATCTTTGTATTTAGCGGCTTCGCACTACGGGCCAACTCGCTTGGCCATCTAGAGCAGATCAAAAGCTACGCCCCTGGCCATCAGGTTAGATTCGGGAGCTTGAATTACGTCGCGGACATCCGTGGAGACTTGGTATTCGACGGATTCGAGACCGTGGTTGCCGCTCCCTGCCACCTCGATGAACATGACTTAAATTTGTCATCGGACCACATACAGGAAATAGCTCATGTAACAACTCTGGCCTTAGATCCGGAGCGTATCACGCCATCCGAGGACGGGAAGCTCAACCCCACTACGGAGGCCACAGATTCTGTGGCATTGGAGCCGCACGCAGACTTAGCCTCATGGGATATCTGTGTCACTGGAACTCCAGACTCATTTCCGGTTATAAGTTCCAAACTATGTGCGTCCACGGACGCCGAGCTTGATCATTTATCGATCTTCGAATTCAGCGCCGCAGACATCTTCCGACACTCGCCTCTCGGTGATGTGCTAAACTCATTAAAGAATTTGTCCTTGGCGGGAGACTCACAGCCGAATTATGTCCGGTTCGAATGGGAGGCCGATGATGGAGAATTTTGCTTCCCACCCGCCACCCACTTCATAGCCACTGTCGATGACTTAACCGACAGACTCGATTATGACTCCAAAGACATCGACGGTATGGACGATGATGCCGGAGAAGAGGAGGCACAAGCCACGCCGTTCACCGGACGATGGACGGCCACTTCCTCATACGACATATACATGGTGGATATGTCAAAAGATAATAGCGGCGATGACAAGGAAAACCCAGTGGAGGATGACCCCCCTAAGACACAACCAAAGCGCCGTCGTCAGCAGCGCCGCTCTAAACCACGCCGCAGCAAGGACACAACACCGGCACAGGAGACGACAACACTCCGGACGATGCGGAAGACGTAGAAGACCACGATGAACAAACTGCCGAACAGGACAATCAGGAGGATGGCAAGTCAGCCCTAATGAACAGGCCATAAATGAAGACTCAAAGGACGGTATTTATCATCCACTCTCCGAGGAGGAGGTGAGCCTTGGCAACAAAGACTTTATCGTGCCTGAGGAACCCCTTGAGCAGGAGCGCTTTAAGCGCCAGCTAATAGCCACTGCAAGGAGTGCAAACAGATGCGTGGCGGCTTCAAGCTGACCAAGACACATTGAGCGATAATCGGGTAGCGTCCTGACAGCCAAGGAATACGGCCTCAAGCGCCCAGCCAAAAGTTACCCACAACGTAAATTGCTACCTCAATTCGATGATGAGGCGTTGGATCCCATACCATCATCACGCAATGTGGCTGCTCGACCACCACGGGGTCAGGACAAGGCGGCAACTCAAGACGAACACCAGCCCGCTCCATCTCACTGTAAAGGTAGGGACCAAACAGCTCGGGGACATACCTATGACCTGCAGCAAAAACTGGACAATAATGCAGGACATACTAGATCGATCTATGGATCGCGAGGGCGTGCCCGGACACGTGACGACGGCCACCTATTTGGACGTAATAAGCCCAGTCACGCCCAGGCCGAACTCCGCAGACGGACTCCATCGGAGCTACGTCGCAATGTGGCCCGATATAAAGGCGCCGCACACCCTCTTTGCTTCACTTATGAAGTAATGGACCATGAATTCCTAGAAGGGTTTAAACCTGTAAACATCGAATCATATGATGGGACAACAGACCCTACGGTCTGGATAGAGGATTTCCTCCTCCATATTCATATGGCTCGTGGCGATGATGTCCACGCCATCAAATATCTCCCACTGAAACTCAAAGGACCAGCTCAATACTGGTTGAACAGTCTACCAGAAAAATCCATCGGCAGCTGGGAAGACTTGGAAGAAGCCTTCTTGGACAACTTCCAAGGAACATACATCCGGCCGCCGAATGCAGATGATTTAAGTCATATAGTCCAACAGCCCGGAGAATCAGCCCGGAAATTCTGGACTAGGTTCTTAACCAAAAAGAACCAGATCGTCGACTATCCGGACGCCGAAGCCCTAGTGGCCTTTAAGCCTAGCATCCGCGACGAATGTCTTGCCCGACATCTCAGGCAGGAAAAGCCGAAGTCCATGGCGGCCCTTACGGCACTCATGACCTGCTTTTGCGCAAGCGAAGATAGTTGGCTAGCCCGTTGCAATAATAATGCAAGCAAACCTGGCACCTATGAATCCAAGGATAGAAACAGCAAGCCCCGATGTAACAGACACAAGCGTCGAATCAATGGCAACCATACCGATGACATGGCGGTCAACGCCGGATTCAGTGGCTCCAAGTCCGGTTAGCGGAAGAAGCCATACAATAAGAACAATTCGGGCTCATCCACTCTGGACCGCATACTCGATCGTTCGTGCCAGATACATGGCACCCTAGAAAAACCAGCCAACCACACCAACAGAGATTGTTGGGTCTTTAAACAGGCCGGCAAGTTAAATGCCAATAACAAGGAGAAGGGGTCACATAGCGAGGACGATGACGAGCATACTCGGCCACCGAACACAGGGGGACAGAAGAAATTCCCCCCTCAGGACAAAACGGTGAATATGATATATGCTACCCACATCGCCAAGAGGGAACTCAAGCGTGAACTCAAGGACGTATACGCGATGGAGCCAGTCGCCCCAAAAATTCAATCCATGGTCCTCCTTCCTGATCATATTTGATCGCCAAGACCATCCAACCAGTATCTGTCACGGCGGGTCGGCCGCACTGGTCCTCTATCCAATCATCGACGGATTCCACCTCATGCGGATCCTGATGGACGGTGGCAGCAGCCTCAACCTGCTTTATCAGGATACAGTGCGCAAAATGGGCATTAACCCATCACGGATTAAGCCCACAAAGACTACCTTTAAAGGAGTCATACCAGGTGTAGAGGCCCACTATACAGGCTCAATCACACTAGAAGTTGTCTTCGGATCTCCAGACAACTTCCGAAGCGAAGAGTTAAACTTCGATATCGTCCCCTTTCGCAGCGGCTATCACGCACTGCTCGGACGGACCGCATTCACTCGATTTGATGCAGTACCCCACTATGCTTATCTCAAGCTCAAGATGCCCGGTCCACGCGGCGCCATAACGGTTAATGGAAATACGGAACGCTCCCTCCATACAGAAGAGCACATAGCCGCCTTAGCAGCAGAAGTACAGAGTGGCCTTCTCAAGCAGAACCTTAATTCGGCTGCCGAGCTCGCGGACACCTTTAAGAGGGTCCGAACTACCCTGCAGCAGGACAGCCCGACTTGTCAGGAGCTCAACTAGCAATTCGGCCTCCGTCTCAGTCCCGAGCAAGCGGTGGCATTTGCACCACGCGTACATAACTACGCACTCAAAATTCCATGGGCATCGACGGAGGCATAGCTAGCTTGTGATCCGCAACACGACTCAACTGGCACCGGATACACACATACTTTCACTTTTCCTCTTTTTTCCCTTTTCAGGTTTCACTCCTGCAGGCCCCATATGATGGCCTAATCACTGGTCCTGTCAAAGGATGAATACGCCAAGACGGCAAGAAGCACAGACGTACAAGGGAATCTCTAGGTGGTTTCTTTCACGATCACTTTACCTGTTTTCAGAACCCACATGCTGCTCTCCCTTGGTTTTTGGCATGTTAAATATCCCGTTGCTTATCAAACCATTTGTATCAATACGCCTTGACGTATTTACCAAATTATAATGGAAACAGTTCGCGGCCCAAAATTTTAAGGCCCTAGCTTATTACCTTTGCTCTCTTTCTGTTCTCCTTTGTTTTTTGTTGATAATTTTATCACATAGCACCCATACACTTTGGTATGTTTCATATTTGCCAGGGGCTCCATAGCGCCCCGCACCACGGCAACAAAGTCCGAACACTTTTACAGTATAGTTCGGCACCCCGAATTTAGCATTATATGCATTGGCTCCGAATCATGTCTTTGGTCAATAGTTGGGTTGCCCGGCTCCGGTGCTTACTACCTTATGTTCCGCTATATCGGCTAGGGTAGTAAAGGGAGAACTACTGTGATTGTGTCCTGGTTCATCTGGATGAGCACCTCAGTAGAGAAAACCGAAAACTGACTGTCATGATGTGGCGAGAGCCGGTCAGCTCTTCGGAGGTTTCAAATCGTTAGAGATTTTTTCCGCATTATGTGATGAATCAGTTTTTATCCGATCAGGTGTTTACAGTACCCCCCCCCCTCTACTATGGACTTCCGAATACCAGGGGCTGCGCCTAAAATTTTATTGTCGAACTCCTATGGCTAAGTGAGGGCGATAAAGCATTATAGTCTGATTCCCTTGTTTGTTGCGCTAAACACCTAAGGACCAAATAATTCGATCAAGAGTGTTTAGATTCCATCCCGAACACCACCGTATTACGTACGTGGGGGCTGAAGCCGACGACTGGCCAACTCTCAGATTTAATAAAAACGGCCGCACAGGAGGTAAAAACTTAACATAAAGCATTATATTACATAATTTTTCTTTGTTTTATAATACAGGGCGAGACAAATATGAATGTATTCATTCAAAGATCACGTCTTTTGCACACTACTTCGCAACAATGCGAGATCCCTTTAGGACACCATCAAAATAAAGCTCGGGCTTGCAGTGCTCCTTGCCCTCCGGCGGCCCCTCGGTCACAAGCTTGACGGCATCCATCTTCGCCCACCAGACATTGACGTGAGCGAAGGCCATGCGCGCGCCCTCGATATAGACCAACTTCTTGATAACGTCCAGCCGAGGACATGCATTCACCAGCCGCTTCACGAGGCCGAAGTAGCTGCTGGGGATAGCTTCCGCAGGCCACAGACAGATTATCAAATCCTTCATGGCCAGTTCGGCCATCCTATGCAGCTCGATCAGCTGTTTCAGCTGGTCGGTAAAGGGCACTGGATGTTCTGATGCAAGGTATTGCGACCAGAACAGCTTCTTCGTTGAGCACCCTTCTTCGACTCGGAAGAATTTCGCAGCATCGGACGCGCTGCGCGCAGATCTGCAAACGCCCCTGGAGAACTCCAAATCCGGGTTAGTAATAGATACTTCCTCCTCACATACTTGCTTTGCATATTGAATGCCTTACCCGCTGCGATCTTCGTGGCCTCTTGGATCTCCTGGAGGGCGCCCCGGACCTCATTCCGGGCCGTCTCCGCACTCTGACGAGCCTTGGCAAGTTCGTTCTCTTGAACTAACGCATCGCGCTTGAAGTTCTCGGACTTCCCCACCTTGTCCTGGAGCTCTTGCTGGACCTCATTGACCCGGGCCTTGAGCTTCTTACGAGCGGCCTGCTCCTTGACATCTTTCTCCTCGGTTTCGGCCAGGGCTTTCTGCAGGGCCTCGACCTTGGTCGTCGCTCCTACGCAAATCATGACATTACAATCAATACGCATCATTTATTCTTTCCGAAATATATAACAAGTCATTGCATACCTTGCTGCTGTTCCAGCTATTTCCTCGCCTGGCCGAGCTCTCCCTCGGCCCGCTCTAGCTTCCGCTTCAGTTAGGAAACTTCAGCAGTGTGCGAGGTCGCGGCAAACAAAGACGCCTGTTTATTAGCATAAAGACACATTTAGTTTGTTCCCTGCGAAAATTAATTGATCCTCTGTCCGGTTTTTCTTTCAGAACACCGGACAGTGTCTCAGGGGCTACTGTCTATATATGGACTTTTCTGTTTCGCGTCGCTTACCTCAAAACCTGTCAGCAGGTTGTTGTAGGCCTCGGTTAGTCTGATCTTGGCGGACTGAATCCTTTTAATTACCGTGCCCATACGAACACGGTGCTCATCCACAATGGAAGCGCCTCGCAACGCCTCTAGCAGATTATCCGGTGCCCCTGGTTGGACAGGGGTCACCGAATGAATGGGTGTACCCCCCTCTTTCGAAGGAGGTTGCATGCCGGATTACGGAACCGTATCGGTCTCCAGAATCCAGTTCGGCTAAGGGCCGAACTGAATTCGGCCCTCATCACCAGTCGCCATGGGGGCTTTCTCCCCCCTATATCCGGCGGCCGAGGAGTCATCCCCTGGCGCCACCCTAACGGCCCCCTGAACCTCTCCCTGGTCTGGGAAGGTCCTTTGGGACTCCACCTCGTCGTCGCCGTTGGCCGTGGGAGAGTGAGCGGTCAGCGGTGACTCGCTGGCCATCGCCTTTGAATCTGGCGATCCCCCCGATGAGGATCGCTGGGAGCTGTCGTGGCCCAGACTACAATAGCATAATTAACCATGTCAGTACAATAAAGAGGAGAGGCTGGATTTATGGGTATGGATGAGTCTTAGCACTTATGATGCAGCCTGAGGCTTAGTACGGGGCGTCACTCCCGACTGCTGTCGACATCCCATGCGGAGTTATCCGCAAGGGAGCCCTTCCCCTTCTTGGGCGTCTCCGCCTCCAGATTCGTGGAGGCCGCCCTCTTCTTATTTCCCTCATCAGGGGGAGGAATCTCCTCCTCCTCCTCCTCGTCCTCGGCAGCGGAGGAATGGGTCTCGTCGTCTTCGGGCGCCGCGTCCGAAGCACCCTTGCGACGGGGGCCACCTTTGGCCCCCTTGGCCTTCCTCTTGGCCTTCTTCTCCGGAGCCTTATAGGGCGCCGGAACCAGCATCTTCGCAAGGAGCGGGATGACTGACTCTTCGGGCAGCAGAGCCGAACTCTGGATCCATTCCGCTCTCTCCGTCCACACCTGAAAAAATACAGCAAAGATTAGGCATCCTCCTTGAACAAACAAGTAGAAGGTACACCTTGAGCAAGGGAGAACTTACCGCATTGGCGGGATGAGTGTGGTCGTGCCCACGGTCTGAATCTATGACCGACGGCTTCTCGTTGCCATTGAAGAGCAACTTCCAGGCATCATCGTGAGTAGTTCCGAAGAGCCATCCAGGGTTTGGTGCTTCTCCGGATCGAATTCCCATAAAGGGAAGCTTCGGCTTTGCCAGGGGAGAATCCGGCGAACTAGCATCACCTGGATCACATCGACGAGCTTGATGTTTTTATCCACCATACTCTGAATGTGCGTCTATAGCGCTATCAGCTTGTCTGATGTGGACCAGCTGGGGCCCTTCTCTGTCCAGAAGGTGAGCCGCATCAGGGCTCCGGCCTTGAACTCGGGAGCCGCCGCCCAAGTGGCGCCGCGTGGCTCTGTGATGTACAACCACTGCTTCTACCACTCCTTGAAGGTCTCCAAGTGTCTGTGGGCCAAGTGACATTGGGCATCTTGCTCACCATGGCGCCTCCGCACTCTGCGTGCTAACTGTCCACCACCTTCAGCTTCACGTTGAAGATCTTGAGCCATAAGCCGAAGTGGGGCTGGATGTGGAAGAAGGCCTCGCACACGACAATGAATGCCGAGATGTTGAGGAAGTACTTCGGGGCTAGATCATGGAAATCTAGCCCGAAATAGTACATCAATCCGTGGACAAAAGGGTGAAGTGGAAACCCCAGTCCACGGACGAAGTGAGAGAGGAAAACAACCCTCTCAGTAGGCTTCGGGGTGGGGATGACTTGCCCCTTGGTGGGCAGAGGGTGGGCCATTCCTTTCGCCTCATACCCGGCCGCCCGAAGCTGGGTGATGCCCTTCTCCTTGACGGAGGAGACCATCCACTTGCTTTGGCCTCCGGATCCGGACATGATTGAGTGCTTCCTGGAGGAGAAGATGGGAACTTGGGCGGTGGAGCTCGAGAATGGAAGGACGGATAGGAAGAGAAGGCATGGGTGAAGAAAGGGGGTCCTTATCTCCTTATAAAGGCAATGAATATTGAACGCCTCCCCACTCGCCTTGAAACTCGCCTCTTCCCCAAGGGCTGTGGAAACATCACAATTGGAATACCCACGCTCGTATTGATGACAATCCCGCGATAATGGGACACGATCTCTGCTTCGACAAGATGTGCCAATGGCAACCGTGTCTCGAAACACGGATCAACAAACGAAAAACAGTACAGAATTATGACCGCGCGGACGTGGTGTCATGTTGCAAAACGTTGTCAGCGGATTGGACTCGTGGAATATTATATTCTCTGCGGTTGTGTGTGGTGTGTGTGTTGCAGGTCCGGACAGGATTAGTACGTCCGAATACTATCTTGGAGTTCTGAAGGAGGAACCCGCCTTGCAAAGCCGAAGACAATCTGCGCGCCATACACCTCGTCATTGAAGCCTGGTTCAGGGGCTACTGAGGGAGTCCTGGACTAAGGGGTCCTCGGGCGTCCGGCCTGTTAGCCATGGGCCAGACTGATGGGCTGTGAAGATACGAAGACCGAAGACAACACCCGTGTCCGGATGGGACTCTCCTTGGCGTGGAAGGCAAGCTTGGTGATCAATTATGTAGATTCCTTTCTCTGTAACTGACCTGATGTAACCCTAGATCCCTCTGGTGTCTATATAAACCGGAGGGCTTAGTCCGGATCAAGAAATACTCACAACCATAGTCATACAGGCTAGGCCTCTAGGGTTTAGCCATTACGATCTCGTGGTAGATCAACTCTTGTAATACTCATATTCATCAAGATCAATCAAGCAGGAAGTAGGGTATTACCTCCATAGAGAGGGCCCGACCCGGGTAAGCATTGTGCCCCCCGTCTCCTGTTACCATCGATCCTAGACGCACAGTTCGGGACCCCCTACCCGAGATCCGCCGGTTTTGACACCGACAGAAGCCGTGTGTGATTGTTAGTTGATCGAACATGCCTACTTTCTAGAAACCGTGCAGGTTGTTTGAGTTCATCGCCCACGGTGTTGTCTGAGTAACCGTTTGCAATAGAAAACCCCAATAAGCAGGATAATTAGCCTATTATTGATAATCCATGTACTAATCAAACTTATATTTCTTATAAAACACGCCAGATATTTCATATCCGTATAAAAGCAATCATGATTTCATAATCGAATTACAACAGATAGCTTTGGCACTCAGTTACGCCATTACACAATAGTACCAAGTTTCACATGCAGCATCAAAAACCTTTGGAAAGTAGTATCATACACGGTAAATAGAAAGATGAATCTCATCTGGAAAACTGCAGAAGTGGAAGGAAAATATTGAGCCTTCAGTGATGTTGAATGTCCTTGCAACTTTAGGCTAGTGGCTATGGACAATTGCCCACCCAACCTTCATCCTCTTGAGCAAGACTTCAATATTGTACCGTGGGTGTTGAATGAATACCTTCCTCGCCTCTTGACCATGCAGGTGGTTTGAGAGGTAATCATCGGTGAACTGCTTTGGAAAGTACTGAAAATAAAGCTATGCATAAATCGCTGTTGTAAATTTTTAAATGGCGCAAGGGGTAAAAACAAGGTAAAAGAGTTGGTACCATCCTATAGTTGACAGATGTCTTCTTGATTGTGTAAACAAAGATCTTGCTGTTATTCGTCGCAAGTTTCTTCATCCTAACAATCTTTATGAGTTTCTTGACTTGACTGATATTCATGGACATCTCATTTCCCAATATGCAAAATGGGTCGAACAGTGGGTCTAAGCCTCTAACAGCAGGACCTACATGTGCAAGACGAAATTGTAAGAAACCTAAATATTAGAATGATTCCTGCAACTGCACAATAATGTGCTATTAGCCAAAGGACCCTGATTGAACAAACCTCGATGATAAACCGCAGTGTCTCCCATTGTTTCCCTGCAACACACATAAGGAAGATATTGATCAGGTTAACTGAGAGTTGCCATACTATCAGTAGAATATGTATTGAGTACAGCCAAATTCGATTGGTGTCACATGCATAACAATACAAAATTGTACCCACAACAAATGAAAATCCAATTGCAGAACTGAACCAAACAGTTAAATGGACAGTAGACCAAATGAACTAAAATAGTTAACTGAGCACAACATTGCAGAATAGAAACATGTACTAGAAGATAAGACAGTTAACAAAACAAAGAATGCTTGAGAACAATACTCAGAAATGTAGCAATTTTTGGACCAAAGTGTTAACTGAACATTACATTTCAGAGGACCAAAGTGTTAACTGAACATTAGATTGCATCTTAACATTAAAAAGGACAAATCACTAGAAGGCACTGGTGGTGGCCTCGAGAAAACATCACGAACTGTATTTTAAAGTAGACAACCATGCGGCGGTGTCTACGTGGCCTCGAAGATGAGGTGCTCCTCCAAGATCTGGCGGTCGACACGCATGTCAGCCATAGCGACCTCGTTCGCGTGTGCGGCTGCATGCTACTCAACTCCACGTTATACTGCGTGTAAAATGGCTGTGGGCGGTGCTTAATTGGAGGAGGGGGCAGTGATTTCGGTGGAAGGTGTCGCTCCGTCAGTCGGAGCATGTGGGACGAGAAAGGAGGTGGATGGTGTGGGTAGGGTGTGGATTACCTGACCATATCAACGAGGCCCCTCAGCAAGAAGAAGGGTCGGTGGCGAGGAGGCCGTGCAGCAAGAAGAAGGGTCACCGGTGAGGAGGCGGCGCTGCAAGAAGAAGGGTCACCGGCGAGGAGGCGGCGTTGCAAGAAGAAGGGTAGCCGGCGAGGAGTTGGTGCTGCAAGAAGAAGGGTCACCGGCGAGGAGGTTGAGCTGCCAGTAAGCAGCAGTGAAGGTTTGAACTTGGAAAGCAAGGAGGAACAGTGGAAATGTCGCTTTTGGTAGGAGGGAGGGGGCGGGGAGATAGATATTTCCGTGGTGGCCCAAAAATTTCGCTCGGTGCCGCAAGAAATTGGCGCGCAAGTGTGGTTCAAGAGGGGGCGGTGGACTGTAGACGATGAAGCTTCATGCGTAAGCCAGACAAGACGGTGCGCCAAGATATTTATATCGCGTCCCAGACGATTCTTTCTAGTAAACTGTTTGTGGTATACCTGATTTTTTTTCATTATTTTTTGAAAGACAAAATGGTGTTACAGAGTGAAACGATGGTGTTTGAATTGCTAGAACATTTACGTACAGTGAACATGAAACTAGTACATGAGTGTCGTGTTTAAATTTGGAATTATTCCGGGTTCGTTTGGCATTTTTATGCATTAATTGAGTTTCTGGGCATTTAATGTGCATAATTCAAATTTGAACTACAAGCACATGCTCCAATGCACCAAAGTTTGCTGAAAAATCACATGTGTGTCTTTGGATGAATTTATAGGTCCCATGCAAGAAATGGGAATAAATTCAAACATCTGGGTGTCGTGGCTCGGCCAGAATGATTGAGAAACTTGGTTTTCTAATTCCTATAAATCCAAAACACGGCTGAAAATCATGAAACTTGGCATGGTGTCATGACATGGCACCAACATGCTATAGTAAATTTTTTGGCCGAATTGGGACAAGCTTTGGGCCGCCTTATTTTTTTACACAGGCAGATTAGACCAAATAGAAGTATCACGCTAAATTTTGGAATTATTCCGTGTTCATTTTGCCTTTTTATACATTAATTGAGTTTCTGGACATTTAGTGTGCATAATTCAAATTTGAACTACAAGCACATGCTCCATTTCACCAAAGTTGTTTGAAAAATCACATGTGTGTCCTTGGGTGAATTTCTAGGTCACATGCAAGAGATGGGAGTGCAATTCAAACATCTGGGCGTCGTGGCTCGGCCGGAAAGATTGAGAAACTTGGTTTTTAAATTCCTGTAATTCCAAAACACGGCTGAAAATCATGAAACTTGGCATGGTCTCATGAGACGGCACCAACATGTTGCGGCAATTTTTTTGGCCGAATTGGGACAAACTTTGGTGTAGGCTTCTTGCAAACCGGAGCTTCCCTCAAGAAGGCTCCTGGTTCCGAGAGGGAACGTGTCACCTCCGTGTGCGAAACGACATACGTACACTGCCTTCTCCCGCCTTAATTTTTTTACACAGGCAGATTAGACCAAATAGAAGTATCGTGCTAAATTTTGGAATTATTCCGTGTTCGTTTGGCCTTTTTATACATTAATTGAGTTTCTGGGCATTTAATGTGCATAATTCAAATTTGAACTACAAGCACGTGCTCTAGTGCATCAAAGTTGTTTGAAAAATCTTATGTGTGTCCTTGGGTGAATTTCTAGGTCCCATGCAAGAGATGGGAGTGAAATTCAAACATCTGGGCGTCGTGGCTCGGCCGGAAAGATTGAGAAACTTGGTTTTTTAATTCTTGTAATTCCAAAACACGACTGAAAATCATGAAACTTTCCATGGTCTCATGACATGGCACCAACATGTTGCGGTAATTTTTTTCGCCGAATTGGGATAAGCTTTGGTGTAGGCTTCTTGCAAACCGGAGCTTCCCTCAAGAAGGCTCCTGGTTTCGAGAGGGAACATGTCACCTCCGTGTGCGAAACGACATACGTACACTGCCTTCTCCCGCCTTAATTTTTTTACACAGGCAGGTTTGACCAAATAGAAGTATCGTGCTAAATTTTGGAATTATGCCATGTTCGTTTGGCCTTTTTATACATTAATTGGGTTTCTGCAGATTTAATGTGTCGGTGGGAAACGACACCTATGGGATCACAAAAATCCCTACTGCGGTTGCCGGGGCGCGGGGTTGTGAGAAGAGCAGGATTAGCAATCAAAACAAGGATCGTTTACCCAGGTTCGGGCCGCGAGGATGTGTAATACCCTAGTCCTGCTTTGGTGTGTATTTGAGAGAGTTCTTGAGCTCTCGAACTAGCTATGGTGGCTGCGTAGTTCAAAAGAGTCGAATCCCTCTCCAGTATGCCAAGGGCCTCCTTTTATAGTCGAAAGGGGCTGCCACAGTGGCACACAGGAGGTGGAAAGGCCTACAGTGCTGCAAGCTTATCGCTCGTGTTACAGGACAAGACGCATTTAATGCGTAGCTTAGGTGTCCCTTAGCTTTATTGGGGACGGGAACGAGGCCCGTCCAGTCCGTTGCCGCCTCGCCTTGCTTCGACACACGCCCAGGCCAGCGGGGCATGCGGCGCCATGCACGCAGGCAGGCAGCTGAGGTGACGCGGTGGTAGGGTCTTCACGAAGATTTGCATGCCACCACGCAGGTGCTTGCTGAGTTGGCGTAGAGGCCACCCGTCGCCACGCAGGTGCCTGCCCAGTTGTTTGAGCTAGCAGCTGCTTGGAGACGGCGGTGGAGTCTTGGCGTGGCATTGAAGTCGTCCCTGGCAAGGCGCTTGCCGGGGGTCTTGTGCATCTCCTCGGCAAGGATCCTGCCGAGGGTCGCCGTCTTCTGGTTCTCATCTGATCTCATATCTCTATGGTCTTGACAAAGATTTGCATGCTACCATGGAGGGGCCTCCCGAGCCCTAGTTCCAATGTGGTTGGTTGAGTTGGAACCCGTGGGCTCAAGGGTGGCTCGCTCTGTTAGCATCGGGCAAGTTGCCCTGGCAAGGCTCTTGCCGGGGCCGCGGAGGCTGCCCTGGCAAGGGCTTTGCCGGGGGAGTCCACCTCGCCCTCTCGCCCATTGGTATCTTTGGTCTTGGCGTTGCCTTGGCCATCTTGTGCTTCGGCTTCTCTTCGGCTCCCCTCCTCTGCCCTGCTTAGTGTGGCCGTGGCCTTCTGGCTCACTGCCCGTGCACAAGTAAAGGGGTACGAAGGTGTGCCCCTACTTTTGTACACCGACAGGAGCCCCCGGGCCTGGGCCACACATAAGCGCGACATGTTGTTGGGCCAGGCCCAGAACGGTGCGCGGGCAGGCGGGGTGGATTTTCACCGCAGTAACTCTTCGTCCGCTGCGCTTCCCCACGACCTGCGTTGAACGTGCGTCGTGGAGGATCGTGTGTGACGTGGAGGGCATGCGTCGGGCGGTTCTCGCACGCATGCGTCACATCGCGGTAAAGAAGTGGCTCGGAGTCGGGCGGCAGGATGCCGACCCGACTTCGACTAATCGCGTCGCCCCTCCCTCGGCCTCGCGCCATGCCGAGGGCCTTCCTCGTCAAGCTCTCCATCAGCGCGTTCCCCATCGCCTCCTTGGGCGGCTGGCGTAGGAGGGCCGGAGAAGGCGAAGAAGGCGGGTGGCGGCTGTCAACTCGGAGTACGCGGGCACCGATGCCTTCGTCGCGTATTGTCGGGTCGTTGCCTCATCTTCCAGCCCCTCCGCCGGCATAGGGATGCTCTCTTGGCGCCTTCTGCTTCTCGCACCTCGCCTACGCGCTCCTTTCGTCCTCCTGTTGTCTTGTTTCACCTCCTGAGGAGAGGGACAAGAAAGGGATTTTGTTAATTTTTAGACTTGTAATCCCCTTGCTCATGTTTTTTATTCCGTATGAACTGTACCTGTATGGGACGTTTTTAATGAAAAAGGGTGTTTGCCAGGTTCTTTGTGCGTGAGCGAGGCCCATGCCAAGGACGACACCTTGTTATTTCTAAGGTAAGCATTGTCGCCCGGTAATAGGCCTTGTCGTCCCCCCGCTTTGGTCGACCATTCTCACGCTCTTGGCGGAGGCCTGGGGTGAAGCAGGGTTAGGCCGCTCGTTCATTTCTCTTGCCACCACGACTACGACCAAGTTCCGACCCAGGGGATAGCTCTTGGGTACGGGAAAAGGGGAGCACGGTGGTTTTAAGAATATAAATGAGGTTTCATATGTCCCAGTTCTATACGGAAGTGCATAACAGGGGATAAAATACTTATCTGAATCCGCAGCCCCCAGCAACCTTGGCTTGCCGTGGTTGGATCCTTGTGTCTTCAGCCCCCGGCGATCCTAGCTTGCCGGGGCCGGAGCGCCGGTCCATCCTCTTTCTCCCAAGCGGCTCAGGAGATATGTCCACATGCCCTGCGAACCAAAGAGGACAAAAAGACGCACACTCGACCTCTAGGCTAGGGGTTAGTCGCTGCTAAGCACTATCAACCCTAACCGAGGAAGAGACTTAACCTCGCATGCATGCTATAACTTAGGGCGCCAGCGCTTCATTTATTTAGGGTCAGGGTCTGCGCCTAGCTTTGTACAGAGGGTTACATGCCTTGATGGCAAAGCTTGTACAAAAGGTGGCTTGCCAGGGGGCCCGGCAAGCCGCGCCTTATGGGTAAAACTTGCGAAGATGCTTGATGTTCCAGGAGTTGCTCACTGGGACAGCATCTTCGGTCTCCAGGCGGACTGCGCCAGGCCTGGTGACTCGTATTACCCGTTAAGGGCCTTCCCACTTTGGCGTCAACTTGTTGGTATTCTTGACTGACTGAACGTGCCGAAGAACAAGGTCGCCTTCCTCAAAGCTTCGGGCATGAATCTTGCGGCTATGGTAGCGTGCTGCTCTCACAGCCGCCCGAAGACGATCTTCCTCAAGGAGCGTTGCGTCATATTGCCGCAATTGCTCTTGCTCAAGCTCGTCGTAAGCGAGCACTCGAGGTGACCCGTATGTGAGTTCTGTGGGGAGAGCTGCTTCTGCCCTGTATAGCAGTGCAAAGGGGGTCTGGCCGGTGGCTCGATCTGGCGTCATCTTGATCGACCAAAGAACCGCCGGTAACTCATCGATCCAGCGCCTTTTGCTCTTGTGCATCTTGTCAAAAGTCTTTGTCCTCAGGCCTCGCAACACTTCAGAATTTTCCCTCTCCGCTTGGCCGTTGCTCCGTGGGTTTGCCACGGAGGCAAAACAGACCTTGCTGCCGAGGTCTTGGATGTATTGCATGAAGGTGTGGCTTGTGAACTGGGTGTCGTTGTCGGTGATGACTCTGTTTGGCACACCAAAATGGCAGACTAGTCACTTGAAGAACTTGACGGCTGACTGTGTTGTCACCTTCCCCGCTGCTTCCACCTCCGGCCACTTTGTGAACTTGTCTATTGCAACATACAAGTATTCAAAGCCCCCGACAACACGGGGGAAGGGGCCCAGTATGTCGAGCCCCCAGACTGAAAATAGCCAGGAGAGTGTGATTGTTTGAAGGGCTTGAGCTGGTTGATGAAGCTTCTTTGAATGGAACTGACACGCTTCACACTTGGTTACTAGTGTTGTTGCATCCTGGAGGGCAGTGGGCCAGAAGAAACCCTACCGGAACGTCTTGCCGGCAAGGGCCCTCGACCCTATGTGGGAGCCACATATGCCTCCGTGTATCTCCGCCAATAGCTCCAGTCCTTCCTCCCGGGGAATACACTTTAATTTCACACCGTTCGGTCTCTTTCTGTACAGGACGTCATCGACAAACTGATACATAGCAAACCGACGGGCTACTATCTCTGCTTCTTCCTGCTCCTCAGGAAGCCCCCCTGTTTGAAGGAATCGGACGGTATGCTCCGCCCATGCCGGAGCCCGGGGCTCGACGGCAAGGACCAAAGGCATTTCTTCTACCATGGGAGCGGCCGTCTCTACGGCCAGGGCTTGACGGCCTGCCGGAGTCGGTCACTCCTTGGCAGGCTCATGGCCCACGGCAACACCCTTGTCAGCGGCCCCTGGGGACTCGGTGGGAAAGTACTTGTCGGGGCCTGATTTATCCGCTTGTTCTGCTCCGTTGATGGTTCGACGGATGGTTGAATCAACCAAAGCAAAAAGGTACTTGGTTCCACAGGTAGCTTAAATGCAGCGTGCTTTGACAGGTAGTCAGCGATGTCGTTCTCCGCTTGGGGAACATGCTCCGGTTGTATACCGTCAAAGTGCTCTTCCAGCGTCCTCACCTCATCTACATAGGCGTCCATCAACGGTCTCTGACAATCCTTGTTGACTTGTCTGACGACAAGCTGTGAATCACCCCGGACGATGAGCTTTTTCACTCCGAGGTCTGCCGTGATCCTGAGACCGGCAAGATATCCCTCGTATTCAGTAGTGTTGTTGGTGGACATCTCCCTTGGAAAGTTCATCTGGATTACATACTTGAGGTGCTCTCTAGTGGGTGGGACGAGCAGCACACCAGCACCGGTGCCTTGCAGCGAGAAAGCTCCGTCAAAGTACATAATCCAGTCGCGAGTTGTATCCTTGCCGGGGAGAGTGGTCTCCTAGATCTCTTCGTCAGGCGTTGGGGTCCATTCTACAATGAACTCCGCCAGGACTCTGCTCTGGATGGTTGAAGTACTTTCAAACTTCAATCCAAAGCTTGACAATTTCAAGGCCCACTCCACAATCCTTCCGGTTGCGTCTGGGTTGTGTAGTATCCGTTGCAACGGGAGGCGGGTGACGACGGTGACCTCGTTGGCTTGGAAGTAATGACGCAGCTTCCTCGAGGCCATAAGGAGGCCGAAGAGCAATTTCTGCACACCAAAGTACCTTGACCTAGCCCCCTGCAAGAGGGAGCTGACAAAGTAAACCGGGTGCTGCATCATCTTCTTCTTCTGCACCACCTCATTTGGCTGTGCGCGCCCCGCCCTGACGGCGTCAATCTCTGCCGGAGCCTTGCCTTGCCGGCACCAGGCCCTACCTGGGGAGTCTCTGACTTGCCGTCCGCCGGTCCTGCCGTTGCCACTGCCTCTTCGTCAGTCTCCCTCTGCTCCACTAGCGCGGCACTGACCACTTGGTTCGTCGCCGCCAGATACAGCAGCGACGGTTCTTGTGGTTTTGGCGCAACTAGTACTGGCGTAGAGGAAAGGTATCTCTTCAGGTCTTGCAACACCGCTTCGGCCTCTAGGGTCCACTCCATTGGGCCCACCTTCTTCAGGATCTTGAAAAAAGGAAGGGCGCGCTCGGCAGACTTGGACATGAATCGGCTCATGGCGGCAACGCAGCAAGTGAGCCGACGCACATCCTTCATCCGCTTGGGCGCCTCAATCTACTCGATAGCCTTGATCTTGTCTGGGTTTTCCTCCATCCCACGTTGCGACACGAAGAACCCGAGAAGTTTGCCGGACGGAACACCGAAGACACACTTCTTAGGGTTCAGCTTGAGGTTGATCTTGCGCAGATTGGCAAACGTCTCTTCTAAGTCTTGTACAAGAGTTGCCTTGTCCTTGGTTTTAACCACTATGTCATCGAAATAGGCTTCCATATTTCTATGTAGCTGGGGTTCAAAACCAATTTGGACTGCCCTTGCAAACGTTGAGCCAGCACTCTTCAACCCAAAAGGCATCCATAAAAAGTAGTACGTACCACATGGGGTGATGAATGTTGTCTTCTCTTCGTATTCTCTTGTCATGAAGATCTGGTGGTAGCCCGAGTAGGCATCAAGGAATGATAACCGATCACACCCGGCTGTGGAGTCAACAAGCTGGTCGATGCGCGGCAACGTGAAGGGGTCCTTAGGACAAGCTTTATTGATATATGTGTAATCAATACACAGCCTCCACTTCCTGTTTGCCTTGCGTACCACTACCGGATTCGCCAACCACGTCGGATGGAGCACTCCCCTCACCAAGCCCGTTGCTTCCAACTTCCTGATCTCCTTTGTGATGAACTCCTGCCATTCCAAATCTTGCTTCCTGACCTTCTGCTTGATGGGTCGCGCATGGGGACAGACAGCAAGATAGTGCTCAATCACTTTCCTGGGAACGCCGGGGATGTCAGATGCTTGCCATGCAAACACATCGACATTCGCCCGCAGGAAAGTGACGAGCGCGCTTTCCCTATTTGCTGTCGAGGGTGGAGCTTATGGTGAAAGCTCCTCCCGTGCCATCCTCCCTGACGGACACCTTCTTGGTCTCTGGTCACTACTAGGGAAAACCCTAGTAGTAGCGCTGGTTTTGTGCTCACTAGTAGCACGGGGGGGGGGGTCGCTACTAATAAGGAGCTATAGCTATTGCTTAGCAGTAACGTGTGCCCGCACGCGCTACTGCTAGGACAAATAGCTGCAGCATTTGTTCACTCCCACGCTACTGCTAATGTAACTAGTGGCAGCGTGTTTTCTCTCCATCGCTACTAGTATTCTTTTTTTATTTTTTTATTTTTAGTGTATTTATGCACCATCGTACAAATATTGGTACAATACAAGTTATGAGGTTTACATCATTATGTCCATAACAGTGTGTCAAATGAAGGTGGATTAGGTTCAAGTGGAGGCAATATGTGGTGCATGTCAAAAGTATACTACTAATCCAAACTTGATCTACTTTGGACTAGTAGTACTTTCGATGTGCACCACATGTTGCCTCCACTTGAATCTAATACGCCAAAGACAAGCTATTTAATCATCATCATAGTCATTACCACCAACAAGTATTTATTTAATCACCACTAACAGTAGCGAATAATAATCATCATAGTCATTACCACCAACACTAGCTATTTTATCATCATAGTAATAGTGTAGCACATCATCATCTTCAAACTCATTTCTAGCTAGCTAATCACTCCTGCTGCTCTCTCTTAGGTAAAATAACATAAAACATGTATAGCTCTCCTCCTTGATCAAGTTGGAGCATGCAGATGAACATGTCTCCTAATCGTGGGTAGCGCATCTGTTTGCTGCCCCCTAGTAATTTTCTGCGCTCACCCATCACATATTTGGTCCAGTCTTGCACTATTAAGAATCTGTCGCTAATCATGAATGCACTAAAGTAATCTGTAGGATATCTTGGCCGTAAGCTAATAATACACATGGTACCTTTAGTCTCGATCCCATAAGGCACGGCATTCATCGGGAGTCCCTGTTGAAGAACATCGTATGGTAACATACTTAGCAATGAAGTTTAGCTTCAAAAATAATGTATGGAAAAGATGCACTGAGGACAAATAGTAAAAATCTTACCATCCTTCCTAAATAGATGTGACCGTAGTTCATTACAAACACTATTGGTCGCACGTTTTCAGTACTAACATTTCTAAATGCAGAAGAAAATTTTTCTTGACAAGATCAAGATTCGCAAGCCATGAAACATAATGACCGAGCTCCTCGCAGCTTGAGTTCAGCCCGACAAGATACGGTCCTGTCTACCAAGTAATCTTGGACATGTTTGCTTGCACCGAAATAAGCTGACAATACAAATTAGTTGTCAACTATTTTTGAATAAACAATATCAAAGACATAAATATGGTTCAGAAACTTACATAATGGTATAACTGGAGGCGTATGCACATTGACCCGGATGTCGGTATTACCTTCAATATCATCTTCCGGACGAATATCAAAGGTGATAACCATATCAGGCTCAAATGCATAAGTCTTGCAAAGTGCTCGCCATGTATTGCATCCAAAATAGGTGTAGTCGTCTGAATTGTATAATTTTACGTTGAAAATATAACCATGCTCGGTCTTCAAGTAAACTTTCTTTACCTCCATAGTACGACTGAAACCTATCTTATCCAATACAAAAACTCTTGCATGGCAGGGGATACGCTAGTAGAATAGTAAAAAAAATTATAAGTTGAAGCAAATGAAGCAAATGTCATGCTTAATTATGAAAAAAGACTTGTCGTTGTGACTTACTGTATCCACTTCGAAGTTCTCGTCCAGCTTGATGCTGAAGCACCTATCATCATCTAGGAAGATTCCGTTGCACAGGCCGCGCTCGTCTTCGCAGTATTTGCAAATACCGAAATCCTTTTCGTCGTCAGACATTTCCTATTTCATAGTTAAAACATTAATTGAGAATTGATCGAAGACAACTACCAGGATACTCAACACACAAATCTGGGGCACTTGATATTTCCTACATATTCTGGCACAAGTCATGCTAAAATTCACGGAAAAATCCGGCATGACCTGTGCTAAAATAGGACATATCGACCGCCTGAAATTTGCCGGAACGGAAATGAATCAACACTCCGGCAAAACATAGGTCACTCGGAGGTGTAACCTGCAAACATGACCGGCCACTTGGGCAAGAACATATCCTATTTGAGCAACACAAGATATACATTTCAAAATATCTTATAGGACTCAAATTAGCATGCATTCAATAAGCAAAAGTAAATCATCTCATGCGTCCGTACATTATCGAATATTATCACTAATACATCCCGAATAGTATCATACATATAACATCACTAATACAACTAAAACCCTAGCACACGACGGGTATCGGCGCGGGCGGTGGACACCTACGAGAAGGAACCATCACGGGATCATAGCTCCAGTGAGATCCCTGGAGAACCTGCCAGGTATTGGAGAACCTGTGCTCCAACGCAAACAAGTAGTGACGGACGTGCGTGCCCTCCTCACTGACACGGTGACGCGCCACCTCCATGGGGTCCTCGAGCCTCTGGACCGTCACTGGCCCACGCGACTGCCTCCAAAGAAGGTTCGGGTCAACGACAGGCTGGCTCCTCACCAACCTGCGCCCCCCGGTAGGTAGCGCCTCCCAGTACCACCCCAGCGGAGCCGAGTCCCGGACATGGCCCGTCTGGTCAAGCAGGTGTCGTCCTTCGCCGACTCAACGACGAGGATGCGGGATAAGCATCATCCACGTCGACGCGGGAAAAGTTGCTTTAACTAAAAAAATAGCAACAAGTTCTTACTAACTAGTTCTATTAATTCAATTAGTTCTTACTAAAAATAAACTTACTATAAATAAAAATAAACTAGTACCTAATTAGTACCTAGTTCTTACTAACTACTTAGTACCGAGGAACTACTGCCCTAATTACCATCTAATTTGATGAACCTAGGGGTGGAAAGTGGTAGAGGATATTCCTATTAGCCAACTATAAAGTGAAATAAGTGGTCAAATTTTACTCGTTTTATGATTCATCTTAGAAATTTGATTCGTTTCCACCCTTACATGAACCCTAACTCATTTGAGCCGCATCCGCATCTGATTCGTTTCCACCCTTACATGAACCCTAACTAATTTGATGCAACTAAAATATAAAGAAACCCTAGGCAGAGGTAGGGGAGAGGGAGGAGCAGGCGTGCTCACCTCAGGTGCCTGCGACGAGGGAGGGGCAGGCGGCGTCGAGGTCGGGGTCGGGGCTCGGGCGCGCGGCGGATGGCGGCGTCGAGGTCGGGGTCGGGGGCGGCGTTCGGGGCAGCGTTGAGGTCGGGCGGCGTAGAGGGCGTGCGGAGAGCGCGCGGCAGCCGACGGGCGACGGCGGCGGCGAGAGTGGAGAGTTGGATTTGGGGGAAGTGGCCGTGGGGAAGGACGAACCCCGTGGTTAAGTCAGAAGTAGGAGTAGCGCATTCCAGAAAGCGCGCTACTGGTACGTTAGCTACAGCGCGTTCTGGGATACATGCTCCTGCTACTCCTTCCTCTTTTTTCCCTTTTTTCATTAAGTTTTCTTCATGTTTTATTTTTTTCCTTTCACCTTATTATATTCCTTTCATCTTCAATTACCTTTCTATTTGCTTTCCATTTAATTTTATATCCTTTAGCAGTAGCGAGTTTATATTAAAACGTGTTGCTACAAAGAAAGTAGCGGTAGCGCGGTTCGACATAGATCGCTACTACTATGTGTAGCCTATCGGCTAAGCCGTGGGAATTTTAGTAGTAACGTGTCTAGAACAAGGCGCGCTACTGCTAGAACTTTATCTGCAGCGCGGTTTGCACATGCGCGCTACTGCTACTTAGCACCAGCGTGCTGTTTTGACCCGCACTACGGCTAAAGTTCTATGTATAAGGTTTTCCCTAGTAGTGGGTGGCGTAGCTCCAGATTTCTTGCTCTTGCCGGTGGAGCTCTCTGGAACGTCCTCGACGGCAGCACAACACTTCAAAGAGGTGCGCTTGCCAGAGTGGGTGCGAGAGGTCTTGCCGGTCTTCATCTTCCCTCCCGGGGATTCAGCGGCAGGAGCAAGTGCCTTAGCGGCAGCTGCTGCAACTACTTCCCGGTAGAGTAGGTCGGCGCAGATCAGTGCGTCCTTCTTGTCGGAGGGGACGGTGATGATGTTCATCGGCCCAGGCATCTTCAGCGTGTTGTAGGCGTAGTGCGACGCGGCCATGAACTTGGCCAGTGCCAGGTGGCTGAGGATCCCATTGTAGGGCAAGGGGATCTCGGCTACGTCGAAGACAATCCTCTCCGTCCTGTAGTTCAGCTCGCCTCCAAACGTCACGGGCAACGTGACCTTCCCCTTTGGCTGGCTCCTCCCCGGGTTGACCCCTTGAATCGTGCCCATTTCCTCGAGGTCTCCATCAGGAATTTGCAACCTTTTGATCACAACGGGTGAGATCAAGTTCAGACAAGCCCCGCCGTTAACCAGCATCTTGTTCACCTTGAGGTTGCATATCGTTGGTGATACCAACAACGGCAAACACCCGACCGCAGTTGTGCGGTCAGGGTGATCCTCGGCGTCAAAGATGAGGGGCGTGCTGGACCACTTCAGCGGCTTCTGAGCGTCGAACAAGGGCTCCGCCGCTGTAATCTCACACGCCCACTGTTTGAGCCGGCGGTGAGAAGTATGCACGAGGCGCCACCGTCGACGCACATGGCCTCTGTAGCCTTCTGGAACTCTTGCTCGTCGGACTCGTCGTCCTCGTCATGATCATCATCTTCTTGCTTCTCGTCGCGGCCCCGAGTGGGCCTCTCTTGTTGGTTATTCTTGCCGCGGCGGCCTCCTTGGCCGCCACGCTTCTTGCCGGGTCACTCGGCACCATCCTGGCCCTTCTTCTTTCCTGCCTATCATACTCAGCTTTTTGCTTCTCAGCAAGCAGCTCGACTTGTCGGCAGTTCTGGAGGTCGTGGCCCTTGGTGCGATGGATCTTGCAGTACTGCTTGTCGGAGCTTCCTGGCTTGTCGGCAGCCGCCAAGGCCCGGCAGGCGGTGCACCCGGCAATCACCTTGCCGGGGTCGTTTGCCTTGGCCTTCTTGGCAGCGCCGGTGCTATCGGATCCCTCGACGGCAAGCATGGTCTTTCCCTTGCGTTTCCTGTTGCGACGGCGGCCCTTCTTCGTCGGGGCGGCGGTGTCTTCATCAGTAGAGTCGGTTTCCGCGCCGGCATCCTCGCCAGGGTACTTCGTTCCCTCTTCAGCCTGGGCGCACCTTAACCTTGTTCATCGCCAGCTCTTCGCGCATCTTGCGGTTGCGCACGTTCTGATGGAACGCGCTGATCACGGCGGCGGGATGAACATCGGGGATGTTGTACTGCACCCGGCTGAACCTCTGGATGTACTTGCGCAGGGTTTCCCCTTCCTTCTGGGGAATGATATGCAGATCACTGGCCTGGCCATGAGCTTGGTGGCCCCCGGTGAAGGCACCAACGAACTCATGGCACAGATCCGACCAAAAAGAGATGGAATCCACCGGCAAGTGCATCAACCAAGACATGACGTTGGGCTTCAGTGCCAACGGGAAGTAATTGGCAAGCACCTTGTCGTCGCGAGCTCCGGCAGCTTGCATCACGATGATGTAGATGCTGAGGAACTCTGACAGATGGGTCTTGCCGTTGTACTTTTCGCCAACGTCGAGCTTGAACGTGCGGTGGGACGGCCACTGGAACTGCCGCAGCTCACGGGTAAAAGCTGGCCAACCCACCTCGTAAGGTAGACCGCCGGAGCTCCCCGGCACTGGGTGGTCCATAGCGGGTCCCGACCGCTTGTCCGACTGGTGGCGCGTATCGCGTCGGCACTTGATAGTGGTTTGAGCATCTTCGTGGGCTCATTCTCGAAGAACTTGGCGTTGGTCGCGGTGGGTCCGTGGGTCGGACGATGCTATGAAAATATTATCACAAGCGTCATCGCGATGGACCGACACCCGCGGTGGCTGGCGTGGAGGAGGAGAGTGCACCGTGGCTGCAGCACCCCTGGCCCCTCCACCGCTGGCATGCGGTGGTTCGACGGAGCGCCGGCCCGAAGGCCCAGCCGGTCACGGATCATCTTTATTGGCGACGGCGACGAGGCTCCGGATGGTGGCTCTCCACTCGTCGAGCTTCTCTGCAGCAGGAGGGAAATCGAGGAACAGCTGCGCGCGCGCCAAAGCTTCCGCTGGCGTGGGTGGTGGTGACAGCTGCGTGTACCGCCGCGCGCTTCGACTTCTAACTATGTTAGAAGGAGCTCTATGACGGCCAGCGAATGCGTGCCATTTTCGCCAGCACTTCGGCGAGCATGCTGGACTCCTTCGTCCCGCGGACGATGCGCAGGGCTCTTTCCACGGCGGTGTCTGGGGTCTCCAGCACGGTGGCGCTGCTCGTCGCGTGCACCCTGGGAAGAGCGCGCTGTGGGCGCCGGCGTGGGCGTCTTGGAGGTTGCTGCGTCGCTTGTGGGTGGCACAACGACACTCCTGGAGGGCCTCGTGCCGCCTGCAGGGGGCCCAGCTTCGTCTTTGGATTTGGCGGCGTGTGGCCCGTCGCCTGGCCCACGAACGACGCCGCTCGCCAGGCTCTGACTGCCAGAGCGATGCTGGTGCTCGCGGACTACGGCCCGGGTCCTGTCCGCGACGGGCCCGGTACTCGCCCGCACAGGCATGGGCCGTTCGGCTCCCGACGAGCCGATCACCGTGATCGTCTTCTTCTTGGGAGCCATGGCGATGAAGAACTGCTAGGCTAACTACTAGGCCAGATTCTCACAATTGCGCCCCCTACCTGGCGCGCCAAAGATGTCGGTGGGAAACGACACCTATGGGATCACAAGAATCCCTACTACGGTTGCCGGGGCACGGGGTTTTGAGAAGAGCAGGATTAGCAGTCAACACAAGGATCGTTTACCTAGGTTCGGGCCGCGAGGATGCGTAATACCCTAGTCCTGCTTTGGTGTATTTGAGAGAGTTCTTGAGCTCTCGAACTAGCTATGGTGGCTGCGTAGTTCAAAAGAGCTGAATCCCTCTCCAGTATGCCAAGGGCCTCCTTTTATAGTCGGAAGGGGCTGCCACAGTGGCACATAGGAGGTGGAAAGGCCTACAGTGCTGCGAGCTTATCGCTCGTGTTACAGGACAATACGCATTTAACACATAGCTTAGGTGACCCTTAGCTTTATTGGGGATGGGAACGAGGCTCGCCCCGTTCATTGCCACCTCGCCTTGCTTAGACACGCGCCCAGGCCAGCGGTGCATGCGGCGCCATGCAGGCAGGCAGGTAGCTGAGGTGGCGTGGTGGTAAGGTCTTCACGAAGATTTGCATGCCACCATGCAGGTGGTTGCTGAGTTGGCGTAGAGGCCGCCCGTCGCCACGCAGGTACCTGCCCAGCTGTTTGAGCTAGCAGCTGCTTGGGGACGGCAGTGGAGTCTTGGTCGACGCGGGCCTGGCTGTGGCCCCGCTAACGCCCTCGGCAAGGGCCTTGCCGGGGGCCCGACAAGGGTCTTGCCGTGGCATTGCAATCGTCCCGCCGAGGGTCTTGTGGATCTCCTCGGCAAGGATCCCACTAAGGGTCGCCATCTTGTGCTTCTCATCTGATCTCATATCTCTATGGTCTTGACAAAGATTTGCATGCTACCACGGAGGTGCCTCCCGAGCCCTAGTTCCAATGTGGTTGGTTCAGTTGGAACTCGTGGGCTCAAGGGTGGCGCGCTCTGTTAGCATCGGGCAAGTTGCGCCGGCAAGGCTCTTATCGGGGCCCGGAGGCTGCCCGGCAAGGGCCTTGCCGGGGGAGTCCACCTCGCCCTCTCGCTCTTTGGTATCATTGGTCTTGGCATTGCCTTGACCATATTGTGCTTCGGCTTCTCTTCGCCTTCCCTCCTCTGCCCTACTTAGTGTGGCGGCGGCGCGCGGCTCCGACTGCCCGTGCACAAGTAAAGGGGTACAAAGGTATGCCCCTACTTTTGTACACCGACATAATGTGTATAATTCAAATTTGAACTACAAGCACGTGCTCCATGGCACCAAAGTTGTTTGAAAAATCACATGCGTGTCCTTGGGTGAATTTCTAGGTCCCATGCAAGAGATGGGAGTGAAATTCAAACATCTGGGCGTCGTGGCTTGGCAAAGATTGAGAAACTTGGTTTTTTAATTCCTGTAATTCCAAAACATGCCTGAAAATCTTGAAACTTGGCATGGTCTCATGACATGGCACCAACATGATGCGGTAACTATTTTGGCCGAATTGGGACAAGCTTTGGTGTAAGATTCTTGCAAACCGGAGCTTCCCTATAGAAGGCTCGTGGTTCCGAGAGGGAACATGCCACCTCTGTGTGCGAAACAACATACGTACACTGCCTTCTCCCACCTTAATTTTTTACACAGACAAATTAGACCAAATAGAAGTATCGTGCTAAATTTTGGAATTATTCCTTGCTTGTTTCACCTTTTTTTATACATTAGTTGAGTTTCTGGGCATTTAATGTGCATAATTCAAATTTGAACTACAAGCACAGGCTCGAGTGCACCAAAGTTGTTTGAAAAATCACATGTGTGTCCTTGGCTGAATTTCTAGGTCTCATGCAAGAGATTGGAGTGAAATTCAAACATCTAGGCGTCGTGGCTCGACCGGAAAGATAAAGAAACTTGGTTTTTTAATTCCTGTAATTCCAAACCATGCTTGAAAATCATGAAACTTGGCATGGTGTCATGACATGGCACCAACATGTTGTGGTAATTTTTTTGGCCGAATTGGGACAAGCTTTGGTGTAAGCTTCTTGCAAACCGGAGCTTCCCTTAAGAAGGTTCGTGGTTTCGAGAGGGAATGTGTCACCTCCGTGTGCGGAACGACATACGTACACTGCCTTCTCCCACCTTAATTTTTTTACATAGCCAGATTAGACCAAATAGAAGTACCGTGCTAAATTTTGGAATTATAACGGGCTCGTTTCGCCTTTTTATACATTAATTAAGTTTCTGGGCATTTAATGTGCATAATTCAAATTTTAACTACAAGCACATGCTCTAGTGCACAAAAGTTGTTTGAAAAATCACGTGTGTGTCCTTGGATGAAGTTCTAGGTCCCATGCAAGAGATTGGAGTGAAACTCAAACATCTGGGCATCGTGGCTCAGCCGGAAAGATTGAGAAACTTGGTTTTTTAATTCCTGTAATTCCAAAACATGCTTGAAAATCATGAAACTTGGCATGTTGTCATGACATGGCACCAACATGCTGCGGTAATTTTTTTGGCCGAATTGGGACAAGCTTTGGTTTAAGCTTCTTGCAAACCGGAGCTTCCCTCAAGAAGGCTCGTGGTTCCGAGAGGGAACGTGTCACCTCCGTGTGCGAAATGACATACGTACACTGCCTCCTCCCGCCTTAATTTTTTTACATAGCTAGATTAGACCAAATAGAAGTACCGTGCTAAATTTTGGAATTATTCCGGGTTCGCTTGGCCTTTCTTATACATTAATTGAGTTTCTGGGCATTTAAAGTCATTTTGGAACAAGTGTTGTCACGTTACAAATCGGAAACACAAGTATTATTGAAACCGTGGGGGTTTGACTTACCAATTAAGTGCGGCCACGGGTCCCCTTTTTTATTGGCTAGGAGGTGTCGTGCGGGGTGGATATTTGAGTACGGGAGGCGTGTGATCAGACCCCTGTGCGTGCTCATCAGGAGTAGAGCCCTTTGACCGCTACCCACCGGGCACCTCCCTCCCAACGTCTCCATTAATGGCGCCCGAGCACCTGTTCTACAGCGTGGCTATATGTCTCACTGGACTGAGATTTGAGAGAGAAAAATGAAAATCTGAAAAGAAAGTTTTGCACAGAACTTGATGTAAGATCCGACGGACCTATATAGCATCTACTGCGACTTATAGCAAGCATGATGAATATAAGGATGATGACAGTGGATACTAATTGTCTTACATATTTAGAAACATAATTAAAAAAGCCACATGCGGCAATGCCCAAAATACACAAGGGCAAAAGAAGAAGGAAGACAACGATCTGGCTCACTAATCTCTACTTTCTTGATGCATTGCTACAGGCCGCGGGAACTAGTCTCCGTGGCGAGCGGCGACAAGCTCTTTCTTGTCCTCAAGATGCTGCTTGAGAGCATCCACGGATTCCTCCACCATCCTTCTGTGCTCGATGCGCAGCTTGTTATTCTCGTCCATAAGTTTCCCGACGATGACATGGGTCCTCTGCAACAAGGCGGTTGCCTGCTCCTGCTACTTCGCACTTCCGACGATCTTCGCCCTCAGCAGGTCGCGCTTGGCCCGGAGCTTCGCATTGCTCTCATTTAGTTGCCGGATGACATCGGTAGACTGTTCAAACGAGGCTTTCAGGTCATTCTGCAACCTCTCCCACCTGGAGATCTGGTCCATCTGTCTAAGGACGAGGGCACGCATACGCCTGTAAGAGTCCTCGCCTGCCCACGAGGCATTTTCCCAGGCCTCCGCGGTAAGGGAGGACATCTCAGCTGCATTCGCGGCGCGGCGGGACATCTCTTCTGCTTCCGCGGCGCGGCGAGACCAGTCTGCTGCATCGACGGCGCGGCGGGTCCTCCGTGCTGCTTCGGCGGCGTGGCGGGACCTCTCTACTGCTACGGCCGTGGGGCGGGACATGTTGGCTGCTTTCACGGTGAGACGGGACATCTCTCGTGCTCCCGCTTCCAGGCTCGCCTCTCCCTGGTGGCAATCTCTTGACCCAGAACTCACGCTGGCCATGGCGGACGCAAGGGAACGATGATGAATGACTTGTTTGTTTTTGAATTTTTGTGGATGAGGAGTTGAGGAGGAATGTGCAGTCATCTTGGAGTAGTAGTATTTATAACCGCGTAGTAATACGCTCCTAAGTGGGAAACCGTTTAGGTTTTGATTGGTGCGAACAGATTTGCAATTTGGAATGTGACATGACGCGGCCTCACTGTTCTTCTAAAAAAAATGTGACGGGACTCATGCTCAAACTTTACTGACGGATATAAGTGCGGCACTACTCCCGAAAGGCGTAACGTGGGCACGTACGCCTTCTCGGCCGCGTACATGGCGTTTGCACCATAGGGTGCACCGCAATAGGCAATGTCAGCACACGTCTTGTTCCAACAATCGTGCGCGCTCGTTATTACCATCGCGCATGCTTATTTTAATTAGAATGGGTGTGCCCGTCTAGCGCACACACGTTGATCTATCTAACTGTTTCAGTTTGTTGTGGCTAATCCCAAACAGTTCATCCATGTGAAGTGTATGCCATCAATCGCAGACACTTTGATTTGGCTTACCCATTTCTGTTATGTTGCCTTATCGCAAACAGTTAATCCTTCTGAAGTGTATGCCCTCAATCACACACACCTTGATCTGGCTGACCGTTTCTTTTGTGTTGCCTAATCACAAACAGTTCATCCAAGTGAACCGTATGCTGTATATCGCACACACCTTCATCTGGCTTCCCGTTTCTTTTGTGTTGCCTAATCACAAACAGTTCATCTGAGTGAACCGTATGCTCTATATCGCACACACCTTCATCAGGCTGCCAGTCTCTTTTGTTCCTCCTCATCGGAAATAGTTCATTGGACTGAACTGTATGCCCTGTATCGCACACACAACTAAAATCTTAACCGTGTTTGATCCATCCTCCATTACAAAGGATTTGCACCTTTTTTGACGTTTTTTACATCCCTGTTTGTGATTGATGCATCGCACATAATTTCATGAAAGGGTCTCTGATCGTAGTGTCGCATTAGCAGCATCCTGCAGTAGTGCTTGTTGCTTGTCATTAATGGGCTTCTTCTTCAATGGGCAAGATCTAACATGATGCCCTTCAATTTTGCACTTGAAGCAAGTAATCTTGGCTGAATTATTGACTTGTTCCTGGCCCTTCTTATTTCTCTTGGACTTCTTCTTCTTATTGGAGTTGAATCCAAGTCCACCTTTGTCATTGGGGGATTTTTGCACACTCAAGATATTATTGAGTGTGGACTTCCCTTCATGACACTTTTCCAAGTCTTTCTTCAAAGAAGTGACTTGAGCCTTGAGCTCTTTAATTTCCTCTACATGGTTAGTATCGAAACAAGTACTAGAGGAAGTATAAGTTCCGTCGTTAGAGCAACAAGGCAAGGAAAGCAATTCATCACAAGAAGTAGCAACATTATGAGTGGATGAATTACGAGGACTAGCACATGGCAATATAGCATTTAGACTTGAAATAGTGCTAGTGTCCACATGAGGCTCACTACATGTTACCTTAGTCATCATAGCCTCATGAGCTATCATTAGCACATTATGGGATACTAGAAGATAATCATGAGAACTTGAGAGCTTTTCATGACTTTCTTCCAATTTCCCATAGTTGCTAGATAGCAACGCAAGTTGAGCCCTTAGCTCAACATTTTCCTGCAACATGGATGCTTGACAAGAAATAGAGTTAGTAGCACCAGCATCATTATTAACAACAAGAGGAGAAGGCAACTTTGCATGCTCTTCTGAATATGGAGCTTTAAGTTGAGCTTGAGACTCGGTGAGTTTGATGAGCTCACTCTTAATGACCCTTGAGCCATTTTCGAGGTGCTCAAAATCCTCAAGGAGTTTGGCATGCGCAAAATCAAGCTTATCGTTTTTAGTTTTGAAAACATTGGCCACCTCAAGGGCTCTATCAAGAGATTCCTTATTCTAGATAATTCTAGGGCAAATGTCTCCTCAAGAGATTCCTTGGTGGTTTGTTCAAGTTCAAGAGCTTGTGAGAGGTCGGCGATCTCATTAACGTAATCACGCTCATGTCCTTCAATTTTCTCAATGGTGACCTCATGATCCTCAAGATGAGATTCCAACTCCTCGATGTATTTCTTGCCCTCAATGGCAATGGACATAATTTCCAGGAAGTTGGAACGAGCAATTTTATTTTTATGAAGAGCTTTAAAAATCATTTCCCCCTTAGTTTTTAAGGAGGCAACATTATCATTCTCTTCATCGTCATCAACATAATCATCATTCTTATCATCATCAATATCATCACAAGATATATTGGGATTCAAAGTGGGAGATACCTTTGAAGCCTTAGCCATAAGGCAAAACACAATAGATGATGATGTAGGATCCCTTGAAGCACCATTCAAGACCACATCTTGTTCCATGGGGCGTTGGGTTTCCTCTACATTGTTAGAACAACAATTCGAGGAAATAGATGCATTTTTATCATGGCAACAAGACAAAGCAAGCATATCATCACGAGAGTTAGTCAAGCAATTTCTACACGATATGCAAGAACTATTAACACAAGCATGTGAAACATTTGGAGTGCCCAAGTGTTAAAGTCCAAAGATGAAGCATTGCAATAAGGAAGTAATGAAGGATCATCAACAATAAGCCCACTATAATCATTGCAATGAACACCACTACTCACCATATCATTACCTTGTGGCAAACCACATGTAGGTGAAGTAGAAGAAGTTGAGAAGGCAACATGGCCGGAGGTGGAGGGAGAACAATCATCCCCACAAATCTTGGACACACCATATTTATCTTGAAGCTTTGTCCACAACTCATGAGCATCACAGAATGGCATGAGTTAAAAATCACTACATTGCTGAAAACATCGAAAAGCAAATTAAAAACTTGAGCATTAAGATAAGAGTTTTACTCATCCTCTAAAGATGATCTTTGGGGATCATTTGGAGGAGAAAATCCCATATCTACAATTTGCTCTAAATTTGGGTCCATGACCCTAAAGAGAATCAGCATGTGAATTACCCAACCATCAAAATATGTGCCATCGAAACTAAGAGTGTCAGAGAATCCTAATCCACTAATCGTCATCTTTACTCTCTAGGCAGTTAAGCCTATCAAAGAGAGACGAGGCTATGATACCAATTGAAAGATCGTGGATGTCTCCTAGATGGGGGGTGAATATGCACTTTAAAATAATTACAGTTTAGGCTTGAACAAATGCGGAATAAACCTAGCGGTTAATTTGTGAAGCACAAAACTACAACAACTAGGCTCACCTATGTGCACCAACAACTTATGCTAACCAAGATAAACTACTAGGTGATAGCAAGATATATGACAAGAAACAACATGGCTATCACAAAGTAAAGTGCATAAGTAAAGGGCCCGGGTAAGAGAAAACCGAGGCATGCAGAGACGATGACGTATCCCGAAGTTCACACCCTTCCGGATGCTAATCCTCGTTTGGAGCGGTGTGGAGGCACAAAGCTCCCCAAGAAGCCACTAGGGCCATCGTAATCTCCTCATGCCCTCGCACAATTCAAGATGCCGTGATTCCACTAAGGGACCCTTGAGGGCGGTCACCGAACCCATACAAATGGCAACCCTTGCGGGCGGTCACCGAACTCATACACTTTGGAAACCCTTGGGGGAGGTCACCGATACCCGTCAAATTGCTCGGGGCGATCTCCACAACCTAATTGGAGACCCCGACGCTTGCCCGGAGCTTTACACCATAATGATTGAGCTCTGAACACCACCAACCGTCTAGGGCGCCCAAGCACCCAAGAGGAACAAGCTCAAGGGTACCAAGCACCCAAGAGTAATAAGTTTCTCGACTTGTAACTTCCACGTATCACCGTGGAGAACTCAAACCGATGCACCAAATGCAATGGCAAGGGCACACTGAGTGCCCAAGTCCTTCTCTCCCAAATCCCACCAAAGCAACTAATGCTAGGGAGGAAAATGAGAGGAAGAACAAGAAGGAGAATACCAAGAACTCCAAGATCTAGATCCAAGGGGTTCCCCTCACATAGAGGAGAAAGTGATTGGTGGAAATGTGGATCTAAACCTCCTCTCTCTCTCTTTTCCCACAAAAACTAGCAAGAATCCATGGAGGAATTGAGAGATATCAAGCTCAAAGAAGGTCAACAATGGGCGAAGAACACGAGCTCAAAGGATACGGTTCATTGGGGAAGAAGACCCCCTTTTATACGTGCGAAAAAATCCAGCCGTTATACTCACAGCCCGCACAGAGCGGTACTACCGCTCTTACTCACGGTACTACCGCTAGGGGTAGCGGTACTACTGCTTGCGAGCGGTACTAAAAAAATACATCTGTGCCTACCACCGCTGGACTAGAGACGAGTTTTTGGTCTGGAGCGGAAATAGCCACGGAAGTAGCCACGGTAGTACCACTCCCCAAGAGCGGTAGTAAAAAATTACATCCCCTCCAAGCGGTAGTACCGCTCCCATGAACGGTAGTACTGCTGTAGCCTTTTTATGGACATCAAAACTGACACAACTTGTGCAAACGGACTCCAAATTCAACGAAACCAAGTTTGTTGGAAAGCTAGCGACAAGGGATAACACAATATTGATAGAAATAACAATAAGAAGGAAACTAGAAAAGGCCCATAAAAAAAGGTGAGAACCCTTCCTCGAATAAGACCGGTAAAACCTCCAACAGCGAAAACGCAATAGAAGAAGCATGTGACGTCCGTTTTTGATGAACTCAAGCTTGTAAAGAAGATGACCATAAGCTACAAATCTCACAAAGAGAAAACCAAATAAGAACCAAGAAAGATGATGCAAGTATGCAAGGGTTTGAGCTCTCTACGAATGATACGATCAAGCTACGCATCGAGAGCCCCCCTTGATAGTATGACAATCGATCCTATAACCCGGTCTCCCAACTACCACCATGAGACCGGTAAAATAGAAAAACTATCAAGGGCAAACCTTTGCCTTGCACATGGCCGACTTGAGCTATGACGATCTTGACTCCCTCAAGTTGGACCACCTTTCTTGATTGGGTTGGCTCAATGAAGACTAGTTGATTGCTCCCCCATACTCCACTATGGGTGAGCCACTGATATGTCTCCGTCGTATCTAGTTTTCCAAACACTTTTGCCCTTGTTTTGGACTCTAACTTGTATGATTTGAATGGAACTAACCTGCATCGACGATGTTTTCAAAGCAGAATTGCCATGGTGTTGTTTTATGCGCAGAAAACAAAAGTTCTCGGAATGACCCAAACTCCACGGAATATCTTAGAATAAATAATAAAAATCCTCGCCAAAGATGAAGACCAGGGGCCCACACCCTGTCCATGAGGGTGGGGCGCCCCTCCCACAGGCGCGCCGCCCTACCTCGTGGGCCCCTGGTGGCCCTCCGACGCCAACTCCAACTCCATATATTGGCTTTCGGGAGAAAAAATCAGGGAGAAAGTTTCGTCGCGTTTTACGATACGGAGCCGCCGCCAAGCCCTAATCTCTCTCGGGAGGGCTGATCTGGAGTCCGTTCAGGGCTCCGGAGAGGGGGATTCATCGCCGTCGTCATCATCAACCATCCTCCATCTCCAATTTCATGATGCTCACCGACGTGCATGAGTAATTCCATCGTAGGCTTGCTGGACGGTGATGGGTTGGATGAGATTTATCATGTAATCGAGTTAGTTTTGTTAGGGTTTGATCCCTAGTATCCATTATGTTCTGAGATTGATGTTGCTATGACTTTGCTATGCTTAATGCTTGTCACTAGGGCCCGAGTGCCATGATTTCAGATCTGAACCTATTATGTTTTCATGAATATATGTGTGTTCTTGATCCTATCTTGCAAGTCTATAGTCACCTACTATGTGTTATGATCTGGCAACCCCGAAGTGACAATAATCGGGACCACTCCCGGTGATGACCATAGTTTGAGGAGTTCATGTATTCACTATGTGCTAATGCTTTGTTCCGGTTCTCTATTAAAAGAAGGCCTTAATATCCCTTACTTTCCAATAGGACCCCGCTGCCACGGGAGGGTAGGACAAAAGATGTCATGCAAGTTCTTTCCCATAAGCATGTATGACTATTTACGGAATACATGCCTACATTACATTGATGAATTGGAGCTACTACATGTCACCCTATGTTGTAATCATTACATGACGAACCGCATCCCAGCATAATTATCCATCACTAATCCAAAGGCTTCACGAAGTTTTCCATATCTTTGGTTTACGCTTATTTACTTTTCCGTTGCTACTGTTACAATCACTACAAAATACCAAAAACATTATTTTTGTTGTCTTTACTTTTGTTACCGTTACCGCCACTATCATATTAATTTGCTACTAAACACTTTGCTGCAGATACTAAGTTTCCAGGTGTGGTTGAATTGACAACTCAGCTGCTAATACTTGAGAATATTCTTTGGCTCCCCTTGTGTCGAATCAACAAATTTGGGTTGAATACTCTACCCTCGAAAACTGTTGCGATCCCCTATACTTGTGGGTTATCAGCCACTCTTCCGCACATCTTCACAAGTCCATTGTCACCACTATGGATAGCAAGCTTCAAGCACTTGATCTCTTTGTAATGCTCCACTGTGACGCCCCCGATTCAATCGTACAATAATCATGCACGCAAATGTGTATGATCAAGAAGAGGGACTCACGGGAAGATACCACAACACAACTCTAAAACAAAAATAAGTCATACAAGCATCATAATACAAGCTAGGGGCCTCGAGGGCTCGAATACAAGTGCTCGATCATAGACGAGTCAGCGGAAGCAACAATATCTGAGTACGTATATAAGTTAAACAAGTTTGCCTTAAGAAGGCTAGCACAAACTGGGATACAGATCGAAAGAGGCGCAGACCTCCTGCCTGGGATCCTCCTAACTACTCTTGATCGTCGTCAGCGGGCTGCACGTAGCAGTAGGCACCTCCAACGTAGTAGGATTAAGTAAATCGACGGTGGCGTCGCCTCTGAGTTCCGACATCTGGTTGCGACAACCAGGTAGAAGGGAAGGGGGAAAAGGGGGAGAAAAGCAACCGTGAGTACTCATCTAAAGTACTCGCAATCAAGGAGCTACACTACATATGCATGGGTATATTTGTAAAGAGGCAATATCGATGGAATGTACTGTAGAATACCAGAATAAGGGGGGATAGCTAGTCTTATCAAAGACTACGCTTCTGGTAGCCTCCGTCTTGCAGCATGTAGAAGAGAGTAGACTGAAGTCCTCCAAGTAGCATCGCATAGCATAATCCTCCCGGCGATCCCTCCTCGTAGCCACCTGTTAGAGAGCGATCACCGGTTGTATCCGCACTTGGAAGGGTGTGTTTTATTAAGTATCCGGTTCTAGTTGTCATAAGGTCAAGGTACAACTCCAAGTCGCCCTATTACCGAAGATCACGGCTATTCGAATATATTAACTTCCCTGTGGGTGCACCACATAGCCCAACACGCTGATCCCATTTGGCCGACACACTTTCTGGGTCATGCCCGGCCTCGGAAGATCAACACGCCGCAGCCCCACCTAGGCCAACAGAGAGGTCGACGCCGGTCTAAACCTAAGCGCCACAGGGTGCAGGCCCATCGCCTTTAGCACACCTGCATGTTGCGAGGGCGGCCGAAAGCAGAACTAGCCCCCTTAATACAAGAGCAGGCTTACGTCCCAATTCGCGCGCGCTGCTCAGTCGCTGACGTCACAAAGGCTTCGGCTGATACCATGACACCGAGTGCCCATAACTGTTCCCGCGTAGTTGGTTAGTGCGTATAGGCCAGTAGCCAGACTCAGATCAAATACCAAGATCTCGTTAAGCGTGTTAAGTATCCGCGAATGCCGACCAGGTCAGGCCCACCTCTCTCCTAGGTGGTCTCAACCTGCCCTGTCGCTCCGCCACAAAGTAACAGTCGGGGGCCGTCAGGAACCCAGGCCCACCTCTACCGGGATGGAGCCACCTGTCCTTTTAGCCCCCTCATCAGAATCACTTGCGGGTACTCAACGATCTGACCCGACTTTAGTCACCACATGTGTCATGTATAAAGTATATAGAATATACCCGTGATCACCTCCCTAGTGATCACGGCCCGATAGTATAGAATGGCAGACGGACAAGAATGTAGGGCCACTGATGAAACACTAGCATCCTATACTAAGCATGTAGGATTGCAGGTAAAGGTAACAAAAGTAGTAGCAAGGACAGGCTATGCATCAGGATAGGATTAACGGAAAGCAGTAACATGCCACACTACTCTAATGCAAGCAGTATAGAGGAGAATAGGCGATATGTGGTGATCAAGGGGGGGGGGAGCTTGCCTGGTTGCTCTGGCAAGAGAGAGGGGTCGTCAACACCGTAGTCGTACTGGGTAGCGGCGGCGTCGGTCTCGGTGTCTAGCGGAATAAGAGGGGGAAGAAACAATGAATACAATGCAAACAGATGCATAACGGTGCATGACAAAGCAATGTGTGATGCTAGGCGTGCCCTAACGCGGTATGAGGTGATACCGATGAAGGGGGGAAACATCCGGGAAAGTATTCCTGGTGTTTCGCGTTTTCGAATAGAGGAACCGAAGGGGGAAAGTTGCGTGTTTGCTATGCTAGGGATGCGTGGCGGACGAACGGGCTACGTATCCGAATTCTTCTCGTCGTTCTGAGCAACTTTCATGTACAAAGTATTTTCATCCGAGTTACGGTTTATCTTATATTAATTTTAAAAGATTTAATCATTTTTAGAATTTATTCAATTATTTTAATTCAACATTATCCGTAATAGTGCATGTCGACATCATCATGACGTCAAAGATGACGTCGGCAGTCAACAGAGTTGTTGATCGTCAATCGACGATAGGGTCCATTGGGACCCACCTGTCATACTCTGTTTAGGTTATCTAGGGTTTAGTTAAACTAATTACTTTTTAATTAAACTAACAAGTTAATCAGATTAATTAAATAGGATTAATTAACGTAATTAATGCACTAATTAATTAAATAATTAATTATTAATTATATTAGTATTATTTTTATATATTTTATTTACTTATTTATTTTTTTAAGAAATTTCTTTTTCTAACTGCTTCGAGGCGGGGCCTCTCACATCGACCCAAGGGGCCTATGCTGGGCAGGCGTGAGGGCGACGGGCGCCACCATTGTGGGCGCACGCTGGCGGCGACGGGCGCAGCCAACTGGGCAAAGGCGGGCGCCGGTAGGCCGGAGGCGGAACGGTCGTGGGGGGCAAAGGCACTGCAGGCACCGGAGTGGCGCGACGAGGGGGCGGGCCATGGGGCGGCGGAACGAGGCTGCATGGCGAGTGGAGCGGCAGAGCGTGACAAGGCTCAGCGCGCGTCTGCTGGGCACACCTGCGGGCGGGACGCGGTGATGTAGGGACAGGGCGGGGCGCGGCCCCGAGCGGCGAGCAGGGGAGGGGACGAGCACAGGGCGAGGGAGAGAAAGGAGGGGGGCCTCACTGGGTGTCGTAGGGAACGGGGCAACGGTGCGTGAGGAGGAAGTCGGAGACGACGGCGAAGAAGGAAGCAGGCCGGTGGGGAGGAGGAGGCAGGCCGGCGGGGGGGTCCGGCGAGGTCGTCCTCTAGAGGATGGCGATACAGCGTCGACGAGGTGGAGCCAGGGACAGCGAGCAGTGTAGGGGCGCGTCGGGGAGGAGGCGAGGCGGCGGGATGTCGGGGATGGCGGTGCTCGGCGCCGGTGGAGTCCAGGCAGAACGAGGGCGAGGCGGCGGCGCACGACGGCATCGAGGCGATGGGATCGGGGTTTGCCCCGATCCAGATCGGGCAGAGGAGGGAGAGGGTGGAGTGCGTGGGGGGATGGGGTTCGGGTTAGGGTTCGGTGCCCCGAGGGGGTGTATAGGCCCGGGGAGGGAGTGGGCGGCTGGCGGTGTCGTGGCTCAGCTTGGGCCGGTGGCCTCTTGAGCCGAGGGGGGTTTCTTTCCTTTTTGTTTGTTTTTCTCTTTGTATTTTCTTTCTTTTATTTATTCTCTTCTGTTTTAATTCAAGTTAAAATATTTATGCATTTTATAAAACTGTGTCCTCTACACCAAAATTATCTATGTAATATTTAGTGCAAGCCGAAAATTTTTATTTTAATGCTTGAAAACTTTTATTGTTTGACTTAAATTCAAAATTTGAATTTGAATCATTTCGAACTAACGCGAGTTTATTAACAGAAATCGAGGTGACGTGGCATCATTAGTAGAGGGTTACTATAGCTTAATCATCCAGGCGTCACAATTCTCCTCTACTACAAGAAATCTCGTCCCGAGATTTTAGAGGTAAGAAGGGGGGGAGGTCTAGTTACGAAATTCTAACGGATCTTCTCGGCCTTGGTTGCTCTTCTCGAAGAGGTCGATCCCTTACATTGACGCCTTCATTTTTCTGCTTCAAGTCATCAAGATGAAGTCGGCAGTTTTTCGGGGTTCCATCAGACTTACGAAAGAATAAGGGGGTATTCCGGAGAACGAACCTCTACAAGGTTGACTATCTGGTCGATAACATCGGGGAAGCTGGCAGAAAGTAACACTCGAATGGAAACTTAAGAAAATATCGAGTGCAAAGAAAAGAGGTTTAATGGGAAGTTTTGAGCGAGCGGGCAACCGTTCGATGCCTGAAACAAAGTGTGAAAGGGGTCCAGAGCAACGAGAATAAGTATCGCGTCTGATACTGGAATGGATCACTAGGAAGTTGGGTCGTGAATTACATACGAAGCCAAGCATGAGGAATAACCTTGGAAACAGGGGGGTGTAAACGAGAGTTAGGTTTCGATCCTTGGAACTGTGGGTTATGGGCCCACCATGTGGTTAAAAGTAGGAAGGTCGGAGACATCTTGTACGATCATGTAAGCCAGGCATGTCAGAGGATAGTCTGTCGGTTATGTCGGCATCAACATCGGTACCAAGGGCGAGGGACGAAGAGAACCATTTTCCTGCTCATTGAAACGAGGCGGACCAATAGGCAAAGTTTTCGTCCATCGATGGTTACCAAAATGTCATCAACAATAGTAACACAGTCTTACTGACACGGTTGTACACCAAGGTGTTTACATAAGCAGAGAATATTACTGCTTAGATCATATAGATCACAAGAACGGTTAAATAAAACAATGGAAAGGAAATGTGATCAGCAGATTACACAGAAGAACGCAAAGGAAAATGTGTTTAAACACATATTTCAGGGGTATATCCTTCCCAAGGACAAGCATGGCATGATATCCATGACATGATATAACGTAGAAAACCATTTAGGTAACGGGGAGAGGAATTTTCATGACATTACACATACAAAGGTGTTTGGATAATTGATCAAGAAACATTTAGCATTGGGCTTTAAATGTTCTTGTTGAAAATCGGAGTACCACGTATATGCTTCGAGATAGCATTGACATGGTCTTCAAGCAAAGGTCGGACTTGGATATACAAAGGATTCATCAGGAACAACTTATAGAATAAGTCTTACAATTTCCTTATGGAAGAATGGTTAACCTTGCTAAAATGGAAACAATAACAATAGGTCCTCCGGTCAAGTGTGCTAGGCATGACATCACCTTACCGGGTCATATAAAGACCAATGTTATAACTCTTGAAAATGTGCTCCAACCATCATATCTGACCGAGATTCCGATCTGATCGGTGTTAGGAAACCTCAGACTTATGATGCCTGAGAAGGAAGGGGTGCAGCACAATTTGACGAGATGTCAATGTAAGATTCTTGAGAAATGAACTATGGAAGCGATTTCTGAAACAAGAGTTCATCAGTAAACCAACGAGAGGATGAGGAGGTGGCTGATGGAATCAGCGACAATTCATCGAGATTCACAAAAGATGGATTTCCACAACTATGTGAACAAGGAGATGACAATTGTCAGATCAAATGATACAATGAGGTATGCTCGAGGAAACATACCCAATTAAACACTGGTTGAAGGTTGCACCCGAAATATGGGCCTAGGTAGCACGATCAATGTTAGAATGGTGATTCGATAACCAATAGTCTAAAATGAAATATCGACCAGTAACTTCAAAGCAATAGGGTTGCTAGAATTTTGAAGTCGCACAACATAGTTCAATTGTCGGTTTTCTGGTTAGAACAACACGGGAACCAAGGAATGATCGGAGATGGCAGGAAGTATCACGTGTACCAAGAATGCATAAGAGGTGGTGAAATTCTCACGACATTATTGACATAAAAGATGGTAATACTCCAAGGTAAAGAAGAACAATTGCTAGATAACATGGATCTCAAGGTATAACACGAAACATGAACAAGTTTGTGTTGAACGGGAGGCAATAAGGTGGTCGATTATAATATAAATCATTGAGGGCAAGGATGGTATTTCTCTTCATGAATTCAATTGATATCCCGGAAGAGCTCAAAATGTTGATGATGATCATGACACAATTGTCGAGAGATTTCACGAAGAAGCAATCGAACAGCGACGGCATCAAGAAAAAGCAATGGTGAAGCAAAGGGTCATTGGAACCACGAATACGACACAAACTCGAAAACAAGCTTGTTGTTCAAGGCGAAATGATATGATGAGGAAGATCGACATAAGCTTAGCTCATCATCGAAGTTTGTGCTCCAGGATTAAGGACCAGGTAGCAAAGTTAAAAGTCTGCACGATAATGATATAGCCATTAAGGGTAGGAATGACTTGAAGGATTATTAAACTCGTAAGCAACAAAAATTACTTAGAGTTATTGAATAGGAGTGCAGATTCGATTCACTTATCGGTGTTCTTGAGTGACTAATAACTCAGAACCTGGGGGTCCGAGAGCGGTGAGAAGCAATACTAGATGAAGACTCGCAGGAAGCAACACAGTTCTCGAGATATCAGAGGTTAATACTCGAGGAAGAACAAAAATAGAGGTTGCCGAGATGTATCGATCAACAAAATACAAGTGCTCTAACTAGTCTGAGAAATGGAATCAAGGAGAAAATGTGGTCGGGACCATGATTGCAAATGATCAATACATAGATACCAGATGATTCCATATCAAAGAAATAGTTATTATTACAAGAAGCTTCTATGATAGGATCTACATCGTGTCCATGGGCATGAACACAAAGTTCAAGGTCGACTCCCACTTCTCCAATGCATAACCTTTCATTCACTTCTCGTTTTGATAATGGCATTAGTGTTGAAAGTTTTACCTGGTGAAATACCAGATGAGTATGACCCGTGAAAACTTCCGAGTTCACACATATTAAGGAAGGCATAGGTTCAACCCATCAGGGTATCGTGGAAATATATACCACAAGCTTCAATAGAAATACCACCAGCTCGAAAGTTGAGCAGGGTTGAGAAAGCAGAGGATACAATTTACCAAAGGCATTATGTATCTGAGGGAAGGCTCACAAGGTTATCGAATATGAAGGACGCTATTGGATAAAATCCAACAAAGGATCTGCTGGTCCATAATGGAGCTGATGTGAGTATCGGTACTCAATCAGAGGAAGAAATAATGCAAGGGCGTCAGATTATGAAACATCTGAATAATTCGATGCTTAGATAACAAAGGAATTATGATTTTCCGAAACAAAGGATCAGAAGCAGACTGTTTGATTAAAAATGAAGAAGTTGAATAGACTTGGGGGTACAATCGACGACAACTTGATTGGTCGAGGACCAGCTCATGTTTGTAATGACGTCTGAGCTGGAAGGATGAATTCTAGGATCTGATTGAGGATCGTGAGCATTCGCAACATATTGAATCAACAGACTCAAAATGATAATGACAAGGTATGCCATTAAGATTACGAGACTTATGGGATTAACCATAATGCAAGCAAGCAAGAATTTCAAGAGCAATAGGCTGCTCATGATTTTCGGAAGATCGGGTAGTATTTGAATGTATTTTTGTGAAACAGATGAACAACTTTGATTTAACGGATACTCGGCAAGCGCGAGTAATTATCCGTAGGGGTATTCATGCAGCAAGGAACCGCAGGGCGATGGCGTAAAGAATTCACGGAATATCGAAGAGTATTTCGTGACATCTTGTAATAACAAGAGAAACCGGGATGACAATATGAACGATAGGTGTAAGTAGTTATCCAGAGGGATTTATCGATGGAAGTGAATTGCAAAAGCGATGGCACATAGTCTCGAGAGCACATCGTAGAGTATCTTCGGAATCTTCTGGTGCAGCAGGCGGTCATCGGTAACAAGGGGCTCTCCGGGAGAAAGTACTTGCGAGAACCTAAAGTTAGTTTTGTTTTTAGCAAAATCATTTAACCCGAATAGAAGAGAGTTCAGAGTCCTAGAGTAAAGATCGAGGAGTAAAAGATCCTAATACCACCCAATGGCGACGTGGGCCCGTAAGGCACATAGCCATGTTAGTAAAAGTTTTGCAATGACTAGACTCGACTTCGGCCAAGGAGTAAGGAAGGGCGATTCCTACAAGCAGTCGTCTCTGATACCAACTTGTGATGCCCCCGATTCAATCGTACACTAATCATGCACGCAAATGTGTACGATCAAGTTCAGGGACTCACGGGAAGATACCACAACACAACTCTAAAACAAAAATAAGTCATACAAGCATCATAATACAAGCCAGGGGCCTCGAGGGCTCGAATACAAGTGCTTGATCATAGACGAGTGAGCGAAAGCAACAATATCTGAGTACAGACATAAGTTAAACAAGTTTGCCTTAAGAAGGCTAGCACAAACTAGGATACAGATCGAAAGAGGCGCAGGCCTCCTGCCTGGGATCCTCCTAACTACTCTTGGTCGTCGCCGGGCTGCACGTAGCAGAGGGCACCTCCAGCGTAGTAGGAGTCGCCGTCGATGGTGGCGTATGGCTCACTGGCTCCACATCCGTTGCGACAACCAGGTAGAAGGGAAGGGGAAAAGGGGGAGAAAAGCAACCGTGAGTACTCATCTAAAGTACTCGCAAGAAAGCAACTACACTACATATGCATGGGTATATGTGTAAAGAGGCAATATGGGTGGACTGTACTGCAGAATGCCAGAATAAGGGGGATAGCTAGTCTTATCGAAGACTACGCTCGCAGCCTCCGCCTTGCAAAGTAGAAGAGAGTAGATCAAGTCCTCCAAGTAGCATCGCATAGCATAATCCTACCCGCGATCCTCCTCGTAGCCCTGTTAGAGAGCGATCACCGGGTTGTATCCGCACTTGGAAGGGTGTGTTTTATTAAGTATCCGGTTCTAGTTGTCATAAGGTCAAGGTACAACTCCAAGTCGTCATGTTACCGAAGATCACGGCTATTCGAATAGATTAACTTCCTTGCAGGGGTGCACCACATAGCCCAACACGCTTGATCCCATTTGGCCGGACACACTTTCCTGGGTCATGCCCGGCCGGGAAGATCAACACGTCGCAGCCCCACCAAGGCCAACAGAGAGGTCAACACGCCGGTCTAAACCTAAGCGCACAGGGGTCTGGGCCCATCGCCCTTAGCACACCTGCACGTTGTGAGGGCGGCCGAAAGCAGAACTAGCCCCCTTAATACAAGAGCAGGCTTACGTCCCAATCCGGCACGCACCGCTCAGTCGCTGACGTCACGAAGGCTTCGGCTGATACCACGACGCCGAGTGCCCATAATCGCTCCGCGTAGTTGGTTAGTGCGTATAGGCCAAGAGCTGACTCGCATCAAATACCAAGATCTCGTTAAGCGTGTTAAGTATCCACGAATGACGACCAGGGCCAGGCCCACCTCTCTCCTAGGTGGTCTCAACCTGCCCTGTCACTCCGCCACAAAGTAACAGTCGGGGGCCGTCAGGAACCCAGGCCCACCTCTACCGGGATAGAGCCACCTGTCCTTTCAGCCCCCTCATCAGAATCACTTGCGGGTACTCAACGAGCTGACCCGACTTTAGTCACCACATGTGTCATGTATAAAGTATATAGAATATACCCGTGATCACCTCCCTAGTGATCACGGCCCGTTAGTATAGCATGGCAGACGGACAAGAATGTAGGGCCACTGATGAAAGACTAGCATCCTATACTAAGCATGTAGGATTGCAGGTAAAGGTAACAAAAGTAGTAGCAAGGACAGGCTATGCATCAGGATAGGATTAACGGAAAGCAGTAACATGCTACACTACTCTAATGCAAGCAGTATAGAAGAGAATAGGCGATATCTGGAGATCAAGGGGGGGCTTGCCTGGTTGCTCTGGCAAGAGAGAGGGGTCGTCAACACCGTAGTCGTACTGGGTAGCCGCGGCGTCGGTCTCGGTGTCTAGCAGAAGAAGAGGCGGAAGAAACAATGAATACAATGCAAACAGATGCATAACGGTGCATGACAAAGAAATGTGTGAGGCTAGGCGTGCCCTAACGCGGTATGAGGTGATACCGGTGAAGGGGGGAAACATCCGGGAAAGTATTCCCGGTGTTTCGCGTTTTCGAACAGAGGAACCGGAGGGGGGAAAGTTGTGTGTTCACTATGCTAGGGACGCGTGGCGGACGAACGGGCTGCTTATCCGAATCCGTCTCGTTGTTCTGAGCAACTTTCATGTACAAAGTATTTTCATCCGAGTTACGGTTTATTTTATATTAATTTTAAAATATTTAATCATTTTTAGAATTTATTCAATTATTTTAATTCAACATTATCCAGAATAGTGCATGCTGACATCATCATGACGTTAGCATGACGTCAGCAGTCAACAGGGGTGTTGACTGGTCAAACTGACGTGTGGGTCCATTGTGACCCACTTGTCATACTCTGTTTAGGTTATCTAGGGTTTAGTTAAACTAATTACTTTTTAAATAAACTAACAAGTTAATCAGATTAATTAAATAGGATTAATTAACGTAATTAATGCACTAATTAATTAACTAATTAATTATTAAATATTTTAGTATTGTTTTTATATATTTTATTTATTTATTTATTTTTAAGAAATTTCTTTTTTTAACCGTTTCTAGAGGCGGGGCCCTCCTGTCTTTGACCCAAGGGGGCCTATGCGGGTCGGGCAGGCGTAGAGGGCGACGGGCGCCACCACGCGACGCTGGGCGCACGGGCGCAGCTAACCAGCAAGGGCGGGCGCGGCGGCCGGAGGCGGAAACAATGTGGGGGCAAAGGCGACCGCAGGCACCGGAGTGGCGCGACGAGGGGCGTGGCCGCACAGGCGGAACGAGGCCGCGCGCGAGTGGAGCGGCAGATCGTGACAAGGCTCAGCGCGTCTTGCGCTGGGCACGCCGGGCGGGCGGACGCGTGATGCAGGACAGGCAGGCGCGGGGCGCGGCCCCAGCGGCGAAAGGGGAGGGGACGAGCAGGCGAGGGAGAGAAAGGAGGGGCCTCACCGGGTGTCGAGGGAACGGGCAACGGTGCGTGAGGAGGAAGTCAGAGACGACGGCGAAGAAGGAAGCAGGCCGGTGGGGAGGAGGAGGCAGGCCGGCGGGGAGGTCCGGCGAGGTCGTCCTCCAGAGGATGGAGATGCGGCGTCGACGAGGTGGAGTCGGGGACGGCGAGCAGCGTCGGGGCGCGTCGGGGAGGAGGCGAGGCTGTGAGGCGGCGGGAGGTCGGGGATGGCGGTGCTCGGCGCCGGTGGGGTCCAGGCAGAACGAGGGCGAGGCGACGGCGCCGCGGCATCGAGGCGATGGGATCGGGGTTTGCCCCGATCCAGATCGGGCAGAGGAGGGAGAGGGAGGAGTGCGAGGGGGATGGGGTTCGGGTTAGGGTTCGGTGCCCCGAGGGGGTGTATAGGCCAGGGGAGGGAGTGGGCCGGCCTGGCAGGTCGTGGCCCAGTTGGGCCGGAGCCCAGGGGGGGTTTCTTTTCCTTTTTTTTCTTTGTTTTTCTCTTTTGTATTTTCTGTATTTTCTTTATTTTCTCTTCTGTTTTAATTCAAGTTAAAATATTTATGCATTTTATAAAACGGTGTCCTCTACACCATAATTATCTATGTAATATTTAGTACAAACCGAACATTTTTATTTTAATGTTTGAAAACTTTTATTGTTTGACTTAAATTCAAAATTTGAACTTGAATCATTTCGAACTAACGCGAGTTTATTAACAGAAATCGAGGTGACATGGCATCATTAGTAGAGGGTTACTATAGCTTAATTATCCGTGCGTCACATCCACTTGAACTTGCACATGGCAATCTTGATGACGATCACCACTTGATGTCATCCTCTCCATAAGTTGTATGATGTCTTCCTATTGGCGCAAGCCCATCGAAACATACCTAACCCTACATAGAACTCTCACGTAGACCATGGGTTAGTACACAAAGTGTAATGGACAATGCTTACCATACCATGGGATCACTTGATCCCTTTCGGTACATCTTCTACGCATTGTGAGTTGATCAACTTGATTCACTCTTGACTTAGTCTTGATCAACCTTGAATCTTTCCAACTCTCTTCATTTGGATGATGTCTTGAAGATAAAAATGAATGATCACACAATCTTCTTCTTAAATACATGCTTGCAATAAGCTCAACACTCACATGACCAATCTTTGGATAATTTCTTAATAGCACCTTGGTCAACTCATAAACTCCTTGAAACCAACACATGGACTTCAAGAAATGCCTATGGACAAATCCTTCAAATATAACTCAATGCAACAATTAGTCCATAGAGAATGTGATCAATTACCAAAACCACACATGAGGGCACCGCATGTCCTTTCAGGTTCCAAGGTCGATGTGATCGTCGTTGGCACGCTACCTCTACGTCTACCTTCGGGATTAGTCTTAGTCCTGAATAATTTTTATTTGGTGCCAGCATTGAGCATGAACATTATATTTGTATCTTGTTTAGTGCGAGATGGTTATTCATTTAAATCAGAGAATAATGGTTGTTCTATTTATATGAGTAATATCTTTTATGGTCATGCACCCTTGAAGAGTGGTCTATTTTTTGTTCAATCTCGATTGTGGTGATACACATATTCATAATATTGATGCCAAAATATGCAAAGTTGATAATGATAGTGCAATATATTTGTGGCACTGCCATTTAGGTCATATTGGTGTAAAGCGCATGAAGAAACGCCATGCAGATGGGCTTTTGGAATCACTTGATTATGAATCATTTGATACTTGCAAACCATGCCTCATGGGAAAGGTGACTAAAACTCCGTTCTCCAGAACAATGGAGCGAGCCAATGACTTATTGGAAATAATACATACCGATGTATGTTGTCTGATGAGTGTTGAGGCACGCGGCGGGTATCGTTATTTTCTGACCTTAACAGATGATTTGAGCAGATATGGGTATATCTACTTAATGAAACACAAGTATGAAACATTTGAAAAGTTCAAAGAATTTCAGAGTGAAGTGGAGAATCATCGTAACAAGAAAATAAAGTTTCTATGATCTAATCACGGAGGCGAATATTTGAGTTACGAGTTTGGCCTTCAATTAAAACAATGTGGAATAGTTTCACAATCGACGCCACCGGAACACCACAACAGAATGGTGTGTCCGAACGTCATAACCGTACTTTATTAGATATGGTGCGATCTATGATGTCTCTCACCGATTTACCACTATCATTTTGGGTTATGCATTAGAGACAGCTGCATTCACGTTAGATAGGGTACCATCTAAATCCGTTGAGACGACACCATATGAACTGTGGTTTGGCAAGAAACCTAAGCCGTCGTTTCTTAAAGTTTGGGGTTGCGACACTTATGTCGAAAGGCTTCAGCCTGATAATCTCGAACCCAAATCGGAGAAGTGCGTCTTCATAGGATACCCTTAAGAAACAATAGCGTCCACCTTCTACCACAAATCCGAAGGCAAGATCTTTGTTGCCACGAATGGAAACTTTCTAGAGAAGAAGTTTCTCTCGAAAGAAGTGAGTGGGAGGAAAGTAGAAATTGATGAGGTAATTGTACCTACTCACGAATTGGAAGGTAGGTCATCACAGAAAACCATTCACGTGATGCCTACACCAACTAGAGAAGAAGCTAATGACGATGATCATGAAACTTCAGATCAAGTTACTACTGAACCTCGTAGGTCAACCAGAGCACGATCAGCACCAGAGTGGTACGATAATCTTGTTCTGGAAGTCATGTTACTAGACCATGACGAACTTACAAACTATGAAGAAGCTATGATGAGCCCAGATTCTGATAAATGTCTTGAGGCCATGAAATCTGAGAAAGTATCCATGTATGAGAACAAAGTGTGGACTTTGGTGGATTTTCCCGATGATCGGCAAGCCATAGAGAATAAATGGATCTTTAAGAAGAAGACTGACGCTGATGCTAATGTTACTGTCTACAAAGCTCGACTTGTCGCAAAAGGTTTTCGACAAGTTCAAGGAGTTGACTAAGATGAGATTTCTCACCCATAGCGATGCTTAAGTCTGTCTGAATCATGTTAGCAATTGCCGCATTTTATGATTATGAAATCTGGAAAATGGACGACAAAACTGCATTCCTTAATGGATTTCTTAAAGAAGAGTTGTATATGATGCAACCATAAGGTTTTGTCGATCCTAAAGGTGCTAACAAAGTGTGCAAGATCCAGCGATCCATCTATGGACTTGTGCAAGCATCTCGGAGTTGGAATATACGCTTTGATGAGGTGATCAAAGCATATGTTTTTATACAGAATTTCGAAGAAGCTTGTATTTACGAAAAAGTTAGTGGGAGCTTTGTAGCATTTATAATATTGGAAATGACATATTGTTGATTGGAAATGAAGTAGAATTTCTGGATAGCATGAAAGGATACTAGAATAAGAGTTTTCCAATGAAAGATCTCGGTAAAGCTGCTTATATATTGGGCATCAAGATCTATAGAGATAGATCAAGATGCTTAATAGGAGTTTCATAAAGCACATACCTTGATAAAGTTTTGAAGAAGTTCAACATGGATCAGTCAAAGAAAGGGTTCTTGCCTATGTTAGAAGGTGTGAAATTGAGTCAGACTCAATGCCCAACCACTGCAGAAGATAGAGAGAAAATGAAAGTCATTCCCTATGCCTCAGCCATAGGTTCTATCATGTATGCTATGCTGTGTACCGCACTGATGTGTGCCTTGCCATAAGTCCGGCAGGAGGTACCAACGTAATCCAGAGTGGATCACTGTACAGCGGTCAAGAACATCCTGAAGTACCTGAAAATGACCAAGGATATGTTTCTCATCTATGGAGGTGACAAAGAGCTTGTCGTAAATGGTTATGTCGATGCTAGCTTTGACACTAATCCAGATGACTCTAAATCACAACTCGGATACGTATTTATTTTGAATGGTGGAGCTGTCAGTTGGTGCAGTTCCAAGCAGAGCGCCGTGGCGGGATCTACGTGTGAAGTGGAGTGCATAGTTGCTTCAGAAGCAGCGAATGAAGGAGTCTGGATGAAGGAGTTCATATCCGATCTAGGTGTAATACCTAGTGCACTGGGTCCAATGAAAATCTTTTGTGACAAGACTGGAGCAATTGCGCTAGCAAAGGAATCCAGATTTCAGAAAAGAACCAAACACATCAAGAGACGCTTCAACTCCATCCATGATCAAGTCAAGGAGGGAGAAATAGAGATTTGCAAAATACATACGGATCTGAATTTAGCAGACCCGTTGACTAAGACTCTTCCGCGAGCAAAACATGGTCAGCACCAAGACTCCATGGGTGTTAGAATCATTGCAATGTAATCTAGATTATTGACCCAAGTGCAAGTGGGGAGCTAAGGAAATATGCCCTAGATGCAATAATTAAGTTGTTATTTTATATTTCCTTATTCATGATAAATGTTTATTATTCATGCTAGAATTGTATTGATCGGAAACCTTAATACATGTGTGAATACATAGACAAACACTATGTCCCTAGTGAGCCTCTACTTGACTAGCTCGTTGATCAAAGATGGTTAAGGTTTCCTAACCATGGACATGAGTTCTCATTTGATAACAGGATCACATCATTAGGAGAATGATGTGATGGACAAGACCCATCCGTTAGCTTAGCATAATGATTGTTAAGTTTTATTGTTGTTGCTTTCTTCATGTCAAATACATATTCCTTCGACTATGAGATTATGCAACTCCCGGATACCGGAGGGATGCCTTGTGTGCTATAAAACGTCACAACGCAACTGGGTGATTATAAAGATGCTCTGGTGTATCTCCGAAGGTGTTTGTTGAGTTGGCATAGATCGAGATTAGGATTTGTCACTCCGAGTATCGGAGAGGTATCTCTGGGCCCTCTCGGTAATACACATAATAAGCTTGCAAGCAAACGACTAAGGAGTTGGTCACGAGGTGATGTATTATGGAACAAGCAAAGAGACTTGCCGGTAACGAGATTGAACTAGGTATGCAGATACCGATGATCGAATCTCACGCAAGTAACATACCGATAGACAAAGGGACTAACGTATGTTGTCATTACGTTTCGACCGATAAAGATCTTCATAGAATATGTAGGAGCCAATATGAGCATCCAGGTTCCTCTATAGGTTATTGACCGAAGAGGTGTCTCGGTCATGTCTACATAGTTCTCAAACCCGTAGGGTCCGCACGCTCAATGGTTGGTGACGATATTGTATTATCTGAGTTATGTGATTTGGTTACCGAATGTTGTTCAGAGTCCCGGATGAGATCACGGAGATGACGAGGAGTCTCGAAATGGTCGGGAGGTAAAGATTGATATATAGGACGATAGTATTCGGACACTGGAAGTGTTCCGGAATGTATCGGGTATTTATCAAAGTACCGGGGGGTAACCGGAACCCCCGGGGGGAATATATGTGCCATATGGGCCATGAGAGGGGAGCACACCAGCCCACAAGGGGTGGCGCCCCCCCCATGGAAGCTGGCCGAATTGGAGATGGAAAAGGGGGTTCGACCTCCCTTCCTTTCTCTCTTCTCTCTTCTCTCTTCCCTTTTCCTCTCCGGTAAAATAAGGAAGGGGGCGCCACTTGGGAAACCCCAAGTAGGATTCGGATCCTACTCGGGGCTCCCCCTGGCTGCCTCTCCTCCCCTCCCACCTATATATATGTGGTGAGGGGGGCGCCTATAACACACAACATCAATTGTTAGCCGTGTGCGCGCCCCCCCTCCACAGTTTACACCCCCGGTCATATTCTCGCGGTGCTTAGGCGAAGCCCTACGCGGATTACTTCACCAGCACCATCACCACGCCGTCGTGCTGGCGGAAATTATCTACTACCTCGACACCTTGCTGGATCAAGAAGGCGATGTACATCACCGAGCTAAACGTGTACATAATTCGGAGGTGCCGTACGTTCGGTACCTGATCGATCGGAGCTAGAAGAAGTTCGACTACATCAATCGCGTTGTCAAACGCTTCCGCATTCGGTCTACGAGGGTATGTAGACACACTCTCCCCGTCATTTCTATGCATCTCCATGGATAGATCATTGCGTGTGCGTAGAATTTTTTTTTGTTTTCCATGCACCGTTTGCCAACAGGCACAACCCACCTGGGCACGCCTGGCAAGCCAAGCGCGCCCTGGTGTCTTGTGCCCACCAGGGGTGCCTTCCTGGTTGTTTCTTATTTTTCTAATTTTTATTATATTCCAAAACTGACAGAAAATATTTCTGCAGATTTATCGGAGTCTGTTTACTTACCGTAGCATGTACCTTGTCTCTTTTCACGATTTTGGAGTGTTCCGGAAGGTTTCTTTTTTGTGTTCTTCCGGTTTCATAGTTTGGATAATATTGCTTTCAACATTAATGGGCGTACCTGAGATATAATGTTTTATTCTTTTCCCATTGGCAACCTTCGGGTTAGTACCTTCAGTATTATTTATTTTAATTGCTCCAGATCGATAAACTTCTTCGATAACATAAGGTCCTTCCATTGGAGAGAAGTTTTCCTCTGAAGAATCTGAAACGAGAGTTGTACAAATGAACATATTCTCCAACCTTGAACTCACACTTTTGGATTATTTTATCATGCCATCTTTTAACTTTATCTTTAAATAATTTGGCATTTTCATAAGCTAGGGTTCTCCATTCATCTATTGAGATAATATCAAATAACCTATTTTCACCGGCAAGTTTGAAATCATAGTTGAGTTCTTTAATTGCCCAATATGCTTTGTGTTGTAACTCAAGAGGCAAATGACAACCTTTTCCATAAACCATTTTATAAGGAGACATACCCGTAGGATTTTTATATGTTGTTCGGTAAGCCCAAAGTGCACCATCTAATTTCTTAGACCAATTCTTTCGCGACGTATATATTGACAGTTTTTTGTAAAATTAATTTTATTTCTCTATTTCTAAGTTCAACTTACCACTAGACTGAGGATGATAGGGTGATGCAATTCTATGGTTAACATCATACTTAGCAAGCATTTTATAGAAAGTGATGATCTCCAGGTGCAAGGAACCATCGTAGCAATTTCCAAAGGTGGAAGTGATAAGTATGGGGTGTCAAACCAACAAGGAGCTAAAGGTAAGATCAATATTATCTCAAGTCCTATCTGCCACTGATACGACTCTACGTACACCGAATTTTTGCTTCCATCTAGAAATGAGAAATAAATCTACATTGTGGGTATGAAGAGGGTAACTTTGCATAATATCGGAGAACGAATATATAAAAGTAGGTGTTGTTAACATAAAGTTAGCTTATATTACTATATATTATAAATAGCGAGTGTGGAATAATGATGGATCGGTGTGCGGAATTGTCCTGGGCAATTGTTAACAAGATCGGTAATCATTATTGCAATTTCATATGAGTGCAGGCATAAGCTAACATACTTTCTCTTCTTGGATATGCACTTATGATTGGAACTCTAGCAAGCGTCCGCAACTACTAAAGATCATTAAGGTAAAGCCCAACCATAAAATTAACATATCAAGTCCCCTTTATCCCGTACGCAACAACCCCCTTACTCGGGTTTAAGCTTCTGTCACTCAAGCAACCCACTATAAGCGAATCATGAATGTATTGCCACACCCTACAGCGGGAATTCTTCACGTGTGCAAGGCACGGAAAGCACCATAGGACAGCACCAAAATAAAACATACAACTCAAACCAATCTAGATCATCAATCAACCCAAAAGACAAAAGAAATCTACTCAAAATATCATAGGATGGCAACACGTCATTGGATCATAATACGTGGCATAAAGCACCATGTTCAAGTAGGTGATTACAGCGGGGTGCGGGAGAGTGGACCGCATAAAAGAGATGAGGATGGTGATGAAGATGTGATGTTGATGAAGACGATCGCCGCGGCGATGGTTCCCCCGGTGGCACTTCGGCGCCACCAAGAGAGAGGGGGAGAGGGTCTCCACCTTGTGATTCCTCCTCCATGGCCTCCCCCCTAGATGGGAAGAGGTTCTCCCTCTGGTCCTTGGCCTCCATGGTGATGATGGCCTATTCTGGGATCCTCCTGCATGGCCTCCGGTGATGTTGGCCCCCTCCGGTAGGGTGCCAGAGAGGGCCTAGATTTGTTTTGCGTGGCTACAGAGGCTTACGGCGGCGGAACTCCCGGTCTAGGTTTATTTCTGATGTTTTTGGGATTTATAGGAGGTGTTGGTGTCGGGGACAAGTCAAGGGGGTCCATGAGGCGACGACAAGGTAGGGGGCGCGCCCTAGGGGGTGGGGGCGCCCCCACCCTTGTGGTTACCCCGGGACTCCTCTCTGGTATCTTTTTGCTCCAGTATTTTTTACATTTTCCAAAAATATTCTCCGTAAATTTTCAGCCCATTCCGGGAACTTTCTTTCTGCACAAAAAAAGGACACCATGGTAGTTCTGCTGAAAAAAACGTCAGTCCGGGTTAGTTCTAATCAAGTCATACCAAAACCATATAAAATTGTTATAAACATGGCATGAATACTTCATAAATTATAGATACATCGGAGACGTGTCAGCATCCCCAAGCTTAATTCCTGCTCGTCCTCGAGTAGGTAAATGATAAAAGAAATAATTTATGAAGTGTGAATGCTAGCATAGTGTATAAGTTTGATCAATGATAGTTCCAAACACTTTTTCTAGCATCATTATATATCATAAACAGAAGCTCATCTCATAAAACTTCTCATGATGAAGTAGCAAGCTATTCACAAGTTAAAGTATAGACCATAAAGTTTCTTGAAGACTAACAAACCTTGTTCTTAGTCATCAAACAATTGCAATTCATCTTATTTTCAGGAAGGGTCTATGTAAGAGCTTTGACTTAGCAAATTCCACATACTCAACTATCATATAGTCTTCCATGATTGCTAACACTCAAAGCATATTTTTAGAACAAATAGCGTCCGTCAAACATAGAGAAAGATAGGGGCTTAATGTTTCGCCTCCCAACTTATTTATCATATAGATAATTGTCAACAATAATAATTCATCATCATATATATCTGAATGGCCATATATGCTTGGATCTTTACTCACCACATGATGCTTGCCAACTAAAGAATAATTAAGGTTGAAATAGGAAGGGATAGTATTGACTCTTGCATAAAAGTAAATACATGAAAGTAAAAGATAGGCCCTTCGTAGAGGGAAGCAGAGGTTGTCATGCACTTTTTAATTGTGGATGTACAAACTCTTAATGCATAGAAACGTCACATTGTATTGCCCTTTGTGATAGCAACATTTATTATGCAGTCCGTCGATTTTATTTCTTTACCATCACAAGTTCGTACAACGCTTATTTTCCCTTACAATAAAAGATCATACATATTTAGGAGCAATTTTTTTTTGATTTTTGCACCGATGACAACTTACTTGAAGGATCTTATTCAATCCATAGGTAGATATGGTGGACACTCATGGCATGAAACATGGTTTAAGGGTTTTGGATGCACAAGTAGTATCTCTACTTAGTACAAAATTTTGGCTAGCAAAAGATCCTAAGCAAGCATCACATGTTAGAGGATCCAATATAACTTCTATGCAAATATACCCAAACATAACTCATTACATTGTCTTCCTTGTCCAACTTCAGCTAATTTGATCAAGTTTGAAAATAATTAATGGGGCTCACAGTCATAGAAGATGTCCAAGATAGTATATGTGAAATCTCTCTTCCTTCAATATTCTTTCATGAATTGGTCAAGTGACAGATGTTGAGTTTGCTAACTTTCAATAAACTTTACCACCTATACTTCTTATAAGTGAAGGCATTCCTCCCCAAGGGATAAGCATATGAAGCATATATAATTTCAGATCTATGATATTCAATTCATTCAACCATTTACTCATAGGATATAAGTGAAGCACGTGAGTAAATGACAAACTACTCCAAAAAGATGTAAATGAAGAACAATGAGTAGTCAAATAAATAATTAGCCATGGGAGGACTCTCTCTCATTCACGATTCCAGATCCAATGATTTTATTCAAACAACAAGTAAAATGAAAATACACTCCAAGCAAAACACATATCATGTGAAGAATAAAAATATAGCTCCAAGTAAGGTATACCGATGGTTTTAAAGACGAAAGAGGAGATGCCTTCCGGGGCATCCCCAAGCTTAGGCGTTTGAGTCTTCCTTGATTATTACCTTGGGGTGCCTTGGGCATCCCTAATCTTAGGGTATTTCCACTCCTTATTCTCCCCATATCGATATCTCACCCAAAACATGAAAACTTCAATCACACAAAACTTAACGGAACTTCGTGAGATGGGTTAGTATGATAAAGAGTAAATCATTCACTTTGGTACTGTAAACATAAGATTCATAATTGTTCTGACACAATGCCTACTGTACCATATAATTTCTACAATTTACATTAAGCAATATAAGCCATAGAAACTAGAAAACAAGCAAACTATGCATTGAAAACAGAATCTGTCAGAAACAGAATAGTCTGTAATGATTTGAACAACAACCATACTTCTGTAACTCCAAAAAAATGAAAAATTAGGAAAACCTAGGCAATTTGTATATCAATCTTGTGTAAAACGAATCAGTATTTGGTCACGCTTCTGTTAAATTATTTTACTGGGCGCAAAAGTTTCTATTTTTCAGCAAGATCAAATCAACTATCACCGTAAGCCACCCCAAAGGTATTACTTGGCACAAACACTAATTAAAACACCAAAACAAAATTACTACAGAGGTAATAATGTGTATTTATTGCAAAATAGAACCAAAAACTAAAAACATAAAAATAAAATTGGGTTGCCTCCCAACAAGCACTATTATTTAACGCCCCTAGCTAGGCATGATATTTTGATGATAATCTTCGAAGCTCAATTTCGAGGATATTCATACTCCAAAATATATAAGTGAAGTTCATAGATCATTCTACAACTAACATGGATTAACAAATATCCAAGCTCAAAATATATAAGTGAAGCACACGAAGAATTCTATGAAGCCATACTCAAAAGATTTAAGTGAAGCACATGAAGCATTCTATAAATCAATGAAGGACTATCTCATAATAGCATGGTGCATAAAGGAAAAGAAAAGAGAAACAAACACAAAAGACGCATATCATGTGAACAAAACAAAAATCGAGGTATACCGATAATTATTGAAGAAGAAAGATGGGATGCCAACCGGGGCATCCCCAAGCTTAGATGCTTGAGTATCCTTGAAATATTTACTTGGGGTGCCTTGAGCTTCCCCAAGCTTGAAATATTGCCTCTCCTTATTCTTCTCATATCGATAACTCCTCGTTCTTCGAACACTTCATCCACACAAAACTTAACAAAAAATCTTGTGAGATCCGTTAGTAGAATAAAGCAAATCACTACCTTCGGGTACTATTGTAAACTCATTCCAATTTCATATTAGCATTATATCTACTATATTCCAAATTCACCATGGTTCATACCCCCCGTTACTACCCATAGATTCATCAAAATAAATGAACAACACATAGAAAACAGAATCTGTCTAAAACAGGATAGTCTGTAGCAATCTGGAACTTTCGTATACTTATGTAACTTCAAAAATAGTAAAAAATTAGGACAATCTAAAAAATTTGCAGAGCAGTACTGTGTAAAAATCTCAAGATTTTATCACGCTCCATTAAAAAAATGAAAATTAAAATACTACAGCAAATGTTTCTGTTTTTCTGCTTAACACACCAAACAAGCAATTTAAACATCCTAAAACCAAAACTTGGCACATTATTTTTGTAATACAATGGATATATACAAGGGGATAATTATATTTTGAGAAACTTATATGAAAAAGTCTACATTGTTTCCATGAGCATGAACACAAGTGTTCAAGGTCGACCCTCACTTCTCCAATGCATAACCTTCCAATCACTTCTCTTTCTGAAAAATTTTTTAGGCATAAGAGGCAAGTAATTTTTTGTATTTTCATTATTTAAAAAAAGTTATTTGTTTCACCCACAATAAAAGGGAAAATAAAATCTACTTAGGGAAGAAAGCAAACAAGCATACACGAAAATATCAACCCCACGTTATTGCTCCCCGGCAATGGCGCCAGAAAAGTGCTTGATAATCCCCAAGTGCAAGGGATCATCGTAGCAATTTCCAAATGTGGAAGTGATAAGTATGGAGTGTCAAACCCACAAGGAGCTAAAGGTAAGATCAATATTCTCTCAAGTCCTATCTGCCACAGATATGACTCTACGTAAACGTTTGCTTCCATCTAGAAACGAGAAATAAAACTATGTTGTTGGTATGAAGAGGATAACTTTGCATAATATCGGAGAACTAAAATATAAAAGTAGGTGTTGTTAACATGAAGTTAGAATACATTACTATATATTATAAATAGCGAGTGTGGAATAATGATGGATCGGTGTGCGGAATTGTCCTAGGCAATTGTTAACAAGATCGGTAATCATTATTGCAATTTCATATGAGGGTGAGGCATAAGCTAACATAATTTCTCTTCTTGGATCATATGCAGTTATGATTGGAACTCTAGCAAGCATCCCCAACTACAAAGATCATTAAGGTAAAACCTAACCATAGCATTAACATATCAAGTCCCCTTTATCCCATACGCAACAACCGCCTTACTCGGATTTAAGCTTCTGTAACTCTAGCAACCCACTATAAGCGAATCATGAATGCATTGCAACACCCTACAGCGGGAATCCTTCACGTGTGCGCGACACGGAAGGCACCATAGGACAAGACCAAAATAACACATACAACTCAAACCAATCTAGATCATCAATCAACCCAAAAGACAAAAGATATCTACTCAAACCATCATAGGATGACAACTCATCCTTGGATCATAATATGTGGCATAAAGCACCATGTTCAAGTAGGTGATTACAGCAGGGTGCGGGAGAGTGAACCGCGCAAAAGAGATTAGGATGGTGATGAAGATGGTGATGTTGATGAAGACGATCACCGCGGCGATGGTTCCCCGGTGGCACTCCGGCGCCACCGAGAGAGAGGGAGAGAGGGTCTCCACCTGGTGCTTCGTCCTCCATGGCCTCCCCCCTAGATGGGGAGAGGTTCTCCCCCTGGTCTTGGCCTCCATGATGATGATGGACCCCTCCGGGATCCTCCTCTGTCCTCTGGTGATGTTGTCCCCCTCCGGCAGGGTGCCAGAGAGGGCCTAGATTGGTTTTTCGTGGCTACAGAGGCTTATGGCGGCGGAACACCTGATCTAGGTTTATTTTTTAGGTTTTTGGGATCTATAGGAGGTGTTGGCGTCGGGGACAAGTCAAGGGGGTACACAAGGCAACGACAAGGTAGGGGGCATGCCCTAGGGGGGGTGAGGACGCCCCCACCCGTGTGGCTACCCTGGGACTCCTCTCCGGTATCTTTTCGCTCCAGTATTTTTTATATTTTCCAAAAATATTCTTCGTAAATTTTCAGCCCATTCTGAGAACTTTTATTTCTGCACAAAAAACGACACCACGGTAGTTCTGCTTTCGATCCAAAGTTAGTTCTAATCAAATCATACCAAAACCATATAAAATTTTTATAAACATGGTATGAATACTTCATAAATTATAGATACATCGGAGACGTATTAGAAAGCACCATGAATAAAATGTGAACCACCATCAGTCATTAAATATCTAGGGACACCAAACCTTGGGAAAGTAACTTCCTTAAGCATTTTAATAGAGGTGTTGTGATCAGCACTACTAGTTGGAATAGCTTATACCCACTTAATAACATAATCAATAGCAACCAAAATATGTGTATACCCATTAGAGGAAGCAAAAGGTCCCATGTAATCAAAACCCCAAACATCAAATGGTTCAACAGCAAGTGAATAATTCATAGGCATTTCTTGACGCTTACCAATATTTCCAATTCTTTGACATTCAGCACAAGATAAAACAAACTTACGGGCATCCTTGAAGAGAGTATGCTAGTAAAAACCAGATTGTAATACCATATGAGCAGTTCTATCTCCCGCATGATGCCCTCCATAAGCTTCGGAGTGACATTTCCGTAGGATTTGTCCGTGTTCACGCTCAGGTACACAACATCTAATAATACCATCTACTCCTTCTTTATAAAGATATGGGTCATCCCAAAAGTAATATCTTAAATCATAGAAGAATTTATTCTTTTGTTGATATGTGAAAGTAGGTGGTATATATTTAGCAACAATGTAATTAGCACAGTTAGCATACCAAGGAGTTGATAACCCACAAGTATAGGGGATCGCAACAGTTTTGGAGGGTAGAGTATTCAACTCAAATTTATAGATTCAACACAAGGGGAGCCAAAGAATATTTTCAAGTATTAGCAGTTGAGATGTCGATTCAACCACACCTGGAGATTAATTATCTGTAGCAAAGTGATCAGTAGCACACTAATATGATAGATTTTATAGTAGTGGTAGCAGCAACAATAACGGTAACAGTGATAGTAATAGTTCTGTAGCAGTAATGATAGTGACATCAGCAGTAATAACTTAGCAAGATCAATATGTAGGAAAATCATAGACATTGGATCGGTTGGATGATATTCATCTTATAACAGTCATAACCTAGGCAATATGACACTAGCTCCAGTTCATAAATATAATGTAGGCAAGTATTTTGTAAATAGTCATACGTGCTTATGGAAAGAACTTGCATGACATCTTTTGTCCTACCCACCCGTAGCAGCGGGGTTCTATTGGGAACTAAGGGATATTAAGGCCTCCTTTTAATAGAAAACCGGAACAAAGCATTAACACACAGTGAATACATGAACTCCTCAAACTACAGTCATCACCAAGAAGTGTCCTACTATTGTCATTCCGGGGTTGCCGGATCATAACTCGTAGTAGGTGACGATAACTTGCAAGATCGGATCTAGAACATAGATATAATGGTGATAACATAAACGGTTCAGATCTGAAATCATGGCCCCCGGGCCCAAAGTGACAAGCATTAAGCATGGCAAAGTCATAGCAACATCAATCTCAGAACTTAGTGGATACTAGGGATCAAGCCCTAACAGAACTAACTCGATTACATGATGAATCTCATCCAACTCATCACCGACCAGTGAGCCTACGAAGGAATTACTCACTCCTGGTGGAGAGCATCATGGAATTGGCGATGTAGGAGGATTGGTGATGACGAAGACGGAAGATCCCCCTCTCTAGAGCCATAAACGGACTCCAGATCTGGCCTCCCCATGAAGAACAGGAGGTGACGGCGGCTCCGTGTCGCGAAACGAGATAATTCTTCCTCCCTGAATTTTTTCTGGAAAAATAGGATTCTATAGCATCGGTTTCAGGGTCTGCGGGGCCACAAGGTGGGGACAACCCACCTGGGCACGCCTGGTGGGTTGTACCTCCAAAGTTCAAGAAGCGACTAAACATTGTAATTCATGGTAGAAACGATCCAATCATGATGGACCCAACATTAGCTACAGACAATGCATAAGCATGGCAACAGTGCTCTCAGGTTCTGGCGCTTATTTGAGAAGGTGATGACACAACATAAAAGTAAATAGATAGTCCCTTCGCAGAGGGAAGCAGTGATTTGCAGCGGTGCCAGAGCTCGGGTCTTTAAAACAGAGGTAAATGAAATTTTGAGAGGTGCACCCTTATTGTTTCCTTCGCGACCATCAGTTATCAATATCTTCCATGCTAAACACATTAGTGGAGGTTCCCAAGCGATAAAATAAAGGTTATGACTCCGTAGGAGCTTTTGTTTGATTATTTGTAAGCTCTTTTCATTTTGCAGTTCAGGACTGGGATCCCTATTACCGCCCCTTTCTCGTGCAATGACGAGTAAATAAACACTCATCATGAGATTAACCCGCTTAGCATGGAAGATACCGACTGCCTCCTGTCGCTCTATGAACAATCCAGGCACACAAAAAGGATATTTATTTGAAGCTTTTAGATGTGGCACATGCAAATTTACTTAGGACGGCAGGGTAATACTGCATATAGGTAGGTATGGTGGACTCATCTGGAATAACTTGGGTTCAAGGTTTTTGATGCACAAGCAGAATTCCCGTTAGTACAGGCGAAGGCTAGCAAATAGGTTGAGAAGTGGCCAGCTAGAGAGCAACAACGGTCATGAACATGCATTATGCATAAATAACATTGGATACTAGCATGAGTAGGATATGAACAACATGAACTTAAATATCATAGAGGCTATGTTGGTTTTCATTCAACTACATGCATGAACATGTGCTAAGTCAAGCCACTCGAACATTCAGAGGAGGATACCATACCACCATACTACATCACAATCATTTTAATGCAATGTTGACATCCAAGATAAATCATTATCCACTCCTAGCTACTTATGCATGGCATGAGAAACTATAATCTCTAATTGTCATCGCAAACATATTTGATCATAATGGGCTGAATCATGGATACTAGGTTAAACATATTTACAAAAACAGAACAAGTCGACTTCATACCCGTTTCTCTCTACCACAGCGAGTTCATAAAATATCCTCATTATTGCCTTTCACTTGCATGACCGAACGATATGAAAATAATAATAGTGCAAGAGTGTCGTGGACTAAGCTGGAATCTGCAAACATTTTATTCAAAAGGACAAGACAAGGTAATATGGGCTCTCTGTTAGATCAACAATAATTCATATAAGAGCCACTCAACATTTTCATTGTGACCTTCTCCTCGGTATGACTCAAAAGAAAGAAAAAGAAATTCAGAGAAACACACTGAAATATTTTTGGAGTTCTTGGTTTTTCTGGAAGAAAGCAAATAAATGGGAAAAGCAAAAATGAGAAAAACCATTTACACGGGAAAGCTCCCAACAAGTAAAAGAAGAAAAATGAAGTCTTTTGGGGTTTTCTTTTTAGATACTACAGCTAACTACGCTAGGAAAAAAAGAAACAGGAAATATTTTTGTATTTTCTCCAAGTTTTTCAAACACACAAGAAGAAAGCGAGAAAATAAATTTAGCATGGATAATACAATGAAAGAGTGTGGACACCGACAAATAAAATGTGTGAACATGAATGTAATGTCGGTGGTAATACGTACTCCCCCAAGCTTACGCTTTTGGCCGAACTTGGTAATCAGTCAGTAGCCTGCATAATGATCATAGTGATAGCTCACGGAGGCTCTCGGTGCAGATGCCTCAGCCTGCCGTGCGGCTACAACTGCCGCGTTATGGGCTCAGGCCTCGCTCTCAAGAACAAAATATCTCCCCCTACTGTGAACATCAAAGAGAGTAGGTGTAGGCAAATATGTGTGCACAACGGAACTTTTACGAAACAAAAGTTTATAAGTGAAATTATGGGGTTCACCACTAAGGATGTTATGACATTTCATAGCATCAAAGTCTAAGTACTGCGTGGGTAAAATAGGGTCATAAGGCCAAGGTGAAACACCCATATCTCTTGCTAAGCGTGTGGCATAAATTCCACCATAAAAATATCCACTACTAGCGTTGTGTTGCAACCTACGTGCAACAATAGCTCCAAGGTTATAACTCTTGTCACCAGTGAGAGCGGTGCGTATGAGGCTCATGTCTGGAGCACAAAGTGTACTACAATCTTGTTTGCCTACAATGCATTTTCCATTAAATAAAGCAAGGTACTGGATTGCGGGAAAATGAATGCTCTTTATTCTACCTTGCATCACTCCCCTAGTCTCACCATAGCAAAGACTAGTCAAGAATATCTCAAACTCAGACGTTGGCGCTTCGTCAAGCGAACCCCGGAATGGGAATTTGAAGTGGTGAGAAAATTTCTCTAAAGATATGGTGAAAGGATTTTCATACAATTTAAATGACACCCTAGACTCACGGGGATGGAATTTAAATTCTTTGAAAAATGATTCAGTGAGAGTAAGGTGTTGGTTTCACTTATCTGAAATGTAGGGACCGAGCTCGGCATTGTGAACATATTGCTAAAATTCTTCCTTAATGCCCACACTCACCATATAATCGTCACATGGCCATAAGCATGTTTTGGTGGCGGCATCTCGTATGGAACTTTCACTTGGTTCAACATAAGGCCGACGAGTGGAGCTGCTACTAGAAGATGCCTCCGAGGATCTCCTCCTCTAAGAACTCCTGCCAAAGAGGTTCATCATATTCACCTACAATTTTCTGAAAAATTTTGGCTACAAAAACTTGTTAACAAAACTTCACAAGATTGATAGCAACTACTCATAAGGATGCATAGAGGCCATAGCAAGCATTCAAACTACTAAGAACTCTAGGAATTCAACATGCAATCTCATCTACGGCAGCACCAAGAGTAGCTAATTATTCAAAATATAAACCACTAAAGCAAAAACTAATTGGACAAACGAAGGAGTCACATACCAAGCAACAATCCCCCGAAACATTTTTGTAAACGGAGCTTCGAGCAAAGAGATCGAAATCCGCGGGTTTGAGAGTAAGAACAAGAGAGAGAGAGAGAGAGAGAGAGAGAGAGAGAGCAATGGTGATTTTTTCTGGAGGTAGGTGGTGATGTGGGATGAAGAGATAAGTGAGGGGGCCCACGTGGGGACCACAACCCACCAGGGCGCGCTTGGGGGTCCTGGCGCGCCTAGGTGGGTTGTACCCGCCTGGTGCACCTCCCTCCGATGTTACTTGCACCAAAAATTCATAAATATTCAGACAAAATCGTATTAAATTTTCAGAGCATTCTAAGAACTTTTTTTTGGCCACTTTTTATTGCACGAGAAATTCAGAAAACGAACAAAACATGGCATTTTATTTTATTTAACTAATAAAATAGAAAACAAAAAGGTAGGGACAGAGAGTAGTGCTCACTAAATTCATCAACTTCATACCTCTCAAAAATGATCCATTAATAAGGTTGATAAAGTCTTATTAACAACCACTTTCGATTAGCATGAAAGCGAAGAACTTTCGTAAATCACTAAGTTACCTCAACGGGGATATGAATGTCCCCAACAATAAGCACTTCATATATCTTTTCGACAGTAGGTAGAGGTAGTTGAAAACTTCCAATAGTGATTGTAGGAGATTTTTCAATAACATTAATACCATTCACTTGGAATTGTTTCTTCGGAAAGTGCACCGTGTGCTCATTACCATTGATATGAAAGGTGGCCTTGCTTTTATTGCAATCAATAACAGCCCCTGAAGTATTCAAAAAGGGTCTCCCGAGGATAATCGACATGTTGTCGTCCTCGGGCATCTCAAGTATAACAAAGTCAGTCATAATAGTAACATTAGCAACAACAACGGGCACATCCTCACAAATACCGATAGGTATGACAGTTGATTTATTAGCCATTTGCAAAGATATATCAGTAGGTGTGACTTTATTCAAATCAAGTCTTTTATATAAAGAGAAAGGCATAACACTAACACCAGCTCCCAAATCATATAAAGCAGTTTTCACATAATTTCTTTTGATGGAGCAAGGTATAGTTGGTATTCCCGGATCTCCATGTTTTTTAGGTACTCCATCTTTTAAAGTATAATTTGCAAGCATGGTGGAGATTTCAGCTTCCGGTATTTTTCTCTTACTGGTGATGATGTCTTTCATGTACTTTGCATAAGGAGGCATTTTAAGATATCAGTCAAGCGAGTACGCAAAAAGACTGGTCTCAACATTTTAGCAAAGCATTCAAATTCCTCATCATCTTTCTTTTTAGTTGACTTAGGTGGAAAGGGCATAGGTTTTTGAACCCATGGTTCTCTTACCGTGTTTTCTAGCAAGAAAGTCTCTTTTATCATATATTTTATTCTTGGGTTGTGGGTTATCAAGATCAACTACTGGTTCTATCTCAACATCATTGTCTGGTTCTTTATAATTTGTTTGATTATTTTCATTAACCTCGTCATTATCTTTTTCATTATCAGAAGGTGAGTGTTCATTACCAGATTGAGTTTCAGCATCAGAGATAGAAATTTCATTATCATTATCAACAGCTTTTTCTACTTCAGGTTCACTAGAAGCATGCAAAGTCCTATTATTTTTCTTATTCTTTTTCCTTTTAGAAGGACTAGGTGCATCAGTGTTAATTCTTTGAGAATCTTGTTTAATTCTCTTTCGGTGTCCCTCAGGATAAAGTGGTTCCTGAGTCACCTTACCACCTCTAGTGGCTACTCTAACAGCAAAGTCATTTATATTGTTGTTCATTTCATCTAACAACTCTCTTTGAGAATTAGCAACTTGTTCTAACTGAGTTTGAACCATAGAAGCATGCTTCCCTACACCTCTAACATCATTTGAGATTCTAAATAACAAGTCACTCAAGCGAGCAATCACATCAGAATTGTATTTCAATTGTTCCATAACATTTGCATTGAAGTGATCTTGTTTTCTAATGTAGTTTTCAAACTCATAAAGGCATTGGCTAGGGTGCATGTTGTGAGGACTATCATTATCATTGAATTTCATTAGAGAATTTACCTCTACCACCTTAGGTGGTGGTAGTGTCTCAAGCCCATATATTTCTTCAATAGGAGGTAAATTTTTGACATTCTCAGCTTTAATACATTTTTCCTTCATAGATTTCTTTGCCTCTTGCATATCTTCGGGACTGAGATATAAAATACCCCTCTTCTTTGGAGTGGGTTTAAGCGGTGGTTCAGGAAGAGTCCAATCATCATAATTTCTAAATATGTTATTCAATAATTCTTCAGCTTGCCCAATAGTTTGTTCCCTGAAAACACAACCAGTACAACTATCTAGGAAATCCCTAGAAGCATCGGTTAGTCCATTATAGAGGATATCAAGTATTTCATTTTTCTTAAGAGGATGATCAGGCAAAGCATTAAGCAATTGGAGAATCCTCCCCCAAGCTTGTGGGGGACTCTCTTCTTCAATTTGCACAAAGTTAAATATTTCCTGTAAGGCAGCTGGTTTCTTATGAGCAGGAAAATATTTTTCAGAGAAGTAATAAATCATATCCCGGGGACTACGCACACAACTAGGAGCAAGATTATTGTACCAAGCTTTAGCATCACCCTTTAATGAGAACGGAAATAATATGAGAATATAATAATAGCAAACTTTCTCATCCTGAGCAAAAAGGGTGGCTATATCATTCAACTTAATAAGATGTGCCACAATAGTTTCAGTTTCATAACCATGGAAAGGATCAGATTCAACCAAAGAAATCAACTCTGGGTCGATAAAGAATTCAAAATCCTTATCATCAACAAATATAGGTGAAGTAGCAAACTGAGGATCACATTTCATTTTAGCATTCAAAGTCCTTTCTTTATACTTGCATAATATTTTTCTAGATCATCTATATCCTTACAAGCAAGAATATCTCTAGTTGTCTCCTCATTCATAACATAACCTTCCGGTACCTTAGGAAATTCATATCTAGGAGAGATAGTTCTAATAGGTGTTTCAAGATTTTCAGTTTCAAGCTCTTCATTAGTTCCAACAATTCATCAGTTTCAGCATTCCCAAAAGCTCTAGTTCTAGCAATTTGTTCATCAAGAAATTCATTTAGTGGCACATTATCATCAAGCAAGGTACTAGCATCATCATGAATATCATTCATAGCAGAAGTAGCATCATCAATAACTTGCGACATATCAGGATTAATACCATGTGGTGGTGTTGCAAGTTTACTTATAACAGAAGGTGAATTTAAAGCGGAGCTAGATGGCAGTTCCTTACCTCCCCTCGTCTTAGAGGGAAAAATCTTAGTCTTAGCATCCTTCAGATTTTTCATAGTGATAAATTGATAATAACCCCAAGTGGCTCAACAAATATATCTATGCTCCCCGGCAATGGCGCCAGCAAAAGGTCTTGATAACCCACAAGTATAGGGGGTCGCAACAGTTTTCAAGGGTAGAGTGGTCAACCCAAATTTATAGATTCGACACAAGGGGAGCCAAAGAATATTTGCAAGTATTAGCAGTTCAGTTGTCAATTCAACCACACCTGGAGTTTAATTACCTACAACAAAGTGATATGATAGATTTGATAGTAGTGGTAGCAACAACTATAACGGTAACAGTGATAGTAATAGTTTTGTAGCAGTAACGATAGTGACAACAGTAGTAGTAACTTTGCAAGATCAATATGCTGGAAAATCGTAGGCATTGGATCGGCAATTTGTTGGATGATATTCATCATATAAGAGTCATAACCTAGGGCAATACGACACTATCTCCAGTTCATAAATATAATTTAGGCATGTATTGCGTAAATAGTCATACTTGCTTATGGAAAGAACTTGCATGACATCTTTTGTCTTACCCTCCCATGCCAGCGGGGTCCTATTGGAAATTAAGGGATATTAAGGCCTCCTTTTAATAGAGAACCGGAACAAAGCATTAACACACAGTGAATACATGAACTCCTCAAACTACGGTCATCACCGGGAAGTGTCCCAACTATTGTCACTCCGGGGTTGCCGGATCATAACACATAATAGGTGAATATAACTTGCAAGATCGAATATAGAACATAGATATAATGGTGATAACATAAATGGTTCAGATCTGCAATCATGGCACCCGGGCCCAAAGTGACAAGCATTAAGCATGGTAAAGTCATAGCAACATCAATCTCAGAACATAGTGGATACTAGGGATCAAGCCCTAACAAAACTAACTCGATTACATGATGAATCTCATCCAACTCCTCACCGACTAGCGAGCCTACGAAGGAATTACTCACTCCTGGTGGAGAGCATCATGGAATTGGCGATGGAGGAGGGTTGGTGATGACGAAGACGGAAGATCCCCCTCTTTGGAGACCCAAATGGACTCCAGATCTGGCCTCCTGATGAAGAACAAGAGGTGACGGCGGCTCTGTGTCGCGAAACAAGATAATTCTTCCACCCTGATTTTTTCGGGAAAAATGGGATTTTATAGCATCGGTTTCAGGGTCTGCAAGGCCACCGGGTAGGGACAACCCACCTGGGCGCGCCTGGAGGGGGTGGCGCGCCCTGGTTGGTTGTACCCACCCAGGTGCCCCCCTCCGGTGGTTCTTGGCTCCAGAAATTATCTTTATTCATATAAAAATTCCTCGCAAAGTTTCGTTCCAATCCGAGAACTTTTATTTTTGCACAAAAAACAACACCATGGTAGTTCTGCTGAAAAAAAGCGTCAGTCCGGGTTAGTTTCATTCAAATCATGCAAATTAGAGTCCAAAACAAGAGGAAAAGCATTAGGAAAGTAGGTATGACGGAAATGTATCAGGAGTATTTTGAGAAACATTTATTGCAACTAATTGTTCGTCAGGAAAACTATCATTAATAGGTTGTGGGTTATCAAGAATATTTTCTAACCAAGACAAGTTATCAGCCACGGGGTTCTCACTCCTTTTCTATTAGTGATATGTAAGTCAAATTCTTGTAGCAAAAGAACCCACCTAATGAGTCTAGGTTTAGCATCTTTCTTTTCCATAAGATATTTTATAGCAGCATGATCGGTGTGAACAATTACCTTAGAATCAACAATGTAGGATCTAAATTTATCACAAGCAAACACCACTGCTAAAAATTATTTCTCAGTAGTAGCAAATTGCGTTGGGCACTGTCTAGAGTTTTACTAGCATAATGAATAACATTTAATATCTTATCAACTCTTTGTCCTAGAATAGCACCAACAACATAATCACTAGCATCACACATAATTTCAAAAGGCAAGTTCCAATCAGGTGGTTGAACAATAGGTGCAGAAATTAAGGCTTTGTTAAGTGTTTCAAATGCTTCTACACAATCATCATCGAAAACAAATGGAACATCCTTCTGTAAAAGATTTGTAAGAGGCCTATAAATTTTAGAGAAGGCTTTAATAAATCTCCTATAGAAACTAGCATGACCGAGGAAACTACGAATACCTTTGATATCTTTAGGACATGGCATTTTCTCAATTGCATCAACTTTAGCTTTATCCACCTCAACACCTCGTTCAAAATTTTTATGCCCCAAGACAATACCTTCATTAACCATAAAGAGACACTCTTCTCCCAATTCAAGGCAAGATTAGTTTGCTTGCATCTTTGCAAAACTCGATCAAGGTTGCTTAAGTAATCATCAAAACAAGTTCCGTAAACGGAAAAATCATCCATGAAAACCTCAACAATCTTTTCACAGAAGTCAGAGAATATAACAGTCATACATCTTTGAAAGGTAGTAGGTGCATTACATAAACCAAAAGGCATACGTCTATAAGCATAGGTTCCAAAATGACAAGTAAAGGTGGTTTTCTCTTGATCAGGTTGTGAAATAGGTATTTGAGAAAAACTAGAATATCCATCGAGGAAACAAAAGTGTGTGTGCTTAGGTAGTCTTTCTACCATTTATCAATAAAAGGCAAAGGGTAATGATCTTTTCTAGTAGCTTTATTTAATTTTCTAAAATCAATTACCATTCTATAGCCAGTGACAAATTTTTGTGGAATAAGTTCATTCTTATCATTAGGAACAACAGTAATACCTCCCTTCTTAGGAACACAATGAACAGGACTTACCCATCTACTATCAGCTATAGGATAGATTATACACCTTCCAGAAGCTTCAATATTCTAGTTCTTACCACTTCTTTCATTTTAGGATTCAAACGTCGTTGGTGGTCAACAAAGGGTTTAGCATCAGGTTCCATATTAATTTTGTGCTGACAGAGAGTGGGACTAATGCCCTTAAGATCATCAAGAGTATATCCAATAGCAGCTCGGTGTTTCTTCAGAACCTTCAATAATCTTTCTTATTCATGTTATGAAAGGTTAGTACTAATAATAAAAGGATATATCTTTTTTTCATCAAGATAAGCATATTTCAAAGTGTCTTGCAATTGTTTTAATTCAAACACAGGATCACCTTTAGGTGGAGGAGGACCTCCTAGAGTTTCAATAGGAAAAGGTTGTTTAAGCACAGGTCATTGTTCAAAGAAAATTTTATCTATCTCATTTCTTTCATGCATATGCATATTATTTTCATGGTATAGCAAATATTGTTCTAGTGGATCAGTAGGAGGCACGACAATAGAAGCAAGACCAATTATTTCATCCTTACTAGGCAATTCTTTCTTATGATGCTTTCTACTAAACTTAGAGAAATTAAACTCATGAGACTCATCACCAAAACTAACACCGACAGTTTGTTTCTCACAATCTATATTAGCATTGACGTTGTTCAAGAAAGGTCTACCAAAGATAATGGGACAAAATTCATCTTGTGGGGAACCAAGAACTAGAAAATCAGTAGGGTATTTTATTTTCCCACACAAGACTTCAATTTCTCTTACAATCCCAAGTGGTGTGATGGTGTCTCTATTAGCAAGCTTAATAGTAACATTTATGTCTTCTATTTCAGCGGGTGCTATGTCATTTATAATTTCTTGATATAATTTAAAAGTAATACCACTCACGCTAGCACCTATGTCACATAAACCATGATAACATTGATCTCCTATTTTAACTGAGACAACAGGCATGCCAACAACAGGTCTATGTTTATCTTTTTCATCAGGTTTGGCAATTCTAGCAGCTTCATCACAGAAGTAAATAACATGCCCATCAATGTTTTCTACCAGGAGATCTTTAACCATAGAAATGCTAGGTTCTACTTTGATTTGTTCAGCGGGTTTGCGTGCTCTAATATTACTTTTATTGACCACGGTTGAAACCTTAGCATGTTCCTTTATCCTAACAGGGAAAGGTCGGTTTTCAATATAAGCAGTAGGAACAACTGGATCAACATTATAAATAATAGTTTCATCTTTAACTATTACCGGTTCTTTAACTTCTTCTTTAATAGGTGGGTGATATTTAAACCACTTATCTTTAGGGAGATCAATATGAGTAGCAAATGATTCACAAAAGGAGGCTACTATCTTAGAGTCAAGTCCATATTCATTGCTACACTTTTGAAAAGCATCGGTATTCATAAAAGATTTAACACAATCATACTTCAGTTTAGTACCTGAATCTTTACCTTCGTCGAGTTACCAATCTTCAGAGTTGTGTTTAATTCTTTCTAAAATATCCCACCTGAATTCAATAATCTTCTTCATAAAGGAACCAGTACAAGAAGTATCAAGCATGGATTGATCATCATGAGAAAGCCGAGCATAAAAATTCGGAACAATAATTTCTCTTGAGAGCTCATGATAGGGGCATGAATATAACATTGACTTAAGCCTCCCCCAAGATAGAGCGATACTTTCTCCTTCATGAGGCCAAAAATTATATATGTAATTCCGATCACGATGAACTAGATGCATAGGATAATTGTTTTGGTGAAATTCCAATTTCAATTGATTCCAATTCCAAGATCCAATATCATCGCATAGCCTATACCATGCCAATGATTTTCCCTTCAAATATAAAGGGAAAACCTTCTTCTTAGCTTCATCTCCTGGTAAACATGCAAGCTTAAATAATCCACAAATTTCGTCCACATATATCAAGTGCATATCAGGATGTTCGGTTCCATCTCCTGCATAAGGATTAGCTAGCAGTTATTCTATCATACCTGAAGGAATTTCATAACCAATATTTTCAGTAGGTGCAGTAGGTTGAGTGGCAACTAATTGTGGTTCCGGTCAAGGTGAAGATACCCCGAACAAACCCCTCAAAGGATTGTTCTCCATAGTAACAGGTGACAATAAATTTCAGCATGTAGTAATAACTTTTCCTTACCGATTTCCACTTACCAAGAGCACTCCACTCCCCGGCACCAACGCCAGAAAAGAGCCTTGATGACCCACAAGTATTGGGGATCAATCTTAGTCCTTTCGATAAGTAAGTGTGTCGAACCCAACGAGGAGCAGAAGGAAATGACAAGTAGTTTTCAGCAAGGTATTCTCTGCAAGCACTGAAATTATAAGTAACGAGTAGTTTGATAGCAACATAATTTGTAACGAGAAAGTAATGGTAACAGTAAAAAAAGTATAGCAAGGTGGCCCAATACTTTTGAGGCAAAGGACAGGCCAAAACGGTCTCTTATGATAAGCAAAGCGTTCTTGAGGGTACACGGGAATTTCATCTAGTCACTTTCATCATGTTGGTTTGATTTGTGTTCGCTACTTTGATAATTTGATATGTGGGTGGACCGGTGCTTAGGTGATGTTCTTACTTGAGCAAACCTCCTACTTACGATTAACCCCCTCGCAAGCATCCGCAACTACGAGAAAAGTATTAAGATAAAATCTAACCATAGCATTAAACTCTTGGATCCAAATCGGTCCCTTACGGAATAGCGCATAAACTAGGGTTTAAGCTTCTGTCACTCTTGCAACCCATCATCTAATAACTACTCCATAATGCATTCCCTTAGGCCCAAATATGGTGAAGTGCCATGTTGTCAACGTTCACATGACACCACTAAGGGGATCACAACATACATACCATCAAAATATCGAACACATATCAAATTCACATGATTACTTGCAACAAGATTTCTCCCATGACCTCCAGAACAAAAGTAACTACTCACAAATGATAATCATGCTCAATATCAGAGGGGTATTAAATAGCACAGTGGATCTGAACGTATAACCTTCCACCAAATAAACCATATATTAATCAACTACAACATGTAATCAACACTACTAGTCACCCACAAGCACCAATCTAAGGTTCCGATACAAAGATTGAACACAAGAGATGAACTAGGGTTTGAGAGGAGATGGTGTTGTTGAAGATGCTGATGGAGATTGCCCTCCCCAAGATGGGAGAGTTGTTGGTGACGATGATGACGATGATTTCCCCTTCCGGGAGGGAAGTTCCCCTGGCGGAATCGCTCTGCTGGAGGGCAAAAGTGCTCCTGCCCAAAATCTTCCTCAAGACGGCGGCGCTTCGTCCCGAAAGTCCTCTCCTTATTTTTTTCCAAGTCAAAATGACTTATATACTAGAAGAGGGGCACTGGAAGTGGGCCGAGGAGGGCACAACCCACCAAGGCGCGCCTAGGCTCCCTGGTGCGCCCAGGTGGGTCGTGCCCACCTGGTGGTGCCCCTCTGGTACTTATTTGCTCCAATAATTCTTATATATTCCATAAAAATTATCCATGAAGTTTTAGCTCATTTGGAGTTGTGCAGAATAGGTAGTCTGACGTAGCTTTGTCAGGTCCAGAATTCCAGCTGCCGGTATTCTCCCTCTTTGTATGAACCTTGCATATTATGAGAGAGAAGGCATTATAATTATTCCAAAAAGCATTATTATGCATAAAAACATTATAAATAACAGTAGGTAAACATGATGCAAAATGGATGTATCTGTACATTATCTCTAGGACTCTGTTTGCTGACACCACATACAAGAATGCTCCATGGATGTGGCTGAAGGCGTTGACCGTCTTCGATAGAAAATGGAGTTGGGGTTCGGCTGCACTGGCTTACTTATATAGACAGGTACGGAGTTGTTTGTTTGCACTTATCAATGCGATCTTCCTGTTAAGTCAACCATGTTCTCTTTTATGTGCAGTTGGATGACACGTCTTGTAGGATCTCAATGGACGGAAGTTTGGTGCTTGTATGCTCGTACTTTTTGTATGAAGCTATGAGTGCTTGCCGGTTGGACGGCCGAAGCAGGTGAAGTACGAGGCGTGGGATGAAAAAGACGACCCACTATGGCTCTCCACTTGGGCTTACAAATGGGATGTGTTAAATGAGATGCCGGATGATCCCTTGCTCATGTACAAGCATTACACGAGCGAGTTGGACATGATTACAGCTGATCGGGTGACTTGGCATTGCATCAGTCATTCTCATTCTTTTATCGTAACTCGACATCAATGTTGCCTTGTTGTATGCTACGTTGCAGGTGGAATGGGAGCCGTATGGCGCCGGGGATAGATTTGGTAACCCTAGAGATTTCATGTTGAATCCAATGTGCCTTAGGGATATGGATCTTTGGCATATGCGATGCCCACTCATATGCAACTGGGCAGTTGAGCTTCACATGCCACATCAGGTGTTCCGCTAGTATGGTTTGTTCCAGCCTCACCCGCCAGAGTGGGAGGACACGGACAAGTTGCTACACGGGTAAGAGAGAATGAACCTTGTGCACTTAGCGGCTTCTCGGCGGTTTCGATGGTGCTAATATTCTATTTTCTAACATGCAGGTTGGATAGGAAAAAGCTGCGCAAGATCAAGGACTGGTACAAGCATCATAGGAAGTATGTCATACAGTTCACGCTTAGTGTGGAGCAAGCTAAGGCTGGAAAAAGGATCAAAGCTTCGTGAGCACTGCACGATCGCGTTCAACAACTACCTCACATGGTTTCTTACAAGTACCCGTGTGGAGATATGAAAACTGGTGTATAATGAGGAGATTTCGAAAGATCCCACCGTCTTTGATGAGCTAACCCAGCACCAGTATAACAAACTTGTGAGGGAAGGGACCGAGTCCCTTCAGCTCTAGTGATGAACTTTGTGGTAAAGACTTCCCCTATGTGCTTTCTCGTTTGCCCTATTCACATCTTTGCTTGCCTGACACGTTTATGTCATTTCCGTTCACAGCGTACCCAGATCAAAAAAGTAGCTGATGAGAGCCAGACTATTCTGGAGACAACCCCCGTTGGAAAAAGCAACGGGGAAGGTGCACTTCGAGCATTCATTAAGGTACACATTGTTGGGAAATGTTGCATGGAATACAAAAAATTTCTATGCACACGCAATGATCTACCCATGGAGATGGATAGCAACAAGGGGTGAGTATGTCTATGTACCCTCTTAGACCAAAAGCGGAAGCGTTTGACAATGCGGTTGATGTAATTGAACTTCTTCTAGCTCCGACCGATCAAGTACCAAATGTACGGCACCTCCGAGTTCTGCACATGTTCAGCTCGGTGACGTCCCTCGCCTTCTTGATCCAGCAACGTGTCGAGGTAGTAGATGAGTTCTGTCAGCACGACGGCATGGTGATGGTGATGGTGAAGTGATACTCCCAGGGCTTCACCTAAACACCGCTAAAATATGACCGGGGGTGTAAACTGTGGAGAGGGGCGCCACACACGGCTAACAATGGATGTTGTGTGTTCTAGGCGCCCCCTCCCCACATATATATAGGTGGGAGGGGAGGAGAGGCAGTTGGGGCGCCCAAGTAGGATCTGAATCCTACTTGGGGTTACCCCAAGGTGCCCTCTTCCTTATTTTACCGGAGAAGAAAGGGAAGGGGGAAGAGAGAAAGGAAGGGGGCCGAACCCCCCTTTTTCCTTCTCCAATTCGGCCACATGCCATAGGGGGGGCGCGCCACCCCTTGTGTGCTGGTGTGCTCCCCTCTCATGGCCCATATGGCCCCCCTGGGGTTCCGGTAACCCCTCGGTACTCCGATAAATAGCCAAAACACTTCCGGTGTCCAAATACTATCGTCCTATATATCAATATTTACCTCTCGACCATTTCGAGACTTCTTGTCATGTATGTGATCTCATCCGGAACTCCGAACAACATTTGGTCACCAAATCACATAACTCATATAATACAATATCATCATCGAACGTTAAGCGTGCAAAATTTATGGGTTCGAGAACTATGTAGACATGACCGAGACATCTCTCCGGTCAATAACCAATAGCGGAACTTGGATGCTCATATTGGATCCTACATATTTGATACGTCTCCAACGTATCCATAATTATTGATTGTTCCATGCTGTTATATTATCATTCTTGGATGTTTTATAATCATTTTGTATCATTTTTTGGTACTAACCTATTGACATAGTGCCCAATGCTAGTTGCTGTTTTTTGCTTAGTTTTTACATCGCAAAAAATCAATATCAAACGGAGTCCAAATGCAGTGAAACTTTTTGTGGGTTTTTTATGGAACAAAAGTCACCCAATGGGCTAGAGAAGCATCTGGGGGTGACCCGAGGGGGGCACAACCCACCAGGGCGCGCCTGGGCCCCAAGGCACACCCATGTGGGTTGTGCCCACCTTGGTGGCCTCCCGCACCGCCTCTTTGATCTATAAATTCCCCAATACTCCAGAAACCATAGGGGAGTCGACGAAAATCAATTCCAGCCGCCGCAAGTTCCAGAAACACCAGATCCAATCTAGAAACCATCACGGAGGGGTTCATCATCCTCATTGGTGCCTCTCCGATGATGCGTGAGTAGTCTTTTGTACACCTTTGGGTCCGTAGTTAGTAGCTAGATGGCTTCCTCTCTCTCTCTCTTTTGATTCTCAATACAATGGTCTCTTGGAGATCCATATGATGTAACACTTTTTGCGGTGTGTTTGTTGGGATCCGACGAACTTTGAGTTTATGATTAGATCTATGTTTTTATCCATGAAAGTTATTTGAGTATTTTGATCTCTTATATACATGATTACTTATAGCATCGCATTTCTTCTCCAATATTTGGGTTTTGTTTGGCCAACTTGATCTATTTATCTTGCAATGGGGAGAGGTGCTTTGTGATGGGTTCGATCTTATGGTGCTTTATCCCAGTGACAGAAGGGGAAACGACACGTATGTATCGTTGCTATTAGAGATAACAAGATGGGGTCTATTTCTACATAAATAGATCTTGTCTGCATCATGTCATCGTTCTTATTGCATTAATCCATTTCTCCATGAACTTAATACACTAGATGCATGCTAGATAGCGGTCGATGTGTGGAGTAATAGTAGTAGATATAGGCAGGAGTTGGTCTACTAAGCTTGGACGTGATGCCTATATAATGATCATTGCCTGGATATCGTCATGATTATTTGAAGTTCTATCAGTTGCCCAACAGTAATTTATTTACCCACTGTTTGCTCTTTTTCTCGAGAGAAGCCACTAGTGAAATGTACGGCCCCCGGGTCTCTTCTTTATTATATTTGCCTTCACGATCTATTTTTATTTTCAGATCTATTAATCCAAAAACCCAAAAATACCTTGCTGCAATTTTTTTATTTTTTTTATCTCGCGTTCCCGCGAGATCCATTTATCCAATCTACTACAATTTTACTATCTTTTTGCCCGTGAGGGATTGACAACCCCTCTCTTCCGTCGGGTTGCAAGTATTTGTTCTTTGTCTGCAGGATATGTTTATGTGGTGTTGCATGGTTCTCCTACTGGTTCGATAACCTTGGTCTCATCACTAAGGTGAATACCTACCGTTGCTGTGCTGCATCATCCCTTCCTCTTTGGGGAAATAACGACGTATTCAGGCAAACATCAAAATGAATTTCTAGCACCGTTGCCGGGGAGACATCATCAACATCTACCAGGTTCCCAAACACAAATCTCACCTCCTTGCAATTTACATTATTTGGCATTTGCCTCTCATTTTCCTCTCCCCCACTTCACAAAAATTTGTCGTTTTATTTGCCCTCTTTTTCCTTCGCCGTTTTCTCGCCAGATCTGTTTCTGAGTGCAATCTTGTTGCGTAGTCACGATGACTCAAGAGAACACCAAGTTGTGTGATTTCTCCAATACCAACAACAATGATTTTATTAGCACTCCTATTGCTCCTCCCGCCACTAGTGCGGAGTCTTGTGATATTAATACCGCTTTGCTGAATCTTGTTATGAAAGATCAATTTTCCGATACTCCTAATGAGGATGTCGTGTCCCATCTTAACACATTTGTGGAATTATGTGATATGCAAAAGAAAAAATATGTGGACAATGATGTTGTGAAGTTGAAATTATTTCCGTTTTCTTTGCGAGATCGTGCAAAAATTTGGTTTTCTTCTTATCCTCACAATAGTATCGATTCTTGGGATAAGTGCAAAGATGCTTTTATTACTAAATATTTTCTGCCCACAAAAATTATTTTCCTTAGGACCCAGATCATGAATTTCAAGCAACTTGAACATGATCATGTTGCACAATCTTGGGAAAGGATGAAACTAAGGCTAAAGAATTACCCAACTCATGAGTTAAATCTTTGGATGATCACACAAATTTTTTATGCGGGGTTGAATTTTGTTTCTCGTAATCTTTAGGATTCCACCGCGGGTGGTACTTTTATGGAAATTACTCTGGGTGATGCCACCAAATTGCTTGATAATATTTTGGCAAATTATTCACAATGGCATACCGAAAGAGCTCCTACCAGTAAAAAAGTTAATTCGGTTGAAGAAATTTCTTCTTTGAGTGAAAAAGTTGATGCTCTTATGAAATTGGTTGCTAATAAAAGTGCTCCTATTGATTTTAATGATGTTCCTTTGTCTACTTTGATTGAGCAAAATAGTGATGCCATAGATGTGAATTTTATCTCTCGAAACAATTTCAGTAACGATGCTTATAGAGGTAATTTTAATTCTAGGTGTTTTCCTAGTAATTCCACGAATAGTTATGGTAATTCCTATGGTAATCCTTCTTATAATAATAATATAAACACCTCTGATCTTGAGAATAATATTAAAGAATTTATCAATACTAAAAAAGTTTTCAATGCTACAATAGAAGAAAAGTTGAATAAGATTGTTGATATGTCTAGAAGTATTGATAGAATTTCTCATGATGTAGAAAATCTCAAGATGAAATTTTTTGTGCCTAAGGTTGAGGAATCAATTAAGGCTCTTTATGTTTCTATGGATAAAAGTGGGAAAAGAACCACTATGCTTAGAGCTAGAAGAGAATTTTTAGAAAAAGCGTTTTCTAGTGATTGCTTTCATAAAAATTACGAAGATCTTAAAATGATTGGTGTTTCTTCTATTGATTCTTTGTTTAGTAAAATTAAGATTGATAAAAAAGGACTGAAGAAGAGTCAACTTTAGCTACAAGGCATCCCGATAATTCAGAGGGTGAAAATCTTGTTGAGAAAATTGATAAAAGTGGGTTTGAAGAAGTCAAAACTTTAACTAGTGATGTGCCCACTCTTTTGGATCACAAAGACTATAATTATGATAGTTGCTCTTTAATTGATTGTATTTCTTTGTTGCAATCCATGATAAATTCACCCCATGCTTATGAACAAAATAAAGCTTTTACAAAACATATTGTTGATGCTATGATGAAAGCTTTGGAAGAAAAGTTGGAATTAGATATTTCAATTCCTAGAAAATTGCATGATTAATGGGAACCTACTATCAAAGTCAAGATTAAAAATTATGAGTGTTTTGATTTATGTGACTTGTGTGCTAGTGTTTCTACAATTCCGAAATCTTTATGTGATGTGCTTGCACTACAAAAAAATACACTTTCGTGATGATACGTGTTTGTCACAGTAGGTCACGTTTTCTGTCATTCATGTACATCCATGACAATTTTATGACAGAATCAAGATAGTCATAACTGTGCTATCGTTGAAGTGTTCCATGACATTACCAAAATTATCATCACGGAAGTGTCCACTTCCATGACGACAAATCGCGCGTCATAGAAGTGCTTTCGTCAAGGGTGACCCACACGTGGCATCCACCATAACGGGTCGCCGTTAAGCTATCGGGTCCGGTTTTGGATCCAATAACCCGTTAACAACTCGGACCAATGGGGATTTTCCACGTGTAAAATTTTCATTGGCCAGAGGGAACACGTGTTGGCTCACCGTTGGGACAGATGTCATCCACTCACTGGACAGGAGGCGCCTATGATACATAGACACATGGCACGGCCCAACAGAGGCCCATTCAGGTGAAAAGGGCGGCCCATTTGACTTGGTCAAAAGGTAACGGGCCGGCCCACAGGAAGCCTTTTAACGGCATGTTCGTATATAGCCCATTTACGGCCCGCTAATTCCCGGCCCGTTACGGTCTATCGAAATTAAGCCCAGTAGCTTCATCTAGGCCGTCCAATATGATTCCAGCCTGTTGTAACTTCCTGGCCATGTATGGCCCATGATGTCTTTCGGCCCATATGAGGCCCTTTGTAACTCTAGGCCCATTAAAGGCCCGAGATGAAACTGGCCCATAATGCATAGTGTATCGCTTTATACCCATTAACGGCCCATTATTCCATCGGTCGTTTCCAACCCGTGTTAACTTTCGGCCTTCTAAGGGCCCATTTATTCTTGGGCTCATTTCTAGAATTCAGTTAGTTACGGTCCGTTACTGGCCTGTTTCGTTTGTGGGCCAAATTCAGCCTGTGGTTACATTCGGCCCGTTTGTGGCCCGTTAACCCATTGGGATGTTTTCATAGTGTTATCAAATACGGCCTATTAACGGCCCGTTATGGTCCACGAATAGTATGGCCCATGTTTGGTGAAATGATTATACACCCCGTAGAAGGCCCATGGATCCACAGCCCGTAGAAGACCAATGGATCCTACGGCCCGTAGAAGGCCCATGGATCATACGGCCCGTAGAAAGTCCATGGATCATACGGCCCGTAGAAGGCCCATGGATCATACGGCCCATTGAAGGCCCATGGATCCTACGGCCCGCGGGAGGCCCATGGTTACAACAGTTCATGTGTTGCCATGGTTATTGTGGCCTAGTTACCAAAAATAGGTTATTGTGGCCACTAGAAAAACGCGAAAAAAGAACTGAAGTGACTACAAGCAAACAACTAAACAAGACAATAAGAAAATAAATAAGCAAGCAACTAACGCTAGCCTATTACAGCTATTACACATATTACATCCACTGGGCATCAAAGTTTGCCACCAGTGCAAATATAGGGAACAAAGCAGCATATTACATACACTGGCCGTCAAAATTGGCCACCAATGCAAATAAACATGGCAGCAAAACAAGTCCATAACTAAAACAACTTCAGAAGAGCTCAAGAAACGTTATCCTGGTTATCCACCATGCTGGCAATAAGCTTATCAAGCTTATTAGCTTTATCATGTTTGGCGCTAATATCCTCCAACGCTTGTTGTTGCACCAAAAATTATGCATCTTAGTGCTCCAAGGACTTCCGCAGTCCGCTTCTTGTCGCAGCACATCTGATCGATGTCTTTCAGCTTGTAGTTGAGACTCAAGAAACCAAACTGATTCATACAGTGAGTTTGAATAGCTTATGCAAGCAGTAGGGGCCAGTAACTCGAACAGTAAACCAAGACAGGACTTTGGGATTGTCTCACTGTCTTCAAGATAGTTTTCCTTAGCTTTGTTGGAGACCAACAAGGATGTCTCACTATCCTGAACCTTATCTGCATTACTTCCTTTACCATTGCTTAATAAGGCACTCTTCCCCAATATTCTGTCGGCATTCTAAAAGAAGAAACAAGCAGACACATAACAGGTTTAGCATGTACTAGTATATGAAACTCATTTCGGTGAACCAGTTCATTAGTAAGGTGGACAAGATTAAACTACCAAGTCTTCTATTGGCAAGTAGTACATTATAAAAGCATCAAACAAACATATATCTATGTCCTATGGTCACTGCATTGTCTTGCCAAATCAAAATAGAGACACGGTTCAAATCATATCAGTTCAAGTGAAAGCAGCACTGAAAGAATACAAAGCGTGGGAAACTACATGGCACAACAAGATTTCAGATGGGTACCACGGGTCTACATGTAGAACAACACTATTGCCTCTATTGTGATGCTAGTAATGTGCATGATATGAGAAGTCAATCAGATACACAATTGAAATTGAAATCAACAGAGCTATTTATAAGAGCAAACCTGTTAAAGAAACATGCATAAACATACCTATTGTGCCATTGGAGTTTCCATTGGATCATTCAAATTAAAAATAAGTTTGTATGAGTAAATACAATGATTCAAGAGCAAAGAAGTATGCACGATAGCAATGGAATCTTCAATGAGAACAGTTGTTCTTCAGGTTTAAGCACTTGTTCTACATGAACAGAGTACAGTAAGATGCAAGCATATAGTACTTAAAATAAAATGAGCTCATAGACCTTACCACATTCTTGGTTCGGGACCAGTACAGAACAAGGCATTACTAGTCATCAACCAGTAAATGTGTCTCAGGAGAACGTAAGGGAATTTGATGAGTTTATTTGCCAGTGAAGTATGTTTTCTTCAGGTAATTCTGATACTGCCACCATGCACTCTTGAAGATAGCAGAGATATTAGCATAGGTTACCTCATCCTGAGTTTCCAAATCGGTCCTTCTCTATAGAGAAAAATGGGAAAATTTGTTGTATTATAACCTTCATGGAGGTAGAATGTATGGGACAAAGCAAAGGGATTGCCATGAATAACATTACTTACACATAACTCCTGTACAAACACACCTATCGGCATTTTCCTTCATCTTCAGTATAATATTTCCATGATGGGAAGATACGCACATAGGATTTAACAACATCAAATGCAATAGATGCTAAACTATGAATGACTGGTTGTGCTTCCTCCACAGGAATAGGTGTACTAACTAGTGGAGTTGGGGTTTTCCGTGGTAGTACTGGCGCTTTGGGCACTGGAGCTGCCTTACTAACTCCTCTTGTTTCGGAGCTCTATGGTGGAGATGGTGTTGTGTCAACATGAACTGGGTTACTATCTGCTGGGGTTGGGGTTAGATTGGGTGAAGCTGGTTCTCTGTCCATCATAGTAGGGGTACAATCTGCGGTAGTCTGGGTTATGTGTGGCAGGGCTGGTTCTCGTGCATGTACAACCAGGGTGCTATCTCCACCAAGAGGTAGCAATGTTTTATTTGAAGACCGTGTTTTTCCTCCGCTAGATACTGCCATCACCCGCTCCAATTCAAATGGCTGATAAACAGGAAACATAGTTGAATGTACATACATTGTATGAGAGACAGATGCAATAGATAGTGTGGAAAAAAGAGGGCATGCAATAGTTGACATGTATATTGTTTAACTAAAATGGATAGCATGACATAATTTCACATATATGATGTCTATCTAAACTGGGTAGCATAGCATAACATAATTCAAAGATATGATGACTAACTAAACAGGATCGCATGATATAGTTCAGATACATGTTATCTAAGTAATCAGGATCGCATGATTTAATTCACATATGTGATTTATATGCTAAGCAGAGGGCATTCGCATATATGATGTCTGAACTAAGAACATGGTGTTGAATATTGTGTATATGATGTCTAAACTATGCAATGCAAGACACCATATGCACGATATGAGCAATATAACCATGCCAAGTTAGAGCATACACCTTGGTGGGGGAATAGGACTGGTCATCTGTCTCTGAATCAATCTCTGAGGAGCTATCGGGACCCATCAAGAGATCTGCTTCGACAGGTAGCACTGTCTGCTCTGAAGGCCTTCTTTTCACTCCAGATTTTTCCATCATCCACTCAAATGGTTGATTCACAAGAAGAGTAGTTTAATGTACAAACATTGTCGACAAATGGAAATGTAATGAAGAAAAGGATGGGCAAGATATCATTCAAATATATGATGCCTGGTTAAACAGGATGGCATTGCACATTTCACATATATTATGGCTGGCTAAAAGACATGAGACCGCATAATTCCCATATATGATATTGAAACTAAACAAGTGGCATTATAGAACATGTCTAAACTAAGCAGATGACATATATGATGTCGAAAGTAGGCACTACAAGGCAACATATGCATGATATGAGTAACATCATCATGCCAAGTTAGAGCAAACACCTTGGGGGGTAAATAGGAGTGGTCAGCTGCGTCTAAATCCGCCTCAGAACATGTATCTTCCTCCGGATTACAATCTGGAGAGGGGGGAGGGTTTGCCATTGAACCCACCATGGAGCAATGTCTGCATGACATTGTATTGCCGAGCAAAACTCTTCTCTTTTTCTCTACATGTTTAGCATGATTGTGTACAATATCTAACATGCATACAAAAAAATATAGTGAGATTATGTAAGGAGAGCATGCCGAAATCTAGAGTAAATGTAACAACTAGTGGATGGATCCAAAAATAATGATAGCAGGCTGATGATTGCTTTAATTTAATAAAAAAACAGATGATGATTGCTTTACTATTTGTTTCCCACCCAAGATGAACAACATAGGCATACCCTATGTGAACCAGCTATTAGACAGAGATACTATTCATTGCTGCCTCAATATGTGCCCCACAACTAATTTAGAACTCAAGTTTGAACATTAATTTGGACCTGACTTGGAGTCTAAGAGGTGAACAGGATGATAAAGTAGCAGGTAATTTTAAGCAATGCGTAACATAAGCAGAAATGAAAGAGTGCACCCTCTCTTGTGGACCCGTGTACTCCTCAGGTTCATCTGTTGAGTCGATGATGGTGATGCCATTGTGGTGGGTGCCGGCGGCAGGGAAGGAGATCTGAGGCGGCGAAAGACGGTCAGGAGTTGTGATGTCTAGTTTGGTGGATGCTTCTGTCGATGGAGAAGCTCTGGTGAGGTGGACGACGTCACGACAGGAGCAGGAAAAACCACACAAAGTTTCCTTCGACACCTACCTGTAACTAAAGTAATTCTGTAAGGGCTCATTTGGCTTGCATGATTCTAAAAATGCAGGGATAGGAAAAACACCTGAATAGGATAGGAATGCACATGGTAAACAGAGCATTTGTAAACACAGGATTGCTGTCAACTTGGGTGTTTGGTTCACAGGAATTGGAAGAGCAGAGGAATGCAAAGAAACATGGCCAAAATAAAGTGAAACCATATGAAAGCATGCACAGTTAGAATGTTATTCTGCCACTAAAGCACTTGGTCTTGTTTTCATGCATAGGATTTTGAAAACTAGGTCAAGGTGGATGTTTTGCTCCATTCCTTTCAACAAAATGCATGAATAATTGAATTGTAGAGTGCCATAGGAAAATTTCCTATTGCTATGTTTTTCCGTTGAACCAAAATAGCCCTAATGGATCGACATGAATGTAGAGTAATAAGTGACGCGACAAGTGTACAACCTCTTTGTCGTAGCCGTGTCGACCTCGGCATCATTGGGTTGGTCGCTGAAGAAGTTGAGGCAGAGGTGGCTGTCGTAGGTGTGAAGGAAGATCTGAGGAATCTGTAGATGGCGTCCAGGGCACTGCTCTGTTGTGATGGATCGTTCCTTCATTAGAGCAGCTCCGGTGAGCCGTAAGACGTCGAGGCTAAAGCAGCACAAGACATACATCATTAATCTCACGTGGGATTCTAATAGCATCTCCAATAGATGATGTAAAATACATTACCAAAAACTGATAGATGTAAAATTTACATCACAAAAAACCACATGACTACGACAGATGAGGTAAAAACTGTTGACTCTGAACTTAACTATCGAAACTGAAATTTACTGTGAAATCTGAATGTTACTGTCGAAACTGAACGCAATGGTAGTAGAGAGGCACTTCACATGTAGTTTAGGGAGGGCCTACAGTTCATCTTCAACCTACACCCCCCCTGAGCCGCCAGCCACCACCGGCCGAACCACCGGCCTCCGCCGCCCATGACGGCGCTCAGCCGCCTCGCCGCCCCGAAACAATTCCCCACCGCTGGTCCGCCGCCGCCCCGGCCAGCCCTCTAGGCCCCCTCACCGAGCTTTTCTCTGGCGATCCCCACGCCACCGCCCCACCATCGCCCCCTCCCCACCGCCGTGACCACCGCCCCACCCTGAACCCTAAGAAGATAGTGGGGTACCTCTCCGGCAAGCCCCCCTCCCCGATGCGGGTGGTTCTTCCTTAACTCCGGTGAGCCCCCCACCGACTGACCCAAAAGTCGAATCAGTCGACTGAAGTGTAGCTATCGGAGCAGAGCAGCAGCACGAGTGAGGCGGAGAGCAGCAGCAGCAGCGTGAGCGAGCGAGAGCCGAAGCAGCAGCAGCAGATCCGGCTGGTATGGACGCCGCCGCCGAAGGGGCCTCGCACTGCGGGGAGCCACCGTGGAAATGTCGCCTGCGGCGCCGTCTTCGAGGTAGCCACGCCATGGGGGTGCGGGATAGAGCACCATCGGCGCCGGGAGGTCGAGTTAAGGAGAAGGTGCGATGCGATGAGTGTACAACCTCTTTGGTGGTGCTGAGTAGGCCTCGGCTTCGTCCGAGGAGTCGGTGAGGATACTACGGTTCCGGTGGAGCAGGTTAAGGCGGCGCTGTGGGGATGGAGCAGCCGTGGTAGACGAGGCGGTCGTCGGAGCAGCTCCTTGGAGGTGGAGGAGGGGGCGGCTGAACCGGCGGGATGACGATATGGACGACGGATCCTCATCCGGGGAGGTGGATGAGGGACATCGAGCTGTTGCGGTGGACGACGTCGTCGGGGAAGATGTTCCGGCTGGGCAGTGGTGAGGTGGCGGACGGAGGAGGGTGGGGTTTCACGGCTGGAGCTAAGAGGTTATGGCAGCCTGGTATTTCGAATGGCGAAAAGGAGGCGATGGGAGGGGGGAACCATGACTTAAGGACGCGCTTGTCCAAAATGTAGGGTGTGCTACAAAAGTACCCCCACCGATTTGAACTAGCGGCCCTTTCGGCTCAGGGTTAGAAGGGGGATTTCGCGTGTCGGGATTTGGCAGCTGGAGGGAGTTTTCGCACAAGTTGTAATTTTTGGATAGCAAGGCGTGGGTTGTGAATGCGCCAGTTTCAGAGCATGATATCTGAATTTTCGGGATATAACAAGGCGCGGGTTGAATTTTAGGGACAAGCCTAACGTGTAATATTGTACTTGTACGTACCAAATCAATTTGCACTTCCCTCAACGAAAAAAATAAAAATAATAAAACTATTCACACCACACAAAGAGAGTCTTGTCCCGTTTTACTATACAAATGATATTCAAAGCTATGAATCCAAGTTACGTCCAACTAAATTTTTTCGCTGGCTGTATAATGCATGTAACCTACTCATACCAACATTTTAGTGCATTCCAAATGTCTATACTACCACTGCAATTCGAACTAAATTTGAATTCGTTTCTCTATTTCAATAAGAATCTACAATCATGATTGTTGCCAACTTCAACCATCATTCGTGTATTACCTTAACGACACACCACATGATTACTATTGAGATAGATATGAACTATGTGTACTATATGAACTCGAATTCAATTTTTTGAATACACTTGATGTTGATTCCAAATAATAGTACATTTGATGTACTAACTAGATATTCATAATCTAAACCATGTTCCATATGTACACCGTGTTTATCACACACATTATAGTGCCTCGCCCCCTACATTATGACAAGTATTTAGCCCTGAGCTGCAAAAGCCACACATTAGCCCAAATTATAATCAATGTTCTATATATTATATGTAGTACTAGCAAGATGCCCATGCGTTCCACGAAACATCAACATGATCGAGGGGAGGCCTTACTTGCAAATGTAGAGAGGGGTGTGGGTATATTTTTTCAAAATTGCCATAGTTTCCTTCCTATCTGTCAGATATAAATTGGATGGCCTATATTGCAGGATGGCAGGCACACCATCATCAACAATTCTGTTTTTTATAAGAGTAGAGATAAAATATATTATAAGTAGTATAACATGTTCAGAACGACACCATGTGTATCACCGTTATGTATATTCACGCATGCGTTGGTTTAAAACACTATGGTAAATTCTTCAAATATCTGAATTCACTTTTTATAATGAATTATGATCTCTATTCATCTTTTACACCCACAAAATCCTCTTATCTTCATAGCTAGCGCCAACTTTCTCCCGTGCATGCACACGCCCGCATCCCTCTCACCCTCCCTCAGCATTCTCTAGCTCCATCACGCAAATTCGTCTTTTCACTTTAGGTCGTTCGCCCATGGTGTGTGTAGGCCCCCTAGCTCCTTCTTTACGGCACCCATCAATCGATATGCCTCTCTAGCCAGGTGTGCCTACCAGAAACACAAGCTTTCCCTCTTCTCTTCTCACCATCCATGCCTCACTCAATCCCACCCCTCTTTTCATCGATCTCGTACTTGCACACTCCTTCACCCTCTATATAGCATGCCTCTCTCACCACCTCCTAGCTGCATCCCTCTCTCTCTATCCTTCTCCCATGGCCTTATTTGCTTCTAACACATACATGCATGTGTACTGATCAATCTCCCTACATATACATAAGTCGACTTTAACTATTTTCCCCCACCCATTGATTGATGCACCTCACAAGTTATGTCTCTCCTTTCTCTGACAAAGGACGATTGATCTTCCTATGTAGTTAAGTTTGCCTACCATAGCCATATCGCCCCCCCCCCTCAGCATTCGTGCATGCCTCCTGACCCGTCTCTCACACGCACATGCACAGACAGGCAGCCATCCCCTCTCTTATTGATATTGCAGGGGTGCCCTCCGTTTGTCTAGCAAGCCTCTCCCACCATTTGTTAGAAGCAACTCCACCACCAACCCCTCCCACACTCTAGCTCTGTCTCTCTCCAACCGTATTCCTCTCCTACACATATGCATGGATTCCGATCGATCTCCCTCAATACATAAGCTAGGTCTCTATCCTCCTCCACACATATACCAGCCATTGTACCTCTATAGTTAATTAGGTCTCCCCCACCCCCACCCACCACACGCCGATAGTCGAGTGTTGTAGGTAGGTATCCATGCCACAGAGACAAACTGCACCCATCCCCTCTCACATTCCAGTAGGCCAGCCACCCTATATCTTTGACGTGGGCACACACAATTCGATGGCACTCTCTATCGATCGCGCGCGCACACACACACACACATTATCCCTCTCTTCGATTCTATGGGTACCTCAAGCCGATGATACCTCCACTCTCATCTCATGGATCAACCCCTCTGTATATATGATATATCCAGGACTCTATTTCACACACATTGCATATTTTACATTTTTTGATTGAAATATCATCCACATATATTGCATGTCAATTTCTCAACCCCCCCCCCAAAACACTCACGAACCCACACACTATATCTCTCTATGTTTGTATATCTCTCACACAGCCCCACGTAGGTGGTGTACGTACACGAAGAGAATAGATGCACCTACTCACGTCTTCGTGCCTAGCCACACCCACGCGGGTACACGGTGGAGCTCGTTTCTGTACGAAATGGCAGCCGACGTGCTAATTTGAGCGTGTGTAGCGGTTGTTTACCTACGGACGTCGTGTACCACGCGTGCATGAAACAAAGTTCGACTTGATGCGTTGGCGCGTTATTTTTAAATAAAGTTATATCGCTCAATGGAACGTACACAGAATATAAAATGATTTTTCTGAGAGAAAAAGGTAGTCCGCTCCACTATATACAATGGAGCCTGCCTACAGGGGTTTGTCTCTCTTTAGAGTATCTCACATAAGGCTACGGTGGCCTCTCTCTCTCTCTCTCACCATTGGTCACTGATCCGGCTGCATCCCGTCCGCCAGCGGAAAGGGAGGATGTACATCGTTTCTCCATTCGACGGCGCCAAGGCAACATGTCCCGATCTGCGGTACCCATCGTTCTCTCTAACCAAGCTCCGGCGCGGTAGGGCCTACGCCACCTGCTCGCTGCCGCAGTATGGGCAGATCCCTCCCGCCGACGCTCTCCTAGTTACATCCTGACGACCCCGAGGTATCCCCTCCGGCCTTGCTCCACTGCCCGTCTTCCCACGTCGCTGCATGTAGAAAATCTTGCATGTGGATCTTCCATAGTTCTTTGCCCAGAATGTAGCTCGTCCGGCGTACTTTCCATATTGCAATCTCGTCCACACACCGTTTTAGACAAACACTACCGTGTTGTTATCTTCCCTTGGGACAAGGAATATGCTTCTTTTTTGTCATCGTATGTGTCATCAACTGTTATTGGCCAGTAATTGTTTCTTTTCTACCTCTTTTTTGCAAACAGGGCTATCCATTTCACCTCGTTGCAATTGCGACCTTTTGGTGAACTGCACAAATCACTTTTTTCTTAAGAGTGTTTTGTGCAGTTGTACTAAAATGTCACATGGGCAACGTCTCTACATTTCAGTGCGACTGCACAAAGGGAGATTGGTTTTGCTCTATCCTCCTCATCCAACTCCGAGACAAATCTTCTCCAACTATTTGCTTAATCTTCTCCAACTAGTTAGTCTTAAGAGAGACTGCAAAGGTGACCATCTTCTATTTGTGTGTTTATTGTTTCATCAACAATCCTCTATTATTGTAATCACACTTAATATCTTTGGAACAAGGACGCTCAGCTCAATTTTAGTAGAACTGCACAAAATGGTCGGAATGTTGCATGCTCCAGGCAGCTACTTTTTTCCCAACATGCCTTGTTGATTTAGACAGAGCTGGGGGGGGGGTGCTGCCAATGAAAGCATGAATCAATTTTAATTTAACACCTTCTCACAACTTTGTCTTCAGTTGTGATGTAAATATTAGCTCTGATCTGCTAATCATTGAGATGCATTAGCAAGGAAGTTAGTTTTTTATTGTTTCCGAAAGAGCATGGATGGCAAGACACACGAAACAAAAGCTTAAAGCTCAGAGCATTGTACAATTTCATGTCGCTGGAAAATTATTTGTATAGTGCATCAATTATGTAAACAAATGCTGGAAGCTTGATAGCATTGCCAGAAGCCTCTTCAGCATCCGGGTCCATGTGCCATGCACAAAATTATACTTCCTCCATTCCTCAATATTTATCTTTTTACAAATATCAAATGGACGTATTTTAGAGTGTAGATTCACTCATTTTTCTTCGTATGTAGTCACTCATTGAAATCTCTAGAAAGACAAATACTCCATAGTATATTTAAGAACGTAGTGAGTAGTGCACAACCGCATGGAACACTCAGCTCGGTCGTTGCGCCACACTAATAGTGAGTAATGAGCAGTCAAATCATAAGCCCCACCTTTCCTGTTGTAAGTTGCTCGGAAGAAGCAACCATCAACACGCTCTTCTTTGAATCCGCTCAAACTAGTACTCCTTCTATCACTGTTCATAGAGCGCACTTAAAAAATAATCTCTAGGACCAAGGCGACTAGCGATCGGCCTGAAAAATAGCATTGGTAGTTATAGCACGGCGTCTATTACTAGAGGAAATAATGCATACACACATGCATGCAGTGCTTCCGCCCCGGGTACACACATGCATGCACTTACTCCACTCCACGTACACAGGTAGTACATCGAGAGAAAATTGTGGACTTGATTGCGGTTATCACGCCCTAATTAATTGAGCATTAAACCAAACGCGTCTAAAGTCTCTCTGGTGGTGCAAATGCATGGAGAGAAATGCATCAGAATGAAGCGCGCCCTGTAATCTATGAAGGAGGGAGGAGTAGTATGAAAGTGCAAAACCAAGTACGCATATGGCCAGTCGGTCAATCCTCTTGGCATATCACTCACATGTGGGACCGGAGTGTGAACAAACCGACTCAATTGACGGCAAAATGGCCGACACGCCGTTCCTTGAGAGAGATGAGGAGCGAGACACATAGACGAGCTCGCATGGAGGCCAAGATATATTCAAGCATGGTTGATCGATATCATCATTACATGTTTGATGTTTTTTAATACTACTATTGGGCTGCCATTTTTCGCCCTTCTCCCGAATAAATGTGTACTTTATCAGAGACTAAAATGAAATAAGAGTATGGACGCTCCACCATGTGGTTCTAGTAGTAGTAGTACTCGTACTACTAAACCTTGCGCTTGCCTCTTTGCCTCTTCGTGAAGTCGAACAATGATGGTACTCCGCATGTTGGGTACTACAGTGTAAGCCTCTGGCAATCTGACACTGAATGAGCTATTGCATGTCCATCGCCTGGGCAAGGGTAGGTTGCATTAGTCAAAAGCTTCCCCTCGTCCTGCGAGCCACCAGGCTTCAGGTAGACGGAGTGGGCGTAAGCAAGCTTCACCTTGTCCTACAAGCTTCTGCTCGTTCTGCTAGTTGACGGGACACATCAAAAAGTAGTGCTAGTCCATACTCCCTCCTTTCCGGTTAATATGGCTTAATCTTTTTTGTGGGTAAATGAGAGAGCTTTATTCATACATAAGCATTCTTAGGACGATCAGCCAAGAGACTGGTCACTAGGAAGCAAGGTACCCAACAAAAAAAGAAGAAGGAAGCGAGGTGTTTCATCAAGCCAGCTCTCGGTCACATTCAAAGTGCAGCAAGCACGGTTCGCAAAGATGTGCCGCAAGGTTTGCTGACCTGTTTACATGCTGAATAACTAAAAAAGAGAAAATATTACAAAGCACTCCTATTTGTAATGGGATATAAGCCAGAATTAAGCGAGAATTGTGGCGGGTGTTCCATGCAATCAACTTCCGTTATCACATGCGAGAACCCTCCAAGAGAACCAAATGTGTTGAAGATTGCTTTATTAAATTTTAAAATAAAATAAGAGTGCAGACGCTCCTCCATCTGGTTCCTAGTAGTAGTACATACCTCTATAGTAGTAGTACTAGTACTAGTAAACTTTGTGCTTCGTTGTTCGCCTCTTCGGGAAGTCAAACAATAATGGTACTAGTACAGTGTATGCTTCTGGCAATCTGACAGCGGATTAACTATTGCACGTCCACCGCGTGGGCGAGGGAGAGCTTGCATTAGTCAAAAGTTTCTCCTTGTCCTGCAAGCCACCGCGTGCAAGCTTCTCCTGTCCTGCAAGCTTCTCCGCATTTGGCAAGTTGACGGGACACAGCAAAGTAATGCTAGTCATACTGCCTCCTTTCCTGTTAATATGGCTTAATTTCGAACGAGATAAATACACTATATGTCACTGTATATTTGTTAAAATACGGTCAGTGGACTTCATAATACGCTCATTGCGCTCAATATATACATTTTCCGGTGTTTATACGGTCACTAGCTCACCCTGGCTGAGTATGTGTGTGCATGCATGTGTAGGTTGAGCACTTGAGTGTGACCGTGTGTGTTAAAATGCGTGTGCTCGGGCATGCATGCATTAGGGCGTCCACGCCGTGTTTTTGTGTCCATGTGTACGCGTGTGGACTGTTGCATGCATGCACGAGGTTGTAGTCCCTCACATTCACATGTTCATAAGTCAATGCTTTGTCAAAACGTTGCATGCAAGGTTTAATCATTCGTTGTTCATGCATGCATTCCTGATATTAATACGTTGGTAAAGACAATTTCTTGAGGAAAACGAGCCCATGAATTGAGTACAAAGGGGACCAATAAACCAGGATGGAGGGAGTACCAGTAGTGACCCAGAAGGAGGGAGTAGGTACTAGTAGTACTACGTAACAACATGCAGTAACAAAATTCCTCTATGTGCATCCTGTCTACGGGTCATGCAAGAAAATAGAGATAAGTACAAGTGAGACTCAGGAACGGTCATACACGTAGGGGGGGTGCGTGTAGGGGCCACTAAGGAGCAGTCAAATCACACAGTAAGTTAATCGGAAGAAGCAAACATCATTTCACTCTTCAATGATACGTACGCAATATAAAATGGTTGATATGGAGAGAAAAAGAAAACCGCTATATATACACTAGCAGGAGCCTAAGCTACAAGCCTGCTTGCTTGTGTTGCTCTCTTCATAAGCATAGAACAACGGTGGCCACACTACTGGTCACAGATCCGGCCTGATCCTGCCGCTGGGGGAAGGGAACGATGTTCTGCGTAGACGCAGTCGACATCAGCGAAGGAGAAAACCCACAGTCGGTGCGCCCAAACGGGGGTCCCCGCGGTATGGGCTGGTGCCGCCTCCCAACAGCCCTTCTAGCTACAGCCTGACGTCCCAGGTACATCTTCCTTTTGGAGCCAGCTTGCTCCACTGCCGCAGCTCCCCACGTAGCTCCATCTCCATGTCGATCTTTCTCTACTTCTACCGGCTTCTATTTGTGATAAGTTTATGTCTCATGAACTAGTGCCAGTACTATTATTCTAATCACACTTCTTCAATATCTTTGCCACCAGGGATGCTCAGTTCGATTTTAGTGGAACTTCACAAAAGCATCGTATGATCCGAGGGTGCCAGCTGTCTTTCCTTCAACAGGTTCTACCTAGCCAGGAAATTAAATCTTGTTTAGGGTTTAAGTCGTAGTGATCCCATCAGTAGTAGTTTTTCTTTTGTACACACTCTCACAACTTTTGTCTCTAGTGGTGAGTTAAATATTGGCTATGATCTGTGAATCATTGAGATGCATCAGCATGCGTGTTAGTTTTCCTTTGTATTTGATGGAATGTTGTAGGCAACCTTTGAGTAGGAATGAAAATGGAGTGGAAAGTTTCCGTTTTTTCGGAGAAAAAATGGAAACGCAGAGAAACCAACGTTTCGTTTCGTTGGATCGCGCCATCGAGCAAAACCAACAGTTAAATCACGTCTGTCGCGTTCGTGTCTCACCCTCCTCCACGGCTCCACCCCACACGATCGCTCGGCATGCCACTCACCGCAAACCGAGTATACGATAACTTTCCTGCCTGCTTGTCGATGGATCGCGCCATGGAGTACTAGCACTACTGGAAGAGATTGACGAGTTGGGGGAAGACAGCTAGTTGTAGCACAGACTCCCAAGAACTTTTTACATGCATGTAGTGGCCGGCTATTGTGACCTTTGCACGCGGAGCAGTCGCGTGCACCGGGAAGCGGCGCGGGCGACGCTCTCTCCACTGGCACGCCGCTTCAATGCCAGCGCCGGTGAGAGATCGCGTCCGCTCTGGCCGGGCATGAATGCGGCACTGACTGTTTCGGGTGGCAAGCACGCGCGGGTGATGAAGAGGGTTCGGGTTGGTCAGGAGCGGGCGTGGCAGCGGTCCGGACGCCCGCAAACAAGAGATGTTGTATCTTAATATTGCTGCGTATATAATTAACAATGTAAATAATGTGCTAGTTGGACAAATATGATTGGAGATGGAGATGGAGATGGAATTTTACGTAAACACGGATATGCATGTCTATGTCTATGTGTGTGTGCGCGACGACTCTCGCGACCTCGAAGAAGGGGCGTGTTTTTGATAGAGTTTTCTTTCTTGGTACGTTCAAAAAAATTGTCCGCCAGTTTTCATTTCTTGTTTGATAGGGTTTTTCGCGTCTCGCTCTTTCACCCTATCCATATCAAAACAAGATGACAGTGTCCACTCTATCTCTCTCCTCACCGGTGGTCGCAGATCCGGCCAAATCCCGTCTGCTGCTGGAGGTGAGGAGGTGCAGCATTGATGTTGTCACCGTCGGCAATGGAGGAAGCCGATGCGCACCGTCCTCACGGAGTCGGCGCTGGAGCGGACGAAGGTCCTCCGCGCCCTTGTTCGCTGCTATCGTGTGGGCAGATCCCACCCACCCGCCTAAGCATCATCTCGCCCACCTGAGGTATAACTTCTTGTACTGGTCCAGCTCCCCAGGTCGCTGCATGCGGGTTTTCTTCTATGCGACTACTCCCCAACTCCCCATGTACAGTAGCTAGGGTTCGTCGGCTGGTCCAACATCACCTACTATTATAGAGGAAATGCCACTTGAAAAATTGTCCTGGTTTATGCCTCGGTGGAGGTATACATGTTGTTTCGATAAAAAGTACATGGCGGTTGTGCGGTCATTGTCCATATGCTCCTATTGCTGCTGCTAATCTAATACTATCACTGGTTAAATGAAGAAATGCTTTTTTTCTCGGGTATCCTGGTTTAGTTCCCATTAAGATAATCATGATGCTTCTATTTGTTGGTGTACTTTTCATTAATTCTTATTGACAATTGAGATGTCGTTGTTAATCTTATACCACTGCCAAAATAAAGTAACAACGCTATATCCTTTTTTATATTTTTGCAAACAGCAATGCGTATCTCCATACCTGGGCATGTCTTCCTCAATTTTAGTGGAACTTCACAAAATTGGATGGCCATTGTTGTTCCGCCTCACTGCCCTCTGCCACATGGTTCTTCTTTCCTCGAGCTTGACTACTGAGAAGAAACAGACCACAGTGAGGATCTGTCGAACTTCATAGGTGCCTCACCCAAACTTGATGCCAAATGGATGATGCATCGCCATGATGACCTATCGATGCTCATGGTTGCGCCTCATGGTTGCATCGGCTGGTGAAGCTGATCGATTTTCAATGAAAAACAAGTTGTCTTCCATCAGTGCTCTTTGCTTGTTACCCACAAAGATGCTATCCTTCATCAGTTCACCTTGGCTGCGTTGGAGACGCAGTAGTCTTTCACGTTGGTGCAATTTTATCACACAATTGGCTATGAACCAAATGTTTCCTCGAATAAGGATCGATGTTGGTACTAAGAGCATAAGTCCTCGGGAGCGTTTTAATTCATATAAGAGTTTTTCTAGGCTTGTCCTTTGCTACAAAAAGGATTGGGCCATCTTGCTGCACCTTATTTACTTTCATTACTTGTTACACGTTACAAATTACCTTATCACAAAACTATCTGTTATCGATAACTTCAGTGCTTGTAGAGAATACCTTACTGAAAACCGCTTGTCATTTCGTTCTGCTCCTAGTTGGGTTCGACACTCTTACTTATCGAAAGGACTACGATAGATCCCCTACACTTGTGGGTCATCAAGACTCTTTTCTGGCGCCGTTGCCGGGGAGTGAAGCGCCTTTGGTAAGTGGAACTTGGTAAGGAAAGATTTATATAGTGTGCTGAAATTTCATCGTCACTTGATACTATGGAAAGTAATCCTTTGAGGGGCTTGTTTGGGGTATCTTCACCCCGACCGAGAGAAACAAGAGTTGCTCCTCAACCCTCTTGAACATACTGAAAATGTTTACTTTGAAATTCCTTTGGGTATGATAGAGAAACTGCTAGCTAATCCTTTTACAGGAGATGGAACATTGCATCCGGATTTGCACCTAATCTATGTGGATGAAGTTTGTGGATTATTTAAGCTTGCAGGTATGCCCGAGGATGTTATCGAGAAGAAGGTCGTCCCTTTATATTTGAAGGGAAAGTCATTGACATGGTTTACGCTATGTGATGATATGGGATCATGGAACTACAATCGACTGAAATTGGAATTTCATCAGAAGTTTTATCCTATGCATCTTGTTCATCGTGATCGCGATTATATATATAATTTTTGGCCTCGCGATGGAGAAAGCATCTCTCAAGCTTGGGGAGGCTTAAGTCAATGTTATATTCATGCCCCAATCATGAGCTCTCAAGAGAAATTATTATTCAAAAAATTTATGCTCGGCTTTCTCTCAATAATCGCTCAATGCTCGATACTTCTTGTACTGGTTCCTTTATGATGAAGACTATTGAATTCAAATGGGATTTATTGGAAATAATTAAACACAACTCTGAAGATTGGGGATCTCGACAAAGTTAAGGAGTCAGGTATAACACCTAAGTTTGATTGTGTTAAATCTTTTATGGATACTGATGTTTTCCGTGAATTTAGCACTAAATATGGACTTGACTCTGAGATAGTAGCTTCTTTCTGTGAATCCTTTTTTACTCATGTTGATCTCCCTAAGGAGAAGTGGTTTAAATATAATCCTCCCATTGAAGTAAAAGTAGTTGCACCTATTAAAGTTGAAGAAAAGACTATTACTTATAATGTTGATCCTATTGTTCCTACTGCTTATATTGAGAAACCACCTTTCCCTGTTAGAATAAAGGATCATGCTAAAGCTTCAACGGTGGTTCGTAAGAGCAACACTAGAACACCTACAATATAACGCCCCGGATACAACTTTCCATATTCGTAACTACAACTCTTGCCTTTTCCGAAGATGCGATGTGAGATTCTCTTCGTGGTTGGGTTTTTGTCTTTGTTTTGCTTTTATTCATGTCATGCATTTCATATCACGTCATCATGTGCGTCGCATTTGCATTCGTGTTCGCCTCATGCATTCGAGCATTTTCCCCGTTGTCCGTTTAGCAATCCGACACTCCCACATGCACCGGCGCACCCCTCTTGTCTCTTTTCGTGAGCAGGTGTTAAACGTTCTCAGAATGGGCCGAGATTTGTCAAGTGGCCTTGGTACACCACCGGTAGACCGCCTGTCAAATTTTGTTCCATTTGGAGGCCGTTTGATGCTCCAACGGTTAACCGGGTAACCGCAAAAGCCTCTTTGGTGTTGTAGCCCAACATCCCTCCAAAACATCCCAATAACCCATCTAAACCACTTCCATGTCCTCCGTCACCGGATCACGATCGTGTGGGCGAAAACCGCACCACATTTGGACACTCCTACCTCCTTCTATCTATAAATAGGTGCCCCTCCCCGAATTTTCGCGCAGATGAAACCCTAGCTACCTCCCACGCCGCGTCCGGACGCGTCCGTGCCGCGCCGGACATGTTCGCCGCCCTCAGCCATGTCGCCCGGACCAATCCCGGGGCGACACGTCAGCTCCGCCGCCGCCCGCACCCAATCAGGCGCCGCCACGTGGCTCCTCGCCGCCCGCCCGCCCGAAGCCCTTGAGCCCATCTCGGACCAGCGGGCCCGGATCTCGCCGCCCGCCGCCCGGCTTCGCATCGCCCGCCCGCCTCGGCGCCTCCGACCCTGCAGCTGTCGCTTCAGCGCGCCGCCCGCCTCCACGCAGCGGCGCGCCTCCTCCCTGGCAGCAACCGCGCGCTGCGCTCTCCTCCACCGCCCCCGCGCCGAGCCTCGCCGCCAAGCTCGGCGGATCCAGCCACCTCGACCTCCTCCCTCGCCGGATCTGCTCCTCCCCGCGCTCCGGTGAGCTCCCTCAAGTCCGACGCCTCTCCGTCCGCTACTCCGGCCTCCTTCCTCGTCTCCGGCCGTCTCCCTCTCCAACTCCGGCGTAGATTCCGGCGAACCTCGGGAAGCGTGCCGACGAACCCTAGATCCAGATTCGTGGGGTATAATTTCCACCAAGTCCTTTTCTGCAATGTTTTATGCCCATGTTCATTGCATCACATCTCAGTGACCGTAGCTCCAAATCGTGCATATGATATATCAAATTGTTCGTCTCGTTGAGCTCTAAATGTTAGAAGTATTTTCATGCATGTTATTGCCTGTTATGATGCCATTTTCATTGATGCAAGAGTGCTATAAATTATTTACCTGAGGGAGCCCGGAGCTTAGTGTCTAGCACCATCGCAAAGCCTTCCCTCGGGAGTGCCGCGCGAGGGGGCTGGACACGGGGGCTGCGCCCGGGCCATGCCCGAACATATGCCACCCAGCCAGGTCCCTCGGACCTGGTTGTCGCGCGCCCCTCCCCGAGCGGAGCCAAGGTATGAAGACTCGTTTGAGCGTCAAGGGGGACTCCTGAGCATCGCGACTCAGCAGCCTAACTGGTCACGTAGCCCCTCACTCGTTAGTTCCGAAAGGCTAACGGCGGTTGAGGTATGCGCGGGGTCGGGCCCTGCCGACGTAGAACGACCAATCCTCACCTCCGTCCCATCCCTATTTGATGTTTGAGCGTCAAGGGGGACTCCTGAGCATCGCGACTCAGGAGCCTAACTTGCCACGTAGCCCCTCACTCCTTAGTTCCATCCTGGTGATCTGGTCGGGGCTAACGGTGGCTGAGGTATGCGCAGGGCTGGGCCCTGCCGACGTAGAACACAAGCAAACAGGAAGGAAATCGCAAAATCTAGCAAATCCAGAAGCAAATATTACAGACCAATAATTGTTCTCACAATACTAGACACAAATTTAAACGCCTCCACGAGGCATGGTGCATGTTGCAGGGACTTGTCAAGTCGAGCAGTTGCCGAGGCAGCGTGGGGAAGCGGAGACGCCCACGTCCAATCAACCGCCACGCGGCGCCCAAGGCCGCAGGCTGATGGGGCCCGCGGCGCTCCGCACTTGCCCCTTCGCTTCTCCGCTAAGCCAAGTCCGAGCGCGCCTTGGGCCCGGGGGCTACTGTCGGTGTTCTGGGAATGGGGGTCCCCAGACTTGCTTGCCTGCGGCCCGCGGCGTGGCTCAAGTGGCGGCCCAGTACGGCCCGTCTTCATCAGCACAAGACTCAAGACCCTCGCGAGGGGCCAAGCCTTGCGGGGCGGACGATGCAAGGCTTCCTCAGGGACGGCCTCGCCAGGCAAGCTCGCGAGGAGGCGGAGAGATCAAGGTCGGGTACCTCGCGAGGTGCTCGTGACGTAAGCCATGACGATCGAGACCAGGCGGGCGCCGGCCTGCGCAGTGTCCTTGTTTCCTCTTTGGTGCAAGGGGGCAAGCACAGACGTGGAGTATCGAGGCATCAGGCAAAGGTTGCCATTTCAGTGCAATGAGACCAAGACCAGCAGAGCGGCAGGATGGAGGTCACCGTGGAGCCCAAGACGGCGTCATCGCCAGTGCTTTTGGCAGCCAAAGACCACTTTAGTCAGGATAACTTGTACTAGATGTTCCCCTTTGAAATGGCCGTTGTTGGCGCCCTTCCCGCTCAATATTTGGGAAGAGGCCCAGGGCCTCTATAAATAGGACTAGCCACCACAGAGAGAGGACAGATCGAGTGCTCATTAGAGAGAGAGAGAGAGAGAGAGAGAGAGAGAGAGAGAGAGAGGCGATCGAACTCACCCAAGCAGTTCATCGCACCAGCTCAAGAACACCTCTTGCGAGGCCGTTCTTCCCATGTACTGTTCATCATCATCCCCAGAGGCAATCCACCACACCACACACTGGAGTAGGGTATTACACCACAATGGTGGCCCGAACCAGTATAAATCTTGTGTCCCTCGTGTTGTTCATCGTTTTCAACTTAGATTTCACGAGGCGATCGGACGTAGATCGGTAGGCGAGAGATCTTCATGCGCACCCCAGAGTTCGAGCCTTAAGGGTCTGCCGGAACCCGACATCCGACAGATCGTGTGAAGATGACCCTTCTTGCGACAAAACCTACAATGCGGTTATGCCTCTAAGTCGTGCCTCGGCACGTGAGAGATATAGCCGCATCATGGCTGTTACAAGTTGAATCATGAAACACAAAGAAATTGTCAAAAATGTTGAAGAAAACATCAAAGAAGTTGAAGAAAAGACTATCACTTATAATGTTGATCCTATTGTTCCTACTGCTTATATTGAGAAACCACCTTTCCCTGTTAGAATAAACGATCATGCTAAAGCTTCAGCTGTGGTTTGTAAGAGCAACACTAGAACACCTACACCCCCTGAGCAAATTAAAGTTGAATCTAGTATTGCTATGGTTAAAGATCTCTTGCAGATAATATTGATGGGCATGTTATTTACTTCTGTGATGAGGTTGCTAGAATTGCTAGACCTGATACTAAAAACAAACATAGACCTGTTGTAGGCATGCCTGTTATTTCTGTTAAAATAGGAGATCATTGTTATCATGGCTTGTGTGATATGGGTGCTAGTGCAATTGCAATACCGCATTCCTTATACAAAATTATGCATGATATTGCACCTGCTGAGATAGAAGAAATTGATGTTACAATTAAGCTTGCCAATAGAGATACTATTTCACCAGTTGGGATTGTTAGAGATGTTGAAGTCTTGTGTGGGAAAGTTAAATATCCTGCTGATTTTCTTGTTCTTGGTTCCCCACAAGATATTTGTCCCATTATATTTGGTAGAGCCTTCTTGAATACTGTTAATGCTAGGATAGACTGCAAAAAGGATGTTGTTACTATTGGTTACCGATAATTTCGTAGACAACCCCATGATGAAGAATTGCCTAGTAAAGATGAAATTATTGGTTTTGCTTCTATTGTCGTGCCTCCTAATGATCCTTCTTGCTTATATTGTCGTGCATGTTGAAATCCTAGGGGATCCTCCTCCACCCAAGGGTGATCCTGTGTTTGAGCTTAAACCATTACCTGATACTCTTAAATATGCTTATCTTGATGAGAAAAAGATATATCCTATTATTATTAGTGCTAACCTTTCAGAGCATGAAGAAAAGAAATTATTGAAAACTCTGAAGAAGCACCGTGCTGCTATTGGATATACTCTTGATGATCTTAAGGGCATTAGTCCCACTCTATGCCAACACAAAATAAAATTGGAGAAAGATGCTAAACCGGTTGTTGATCACCAATGACGGTTAAATCCTAAGATGAAAGAAGTGGTAATAAAAGAAATACTAAAGCTTCTGGAGGCAGGTATAATTTATACCATTGCTGATAGTCAGTGGGTAAGTCATGTCCATTGTGTCCCTAAGAAGGGAGGTATTACTGTTGTTCCTAATGATAAAGATGAATTGATCCCACAAAGAATCGTTACAGGTTATAGAATGGTAATTGATTTCCGCAAACTAAATAAAGCTACTAAAAAGGATCATTACCCCTTACCTTTTATTTATCAAATGCTAGAAAGATTATCCAAACATACACATTTTTGCTTTCTAGATGGTTATTCTGGATTCTCTCAAATACCTGTGTCAAAAGAGGATCAAGAAAAGACCACTTTTACTTGTCCTTTTGGTACCTTTACTTATAGTCGTATGCCTTTTGGTTTATGCAATGCACCTGCTACCTTTCAAAGATGCATGATGGCTATATTCTCTGATTTTTGTGAAAAGATTGTTGAGGTTTTCATGGATGATTTCTCCGTATATGGAACTTCTTTTGATGATTGCTTGAGCAACCTTGATCGAGTTTTGCAGAGATGTGAAGAAACTAATCTTGTCTTGAATTGGGAGAAGTGCCACTTTATGGTTAATGAAGGTATCGTCTTGGGGTATAAAATTTCTGAAAGAGGTATTCAAGTTGATAAAGCTAAAGTTGATGCTATTGAAAAGATGTCGTGTCCCAAGGACATTAAAGGTATAAGAAGTTTCCTTGGTCATGCCGGTTTTTATAGCAGGTTCATTAAAGACTTCTCAAAAATTTCCAGGCCTCTAACTAACCTCTTACAAAAAGATGTTCCTTTTGCCTTTGATGATGATTGTGTAGAAGCATTTGAAATACTTAAGAAAGCCTTGATTTCTGCACCTATTCTTCAGCCACCTGATTGGAATTTACCCTTTGAAATTATGTGTGATGCTAGTGATTATGTCGTAGGTGTTGTTCTAGGACAAAGAGTTGATAAGAAATTAAATGGTATCCAATATGCTAGTAAAACTCTAGACAGTGCCCAGAGAAATTATGCTACTACTAAAAATGAATTTTTAGCAGTTGTATTTCCTTGTGATAAGTTCAGACCTTATATTGTTGATTCCAAAGTAACTGTTCACACTGATCATGCTGCTATTAAATATCTTATGGAAAAGAAAAATGCTAAACCTAGACTTATTAGATGAGTTCTCTTGCTTCAAGAATTTGATTTGCATATTATTGATAGAAAGGGAGCTGAGAACCCCGTTATGCATAACTTGTCTAGGTTAGAAAATGTTCTTGATGACCCACTACCTATTGATGATAGCTTTCTTGATGAACAATTAGCTGTCATAAATGCTTCTCGCACTGCTCCATGGTATGCTGACTATGCTAATTATATTGTTGGTAAATTTATACCACCTAGTTTCACATACCAGCAAAAGAAAAAGTTTTTCTATGTTTAAGACATTACTTCTGGGATGACCCACACCTTTATAAAGAAGGAGTAGATGGTGTTATTAGACGTTGTGTACCTGAGCATGAACAGGAACAAATCCTACGCAAGTGTCACTCTGAGGCTTATGGAGGACACCACGCTGGAGATAGAACTGCACATAAGGTATTGCAATCCTATTTTTATTGGCCTACTCTCTTCAAAGATGCCCGTAAGTTTGTCTTGTCTTGTGATGAATGTCAAAGAATTGGTAATATGAGTAGACGTCGGGAAATGCCTATGAATTATTCACTTGTTATTGAACCATTTGATGTTTGGGGCTTTGATTATATGGGACCGTTTCCTTCCTCTAATGGATATACACATATTTTAGTTGCTCTTGATTACGTTACTAAGTGGGTAGAAGTTATTCCAACTAGTAGTGTTGATCATAATACTTCTATTAAGATGCTCAAAGAAGTTATTTTTCCGAGGTCCGGAGTCCCTAGATATTTAATGACTGATGGTGGTTCACATTTTATTCATGGTGCCTTTCGTAAAATGATTGCTAAGTATGATGTTAATCATAGAATTGCATCTCCTTACCACCCACAATCTAGTGGTCAAGTAGAATTAAGTAATAGAAAGATCAAATTAATTTTGCAAAAGACTATTAATAGATCTAGAAAGAATTGGTCCAAGAAACTTGATGATGCATTATGGGCCTATAGAATTGCATATAAAAACCCTATGGGTATGTCTCCGTATAAAATGGTTTATGGAAAAGCATGTCACTTACCTCTCGAACTAGAACATAAGGCATATTGGGCCATTAAAGAGCTCAATTATGATTTCAAACTTGCCGGTGAGAAGAGGCTATTTGACATTAGCTCACTTGATGAATGGAGAACTCAAGCCTATGAGAATGCCAAACTGTTTAAAGAAAAAGTTAAATGATGGCATGACAAAAGGATACAAAAGCGTGAGTTTAATGTAGGTGATTATGTGTAGCTATTAAACTCTTGTTTAAGATTTTTTGCAGGGAAGCTTCTCTCTAAATGGGAAGGTCCTTACGTTATCGAGGAAGTGTATCGTTCAGGTGCCATAAAAATCAACAACTTCGGAGGCACAAATCCAAAGGTGGTGAATGGTCAAAGAATCAAACATCATCCCAGGTAATCCCATAAATGTTGACACTAATGTTATTGAAATCGTAACCCCGGAGGAATACATAAGGGACACTTTCCAGGATGTTTCAGACTCCGAAAAGGAATAGGTATGTGGTACGGTAAGTAAACCGACTCCAAAACAGTTCTAATGGCACTTTTTCTCCATTTTGGAATATTTAAGAAAATAGGAAAATAAGAAGTAGTCCGGGAAGGACACGAGGCGTCCACGAGGGTGGAGGGCGCGCCCCCTGCCTCGTGGGCACCTCGTGTGCTCTCCGGACTCCATTTTTTTGCACGATACTTCTTTTGGTCGGTAAAAATTGATTATATAATCTGCCAAAGGTTTTGACCCTCGTATCATGCAAATATCCTCTGTTTTTGTTTCGAGTTGTTTTTGTCGCAGATTAGAGCAAGATGTCTTCTCAAGAGTCAGTCGGGGAGAGTCGGGTGTCACATCCGGCACCGGGTCCAGGAGCAAATAGCGATGCCTATCACTTTGGGCCATGAACAGAGGAAGAGATGGAAGCCGACTTGAAAAGGATAGATGCCATGGAGGAGGATCAAGAAGTTACTTCTCGTTTTTGGGCAGGATTCACGATGGGGGAACTACAAAGCTCGGCTATTCCAAACTCGGTCATCCCTTCCAGTGTTAGATTTCTCTCTAATGAAAATATGAAAAAGAGTGTTACTTGTTCTCCCGCAGCTATGCAACATCCTTGGGTGAAAGGAGCTTTAGCCATCACGGGTAAGCTTCGTAAGGATATAATGGACCTCAAGCAGCAAGTCAATAAGCTTGAGGAGGAGAATCGTATCCTGAGGGGCATCATCGCCAAGAATATCACATCACCACCCCCGAAGAAGGAGACATAATCACATGGATATGGGCACTCCCCTTGGCAACTGCCAACCTTGGGGGAGGTGCCCCGGCATCGTATCACCATCACACTTGTATCTTTACCGTATTTCTTAGTTCGATCCTTTTGGTAATATCTTGATCTAGTAGAATAAAGTTTTAGTATGATTTAGTTTTGAGTTTTGCCTTATGATCCTTCTATGTAATCGAGTCCGTGAGCTATATATATAATAAAGATTAGTTTTGAATCAAGGGCTTGGTTATCTTGCTATGATCGTGAGGGAATAAAATAAAAAGAAAGAATAAAAAGAAATAAAGAGATCATATTGATCTTATGGAGAGTAATGACTTCACATATAAAGAGTGTGATGAATAAAAGTTGTTGAGAGTTGACAAACATAGTTTTGGTCATCGTTGCAATTAATAGGAAGTAACAAAGAAAGAGATGTTCTCACATATAAATATACTATCTTGGACATCTTTTATGATTGTGAGCACTCATTAAAATATGACATGCTAAAGAGTTGATGTTGGACAAGGAAGACAACGTAATGGGTTATGTTTTCTTATATCCGAAATAAAGTACATTTTCATGGATCATCCAACATGTTGAGCTTGACTTTCCCCCTCATGCTAGCCGAATTCTTTGCACCAAGTAGAAATACTACTTGTGCTTCCGAATATCCTTAAACCCAGTTTTGCCATGAGAGTCCACCATACCTGCCTATGGATTGAGTAAGATCCTTCAAGTAAGTTGTCATTGTTGCATGCAATAAAAATTGCTCTCTAAATATGTTTGATTTATTAGTGTGGAGAAAATAAGCTTTATACGATCTTGTGATGTGGAAGAAATAAAAGCGACGGACTGCATAATAAAGGTCCATATCACAAGTGGCAATATAAAGTGACGTTCTTTCGCATTAAGATTTTTTGCATCCAGCCATAAAAGCACATGACAACCTCTACTTCCCTCCACGAAGGGCATGTCTTTTATTTTCATCTTACACCTTATACAAGAGTCATGGTGATCTTCACCTTTCCTTTTTACATTTTATCCTTTGGCAAGCGCATTGTGTTGGAAAGATCCTGATATATATATATATCCAATTGGATGTAAGTTATCATGAACTATTATTGTTGACATTACCCTTGAGGTAAAAGGTTGGGAGGCAACATTATAAGCCCCTATCTTTCTCTATGTCCGATTAAAACGCCATTCCCATAAGTATTGTGTGAGTGTTAGCAATTGTGAAAGACTAAATAATAGTTGAGTATGTGGACTTGCTGAAAAGCTCTTATATTTACTCTTTCTGATGTTATGATAAATTGCAATTTCTTTAATGACCGAGATTATAGTTTGTTAGGTTTCAATGAAGTGGGATGCTTGTCCAAGAAAGGGCAACACCCAAGCACCGGTCCACCCACATACCAAATTATCAAAGTAACGAACGCGAAGCATATGAGCGTGATGAATACTAGCTTGACGATAATTTCCATATGTCCTCGGGAGCATTTTCCTTCATATAAGAGTTTGTCCAGGATTGTCCTTTGCTACAAAAAGGATTGGGCCATCTTTCTGCATCTTATTTACTTTCATTACTTGTTACCCGTTACAAATTACCTTATCACAAAACTATCTGTTACCAATAATTTCAGTGCTTGCAGAGAATACCTTACTGAAAACCGCTTGTCATTTCCTCCTGCTCCTTGTTGGGTTCGACACTCTTACTTATCGAAAGGACTACGATAGATCCCCTACACTTGTGGGTCGTCAACTATATATGTAGTACTCCCTCTGTTCCCAAATATATGTCTTTCTAGAGATTCTAACAAGCGACTACATACGGAGCAAAATGAGTGAATTTACAATCAAATATGTCTATATACATCCGTATGTTGTAATCCATTTGAAATCTCTAAAAGGACTTATATTTACAAACGGAGGGAGTACTATATAAGCTGGAGCCTCAGCACTTATTCTCTAGGGTTTGCACTCTCCACACTCTCGTCGCACTACATATATATATACACGCTAGAGGCTCAATGTTCGTTTGCTAGGGTTTGCTATATTCACAGGCTCTCACCATCTTTGCCAGATCTAAACAAGACTGCTTTGGCCTCTGTCTCTCTCTCCCCCCTCACAGCTGGTGAAGGAGCCGTCCGGATCCCGTCGCACCGGGAAGGGGAGGAGATGCAGCGTTCACTCTTCCTCGCTGTCGACTACGCTGTTCTCTTTCACCCAGCGCATGTACGGGAGGGCCACCGACCCCTTCTTCATCGTTGTCGTACGTAGTGTGGGCAGATCCGGCCTCCCGCCGCATGCCTAGCCACATCCCGACGACCCTAAGGTATAAGTTTCTTTGAAACCATCATTGATCTAGCTGCATGCGGAACTTTTTCGATTCTGTAGTCGAATCTAAGTCTTGGTTCAAAGAGGAAAGAAGGGTGCGGTGGGGTGGAGCATGAATCTAGGACGTGGTTCAATGAGGAAAGGGGGGAGGGAAAGTAGTATAGACTGGCTATCCAGCCGCTTTGTTGGTCGAAAAGGGAAAAAAGGGTAACCCAGTACACACAGCTGTAAGGAACCGATCTCTTTGTTGAAAAAGGAAAGAAACTAGGGGGTCGGGAGTTTGTGCAGGACTAGATTTGCTGCCCTCACATAGGAAAAAGGTTCAAAGAGAACAAATATGGGACCAACGTAGATATGCTGCTTTGCAACATACTCTGCATCACCCATTTATATGTGTGGACGCACATGGTGCTGGCATGTCCCATGTCCCACACAACTATTTTGCTGTTGTTAATCTAAGAATGCTGTTGGAAAATTGAAGCAATGCCACTGTTAAAAGTAAATTACATTTTTAACGAATGTTGTTTTAAGAGAATGTCCGTGTTAATATGAATCAATGCAACCGTTTTAGGAATGCTACTGTCCTACTTTGTTTTCCACCAAGATAAGTTAGATGCTTCTTTTTGTCGCCGTTTGTTTCATCCTCCTTTATTGGCCAGTAATTGTTTTCTTTTTGCCTCTGTTAAAACAGGGATATCTATTCAACTTGTTGCTATAGCGAACTTAGATGTCAAACCGGCAACTTTGCTTGATTTCAGTGCAACTGCACAAAACAAGATTGGATTTCCTATTCCTGTTGGTAGATTCATATTTTATCTTGGCCGTCTCATGAAAGGTCAGTACATGCCTTCATCCACATGATTGTGCAATGTGCTTTGAGATGATGTGCTACTTGTATTGGTACTATTTTAAATAAATGTTGAATTGAAGCTATTGTATTGCTGTCTTTTCCCATTAAGTAGTGAACAAAAATGGGACCAACCCAGACATGATGCTTGTTGCTTTGTTACAACAAACTCTGCATCACCCCCTTTATAATTAGATGGAAGCACATGGTTTTGATGCGCCCACTCTCCCCTGGAACTGTTTATGCTTTTTGTTAATCTTATGTCATTTGGTAAAATTAAGCAATGCCACTCTCGTAATTAACTACTAAATCTTAGTTAAAAACTGCAACACTTGTTAGGGATCGGCGGGAGTACCATTTTTGTGGCCGCATGTTTCACCCTCCTTTATTGGCTAGTAATTGATTCCTTTTTTGCCTCTGTTAAAACAGGGATATCTATAAAACTTGTTGCTATTGCGACATTTTGCTTGGCTATGCAAAACACTTTTGTTTTAAGAGTGTTTTGTGCAGTTCAACTTGAATGTCACACCGGCGACTTTGCTTAATTTTGGTTGAACTACACAAAAGGAGATCGGATTTACATATATGTGTTTAGAGATTTTGTTCAAATCCTCCTCGCGAGTTGTTTCAAATCTTGGTCAAGAAAGGTCAGTACTGACTTTCATCCACATGATGGTGTAGTGTGCTTTAGATGTTGTGCTACTTTTATTGGTTCTGTTTTGGATAAATGTTGAATTGAAGATATTGAACTGCTGTCTTTTTACCATTAAGTGAGCAAAAATTGTTCCAACCCACACATGATGCTTGTTTCTTTATTACAACAAACTCTGCATCGCCCCCTTTATAAGTAGATGGAAGCACATGGTGTTGTTGTGCCCACTCTCCCCTGTAACTGTTTATGCTTTTTGTTAATCTAATGCCGCTGGTAAAATTAGGCAGTGCCACTCTTAGAATTGACTACTGAATCTTAGTTCAAAACTTCAACACTTGTTAGGGATCGGCGAGAGTATCATTTCTGCTAGGGATCGGCCAGAGTACATGTTTAAGAAATGTACTATTTAGATAATGTCTCTGTTATTATATATCGGTTCTGATGTTACGCAAATGGTACTATCACCTTTGTAGTTCTTTCTACATGTTTAACCAAGGTATTGTTAATATAATGTCTCTGTTAATATGAATCAGTCGCATTGTTTTAGGAATGGTACTTTTCTGCTTTGTCGTTCTTTATACATGTCGAAACAAGGCATTGTTAAGATAATGTCTTAGTTAATATGAATGAATCACACTGATTGAGAATTGCTAATCTCCTGCTTTGTTTTCCCTTAAGATAAGGTAAATCAGTAGATGTTTTTCTTCTGGGAGTACAAGTCATCAACTGTTATTTCTGATTAATTGTTTCCCTTATACCTATTGTTGCTTACAGGGGTATCAAAATTAAAGCTCGACTTTATTTCGACTTTGATTTTAGTTGAACTGCACAAAAGGAGCCAATGCGTCTAAGGCAAACTGTTGCATTAGTGGGTCCAGTTTGTCTTACCACTTTGCAGAAAGAAGCAATCACTGTTTGCACTACATTACAGAAGGAATGATCGAGAAGCTTTACAGAGTATTAGTAGACGCTGGTGACATGACTAGTCTGCAGAGAGCATGGGCAACTTAACAACACGTGAAGTGCAAAATTCACTCCACAAGGAAAGGTATGACCAAGTCAGCTGCCGACTCATCTGTAACAAACGAGGTCAGTATCGGCCTTCATCCACATGATTGTCCTTTGTTATGTTGTGCTACTTATATTGTTGTATTGTTATGAATAAATGTTTAATTCAAGCTATTGTATTGATATCTTTTCCTGTTAAAGATAATGAAGACGATTATAGTTGTAAACGTATGTTTAATCAACTAGTACCACTATTATATTCATCATGCTTTTTCTGTATTTATGCATACAGGGATGTTGAGCTTGATTTTAGTGGAACTGCACAAAATGTTTAGATGGTTCGTGTCCTCCATAATACTTCATCATGCACAATACATCAAATGGTTCTCTAGTCATTCGTTGTCACCTTGAGCCACCGGACTATCTGTTTGAATGGAGCTGCCAACACCGGCCATTAAGAAGGGTAAGAAGACAGACAAAAACTGAGATTAGCTACTTTACTTGTGGTTCGGAGGAACACTAGGCAAACAAGTGCCCAAACAAGTACAGAAAGTCAGGACAGGACTCCAAGTATGTCAATGTCACTCTAAGCAACAATGATGAGGCATCTAGGTATGGTAATCTGTTTACCGTACTTTCAGTTTGTTAGTCCACCAACTGGTGGGTCCACATTGGGTCCAATATTCATGTGTGTGCCGATGTGTCTTTGTTTACTTGTAGCATATAAATACGATCCACAAGGATGCTCAGCTTGATTTTAGTGGAACTGCACAAAATGTTCAGATGGTTCGTGTCCTCCATAATACTTCATCATGCACAATACATCAAATGGTTCTATAATCATTCGTCGTCACCTTAAGCCACCAGGCTATCAAATGACAAAGTGATGACAAACCCTGCCCGTTCCGCAATCATAGGCATTACATATTTTGAATGGGAAAAGCTTGTCAAATTTTAATCATTGATGTTAGCAAGAAGACATTAGTTTAGTATATTGGAATTGGAAAACCTTGTCAAATTTTGCTCATTGATGTTAGCCATAGGACATGCATTTGATATTTTTGAGTGGGACGCCCTCTGTTTAGAAGTAAATTTTGCTCATTGATGTTAGTCATTTTTTCCTATTCCTGTCTTCAGTTCAGAAGTAATTTTTTACTCTGCTGAGATGCATAATCACAAGAATGTTGACTTATGTAAGCTATTTTAAGAGTTTGTTTTGAATGTTGTCTATGTAATGCTAGGCCTTGTGAGTTTGATTGCAAAGTTGAGCTTGGAATGATGTGGCATGCGGCATCACGAGCTGTTAATCGTTCCTCCTGAGAATAATGCTTCATATTGTTTTGCATGTTGATCTAATGCATGTGATTTGCATGTTAAGAAGATCATCATCTTCTGTTGTTTCTGTGCTTAAGAAGTTCATTGTCTTATGTTTCATTCATAGCCTATACGACAACTCGGGTAGTTTAGAGGTGAAACCATATGATCTTCCGACCAACTCGTCATCTTAGGACATGATTGGATCATCGTTTTCCAACCAAAACCGCTTGTAGAACTGGCGCTTGTAAATAAAAGCAGATAGTCTTGGGCGAAGCCCTTGGTTGGTCGATTTTGACTAGTAAAATATACACTGGTCTCTCAAATTACACGCGTAACTCGCCGGTTTTCGTGACCTCGGGCCCTCGGTTTCATTACACCTATATTTTAGCGTTGTTTCCGATGATGAGTAAATTACAATTGTATCTTAATACAGGTGTGTAACAATCCAGACCTCCCAAGCGCGGCCTTACCGTTTCATGCGGTCTCAGTCTCTCAAAGGTGCTCATAGGTGTCTGATGATCCTGGCTTCCTGAATGAGCAGCGGGCGCTGTATCAGACCATCCATAGGGCCCGCGAGGCCCTCTCTGTCGTCCTTCGAGTTGTTGCGCTTGTTGTGGCGCCGAGCATTGTCAACATGGTCAACGAACATGAGGATTCAGGAGATGACTTTATTTTGACTGGATGATAGTAGGGCCATAGCCATACGTATGCAAGTTCCTCCTTATTATATATATACAACTATATTTTTTTGCTTCCTCCTGTTTTCTTGACATCACGGTTCCACACCATCGTCAACCTATATAGGACAAAAACGAGAGAATTGCACAAGGAGCGGCCGACAGTTGGGACCCAGCAGCTCGAGCAGTATTTGTTTTTTAGGTGTAAGCAGAGATTTTCTTGAGCGATGTTTTTGTTGTTGTTCAGAGGAGCAAGGTATCAACTGGGCGGGCTGTGGCCCGTCTAGCCCAGGCTATTATTTTTCTCCCCCTGACAGGTTTGACCCACCAGCTACATCTTCGCACGCAAGGAAGTGCTTCCTTTATTACGCGGAAATAAAAAGTTTCCTCTCCCTGACAGCTGGGACCCACTAGCTTTATTATGATCCTTTTTGTGAAAATATAGATTGTACCGAAGATCCTAAATTGTTTTGTTTTTATTCTAACTCGAATAAGAAGAAATAAAAAGTAGAAAACATCTTCGTACGCAAGGAAGTGCCACCTTATTACGCGAAAAAAAATTGATTCCCCTGCTAGCTGGGACCCACCAGATTTGTAGGCTGACTTGTGGGCCTACAAAGTTAACGCGTACGCAAGGCTTTGTCAACTTAGTCAATAAACGATTCTAGCTGCACTGACCGTTCGATGTTAATCCAACGGCCAAGCTGCATGTTCAACATCTGGTCTTGTTGCTCCAGCCGCCCAAACCTGCCCGCTGTACCGCCTGCTCCAGCCTCCCATGGTCGACTGTGTTGCCGCGCAGGCCTCACCGCCCGACCATACTACTACTGGCCAGGCCTTCCCTCTACTCACCCACACCGCATGTTATTCTCCGAAGATGGCAGCCTCAAACTGCAGCCGAAGCAGTCAATGCTCGTACTCCCCTCCGCGTGGGCATCCACTATTGCGTATTCCCCGGCTCCGGGTCGTTCCCTTCCTAGGTTGTGCTGTCGTCCACCACCTTGGTGCTCTCGGGCGGTACGGCGGAGTCAACGCGGTCAACAAACGACGACCATCAGAAGAGGACTGTGAGTGGAGAGGCTGACAGCTGGGTCCATGGTCGCACGCAAGGAAGTGCCTCCTTATTACACGCAAAATAATGATTCCTCCACCTGACACCTTGGACCCACCGGAAGGGCCTCTGTATTTCGTGAAAAAAAAATGTTCCCCCGCTGACAGCTCGGACCAACCAGCTATATCTTCGCACGCAAGGAAGTGCCTCCTCATTACGCACAAATAAATGAATACTCCCCTGCTAACTAGGACCCACCATAGTGGGAGGCTGACTTGTGGGCCTACTAAGTTGACGCGGATGGAGGGCCTTGTCAACTTAGTCAATATGAATGATTCTAGCTCCAGTGACCGTACGATGTCCATCCAACGGCCGTAGTGCTTCTTCAACCTCTGGTCTTATTGCTCCAGCCGCCCAAACCAGCGCCAGTCGTGTCGCTTGCTCCTGCCTCCCATGGTCGGCTGTGATGCTGCGGAGGCCTCACCGCCCCTACTACTCCCACCGCTGGCCAGGCCATCCCTCTACTCACCAACACCCCCTGTTATTCTGCGGCGACGGCAGCCTCACACCGCAGCCGAACCAGTGAACCCTCGTACTCCTCTCGGTGTGGGCTTCCACTGTCGCTTCCTCCCCGGCTCCGCGCCGTCCCCTTCCTAGGCCTCGCCGTCGTCCACCGCCCTGGTGCTCTCGATGCGGCGTGGTCAACGTGGTCAAGGAACGACTTTCGGAAGACTACTGTATGTGGAGAGGCTGACAGGTGGGTCCACGGCCGCAGCAAGGAAGTGCCTCCTTATTACGCGCAAAATAATGATTCCTCCACCTGACAGCAGGGACCCACCGGACGGGCCACCGTATTTCGTGAAAAAACAATTCCCCCTGACTACTAGGACCCACCAGCTACATCTTCGCGTGCAAGGAAGTGCCTGACAGTCGGGACCCACCTGGTCGAAGCCTGCGTAGCGTTGTCATTCTGGTCGCGAACGTGTAATTACATACGATCGGTGTGTCTGCAGGCTGCAGCGATGAACCGTGGTCGTGTAAGGAAGGGCATGTATCGTAGTATAGGCGCGCACATGTCGTAGTAGAGGCGCGGACTTAGCATGTACACGTACGTACAGCCAGGGTGCAAGAAAGTAAATACGGCCACGCACGTACATACGGGTGGGGTCTCGAACGCCTACTCGCTCATACATACGGCCAGGGCTCGTGTACATGGCTGGGTTTGAACGGAAAAACTACGTCATCGTGTTCATCGGGAGACAGCCGGCTTGGACGGAATAGCCGGTCGAAACGAGGCCTGGCGTACCACAGAACGAAGGAAACGGCCTTGTGTTCGACCGGCCACGGTCGAAACAGGATCCTGTTCATCAGGAGGTGCAGCATACCGCAAAAGCGGAGAAGCGGACTTCTCTTGGACCTCCTATGGTCAAAACAGGTCCGATTGATCGGGAGGGGTGTGGCATACCGCAAAAAGGGACTCCACGGGATACTGTTCATCTCCACCGTCGACCTCCTCCAGTCTCCACGGGCTACTGTTCATCCATCGTCAACCTCCTCCAGCCTCCACCGGCGACTGTTCATCCACGGTGTCTCCCCTCCTGCCTCCACCAGCCACTATTCATCCAGCCTCCACCGCTCCTCCACTGGCTACTGTTCAACCAGCCGTCTCCACGGGGTCCTGTTCAACCACCCCTCCATGGGCTACTGTTCACCCAACCCTCCACCGGCTACTGTTCAACCAGCCCTCCACGGGGTCCTGTTCATCCGGCCCTCCACGGGTCCTGTTCATCCAACCCTAACCGGCTCGATCGGGGTCCTGTTCATCCAGCGGCAACAGCCTCTACTACCACGGGGTCCTGTTCATCCAACCCCCCACCGGGAACTGTCCATCCACCCCCCCCCCCCCCCAACAATGTTCATTGTTCATCCAGAGGCAGCATCGATCGACTTTAGTTAGCAGGAGTAGCGAAGGAATCGCTCGATCGGGTTCAGTTAACAGCCATATCGATCAATCGCTCGGGTTCAATAACGCGTAGCCTGCAGTGCAATCGCTCGAGTTTAGTAGACGAATGCCTCACTCGGGTTCAGTTAGAGCCCAACGCCTCGCACCCACGCGCGTACGTGTACGAGTGAAACACGCATCGCTCGGCCCCCTACCATACACCGTAACCGGGAACTCCCCGATATTTTCCTCGCCCTCGCTTCTACCATGATTTTTTCCGTCATGGACGGCCCAAAGTATGTCATGCAGTTGCGTCTCTGGCCCGCCCAAGACGAAAAGCCCATTTTCTGTCATGATTTTTTGTCAGAGAAGTAGGATCCCACCACATCTGTGATGATATCTAGTTTTGTCACAATTATCGTCATAGAAGTGTCATAAGTATGACAGAAAAACATTCGTTCGGCCCAAAATGTCATGGATGTGTCTTTTTTTAGTGTTGGTCTTATATTGAAGAGTGTTCTCTAAATTTGCACTTGGCGGATTCTACTATTAAAAAGCCTATGGGAAGAATTAATGATGTTCTTATTCTTGCAAATAGGAATTATGTGCCCATAGATTTTATTGTTCTTGATATTGATTGCAATTTGTCTTGCCCAATTATTCTTGGTAGACCATTTTTACGTACTATTGGTGCCGTGATTGATATGAAAGAAGGCAATATTATATTTCAATTTCCACTAAGGAAGGGTATGGAACACTTCCCTAGAACTAGAATTAAGCCACCATATGAATCAATCATGAGGGCATCATATTGATCTAGAAACAAAAATGACAATACTTAAATCCCTTGCATTATACCTAGCTAGGGGCATAAAACGATAGCACTTGTTGGGAGGCAACCCAATGAATAATTTTTTTTGTCTTTTTCTTTCTGTTCTTGAGTGTTTGCACAATTATACTATTGTTATCATTGTGTTTTTTGTGTTTTAATTAGTGTTTGTGCCAAGTAAAGCCTTTAGGATCTTGTTGGGTGATAGTTGATTTGATCTTGCTGAAAAACAGAAACTTTTATGCCCAGAAAATAATTTTCATTTTTAACATAAGCGCGATAAAATACTGATTATTTTTTCATAAGATTAATATACAAATTTCTCACATTGTCCTAATTTTTCATAAATTTGGAGTTATAGAAGTATTCAAAATCTCCAGATTGCTACAGACTGTTCTGCTATTGATAGATTTTGTTTTCTTTGCGTTGTGTGCTTGTTTTGATGATTCTGTGGTTTTCTTTGAAGAGTTTTTGCCATAGAAAAGTTTGAATACAGTAGATATAATGCAAAAATAAAATATGAATGGGTTTGCAACAATACTTATAGTTGTGATTTGCTTTCTTATACTAACGGATCTCACAAAGGTTTTGTTGAGTTTTGTGTGATTGAAGTTTTCAAGTTTTGGGTGACTTTACGATGCATGAAGGAATAAGGATTAGCAAAAGGCTAAGCTTGGGGATGCCCATGGCACCCCAAGACAATATTGAAGAATTATCAAGCAACTAAGCTTGGGGATGCCCTCAAGTGGCATCCCCTCTTTCTTCTAACAACCATCGGTATTTTACTTGGAACTATATTTTTATTCGTCACATATTATGAGTTTTTCTTGGAGCGTCTTGTATGATATGAGTCTTTGCTTATTTTTCTTTGTGTTCTTAGTCATGAATCCTTGCTGGACACACCTATTTGAGAGAGCCAAATTTATGCCATGACTTGTTAGAATTGCTCTCTATACTTCACTTAAATCTTTTTGAGCAGTGGAATTGCTCTAGTGCTTCACTTATATGTTTTTGAGCATGGTGTGCTTTAATATTTTTGAATAAAAGCTCTCATGCTTCACTTAGATTTATTTGAGAGTTAGTAAAATTTTAAGAAATTCTCTCTTGCTTCACTTCAATTATTTTGAGAGAAGAAAAAAAATTATGCTCATGTTCTTCACATAAATTTGTTTGAGCTATCAAAAGCAACATATGAAACTAGTCCCAAAGTGATAGATATCCAAGGAGGATATAATAAAAACTTTCATGAAGATCATTGGACAAAATAAGCTTGATTCCTTGTAATAGTTTTGTGATATGTTGATATAATATGTGAGTCATGTTGATGGGTAATTATGCTTTAGTAAGAATATTGGTGTTAAGGTTTGTGATTCCCTATGCAAGCACGAAAGTAAATAGTTATGCAATGATATTACATCCTACTTGTGGTGCATTATTCAGTGTTAGTTATGCTTAATGCTTGCTTATGAGATTTTTTGTTTCTTGGTTGGTCGCTTCTCAATCTTTTTCTAGCCTTCATTTTGCACTAAGTATGATCACTACTTGGGCATCCAAAATCCTTTAAACCAGTTTTACCACATGAGTCCACTATACCTGCCTATATGCGGTATTCTTTTGGCGTTCTAAGCAAATTTGTATGTGCCATCTCTAAATTTCAAAATAAACTTCTCTTTTGCGTGCTCATACCGCTCATGAAACGGTAGGGGGTGGCTGATATATTTCCATGCTAGATGTGTTATTCTCAAGATGAGTGTTTATTCACTTGTCATTGCACGAGAGCATGACAAAGGTATTAGGGATGCCCAGTCCCGAAATGAAAAATGAATTTAGTCTATGTTGTCAAATAATAAATTCCTTGGAAAAGTGTTGGTATGGAAGGCACTCGTGGATACGGTTAGCCATGGAAAGTGAAAGTATGGTGGAAAAAGGAATAAACTTTATTTTCTGTTTGGGAACCGCTATGATATATCTGGCATGGAAAGTATTGGGAACTACTCGATCATTTTCGTTGACAGGAAAAGCATGCCTCCCAAAATGTATTATCTCCATCTTTTTCGCTTTGAGATCTGGCACCTCTACAAATCCCTACTTCCCTCTGTGAAGGGCCTTTCTATTTACTTTATGCAATTTTTATTTTTATTTGAGTGTCCATCTTCTCTTATAAAGCACCAACTAAGGGGCACTATGATCTTACTTGAGCATTGGGTGTAGCTAATACGCGAGTGTGTTTCATGAATGGATCAATGATTGAGCATAATGGGCTAGGGATAACTTGCTTTAGCATTGATATTTCGAAAGACATGGTTGCTTGTTGATATACTTGAGTATAAAAGTCCTCATGTCAAAACTAGACTATTGCTTTGAACCATATAAAAGTCCAATTGTCCATGCTAATATGTGATGAACATGTTAGGCAGCATTCCACATCAAAAATTCTGTTTTTATCATTTACCTAATCGAGGACGAGCAGGAATTAAGCTTGGGGATGCTGATACGTCTCCAACGTATCTATAAATTTTTATTGTTCCATGTTGTTATATTATCATTCTTGGATGTTTTATAATCATTTATATCATTTTTTTGGTACTAACCTATTGACATAGTGCCCAGTGGCAGTTGCTGTTTTTTGCTTGTTTTTACATCGCAGAAAATCAATATCAAACGGAGTCCAAATGCAGCGAAACTTTTTGTGGGTTTTTTATGGACCAGAAAACACCAAATGGGCCGGAGAAGCATCCGGGGGTGCCCCAAGGGGGTCACAACCCACCAGGGCACGCCTGGGCCCCCAGGCGCGCCCAGGTGGGTTGTGCCCACCTTGGGGGCCTCTCGCACCGCCTCTTTGCTCTATAAATACCCCAATATTCTAGAAACCCTAGGGGATTCGACGATAATCGATTCCAGCCCGCCAAGTTCCAGAAACACCAGATCCAATCTAGACACCATCACGGAGGGGTTCATCATCCTCATTGGTGCCTCTCCGATGATGCGTGAGTAGTCTTTTGTAGACCTTCGGGTCCGTAATTAGTAGCTAGATGCCTTCCTCTCTCTCTTTTGATTCTCAATACAATGGTATCTTGAAGATCCATATGATGTAACTCTTTTTGCGGTGTGTTTGTTGGGATCCGATGAACTTTGAGTTTATGATCAGATCTATGTTTTTATCCATGAAAGTTATTTGAGTCTTTTGATCTCTTATATGCATGATTAATTATAGCCTCATATTTATTCTTCGATATTTGGGTTTTGTTTGGCCAACTTAATCTATTTATCTTGCAATGGGAAGAGGTGCTTTGTGATGGGTTCGATCTTACGGTGCTTGATCCCAGTGACAGAAGGGCAAATGACACGTATGTATCGTTGCTATTAAGGATAAAAAGATGGGATCTATTTCTACATAAATAGATCTTGTCTACATCATGTCATCGTTCTTATTGCATTACTCCGTTTCTCCATGAACTTAATACACTAGATACATGCTGGATAGCGGTCAATGTGTGGAGTAATAGTAGTAGATGAAGGCAGGAGTCGCTCTACTAATCTTGGACGTGATGCCTATATAATGATCATTGCCTGGATATCGTCATGATTATGTGAAGTCTATCAATTTCCCAGCAGTAATTTCTTTACCCACCGTTTGATATTTTTCTCGAGAGCAGCCACTGGTGAAATCTACGTCCCCCGGGTCTCATCTTTATTATATTTGCCTTCACAATCTATTTTTATTTTCATATCTATTAATCCAAAACCCAAAAATACCTTGCTACAATATTTATTTATTTATTTTATCCCGCGTTCCCGCGAGATCCATTTATCCAATCTACTACAATATTACCTATCTTTTTACCCGTGAGGGATTGACAACCCCTCCCTTACGTCGGGTTGCAAGTATTTGTTCTTTATTAATGCGAGGAGCTATTTACGTGGTGTTGCATGGTTCTCCTACTGGTTCGATAACCTTGGTCTCATCATTGAGGGAAATACCTACCGTTGATGTGCTGCATCATCCCTTCCTCTTTGGGAAATACCGACGTAGTTTAAGCAAACATCAATGTTCTATGAAGATCATTCTCGGTCGAACCGTTATCACAACATACGTTATTCCCATTGTCTATCGGTATGTTACTTGACCGAGATTCGATCATCGGTATCTGCATACCTAGTTTAATCTCTTTACCGGCAAGTCTATTTACTCGTTCTGTAATACATCACCTCGTGACTAACTCCTTAGTCATTTTCTTGCAAGCTTATGATGTGTATTGTCGAGAGGGCCCAGAGATACCTCTCCGATACTCGGAGTGAAAAATCCTAATATCGATCTATGCCAACTAAACAAACAGCTTCAGAGATACCTGTAGAGCATCTTTATGATCACCAAGTTATGGTGTGGCGTTTTATAGCACACAAGGCATTCCTCCGGTATTCGGGAGTTGCATAATCACATAGTCGAAGGAATATGTATTTGACATGAAGAAAGCAATTGCAATAAAACTAAATGATCAATATGATAAGCTAATGGATGGGTCTTGTCCATCACATCATTCTCCTACTGGTGTGATCCCGTTATCAAATGAAAACTCATGTCCATGGTCAGGAAACCTTAACCATCTTTAATCAATGAGCTAGTCAAGTAGAGGCTCACTAGGGACACAGTGTTTGTCTATGTATGCACACATGTATTTATGTTTCCGATCAATACAATTATAGCATGAATAATAACATTTATCATGAATAAGGAAATAAAAAATAACAACTTTATTATTGCCTCTTGGGCATATTTCCTTCAGTCTCCCACTTACACCAGAGTCAATAATCTAGTTCACACGACCATGTGATTTAACACCCATAGTTCACATCGCCATGTGACTAACACCCAAAGAGTTTACAAGAGTCAATAATCTAGTTCACATCGGCATGTGATTAACAATCAAAGAGTACTAAGGTGTGATCATGTTTTGCTTGTGAGAGAGGTTTAGTCAACGGGTCTGTCGCATTCGGATCGGTATGATTTTTATGTCTACAATGCTCTGCATGGAGCTACTCTAGCTAATTGGTCCCACTTTCAATATGTATCCGGATTGAGACTCAGAGTCATCCGGATCATTGTTAAAGCTTGCATCGACGTAACACTTTACGACGAACTCTTTATCACCTCCATAACCGAGAAATATTTCCTAAGTCCTCTTAGGTAACTAAGGATAATTTTGACCGTTGTCCAGTGATCTACTCCTGGATCACTATTGTACCCCCTTGCTAAACTCATGGCAAGGTACACAATAGGTCTGGTACACAGTATGGCATACTTTATAGAACCTATGGCTGAAGCATAGGGAATGACTTTCATTCTCTCTCTATCTTCTGTCGTGGTCGGGTTTTGAGTCTTACTCAACTTCACACCTTGCAACACAAGCAAGAACCATTTCTTTGACTGATCCATTTTTAACTTCTTTAAAATCTTGTCAAGGTATGTGCTTTGTGAAAGTCCTATTAAGCGTCTCGATCTATCCCTATAGATCTTGATGCCCAATATATAAGTAGCTTCACAGAAGTCTTCAATTGCAAAAGCTCTTATTCAAGTATACCTTTATGCTATCTAGAAATTCTACATCCTTCCCAATCAACAATATGTCATCCACATATAATATTAGAAATGCTATAGAGCTCCCACTCACTTTCTTGTAAATACAGGCTTCTCCGAAAGTTTCTGTATAAAACCATATGCTTTGATCGCCTCATCAAAGTGTATATTCCAACTCCGAGATGCTTGCACCAGTCCATAGATGGATCGCTGGAGCTTGCACACTTTGTTAGCACCTTTAGGATCGACAAACCCTTCTGGTTGCATCATATACAACTCTTCTTTAAGAAATTCATTACGGAATTCAGTTTTGATGTCCATTTGCCAGATTTCATAATCATGAAATGCGGCAATTGCTAACATGATTCAAACATACTTAAGCATCGCTACGGGTTAGAAAGTCTCACCATAGTCAACTCCTTGAACTTGTCGAAAACCTTTTGCGACAAGTCGAGCTTTAATGAAACGATAACATTACCATTAGCGCCAGTCTTCTTCTTGAAGATCCATTTATTCTCTATGGCTCGCTGATCATCGGGCAAGTCTACCAAAGTCCGCACTTTGTTCTCATACATGGATCCTATCTCAGATTTCGTGGCTTCAATCCATCTTTGGAATCTGGGCTCATCATAGCTTCTTCATAGTTTGTAGGTTCGCCATGGTCTAGTAACATGACTTCCAGGACAGGATTACCGTACCACTTTCGTGCGGAACGTGCTCTGTTTGACCTATGAGGTCCAGTAGTAACTTGATCTGAAGTTTCATGATCATCATCATTAGCTTCCTCTCTAGTTGGTGTAGGCATCACAGGAACGGATTTCTCTGATGTGCTACTTCCCAAATCGAGAGAGGGTACAATTACCTCATCAAGTTCTATTTTCCTCCCACTCACTTCTTTCGAGAGAAAGTCCTTCTCTAGAAAGGACCAATTCTTAGTAACAAAGATTTTTGCCTTCGTATCTGTGGTAGAAGGTATACCTAATAGTTTCTTTCGGGTATCTTATGAAGACGCATTTCTTCGCTTTGGGTTCGAGCTTATGAGGCTGAAGCCTTTTGACATAAGCCTCGCATCCCCAAACTTTTAAGAAAGGACAGCTTAGGTTTCTTGCCAAACCACAGTTCATACGGTGTCTTCTTAACGGATTTAGACGGTGCCCTATTTAACTTGAATGCGGCTGCCTCTAATGCATAACTCCAAAACGATAGTAGTATCGGTAAGAGACATCATAGAATGCACCATATCCAATAAAGTACGGTTACGACGTTCGGACACACCATTACGTTGTGGTGTTCCGGGTGGCGTGAGTTTTGAAACAATTCCACATTGTTTTACATAAAGGCCAAACTCATAACTCAAATATTCGCCTCTGCGATCAGGTCGTAGAAACTTTATTTTCTTGTTACGATGATTCTCCACTTAACTCTGAAATTCTTTGAACTTTTCAAATGTTTCAGACTTGTGTTTCATCAAGTAGATATACCCATACCTACTCAAATCATCTATGAAGGTCAAAAAATAATGATACCTTCCGCGTGCTTCAACACTCATCGGACCGCATACATCGGTATGTATTATTTCCAATAAGTCATTAGCTCGCTAAATTGTTTCAGAGAACGGATTGTTAGTCATCTTGCCCATGAGGCATGGTTTGCAAGTATCAAATGATTCATAATCAAGTGATTCCAAAAGTCCTTCTGCATGGAGTTTCTTCATGCGCTTTACACCAATATGACTGATACGTCTCCAACATATCTATAATTTTTGATTGCTCCATGCTATTATATTATCTATCTTGGATGTTTTATATGCATTTATATGATATTTTATATGATTTTTGGGACTAACCTATTAACCTAGAGCCCAGTGCCAGTTTCTGGGTTTTTTCTTGTTTTTGAGTTTCACAGAAAAGGAATATGAAAGGGAGTCCAATTGACCTGAAAATTTACGGAGAATATTTTTGGAAAATATAAAAAATACTGGAACGAAAAGATATCAGAGAGGAGTCCCGAGGCCACCACAAGGGTGGATGGCGTGCCCCCTAAGTGCGCCCCGTCCTTAATAAATGCCTCGTGGGCCCCCCTGACTTGTTCCCGACGACAACACCTCCTATAAATCCCAAAACCTCCAGAACAGAACCTAGATCAGGAGTTCCGCCGCCGCAAGCCTCTGTGGCCGCAAACCTCCAGAACAGAACCTATACAATTTACCATTGTATTGGGTGTGTTGGGGACACAAGAGACTCTTTGTTATTTGGTTGTAGGGTTGTTTGAGAGAGACCATCTTTATCGTACGCCTCCCACTGATTGATAAACTTTAGGTCATCTACTTGAGGAAAATTTCCTACTGTCCTACAAAACTCTGCGCTGGGAGGCCCAACATAAGTCTACAAGAAGAAGGTTGCGTAGTAGATATCAAGCTCTTTTCTCGCGCCGTTGCCAAGGAGGCTAGGTAAGCGGCACTCACATCCCGCCAACGAAGCTCTTTTTTGGCGCCGTTGCCGGGGAGGTTAGTGCTTAAAGGTATATCTTTAGATCTTGCAACCGAGTCTTTTAGTTTCTTATTTTATCACTAGTTTAGTTTATAAAATAAAACTACAAAAAAAGGGAATTGAGGTTGCCTCATATGCTTCATCTTTTTAATGCTGTAGCGACCCGACCCGAATGGATCAAGTCTCTGTGCTTAGGTGTCATCCACGGATCGGTATCTTTGACACACACGATTACTCGAGGATTTATAACAAAGGTAAATCACATGTATAAAGTAACGTAAATACTATTACCTCGATCCATAATATAGCGGAAGCTTAACAAGGTTGTGGATTCCCATCAACACCAACGGCAAAGTTGAGTATAGGAAATCGTAACCCTAACGTATCACTTACTAAATGCGTCTGAAAAGTCTGCAACATAAAAGCGTTGCAGCCCGAAAACGGGTCGACACATGGAATATCTTTGGCAATGTAACACATAGAGAGTAATGAAAGAATAAGCTATACTACATGCATATATGGCTGGTGGAAAGCTCTACGGTTATAGTTTTTGCAAAAAGCCAATTTTCCCCTATATCAAAGGAATAAATTTTAATTTAACTATCATGGTGGTTGAAACATCATTGAGAAGGTATAACCACAACTCAATCCCAATTAAAGTAATTAACAACCCAGCAATATTAATTTAGAGTGACGAGATACATGTGAATACTCAAGTACTAGATACTCAGAATTGTCCATAACCGGGGACACGGCTAACCATGATTAGATTGTACACTCTGCGAGAGGTTTGCGCACTTTTCCCCACAAGACTCGATCGCCTCCGTTGGTTTCTCGCACTACATGGTGTTTGAGAAGCGGATGGCCGAGACACGATCTTTCGAAACATTAACTCTCTACTCCGGATAGATCATACCAAACCTATAAAACCCACTACTGGCGATCTACCTCTTGAGAGCTTCACGTAACTTACTCAACTATGCTAGAGCCCATAATAGCTTGTGGCTGCTACGGAAGTTTCTAGCATGAATAATCCCAGTTCCCTTTGAGCACAGGTGGCGGTCCATAGTAAGATCACACGGGTACCCGGGATTTCGAAATAAAGCAGACAACCTTTGGGTTCCCCGGGTGCCTCAATCCACCGGATGTGTATTAAAGTTGCCACCTTAAGTTAACCATTAATTAATAGTCTCACATCTGTCATGGAATACACTCAAACCCAATCCACGTCTCTGAGCATAGCATAGCAATATAAGCAACACGTGAAGTAACTCCCAAGGGTTTGATAGTAACAGGCAATAGGTTCCTACCTCATCATCTACTTCCCAACCCACAAATTAATGACATCCTAATCATGCAATGTTTAAGGATTGAGCTAATGCATAAAACTGGGTATGAAAAGGTATGATCAAGTGTTACTTGCCTGCAATGTTGATGAAGATGATTCGCACTCAAAACTCTTGATAGTTCTACTCGTCACACTCCGGTCAATCTATCGTAATCAAGCAATAGTAACCACACATAAGCAATCACTCAAAAGATCGGAAAGAGCGAAGAAAAGCGGTTGGAAAACATCAAAACCAAGCAAATAACTCTTGCAACATAAAACAATTTCTAACAGTACCAAAATTATGTGAATTTGGCCTTATCGGAAAGTTTAGGTCAAGAGCTTGATTTGCAAAAAGGATCAACTAAAACGGAGTTATAGAACTCAAGTTATGATCAAACGAAGTTTAAATACAAATCAGTTTGAATTCAAATTTTAAAACTTTCAAAAACATGTCTAAGTTGGATTACTGGATAGAGGAGATCATAACGAAGAAGTGGGCGTTGGTTTCGTTGGATTTGGACTAATGAGTAAAAAGTTATAGCCGTTTGAAAATTAGGGACTATTCTGTAAAAATAACTCTACGGATAGGTCCCTGGCAGAAATTAAAATAAAAAGAAAAAGCCTATCGAACGAACGTTCGCTGTAGAAGCTTATAAGACAAAAACCGTTTGCTGCCAACACTAAAACAATGAACGTTCACTACTTAAAGAAAACGGTTGGAACAAAAAAAACAGTGCGATCTAATCCTATCCGTTGACCCTAGATCTAGCAGACGAGGAGAATCGGGCTTACATGGCCGGTGGGCGTCGGCATCATGGAGAAGATGGCGGCGGCGGCGGCGGCTCGAGTGGGCGGCGGCTGGTGGTCGAGGCGGCAGCTGTCGAGGAGGCGGAGGCGGAGGCGAGTCGTCTGAGGTCATTGCAGTCGAGGCGGCCAGGCGGAGGCGGGTGGCAGCGGATCTTGTCGGAGTTTGCAACTCCGGCGAAGTCTTGAGCGTCGGCGGTTGCGGCTTGAGGGAAAGCAGGCCGGGGCCTCGGTATTTAAGAAAGAAGGCGGCGGTGGCTTGGATGAGGGGCAAGGAGGCGCGGGGTGGAAGTCGAGTCGGACACGGCGGCGGCCGGCGACGCATGCTGGAGTTGGACTCCGGCTCGGCTTGGGGAAGAAGAAGCTAACAGGTGGGGTCCACTTGTCGGTCGTGAACCGGCGTCCATGTGACGGAGCGAAGCGGCGAGCGAGGCGATTCGGGAGCAAGTCATTGGTCAAGGCTGGCCTGGCCCGGCTTGGTGGGCCCAGTTAATTCCAAGGTGGAAGAGTTTTTTTTAAATGCACCTTTGAAATAAAATAATACCTATAAAATAAAAAAAACAACCTAGGCATATAATATACCAAAATTTGCAGAAAAAGAATTTCTACAACATGGACATTATTTTAGTTTCAAATAAAATCCACAAAAATTCTAATAATTCAAGCGATTACTCTTGGTCCAATAAAATCCAATAAAAATCATTTTTTTAAAATACCAAAATTAATTCAAATTTATTTCTCTCCAATTTTCTGATGTAGGGAATCATGTTACCCTATTTTCCATATATTTTATTTTTGGAGAAAAATAATTTGAATAAAACTCAAATAACTCCAAATTGAAAATAAATTCAAAAGAACTTTTAATTCTTTGAAACTCCCAACTCATATTTCATATGTTTTGAAGAAGTCATTTTATCTTCGCTCGTGAAAATCATTGAGTTGCTTAAAGTTTCAGAATTGGAAATATTCTCAAATGAAATTCAAATATTTTCAACACCCCTGTCATTTAAATAAATGGAAGAAGTCATGTCATCTTCTCTCCGGGGTTTTGTGATGAAAAGAATTTGAATTCCCGAAGATCATAAAGCAAAATGAAAGTTTGGGAAAGTCCTTTTATTCCCTCTCATTTAACTTTCGAAAAGTTTCGAACTCACTCACTTTTAGTCAATCAATCAAACCATCAGTCAAATCTATCTATTTGTTTATAACATTCCAAAATTTAAAATTTTTGGGATGTTACAAACTACCACCCTTAAAATGAATCTCGTCCTCGAGATTCGGAGAGGCTAGAAAGAAATAGGTTAGGGTTTGGGGGTCTTCTCAAAATCCATCGATCATCTCCGGGGTCTCGGGTGCTACCACCCTTAGAAGCATGGTTACGGTTCCATCAACACTCATTTACTCCATCCTTATTCTTGTCAGTGTCGGTCTTCTCAGGTCGTTAGGATTATTCCTTCTCTGGCTCTTCCGGTGGTGACATAACCTTTTCCTCAATTCTTTTGTCCTTTCATCTTGGTAAGGTTATTCGAGATTGGGTCTTCATAGGCGGCGAAATTTGGCGCCATTTCTAAACAACTATCGATATCTCTTGGTGGTCCTCAATTTATGGTTTCTCCTGCAGAAAATGGGTCTGGGTTGAACCTCACCGTATTTCCTACGGTTGGCAACAACTGCTTTGTACAAGGGAAAATACTTATACCATTCTAAGGTTCAAACAAGGTTTTGATAAATGCGTCTCGCAACTATAGGTAAGTCACTCAGATTTACCATCCCACATAGCAAAGTGAATAATAAGAGTAAGTCGGTATGGTGATCAATCCATCCCGCACCCAAATCATTACCTTGTACATGGTTTAGTGAATCTCGCATTCTAACACTCGGTCATCCTCACAAGCATTGCAGAATTTCTCTTGTCGACGAACCAAGTTCGGATAAATCCATTGATTCTGCAAGCCAAACAAACATCTATCGTTCCTTAACAACTCTCAGGTTTTGCGTAAACTCCTATATGATCATCTGTCGATAAAATCATAACTTCTTCCAGGGTTTCTCCTTCAAGAGTGTGCTTGCTTCCTGGCAGGTCCTGCAGCCTCTGGGTTATGGCCCATCTCATCACTTAAAATCCTTGAAATCATCATCGCGGGCAACTGGTCGTTATTCCAACATCCAACTTCTGGCATACTTAAAATCCATCCAAATGTCTTGTCTCTTTTCCTTCTATTTGTACCAAAGCGAGGCGTGATTACTCGGACTCATCATGGAATTTCCATTGATCCATATTTCCAACATCATACCTCCTTTATATCCAATAATAAATTCATCTCTTCATCCTCATGGGATATCCCACCTACCGAGATGAAGACTTATACTTATGAAGTCCATACTCACTTCGTGGAACATCATTATCCTTTCGAGGTCAAAGCGTCCTTACAGGGGAATATTGGCCATTTCGCATGGTACCTCTTCAAGCTGGAATCGTGAAACACATCATGAACTCCTAACGATTACTTGGTGACTCCAATTTGTTGGCCACTTCTCCCATACGCTCCAAAACTCGGTATGGTCCTCTGAGATCTCGGGCTAACTTTCCCTTAACTCCAAATCGTTTAACTCCTTGCGGAGGTGGTACAAGAAGATATTCTCATTTCCGATTTTATCGACTACCTTCTTGCATTTTTAGTCTGCATAACTCTTACGCTCGGTGAGCTACCTTGATCTAACTCGAATCAACAACCTTCTTTTACGACTCATTGATCACATTTGGTCCAAACAAGCGGCGGTCTCCAACTTCATCCCACACTCTCTTGGGGTATCAAACATATCGAGTCAAAACTCATATTCATTTTGTCTGAAATCCATTCGGTGGGTATCCTTATCTTTTCGAGGGTCAACGGTTCTTACAGGGTACTACCACCCTTAAAATGTTCCAATATTCCATAGACCATATTTCTCATATCCTCGAAATCGGTCAACATCTTTCCTCATAGGGAACTCATAAAATCCAAAGCAGTACCAACACTGCTAACTTTATTGATTCTTAAATCATCTCGCTCTTCCATTACATGTCTCAACTTAACACCTCAATATAAAAGAAAAGCTCTCACTTCTACCACTACATTTATTACATTACAAATTCAACTATATATCACCGGTCTCCTTCTCCTTGGACAATCTACGGCAAAGTGCCCTGCTACATTACAACGGAAACATATTACTTCTGACAGGTTTCGAGGTTTCCTTGTGATTATATAGCCTCCTGGGGTCCTTATCTTCCCTCTTGGGCAATCATTGAAGTAGTGCCCTGAATTTTTTGCACCTGAAACATGTGATATGTCTCAGGTCTTCCTTTGTAGAAATTTGGATGTTCTTGGAATCCAACATATTCCTCTTCCTGGACCTTTCCGTTCCAATCAGGGCTTCTATTTCCTGTGGGTCATACTCGACTTCCTCTATCGGGAATTCTACTAGATCTCCATTCAGAAAATCTTGGGAGATGTGTCCTTCTTCTCCACATGAATAGCATGACTTGGTGCGGGCTTTAATTTTGTTTCCTTTGTGTGTGTCCTCAACATCTTCCTTAAATCACAGGTTCTTCTAACATCTCCATGAGGGCTCCTTTCATTTCTTCTTTCTTCTGCTGGATGGTTCTCTGTACCATAGTGTAAATGTGACCTTTGGCGGGGTAGTGGGTAGTTCCTTCACACAAGAAACAAATGTCTGTCTAGTTGGGCATTCTTGATTGGGTGACTTCCTTCACAATTAGGGCATTCATCCTTGTGTTCCTTATGGGTGTGTCCTATTTCTCCTCGAGCTTGCATGCACAAAGTTTCTTCATATCCTTTCCGACGGCTTCAATTTACGGGACAAACCGAGACATTAGCAAAGTCAACTTAATTTCTCCCCAAGTGGTTACTCCTTGCCATCCGTTGATGGTTTGGTACATCCTCCACCAGTAGCAGACCTCTTCCAAAACACTTAAGAGCATCTTTGGGCCATATCCTTTCGACTATAGGGTTGTTCTTCATGTGATCCTCCATGTTCTAAATCCATCGATTACATCTCCAATTGACTCATCGGTCCAGAAAATATAAGCTCTTCTCCATTCATCTTCTAACAGGTCCATGGGTTTGGGGTGGGATAAGAGAGATCGAGAGGGATGCACACAATGCAAACAAAAGTTTTGAAAAAAAAACATATTTCATTGTGGCTGTCAGAAAAACAACAAACAGATGACAGCTCACAAACGTCGCATCTAACGTAGGTATAAAACTAGGGTTTGGTCTTCTAAAGGTCAATAAATCTTCAAGGTCATCAAACTCTTCAAGTCATGTTCATGTCTCCGTTGGCTTCTCCCGATCGTGCTTGTCTTTCTCAAGTCCTTTTTGCCAGCTCATCTCTGTTGTCGCGAGGTCTCGTCTTTGTCTTTAATATTTTGAAGTTGCATTTCAAACTTACGGGTTTCAACATCCTTGGCATGAACCACGGTCCTATGTCCTTGAGTTCTGATGAATCTCCTGGTATCTCGATGTTTTTCTCCTTGACTTGTCTACTTTTAGTTTCGTGTTCTGAATTCTTCATGAATTGCCTCCTTGTCAAATCTGACTTCTTGCGAGATCCATCTTAAACTCCTTGATGTAATACTCCAGATCCACAGCGTCGCCATCTAAGGTTAAAATTGCATCTTTTGGTCGATAGGTGCTCCATCAGCCTTCTACCATCCAATCATTCCATGCATATGCATGCTTAACTCAGCACGGTGACAATAGCATAAGCGGGTGATAACATCATGGATAGCGTGTTTTTGCTCTTGTCATTTCCATGAGCTATCATTCCATAGTTGATATCTCATGCCTTAGGGTTTTCCTTGACAAAACTTTGAGTTTCTAACTCTCCATGTTCCGGTCTTTCTCCGATACACCTTGATCTTGGGTATTGACAACTTCCTTAGTCTGTCAAATTCCATAGGCGTAACCTTCCTAGGTCATAAAAATATGGGAATTCTTCAGAGCCTTCAAAATCTCATAGTCTTCAGAGTCTTCAACAGTTGTAGTTTCCATTTACACGGTAAAATCCTCTTCATTCCAAATGGTCTTAGTTGTCTGATATCTTGTCTCCTTGGAGTGGTCTCATCGATCGATTCTTTGGGTGGTCAAGAGGGAAAAGGGGTATGGTCTCGCTAAAAGGGAATATTTGAATAAGCTCAGAAGAGAAGAGAGGTAAAAGATCTTTTTGAAAATGAAGTAGTAGAGAAAAATCTTTCCTATTGGCTTGTCATGGGTTTCTAGGGTCACGTCCTCACAGTCAACATGTGCTCGATACCATCTTGTAGCGACCCGACCGAATGGATCAAGTCTACGTGCTTAGGTGTCATCCACGGATCGGTATCTTTGACACACCACGATTACTCGAAGGATTTATAACGGTAAATCACATGTATAAAAGTAACGTAAATACTATTACCTCGATCCATAATATAAGCGGAAGCAACAAGGTTGTGGATTCCCATCAACACCAGCGGCAAAAGTTGAGTATAGGAAATCGTAACCCTAACGTATCACTTACTGCGTAAATGCGAAAAATGCGCAACATAAAAGCGTTGCAGCCCGAAAGCAATTGACACATGGAATATGCTGGCAATGTAACACATAGAGAGTAATGAAAGAATAAGCTATACTACATGCATATATGGCTGGTGGAAAGCTCTCTGATTCTGATTTTGCAAAAAGCCAATTTTTCCCTATATCAAAGGAATAAATTTTAATTTAACTATCATGGTGGTTGAAACATCATTGAGAAGGTATAACCCCAACTCAATCCCAATTAAAGTAATTAACAACCCAGCAATATTAATTTAGAGTGATGAGATACATGTGAATACTCAAGTACTAGATACTCGAATTGTCCATAACAGGGACACGGCTAACCATGATTAGATTGTACACTCTGCGGAGGTTTGCGCACTTTTCCCCACAAGACTCGATCGCCTCCGTTGGTTTCTCGCACTAAATGGTGTTTGAGAAAGCGGATGACCGAGACACGATCTTTCGAAACATTAACTCTCTACTCCGGATAGATCATACCAAACCTATAAAACCCACTACCTGCTGATCTACCTCTTCGAGAGCTTCACGTAACTTACTCAACTATGCTAGAGCCCATAATAGCTTGTGGCTGCACACGGAAGTTTCTAGCATGAATAATCCCAGTTCCCTTTGAGCACAGGTGGCGGTCCATAGGAAGATCACACGGGTACCCGGGATTTCCGAAATAAAGCAGACAACCTTTGGGTTCCCGGTGCCTCAATCCACCCGGATGTGTATTAAAGTTGCCACCTTAAGTTAACCATTAATTAACAGTCTCACATCATCATGGAATACACTCAAACCCAATCCACGTCTCTGAGCATAGCATAGCAATATAAGCAACACGTAGAAGTAACTCCCAAGGGTTTGATAGTAATGTGAGCAATAGGTTCCTACCTCATCATCTACTTCCCAACCCACAAATTAATGACATCCTAATCATGCAATGTTTGAGGATTGAGCTAATGCATAAAGCTGGGTATGAAAAGGTATGATCAAGTGTTACTTACTGCAATGTTGATGAAGATGATTCGCACTCAAAACTCTTGATAGTTCTACTCGTCACACTCCGGTCAATCTATCGTAATCAAGCAATAGTAACCACACATAAGCAATCACTCAAAAGATCGGAAAGAACGAAGAAAACGGTTCGGAAAACATCAAAACCAAGCAAATAACTCTTGCAACATAAAACAATTTCTAACAGTACCAAAATTATGTGAATTTGGCCTTATCAGAAAGTTTAGGTCAAGAGCTTGATTTGCAAAAGGATCATCTAAAACGGAGTTATAAAACTCAAGTTATGATCAAACGAAGTTTAAATACAAATCAGTTTGAATTCAAATTTTAAAACTGTCAAAAACATGTCTAAGTTGGATTACTGGATAGAGGAGATCATAACGAAGAAGTGGGCGTTGGTTTCGTTGGATTTGGACTAACGAGTAAAAAGTTATAGCCGTTTGAAAATTAGGGACTATTTTGTAAAAATAACTCTACGGATAGGTCCCTGGCAGAAATTAAAATAAAAAGAAAAAGCCTATCGAACGAACGTTCGCTGCAGAAGCTTATAAGACAAAAACCGTTCGTTGCAAACACTAAAACAATGAACGTTCACTACTTAAAGAAAACGGTTGGAACAAAAAAAACAACAGCGCGATCTAATCCTATCCGTTGACCCTAGATCTAACGGACAAGGGAGGAGTCGGGCTTACCGCGGCGGTGGGCGTCGGCGTCGCCGGAGAAGATGGCAGCGGCGGTGTCGGCTTCGAGTGGGCGGCGGCTCTGGTGGTCGAGGCGGCAGCGGAGGCTGTCGGGAGGCGGAGGCGGAGGCGGAGTCGTCTGAGGTCATTGCGGTCGAGGCGGCAGGCGGAGCGTGTGGCAGCCGGATCTCGTCGGAGTTTGCAACTCCGGCGAGGGGTGCGGGCGTTGGCGGTTATGCTTGAGGGGAAAAGCAGGCCGGGCCTCGTTATTTAAAGAAGGCGAGGCGGTGGCTTGGGCGAGGGGCAAGGCGGCTGGGTGGAAGTCGAGTCGGACACCTACGGCCGGCCATGACGCGTCTTTGGAGTTGGACTCGGCTCGGCTTGGGAAGAAGAAGCTAACAGTGGGTTCCACCTGTCGGGCGGCCAAACCGGCGTCTGACAGGCGACGAAGCGAAATGGCGAGCGAGGCGAGCTTCGGGAGCTGGGAGTCATTGGTCATGTTGCCCTATTGGGCTGCCCAGTTGACCAGCAAGGTGGAAGAGTTTTTTTTTAAACAGACACTGAAATAAAATAATACCTATAAAATAAAAAAACAACCTAGGCATATAATATACCAAAATTTGCAGAAAAAGAATTTCTACAACATGGACATTATTTTAGTTTCAAATAAAATCCATAAAAATTCTAATAATTCAAACAGTGCTACTGGTCCAATAAAATCCAATAAAAATCATTTTTTTAAAATACCAAAATTAATTCAAATTTATTTCTCTCCAATTTTCTGATGTAGGGAATCATGTTACCCTATTTTCCATATATTTTATTTTTGGAGAAAAATAATTTGATTAAAACTCAAATAACTCCAAGTTGAAAATAAATTCAAAAGAACTTTTAATTCTTTGAAACTCCCAACTCATATTTCATATGTTTTGAAGAAGTCATTTTATCTTCGCTCGTGAAAATCATTGAGTTGCTTAAAGTTTCAGAATTGGAAATATTCTCAAATGAAATTAAAATATTTTCAACACCCCTTGTCATTTAAATAAATGGAAGAAGTCATGCCATCTTCTCTCCAGGGTTTTGTGATGAAAAGAATTTGAATTCCCGAAGATCATAAAGCAAAATGAAAGTTTGGGAAAGTCCTTTTATTCCCTCTCATTTAACTTTCGAAAAGTTTCGAACTCACTCACTTTCAGTCAATCAATCAAACCATCAATCAAATCTATCTATTTGTTTATAACATTCCAAAATTTAAATTTTTTGGGATGTTACAAATGCCTTCCGTGAAAATGTTGGAAAGGAAAATTGTGCTCAAGTGTTAGAGGAAGAAGTCAATAAAACGTTTGGCACTAAATTTTTGAATGATGAGCATGATTGCAATGTTGGTATGAATTCTTTGTATATCCAAGATGCTAATGATATGCAAAGCTACAAGCTTGGGGATTCTATGTTTGATGAATATGATATTTTTTGTCCCCCAAGTTTTGATGAGCAAATTTATTACGATGATAGGATGCCTCCTATTTATGATGATTATATTTATGTAAGTGGGTTTGGAAGAGTGTTAAATCTAGGTACTAATGATCCCACTATTTTGGAGGGTGTTGAATCTTATAATATTTATGAAAAGTGGATTTGGAGAGGTCATGACTTTATTTAGTGATGAATCCACTATTTCGGAAGAGGTTTCAATTGATTATGAGAACAAAGTTGCTATCTATGATGATTATTGTGATGAAATGTCTGCTATAAAGAATAATGATAACTATGGAACTTGTCATCATGATTTTAATTTTCTATTGGATTATGCCTCGCACGATAGTTATTTTGTTGAGTTTGCTCCCACTACTATGAATGAGAAGAATTTTGCTTATGTGGAGAGTAGTAAAATTTCTATGCTTGTGCATCATGAAAATAATGCTTTATGTGCTAGTTATATTGTTGAATTCATTCATGATGCTACTGAAAATTGTTATGATAAAGGAACATTTGCTTCTACATATTGCAATAATATCAAGTTTCCTCTCTATGTGTTGAAAGTTTCGAAGTTATGCTTGTTTTGCTTTCTATGCTAGTTGATTCTTGCTCCCATAAACTATTTGCTCAGAATATCCCTACGCATAGAAAGTGGGCTAGACTTAAATGTGCTTGTCATATGCTTCATGATGCTCCCATTATGTCTCAATTCTTATCTTCTATACAACCATCATTGAAATCATCATGTCTAGCTAGAAAGGCATTAAAGAAAAGCACTTCTTGGGAGACAACCCAAGATTTACCCCAACTGTTTTTGTGTGTTCACATGATTATGCTACTGTAGTAATCATGTTTTATATCTTTTTTTTCAATAAAGTGCCAAGTAAAACCTTTGGGATGGTCTATGGTGATAGTTGATTTGATCTTGCTGAAAAACAGAAACTTTTGTGCCCAGTAAAATAATTTTCATTTTTTACAAGATCGTGATAAAATACTGATTCATTTTGCAGGAGATTAATAAACAAATTGGTTAGGTTGTCCTAATTGTTCAGAATTGTTGGAGTTACATAAGTATTCGAGAGTTACAGATTACTACAGACTGTTCTGTTTTTGACAGATTCTGTTTTCGATGCATAGTTTGCTTGTTTTCTAGTTTCTATGGCTTATATTGCTTAATATAAATTGTAGATATGATAGGGTACAGTAGGAATCATGTGAGAAAAATTATGAATCTTGTCTTGATAGTACCTAAGTGGTGATTTGCTTTATTATACTAACGGAGCTTACGAGTTTTCTGTTAACTTTTGTGTTGTGAATTTTTCAAGTTTTGGGTAAAGATTCGATGGACTACGGAATAAGGAGTGGCAAGAGCCTAAGCTTGGGGATTCCCAAGGCACCCCAAGGTAATATTCAAGGACGACCAAGAGCCTAGGCTTGGGGATGCCCCGGATGGCATCCCCTCTTGCGTCTTCGTTCATCGGTAACTTTACTTAAGGCTATATTTTTATTCACCACATGATATGTGTTTTGCTTGGAGCGTCATTTTATTTTATTAGGATTTGCTTGTTGTTTGAATAAAATATTAATATCTGAAATACTTAAATGAGAGAGAGTCCTCGCATAGCTAAATAATTATTTGACTACTCATTAGTCTCCACTCATATCTTTTGGAGTAGTTTGTCATTTACTCACGTGCTTCACTTATATCCCATGAGTAAATGGTTGAATGAATTGAATATCATAAATCTGTAAGTTTCATATGCTTATCCCATGGGGAGTAATGACTTCACATATAAGAAGTAGAGGTAGTAAATTTATTGAAAGTTAGCAAACATAGTATTGGTCACTTGAATAATGCATGAAGTAATATTGAAGGAAGAGAGGTTTCACATATAAATAAACTATCTTGGACATGTTCTATGATTGTGAGCCCCATTAATTATTTTCAAACTTGAGCAAATTAGTTGAAGTTGGACAAGGAAGACAACATATTGGGTTATGCTTGGGTATATTTGTATAGAAGTTATATTGTTATGGATCCTCCAACATGTGGTGCTTGCTATTTAGAATCTTTTGCTAGCCAAAATTTCTGTACTAAGCGGGAATACTGCTTGTGCATCCAAAATCCTTGAACCAAGTTTCTTCCATGAGTGTCCACCATATATACCTATATGCGGTATTTACCTGCTGTTCCAAGCAAATTTGCATGTGCCAAACTCTAAACCTTCAAATAATAATCTGGTTTGTATGCCCGAATCACTCATGTAGCGACCAGAGGCTGTCAGTATCTTCCATGCCTCACGATGAGTGTTTATTCACTTATCATTCACGAGAGAGTTGCTGGTAATTGGGATACCCAATCCAATGACCAAAAGATCAAAAATAAAATCGCAAACAAAGTAAACAAAACTCCCCCGGGATTGTTGATAGTTGGACGGTACCCATTGTTTCGGACCAGCCGTGGAATGTGATTGTTGGTGGAGGGGGAGTAAAATCTTTACCTTTCTGTTTGGGAACCGCCTATAATGTATCTAGCATGGGAGATATTGGGAACTCTTGGTTTTTATGTTGACAATGAAAGCATACCTCTCAAAATTATTTTCATCTCTGTTTTAAAAGCTTCGAGCTCTGGCACCTCTGCGAATCCCTGCTTCCCTCTGCGAAGGGCCTATCTTCTACTTTTATGCAAGAGTCAGTAGTATCCCTTCTCATTCCAACCTACTCTTTAGTTGGAAAGCATCATGTGATGGGGAAAGATCTAAGCATATATGGCCATTCGAATATATTTGATCATGAATTATTATTGTTGACAATTATATATATGATAAATAAGTTGGGAGGCGAAACATTAAGCCCTATCTTTATATTTGTTCAATGGATGCTATTTGTTCTAAAAATATGCTTTGAGTGGTAGCAATCATGGAAGACTATATGATAGTTGAGTATGTGGGATTTGCTAAATCAAAGCTCTTACATAGACCCTTCCTGAAAATAAGATGAATTGCAATTGTTTAATGACTGAGAACATAGTTTGTTAGCTTTCAAGAAAGTATATGATCTATGCTTTAACATGTGAATAGCTTGCTACTTGATAATGAGAAGCTTTATGAGATGAACTACTGTTATGATATATAATGATGCTAGAAAAAGTGATTGAAATTTTCATTGATCAGACTTGTGCACTTGATAGCATTCCACATCAAAAATTCTGTTTTTATCATTTACCTACTCGAGGATGAGCAGGAACTAACCTTGGGGATGCTTGATACGTCTCCAGCGTATCTATAATTTTTTATTGTTCCATGCTATTATATTATCTATCTTGGATGTTTTATATACACTTATATGCTATTTTATATGATTTTTGGGACTAGCCTATTAACCTAGAGCCCAGTGCAAGTTTCTGTTTTTTCCTTGTTTTTGAGTTTCACAGAAAAGGAATATCAAACGGAGTCCAATTGACCTAAAAATTTACGGAGAATATTTTTGGAAAATATAAAAAATACTGGAACGAAAATATATCAGAGAGGAGTCCCGAGGCTACCACAAGGGTGGACGGCGACCCCCCCCCCCCATCCTTGCTGTCACATCGTGGGCCCCCTTGACTTGTCCCCGATGCCAACACATCATATAAATCCCAAAACCTCCAGAACAGAACCTAGATCGGGAGTTCCGCCGCCGCAAGCCTCTGTAGCCACGAAAAACCAATCGGGAGCCCGTTCCGGCACCCTGTCGGAGAGGGAAACCATCATCGGTGGCCATCTTCATCAATCCGGCGCTCTCCATGACGAGGAGAGAGTAGTTCACCCTCAGGGCTGAGGGTATGTACTGCTACCTCTTGAGCTTGCGTTGGTTTTTCCTTGAAAAGGAAAGGTGATGCAGCAAAGTAGAGTAAGTATTTCCCTTAGCTTTTGAGAACCAAGGTATCAATACAGTAGGAGACAACGCAACAAGCCACCGAATACCTGCACAAACAAACACCAACTTGCACCCAACGTGACAAAGGGGTTGTCAATCCCTTCACGGTTATTTGCAAAGTGAGATCTGATATAGATGGATAAACGGTGAAGTAATACTTTTGGTATTTTTAGTTTATGGAACGGAAAGTAAAAGATTGCAAAGAAAGTAAATAGGAAACTAGAATTGTAGATCGGAAACTTATATGATGGAAAATAGACTCGGGGGCCATAGGTTTCCCTAGAGGCTTCTCTCAAGATAGAAAATATTACGGTGGGTGAACAAATTACTGCCGAGCAATTGATAGAAAAGAGCAAAGTTATTATGATATCTAAGGCAATGATCATGAATATAGGCATCACGTCTGTGTCAAGTAGACCGAAACGATTCTGCATCTACTACTATTACTCCACACATCGACTGACTCCTGCCTGCATCTAGAGTATTAAGTTCATAAGAACAGAGTAACGCATTAAGTAAGATGACATGATGTAGAGTAATTAACTCAAGCATTATGATGAAAACCCCATCTTGTTATCCTCGATGGCAACAATACAATACGTGTGGGTTCCCCTTCTGCCACTAGGATCGAGCACCGCAAGATTGAACCCAAAGCTAAACACTTCTCTTATTGCAAGAAAAACCAATCTAGTTGGCCAAACCAAATCGATAGTTCAAAGAGACTTGCAAAGATATCAAATCATGCATATAAGAATTCAGAGGAGATTCAAATAATAATCATAGATAAGCTGATCATAAATCCACAATTCATCGGATCTCGGCAAACACACCGCAAAAAAGTATTACATCGAATAGATCTCCAAGAACATCGAGGAGAACTTTGTATTGAGAATCAAAGAGAGAGAATAATCCATCTAGCTACTAGCTATGGACCCGTAGGTCTTTGGTAAACTACTCACGCTTCATCGGAGGGGCAATGGTGTTGATGTAGAAGCCCTCCGTGATCAAATCCTCCTCCGGCAGGATGCCGGAAAAGGCCCCTAGATGGGATCTCACAGGTACAAAAGGTTGCGGCAGTGGAAAAGTGGTTTCGTGGCTCCCCTGGAAGTTTTTGGGATATTTGAGAATATATAGAAGGAAGATCTAGGTCAGGGGGTCACCAATTGGCCCACAAGGTCGGGGGGCGCGCCCTCCACCCTTGTGGCCGCCTCGTGGCTCTTCTGACTTGCACTCCAAGTCTCCTGGGTGTCTTCTGGTCCAAGAAAAATCATCACGAAAGTTTTATTCTGTTTGGACTCCCTTTGGTATTCCTTTTCTGTGAAACTCTAAAACAAGGAAAAAATAGGAACTGACACTGGGCTCTAGGTTAATAGGTTAGTCCCAAAAATCATATAAAATAGCATATTAATGCATATAAAACATCCAAAACAGATAATATAATAGCATGGAACAATAAAAAATTATAGATACGTTGGAGACGTATCATGTACCAGTAGCTATGTGTTTGATCTCTCTCTCTCTCTCTCTCTCTCTCTCTCTCTCTCTCTCTTGTTCTTGGTTTGGCACGATCTTGATGTATCGCGGGCTTTGTTACTATAGTTGAATCATATGGTGTTTCTCCCCCTCTATCTTCTTGTGATGAATTGAGTTTTACCTTTGAGGTTTCACTATTATCGAATTGAGTACTATTATGGATTTGAGAACACTTGATGTATGTCTTGCATGGGATACCCATGGTGACAATGGGGTATTCTATTGATTCACTTGATGTATGTTTTGGCACTCAACTCGGGGATTCTCGAGGTGACATTGGGGTAATCTATGCATAGGGGTTGATGCACGTTTTCGTCCTTGTTTCTCTAGTAGGAATCTTGGGGAACTCTTTGAGGTTCTTTGTGTTGGATTGAATATTGTGAATCCGAAGTTGTTTGATGCATATTGTATAATTGACCCACGGATACTTGTGGTGACATTGGAGTATCTAGGTGACATTAGGGTTGATTTATGTGTATCATATGGTGTTATTTTACTATGAACTCTAGGGTTGTTTGTGACACTTATAGGAATAGCTCAATGGATTGATTGGAAAGAATAACTTTGAGATGGTTTCGTACCCTACAAGCAATTTCATCTTATGTTCTCCGCGATAGGAACTTTGGAGTGCCTTTTGTTGCACACTGAGGGATTGCCATATGATCTAATTATGTTATTATTTTTGAGAGAACATGCACTAGTGAAAGTATGAACCCTAGGCCTTGTTTCCAAGCATTGCAATACCGTTTTCGCTCACTTTTACTATTAGTTACCTTGTTGTTTTTATATTTTCAGATTACAAAAACCTATATCTACCATCCATATTACACTTGTATCACCATCTCTTTGCCGAACTAGTGCACCTATACTATTTACCATTGCATTGGGTGTGTTGGGGACACAAGAGACTCTTTATTATTTGGTTGCAGGGTTGTTTGAGAGAGACCATCTTCATCCTACGCCTCCCACAGATTGATAAACCTTAGGTCATCTACTTGAGAGAAATTTGCTACTGTCCTACAAAACTCTGCGATTGAAGGCCCAAAACGAGTCTACAAGAAGAAGGTTGCGTAGTAGACATCAATGACCTAAACGGCAGTGCCAAAAAAATATGTTGCACTATCATTATCAACTTTGCATATTTTGGAATCAATATTATGAATATGTGTATCACTACGATCGAGATTCAATAAACCATTCACATTGGGTGTATGACCATAAAAGGTTTTATTCATGTAAACAGAACAACAATTATTCTCTGACATAAATGAATAAACGTATTGCAATAAACATGATATAATCATATTCATGCTCAATGATAACACCAAATAACATTTATTTAGGTTCAACACTAATCCCGAAGGTAGAGGGAGTGTGCGATGGTGATCGTATCAACTTTGGAATCATTTCCAGCACACATCATCACCTCGCCCTTAACTAGTCTTTGTTTATTCTGCAACTCTTGTTTCGATTTACTAATCTTAGCAATTGAACCGATATCAAATACGCAGGGGCTACTATTAATAATAGTAAGGTACACATCAATAACATGTATATCACATATACTTTTGTTCACTTTGCCATCTTTCTTATCCGCCAAGTATTTGGGGCAGTTCCGTTTCCAGTGACCATTTCCTTTGCAGTAGAAGCACTTAGTTTCAGGCTTGGGTCCAGCTTTAATTTGGGCTTCTTCATTGGAGCGGCAATTTTCTTGCTATTCTTCTTGAAGTTCCATCTTTTTCCCTTGCCCTTTTTCTTGAAACTAGTGGTCTTGTTAACCATCAACACTTGATGCTCTTTCTTGATTTCTACCATCGCCTATTTAAGCATCGAGAAGAGCTCGGGAATCATTTTGGTCATCCCTGGCATATTATAGTTCATCACGCAGTTCTAGTAGCTTGGTGATAGTGACTAGAGAACTTTATCAATCACTATTTTATCTGGAAGATTAACTCCCACTTGATTCAAGCGATTGCAGTACCCAGACATTCTGAGCACATGCTCACTGGTTGAGCTATTCTCCTCCATCTTGTAGGCAAAGTACTTGTCAGAGGTCTCATACCTCTTGACACAGGCATGAATCTGAAATACCAATTTTCAGCTCTTGGAACATCTCATATGCTCTGTGGCATTCAAAAGGTTTTTGAAGTCCCAGTTCTAAGTCGTAAAGCATGGTGCACTAAACTATCAAGTAGTCATCATATCGAGCTTGCAAAACGTTCATAATGTCTGCATCTGCTCCTACAATAGGTCTGTCACCTAGCGGTGCATCAAGGACATAATTCTTCTGTGCAGCAATGAGGATAATCCTCAGATCACGGACTCAGTCCGCATCATTGCTACTATCATCTTTCAACTTAGTTTTCTCTAGGAACATATCAATATATATATATAAGCTATATCGCGAGCTATTGATCTACAACATAGATATGCAAAACTATCAAGACTAAGTTCATGATAAATTAAGTTCAATTAATCAAATTACTTAAGAACTCCCACTTAAATAGACATCCCTCAAGTCATCTAAGTGATACGTGATCCAAATCAACTAACCCATGTCCGATCATCACGTGAGATGGGGTAGTCATCAATGGTGAACATCTCTATGTTGATCATATCTACTATATGATTCATGTTCGACCTTTCGGTCTCCAGTGTTCCGAGGACATGTCTGTACATGCTAGGCTCGTCAAGTTTAACCCAAGTATTCCGCATGTGCAAAACTTTCTTGCACCCGCTGTATGTGAACGTAGAGTCTATCACACCCGATAATCACGTGGTGTCTCAACATGACGAACTATACCAATGGTGCATACTTCGGGAGAACACTTTTACCTTGAAATTTAGTGAAGGGATCATCTTATAATGCTACCGCCATACTAAGCAAAATAAGATGCATAAAAAGATAAACATCACATGCAATCAAAATATGTGACATGATATGGCCATCATCATATTGTGCTTTTGATCTCCATCTCCAAAGCATCGTCATGATCTCCATCGTCACCGGCTCGACACCTTGATCTCCATCGCAGCGTCGTGGTTGTCTCGCCAACTATTGCTTCTACAACTATCGCTAACGCATAGTGATAAATTAAAGCAATTACATAGCGTTTGCATTTCATATAATAAAGAGACAACCATAAGGCTCCTGTTGGTCGTCAGATATCTTACAAAACATGATCATCTCATACAATAACGTTTATCACATCATGTCTTGGTCGTATCACATCACAACATGCCCTGCAAAAACAAGTTAGACGTCCTCTAATTTGTTGTTGCAAGTTTTACGTGGCTGCTACGAGCTTCCAGCAAGAACCATTCTTACCTACGCATAAAACCACAACGGTGTTTCGTCAAGTTTGTTGTTTTAACCTTCTTGAAGGACCGGCCACAGTCAAATTTGATTCAACTAAAGTAGAAGAAACTGACACCCGCCAGCCACCTTTATGCAAAACTAGTTGCATGTCTGTCGGTGGAACCGGTCTCATGTGCGTGGACATGTAAGGTTGGTCTCGGCCACTTCATCCCACAATACTGCCGAATCAAAAGAAGACATTGGTGGTAAGCAGTATGACTATCACTGCCCACAACTCGTTGTGTTCTACTCGTGCATATCATCTACGCATAGACTTGGCTCATGATGCCACTGTTGGGAAACGTTGCATGGAAAACAAAAAAATTCTACGCACACGCAACAATCTATCCATAAAGATGCATAGCAATGAGGGGGAGAGTATGTCTACGTACCCTTGTAGACCAAAGCGGAAGCGCTTGACAGCGCGGTTGATGTAGTTGAACTTCTTCTAGCTCCGACCGATCAAGTACCGAACGTACGGCACCTCCGAGTTCTGCACACGTTCAGCTCGGTGACGTCCCTCGCCTTCTTGACACAACAAGGTGCCGAGGTAGTAGATGAGTTCCGTCAGCACGACGGTGTGGTGACGATGATGCCGAAGTGATTCTCGCAGGGCTTCGCCTAAACACCGCGAAAATATGGCCGGGTTGTAAACTGTGGAGGGGGGCGCCGCACACGCCTAACAATTGATGTTGTATGTTCTAGACGCCCCCTCCCCACATATATATAGGTGGGAGGGGAGGAGAGGCAGCCAGGGGGGCGCCCCAAGTAGGATCCGAATCCTACTAGGGGTTTCCCCAAGTGGCGCCACCCCCTTCCTTATTTTGCCGGAGAAGAAAGGGAAGGGGGAAGAGAGAAAGGAAGGGGGTCAAACCCCCCTTTTTTCCTTCTCCAATTCGGTCACATGCCATAGGGGGGTGCCACCCCTTGTGGGCTGGTGTGCTCCCCTCTCATGGCCCATATGGCCCATATATTCCCCCGGGGGTTCAGGTAACCCCTCCAGTACTCCGATAAATACCCGATACACTCCAAAACACTTCCGGTGTCCGAATACTATCATCCTATATATCAATTTTTACATCTCGGCCATTTTGAGACTCCTCATCATGTCCGTGATATCATCGGGAACTCTGAACAACATTCGGTCACCAAATCACAGAAGTCATATAATACAATATCGTCATCGAACGCTAAGCGTGCGGACCCTATGGGTTCGAGAACTATGTAGACATGATCGAGACATCTCTCTGGCCAATAACCAATAGTAGAACCTGGATGCTCATATTGGCTCCTACATATTCTATGAAGATATTTATCGGTCGAACCATTATGACAACATACGTTATTCCCTTTGTCTATCGGTATGTTACTTGCCCGAGATTCGATCGTCGGTATCTGCATACCTAGTTCAATCTTGTTACCGGCAAGTCTCTTTACTCGTTCCGCAATACATCACCTCGTGACTAACTCCTTAGTAGTTTGCTTGCAAGATTATTATGTGTATTACTGAGAGGGCCCAGAGATACTTCTCCGATACTCAGAGTGACAAATCCTAATCTCGATCTATGCCAACTCAACAAACACCTTCAGAAATACCTGTAGAGCATCTTTATGATCACCCAGTTATGTTGTGACGTTTGATAGCACACAAGGCATTCCTCCAGTATTCAGGAGTTGCATAATCTCATAGTCGAAGGAATATGTATTTGACATGAAAAAATCAATGGCAATAAAACTAAACGATCATTATACTAAGCTAACGGATGGGTCTTGTCCATCACATCATTCTCCTAATGATGTGATCCTGTTATCAAATGACAACTCATGTCCATAGTCAGGAAACCTTAACCATCTTTTATCAACGAGCTAGTCAAGTAGAGGCTCACTAGGGACACAGTGTTTGTCTATGTATTCACACATGTATTTAGGTTTCTGATCAATACAATTCTAGCATGAATAATAAACATTTATCATGAATAAGGAAATATAAAATAACAACTTTATTATTGCCTCTAGAGCATATTTCCTTCACTCATCTCTTTCAATTGTCCATGTTACATGTCTTGCTACGTTTGATATCTCATTCACTTGTATATGTTGCAGCGTCAGGGCCAAAGGTTAAGGCGGTTATAGAACCTTGTCGTTTGTCATGACTCCGAATGTGTATCACCTCAGCGGTCTAGGTCGGCTACACCATCAGATCCCACTTCTGACCATGGGGCTCCACTGGAGGAGGAGGATCTGGGTGTGGTCACCCAAGAGGTATGCCAATAGCACATATTCATTTCTTGATGCATTGCTAACTTCATCCTCACACACGTTCTTTTCCATATCGTGCATTTTTATAATAGGTTAATGATGACATGACCTTGGAGAACTATCAAGTTCGGCCAGCATACATGTTAAAGCCTAGGAGGGGAATCAATAAATACACACCCGAAGACTTCACCGAAAAAGGCAAGAGGGCCAGTCGGCACCACGCAGATGGCGTACTGGATGACAACTAAATTCATTTTTCTCATTTTATTATTTCACTAGTTCGCAAAGCCCCTAGTTTGGGGAAGCTTCCAAAGTCGAGTTTTTATTTTTCTATCTTTTTTGCAACGGTTTGTTCAGTTTTTCTTTTTTTTCTGCTTACTTTTTTTCTTTTTGCAAACGCGTGAATGTTTTTCAATTTTCTCAATTTGTTTTATAAATCATTCTTTTTAAATTCATGAACTAGTTTTGAATAACGCTGAGCCTTTTTTCAAATTTGTGAACTTTTTGCCGATAACAATGACTTTTTCAAAATAGATGAACTTTTTTCAAAATCAGTGAACTTTCTTTTCAAAATTGATGAATCTTTTCGTTATGAACTTTTCTTCGAAATCTCTGAACTTTTTTTAAAATACCGATGAACTTTTTTCAAAATTGTTGAACATTTCTAAAATTCGTGAAGCTTTTTTTCAAGTTTGTGAACTTTTTCCGGGATTTCATGAACTTTTTTTCAAAATCAATGAACTTTTTCAGTTTTTTTAAACTTTTTTTACCATACTAGTGAACTTTTTATTGTAAATCTATAAAAAATGATTTTTTTTTCAAATGGTTTATATGGGTATACTAATGTTGTACTCCCTCCATCCCATAATATAAGAGCGTTTTTTACACCACACTAGGAGTGTTTTTGGATGACGGTTGATGTGCGGGTTTGAATCCCACCTCTTCCCTATTTATTCTGAAAATTCTTTGGTAAAAAATAATATTTATTCTGAAAATCATTTTTTGTTTTTCGCGTCTGGTTTTTTAGGAGGTTGTTCGGCTGGCCCGCTAGCGTCGCGCAAGAGCACCAGGAGGTCGAAGCCTTCCTCTATGGGAGCTCCCGCTATGTCGCGCCTGTTGCGAGGTAGAAGCCTTCCTCGCCTACCTACAGATGGCCGCTGGAGGGCTGGCCCAGCAAGACGTGCACGTCATTCTGGCGCTAAAACTTCTTTTTTTTTCTAATTTCATTTAAATTTTAAAATCATATATTAAACAACATAAATATACTTAAGAAATTTAAAACAAAGAGCCTAAAAATGTAACCATAGTATAACAAAATTGTTACCACAGTTTTTAAAAACGTTGACAACTTCCAAAAAATGCTCGTGACAATGAAAAAATGTCCCCACCTCCAAACAAATGTATGCAGAAATGTCGAAAAATGTGTATACAATGTAATGAAAAAAATGTTTGTGTAGTGTTGAAAATGTCCCGTATCAATTTATCATCAAATAATGTACATGAAATTTTGTGAAAATATTCCTGCATTTCAAAAAAAATGTTTCTGACATTTTTTTCTATATACACTTTAAACAAAATTCACGCAGGTTAAAATGCATGTGGTATTTTAAATAAATAATCACATGTTTCCTAAAAAAATCCGTAAAATTTTCAACAAGTTTGTAAAACGTATTAGAAATGTTTGCATAGTTTAACAAAATGTTTATTGCCATTAAGAATGTACAATGCGTGTTTGGAAAATGTTACTTTGTAGTGGGTTCAAAACATGTATCTAATAAAATATACACCCTGTATTTGGAAAATGTACAACGTGTCTGAGAAAAATGTTTCACGTATGCTCTAAAAATGTACTATATTGTATATCAAGAAAAGAGTAAACATGATTTAAAAAAACCAATAAAACCACAAAGAAACAAAAAACAAAAGCAAAAACCTGAAGAAAAAACAAGAAAGTAGTAATGAAAACCAAGTATAACAATGTAAGAAATAGAAAGCATTGAGAAAACAAAGAAAACCAAAGTAAAATGATTAAAAAAGAGAAACAGAAGAAAAGCGTGAAAAAATGAATAAAAGTAGTGAAAAAAGAAAACAAAAAAATAAGAAAAACAGATTGTGCATACCTACAACGAATGCTACGAGAGGCAGTGACTACCGCGCTAAATGCGCTAGCCCCGTAGTGGTCTCCCATAGATATTGGTACGGGCAACACATAGTTGTCCCAAAAACCATCTGTCGCCTTTAAAAAAAAACTTGTTGCTCCTTTCTGCCCCATGAAAAGATTGCATGTCAATCTTGCAGGAGTCAATTTCTATGCATTCGGGTCTCCCAATAAAGAACGCATCAACAACGGAAATGCTACCGAGGGAAACAACCCCATCAGTAAAATTCATGATGTTGTAGACAAAAGCCAACGACCAAATGGCTTGCTCTAGGAGATTTTGATTAAATTTATTGTGAGAGGGACAAAAATAAAAGAAACATTAATAGTTCACGCATCAACCGCTTCCGCAACACCCTGTATGCTTGCGAGCTAACTGAGATCGACGTTCAAAACCGAAACCTCACCTGGAGTAGTGAGAGAGACAACCTGACGATGTGCAAGCTCGACTCCTTCTTCTGCAATGCGGAATAGGACACTACTTTCAACACTCATGTGCTACATGCCCTCCTCATCGATGTCTGACCACTGCCCCAACTCCTCGCGGACAATAACGGGCCTCGTAGGCCTCGTTGCTTAAAATTTGAGAATTTCTGGACCTCAGTGCCGAGATTTAATGAGGTGGTGCTAAACGCTTGGAATGAGGAACACAACCATGTTGAGCGCTACAAGAGACTCTTTCATAAGTTTAAAAAGAAGGGGGTGCTGCTCAGTGAGTGTAGTGAGAGGTTGTTCTACAAGGCAATTCACCTCATGCAGCCCTCTTGGTGATTCTACGTCTCAACATCACACAGGAGGATTGTGCTCCTCACCCACATTTGTAGAATCCAACACAACAACGGATGGGTCACCGACCATGAGCAAAAGGAAAGCTTGATCAGCAAACACTTCACAAATGCTTTGGGAAATGGGAGTCACTGATCCATTGATCTCAATTGGGATGAGCTTGAGTTTGGGGAGCATGAACTTGTCGACCTTGATTCTCCCATCACCGAACAAGAGGTTAAAGATGCAATCAATCAAATATCTAGTTATAAGCCCCGGGTCCGGATGGCTTCACCGGTGCCTTCTTCAATTGTTGTTGGCCCATCATTAAGGAGGACGTCATGCATGTCATCATCTGTATTAATAACCTCCATTCGGCCAATCTTATGTGTCTCAACTCGGAAGGGATCACCGGCAACCGACCTATAAGCCTCATCCATGTTGTGCCAAAAATCATTGCTAATGTGCTTGCCAACCGCTTCGGCCGCACATGCACATGCTACATCTCCAATGCCCAAACCGAGTTCATCAAAAGAAGATTCATCCACAACAATTTTACGTATGAGAGGGGGCTCGCCCGAAACCCCCACAGAAGCAAAAACCTGTTTGCTTCTCTTCATGCTAGACATACAAAAAGTCTTTGACTCGGTCAGGCTGGAGTACATCCTTGATCTCCTCCAATGGAGAGGATTTCCTCCTAGATTCCGAGTGGATCACCGCATTGATTCATACTTCCTCCTCGCAGATCATGCTCAATGGGGTGGCCAACCCTCCTGTTTCACATGTGCATGGTCTTTGGCAGATACACACCCTATCACCTCTATTGTTCTTCATCGCGACTGATCTGCTTCAACAATCCTCAACCTCGCAACTAGTCATGGCCTCTTCCATAAGATTTGAGGGCCGATAGCTATTTTACGCGCTTCTCTGTATGCCGAGGATGGGCCAATCTTCATGGCCCCTATCAGGAAAGATATCAAGAACCTTGCATGGGTGCTTACTTGATTCGCTGACGTGATCATGTGCACAAATTTTGAAAAGAGTTTAGTGGTCCCGATTTAGTGTGAGATCCTAAATATGGATGATATCCTTGTTAGCTTGTCGGACACCTGTGCCTCCTTCCCCGCCTCATATCTGGGCATCTCGCTCTCGGTTTGGCAACTTTGGAGAAGTGACTTCCAGTTTCTCGACGACAAGGCGGTTGCAGGGCTTGTGTCATGGGATGGTGAAAACATTACTGACTCAAGCCGATGTGTACTAGTCAAGTCAGTGCTCACTTCGCAAGTGATCTACCACATCATCACTCTCAACCCTCCTCCAAGCACCCTTAATAACTTCAACAAAATTGAAAGGATTTTTTGTGGTCAGACAATGAGAAGACCACCATAGCGAAGTGCAAAGGTAAATTGGCATGCCGTGTGTTGCCCTACCGACGTTGGAGGATTGGGCATCATCGATCATGTTGTGGTGCGAATGGAATGAGCCAACGATGATGTCCGTTGGGTTGGAAAATCCATGTGGCTAGTTAGACCGAGATCTCTGCTACGCATCCACGCACATTATCATTGGCAAACGGGCTCATGCACCTTTCTAGGACTCGCATTGGGTCAATGGATAAAGGCCTATTGACATGACACCACTCATTTTTGTGGCCTCCTCTAGAAAGAGATGGAAGATTAGGGAAGCCATGCAAGGTTATCCTTGGCTGTCCAAGATGAAGCTTTCCACTAATTTGATGATGGACCACATAGAGCAAATTGTGAATATATGGGCTCTCTCTCATGCAATTCACCTCATGTGGTTTGGAAGACTTGGGCGCCTCCCAAGGTTATTTTTTTTCTTGGGTTGCCATTCAAAACCGGATTTGGACTGCGGCCAAACTCGAGAGGCGCGGTTGGTCAAATTGTGGGCTATATCCTCTTTGTAGGCAAACTGAGCAATCAGTGAGCCACCTATTCTTCAGGTGTCAGTTCACCTTGAGGCTTTGGGGCATGATCAGGGCTTGGCTCAACCTTGTCCACACTCATACTTCTCGTTGGATGGATGAGTGTTTCATCAAGGATTGGTGGATTAATATGTTTGAGAAGAATGTGGGGATTCGGAAGGCGATGGCATCCATCACCATGCTATCTTGTCGAACGATTTGGTGTGAACGGAACGCTAGGGTATTTCGGCACAAGTCCACGGTTCCGTCTATCATCTTCTCCAACATCAAAAGCGATGCCACATTTTGGGTCACTACCGCGTGAAGCACTTGGGAAACATCATGCCACGAGAGTAATGGCTTCGTAATAATCTTGTTTGTTTTTGTCTGTAAAAGTAATTCTAAACTCCTTAATTAATGGATGAGGCAATATTTTGCCTTCATTTCAAAAAAAAAAAGAAATTACATGCCAATCATGCAAGAGACAAATCCCTATTTTTCTTCAGGTCTCTCGTTCACGAACTCATCACCAAGTTTTCTTCCAAAATCATTTCCGATCATCAAATCATGATGTTTTGGACACTAACCAACAAAAGAGGAGACTAGATACTTAAGAACATCTGCATCGCTAATAGTTGCGAACTGGAAGCCATCATTGTCGCTTGGACACTACCGACATTGCTCACGGTGTTGATGGATTGGGCGTCCTTGCAAAGCCGATCCAAGTCTTACTTTAGTTCAGTTGTTTTTTCCCGATTTTCCACCGCATCAGCCTTCGTGGCTAGCAGATCCGCTATTTCTGCCTCATCGGCGCTAGGTTTTCCATGCGCCATCATGTATTGAGTTTCTGAGAGGAATTTTACGGCCAAAATGTAACCTGTACAGAGATCTCAATATCGCCGCCCCGTTAATTCACCACAGAAGCACATCACCGCCAGTTGCAGATCCTGGGATTTCACCATCGAAATTGTTCCGGCAACCAGTTCTACGACCATGAGTTGTCGCGACCACGACCGCCAATGCCACCGAGAACTAACATCGTGGCCGTCACAGAAAGTGCGAGGATGGTGGGATTTCTCTTCTGTTGCCCAAATCGATTTCAATGTCAAGGAAAGACTACGCTCTAGATACCAACTGTCATGTCGAGAGAGGTTTACGATTGAAGATTTAAGGATCGGTCTCGCTAAGGTTTGGCTTGGGAGCGAAGATAAAAATGAACTAGTGAATATCCATTCCCTTTTTTTTCTCGAATACGCTACGTTCAGCGTATCATTGCATTGATAGAGAGGGAAGAACATACAGGTTAAGCATCAGGGGCACGTACACTACAAGGCGTGTCCGAGATGCATAGTGAGCATGGAATGGGTTGCTCAGCCCAGGTATCAGTCTATGTTACAGGGATGATACTACTCAATCCTTTGGCTCCTGCGCAGGCCCAGAAGCGGGCGTCGTCTTGGATCGCATCCAGGAGCGAGGCGGAGGAGGGTGTGATCTTGTCGAAGATGATCGCATTGCGGTGTCGCCAAATGGACCAGACCGTTAAGGCGGCAATGGTGGAGAGTCCTCGTCTTTTATCTTGAGTCACCATGGCAAGGGCTGAGCTCAGCCAGTCTAGAAATCACATGTCACCATCTGGTATGATGAGTTCGGGGCAACACCAGGAAAGAATGCCATGCCAGATTATGCGAGAGAAAACACACTCCACCAGGAGATGCTGAAGGGTCTCCGCATGCTGGGAACACAGCACGCAAGCCGGCTCGTGAGGAAGGCCACGGCGTTCCAGCCGGTCGGCCGTCCAACAACGGTTGGCGGAGGCAAGGTACATGAAGAACTTGACAGAGAGGGGGGCACTCAGACTTCCACACGAGGCGCCAGTGAATATCCATTCCTATAAGCTCTGATGACAGAATGACCATCACAACCACATAGCCCTGCTTATATAGCTCGGTGAGAACGGTAAGATAAGCAAGGTACAAGGCGAGCGCGCAGCGAGCCATTGGATTCACTTGACTCCAGATGATCACAGCCGTTCGTTATCTGAACCGGTATATGGGTTACTGAAGAAGATAACACTAGCAGAGTAGTCTGACAACCGAGAAAATCAATCACGATCTACAAATCGTGATGTTTTGGACACCAAACGACAAGAAAAAAGTTGATCACAACTTGTTTATAATCCATCAACAGACTCAAAGATACCCTCTGCCGCCGAAACGCCAGCACGGAGTTGGGCCAGTCAAAACCCACACGGGCGCGTAGCTAGGATTCCCGCTGGCCTGTCAAAAGCAGGCAACGTCGTCCGTCCCAACCAGTTGTTCGTGCGTGCAAGGCTGACCAGCACAGGCGGACCTCCTTGGGGAAGGAGAAAGGCAAAGCAGCCGCAGCAGCTCAGCTCAGCTAGCCACGCATTGCATCACATCGCCGGACTAAAGTCGCACGACATGTTCGCTTCTCATCGATCTATCTATCATCCACGGATAGCTCCTGCTCGTGCAGGTCATTTCCTCTCACACGTACTACACTCTGGCCGGCCGCTGGATTGGATAGGTCTCTAAGGTCGATCGGTCGAGAATGGCAGCTACGTCGCCGTCTACTCCGTCGCGGAATCCATGATGAACTTCAGTACTTGTGTTGCACGTAGGTTCACACATCTTACATCGATATCCGACCGCCGGCCGGCCGGCCACCGCTGCCGCTCCTGCCTGCCGGCGACAAAAGCGCGAGACGGATGCATGGCGCTAGCCAGCCTACCTACCTAGCCACGACAAAAACTAAAGCGCTTTGCTAGACGTCGATTGTAGTAGATGCCATGATAATGGTCCGTGCGTATACGCGAGGAAACTGTAGTACGCAACACATGCCATCGACCCCGATAACCCCTACATAATTATGATCTCTGTAACATGACAAAAGCGTTACCACTTCTACTAACTGCATGCAGAAACCACAACAGCTTTCTAGAAAGAATTAGAGGTTCGATTACTGCTACGTACAAGTTCAAAGAAAGAGTGCATATGTGCATACATACAAAAAGCGTGCGTTCTAACTAGGGTTATAATTGCACTCGCGCAGCCTTAAACATGCTTACTTGCATGCATGTCTACATGTGTAGTGTATGCATGGCTGCCGTTGGTATCCATATCAGGTCTCAAAAGGCGTACGTTTTTAAGGTTCGATTCTTGGGTTATACTCACTTGACAGTTGCCGTACAAGGGTTGCTGCAAGTGTGATGAGTGAGCAGTATGAAATGTGTTAGGCTAGCCGAGACAAGGATTAAGGCTGCGGCTTAAGCTCGCTTTAACAGTATCCAAGGCCAGAAAAACACAGTATACTCTACTTGGCCAGCTCTCAACTGCTTTGCCTTTCGTGAGTACCAATGAGGAGAAGCTGCCCTCAGTCTCTGTCTCACGTGTGAAGCCAATTGTATATGTCGCATGACGCACCCAGGGCCGTCCTAGGGAAACACGGCCGGCGGGTTAAACTCGGTTGCCGGACGAGGCTACGGCACGATCGACAAGATTTCCGGTCGTGGCCTGCTCAGGGGCTATTTCCGGTGGACAACTCTGACCATGGTGGTTTTGTGGGGAGCATTGGATGCCGTGGCTCTTGGAAGATCTGTCAACAAAATGGTGGCTCGAACTCGAACATCCTTTGATGTCCATGGTGGATGGTTGATCCCTCAGCTACACGCTTGAATCTTTAGCTTGTTGAACGTATTGTATTTGTGTTGTTCTTCTGGCCTTAACTTGTTGGACTAACACTTACTCAGAATGTAATTGGACATCGAGGTTGTGTATGTTATCCCTTTTTGAAGGTGTTGTTGCCGAAAAACAACGACTTAGTCATGGATATTTCGATCATCTGTTGTCATGGTTCCGTTATTAGTATGTCCGATATATTTTGTTTGTCGATGAAGATGTGTGCATATAAGGATGTGCGGGCTTATCTTTTGGCCCTTTTTTTGAAAAACAAAACCGTATATGTTCCATCCACAAGCACTAGTAATACTACGCAAGGTATCCACCCACCTTGCTCGGCAGTGACCGTCGACTAATAAGTTACATGGGCCTTGCATGTTAGTTCAGATAACCAAAGTCAATTGAATATTGACATAACACATTATAGTATGTGAATATGTAAATTTGAAGTCACAATGCGAATATGTAAATTTGAAGTCACATATACGTGGAGTATAAGGTGTACATTTAGTTCTCATTGTTCATCACATTCGAACATTAAATTATAACTACGGAATATTTGACTGCATGATATACAGTACACAAACTCATGAATTTTATAAGGATAGAAAGTACTATATCTTCAAAGATAAGATGCCCCCAAAGCCTTAAACCAAAAACAATAAATAATAAAGTAAAAAAATAAATGTAATTCGTTTGGAAGAAAAAAAATCAAATAATCAAAGTATGAATTTGTCTAGAACAAACTGTACATTAAAATAACAAAATAATAAATGAATGTCAAAAAAATAAAAGAGAAATGCTAAGGAACTAAAAATATGAAAGAGTCTAGAGAATAATGGAGGTTTGCCTTTGTTTCGAGGTACTCCCTCCTTTTCCAAAATAATCGAAGTTCTAGAATTTTCATAATGAATCTAAAGAAGTACATTTGGTTCCGTACATGTTGATATGTTTTTATATATACTTGATGAAACTTGATGAAGTTTGACTTTCAGAAAATTCTATAACTTCAATTATTTTAAAACGGGTGGAGTATACATTGTGTTTAAACCCAAAATCTACTAATAATGCATGTGTTACCGATGTAGTGGAGAAAATATCAGTGGTCAAGACTAAACGACAATCTCTCAACCATTGGATATAGGATAACTGTTTTTTTGAGAACTGATATAGGACAACTGTCATTCAAAGTATTCATACAATATAGGAGTATAGTGGTATAAATGTTGATATTGATATAGACATAGATATCTACCGTGCTACAATACTCTAAATGTGGGTTTGATTGTTTATCTATGTCATGATCTACACATTATTAGGCATAAAATATTGAACTATACAATCTAATCATGACATATTCCCTCTCTTCCAGTTTAAAAGGCCCAATTCAAAAATCTCCCCAATCTAGTCACACGGTGAGTGGTGAAATAATTTTTGTAGTTTCCTTTTGCGGAGAATAATTTTAGTTTGCAAACAACATCAATCATTGTGCTCGTTTTGCTCAAAAACTCGTGCTTACTGTTGCATTAATTACAAGGCATGCATGTATGATCACTAAATGACCAAAAATATACTCCCTCCCTCCGTTCCTTTATATAAGGTGTATTTGTTTTTTGATAAAATTCCATAATGTAAAGTGCATTTCTTCTAAATCCTCCTAATTTCCTTTTTAGCCCTACAGAATAAGGAAACTATCTCTCTCCTGATTGTATGTATCTTTCCTTGTAGCAAAATAAGGAAAATATCTCTTTGTCGATTGCATATATTTCTTACTTTCCTGCACTCAGTGATTTAGTTGCCACTAACCAACAAATTTACCAAGGGTGATTTTGTCCTAACACCTCTATATTTATGTGCCTTAGTCACCGTGCCAAAAATAATACACCTTACATAAGTGCCTGAGTATATGCATTTATGTATTTTCCCTTAATCTTTGCATATGTCGATTCAGTGCGCCTCAGAATTTAAACAACTGATGTGGGGACAAATGAGGCTTATAAAAAAATATGAGATATGCCCTGTGAATCGGAAAGAATGGAGTATGTATACTTCTAAAAGGAGCGAGTAATTGACTAAAATGACATGTTTCTATAATCTCAGACAAAAAGATTGAACTAATCACGCCACGTGTATATTCTGAAGCTGGTATTTAATATTCCGATTTTCCCTGTTTCGGATGCCTTCTGTGTTTGTCGCCGTATTAACCTATTACTAGTACTCCCTCCATTTCTAAATAATTGTCTTTTTAAAGATTTCAACAAAATGACTACATACGGAGCAAAATGAGTGAATTTATACTTTAAAATATGTCTACATACATCCGTATGTTGTAGTCCATTTGAGATGGCTAGAAAGACAAATATTTAGGAACGGAGGGAGTAATTAATTAGCATAGTACTACCACCACTTGATGGTGTAATTTCTCTCCTTTGCTTGCAAACTCAGCAAGTCATGGCGTGGCATGCAGGAACCGCGAGGCGTCTCTGCTTTTGCGGTTTGTGTACGCTTTACGCTTGCTGCTGCCGCCACTATAACTCCTACTTGACAGCATTTTCATGCGAGATTATGATGAAGTTAAAAGCCGGTTTTGCACGCTCGCATGATTAGAGTAGGTTGCCTTGCCATATGGGGCAGCGTGTGCGCTTGACCGTTCCCAGTTAAAGACCTTTCCATTGTTCTACTTGTCTTGTACGCACACTTCTTGCCCTGCTGTCAAACATGCCTAATGACTTGTGTTCAACTAACTAGCTAATAATGTTACAGGCCTAATGTTCTCTAGGAAACAGGGCAACCCAGAATAATTACAAATCTTTCGAAAAAAATAATACAAAAGATGTATAGTCAGTTAGTCACAGACTCACAGTTTTTTTTTTTTTTTTGCGGGAGACTCACAGCTTAATTGAAGGATCGTCAGAGATGCTGAGGGAGCAGAGCAGAGCGAAATAAGTGAGCAGCATGCATGTGTATCTCGCAGTCGCAGGCGGATATTTACTCTTGATTTCCACCGAAATCCCATGTTCCGATAAAACTGACAAGGCAGCACCATGCATGCACAGATGCACTGTAGAGCAATCCGGACGAAAGCACGGCACCATGTGTGATCTGTCCAGCCCCCCTGGGCCAGCCACAACATACACACGTACACAAACACCCAGGGTCAACTGGAGCAGCGCATCGCAGCTACAGCACACACACGGGGGCAGGGACACGGCTCACGAACGCGACAGGAGGGTACTCCCTCGCTCGCTCGCTAGCGGGCCGTAGAGGGAGGGAGGCGCTACGACGACCGTCGTGCGGTCACGTCCGCCCGTGCCGCGTTTTAGTTTTCTGTACCGTGGCAGAGACGGGGCTGCTGCCTGCCGCGGGATGCTCACCAGCAGCGCCAGCGAGAGTAGCAAATCTATGCGTCTACTTGTGGCCAGAGCCTGCCTGCCTCCGCGCCCTCCGCTGCGGCGATTCATTGCGTAGCTTGGCTTTCGTCAGTCCGTTTCGTTTTAGTCCGCATATAAGATATTAAAATTAAATTTTATAAAGTTTGATCAACTTTTTAGAAAAAAATATCAATATCTACAATACTAAAGTTATATGTTATGAAAATTAACTTCACGGTGCATGTTTTACTGCTACCTAGCTATGGTATGGATGAGGTTTTCTCGCTTGCATGTGTGCTTTCTTTATCGCCGGCTTTATCTTTTTCTTGTTCATCGCCGTTCGTCCGTCCCTCATGGGTCACTGCTTCCTCGAGTAGATGTGTGCTCCTCTCCCACATACGGCGCTGCAGCATCTTTTTTGGGTTTCATCAACTCTTGGATGCTTCTGCCCTCTCTCTTGAGCTCTTTTACAGTCTTTACGAGTGGTACTACTGGCGTTTGCTACAGAATCTGATTCTAATTCATCTATCTACACGTTACACACTCTACACCGCTGCGTATTCGATGAGCAGGCACTGAACATTGATATCCAATCCATCCGACTACTCCTTGTATTCGAACCGAATCGGCACCAAAATCATCTTAAGGCCGACTCCACCGCGCGACCCCAAACAGACGTCTGTTTTGTCCGGTTTCTATCCGTTTGGGTAGGGCAATGGAGTCGTGTCCGTGCGTGTTCTGGGATGCGATGGCCATGCGCCCAGCGTGCAACCGCATTCGTTTGCCTTATCCTGTCCGTCAGGGTAAAAAATGCCCATATTTTTATTAAAACTATTTTTACAACCCAAATATTTGTCTGAAATTTAAAATAGTATTACAACCCAATTGAAATTGTCTTTAATAATAGTTTTAAACCAAATTGAAATTGTCTTGACTAAACATAAAATGAACCAATACATCTATTGGTTGCCAATGTGATCCCACACGTGCTCAACTAAGTCATTTTAAAGATTCAAATGAGTGTGCCAATCACGCATCTTATGGTGGAATTGGACAAACTGTTCAAATGTGGCCGGGTCTTGGTGCAGGGGCTCAATATTTTCACCTTGATAATCAAATCCTTGGTCGAAGATACTCTCACACAATCGTCCTCGACGATCATGTTGTGCATGATCACACAAGCAATTATCACCTCCCAAAGCTTCCTTTCATCCCATGACAGTGCAGGGTTTCGAATGATACCCCACCGGGATTGAAGCACACCAAAAGCACGTTCCACATCATTTCTAACACTCTCTTGCATTTGGGCAAATCTCTTTCTCTTTTCACCTTGGGGTTTTGATATTATCTTCACAAAAGTTGACCACTGAGGATATATACCATCTGCTAGATAGTATCCCTTGTTGTACTGGTGGTCGTTGATCTCAAAGTTGACAGGTGGGGAGTGGCCTTCTGCAAGCCTCGTGAAGACTGGAGAACGGTGCAGCACGTTGATATCATTGTGAGAACCTGCCATGCCGAAGAAAGAATGTCATATCCAAAGATCCTGCGATGCCATCGCTTCTAATATGACAAAGGCACTGCTGACATGCCCCTTGTATCGCCTCGCCAAGCAAATGGACGCTTCTTCCACTCCCATCTGCATACAATCTATGCTGCCAAGCATGCCCGAAAAGCTCTAGCTGCGTTGGCCGCCAACAATCTCTCAGACACGGCGGTTGGTCGCCTCAAGTACTACTGGGCCAAACGCCTCGATCACAGCACAGCAAAACTTGTACATTGACATCGGACATGTTGTCTCACTAATACGCACATACTCATCCACCGGATCGTCTGGAATTCCATATGCAAGTATCACGGATGGTCATGTGCATTTCTGGTAAGAGGAGAATCCAAGCTTGCCAAGGGCATCCGTCTTGAACTCGAAGTATGGGTCATGAGCAACCACTCCCTCTCGGATACGATTGAAAACATGCCTTGCCATACGAAAACAACGACGAAATTTATCCGGCTTGAAAAGCGGGGTGTTCGCAAAATAATCGACATAGAGCAGGGCGTGGCCTCTCTATCTGTTGCGGTTCAGGTTGGGAGCACGGCCAGGGACTGACCCCCCTGTACCGAGGAAGCTGCGGTTGAATGTGGTCGTGAACGACCAGTGCAGCCACCACAAGATCTTCATCATCCGACGACGAATCGTCCGATGAACAAAGGAAGTGATGGAAGAAAAACTCGTCTCCACTGTCCATACCTTTGTGGGCAAAATGTCGAACACCTTGTGGTCGTGGTGGCGAAGAAGCCGCGATGATCACCTCGATGCAGCAGGGGTGGTTGCCGGCCGGCTATTAGCCGCTCCGGAGCTCTCGTCGGAAGCTACCAAGGCCGCCGTGGTACGTCGCCGGCGGTTGTGTCCCCTCTACGACCGGCAAAGACGGCGACGACCAAACCTCCTCCGATCGACGGCCAAAACTACGGCCAAAGCGCGGGCGTGGTGACGGCCGGGGGCTGCGCAGTGAGGAGGTGGCCGGAGAATAGCGGCGAAGCCGGCGGCGGGGCAGGGCGGAAGAGAGGGGATGGAAGCGTTGGGAGCGGACGGACTGCTAGTGTCCCCGACATGCGGGCCACGGGGGGACAAGGGCGTGCGTCCAGGCCGTCCGCGCGCGTCTGTTTCAACCTAAACCGATCGTAAGTTTGGGCCGGGATGTGTCGAAAACGGACGGAATCCGGACATTTGTCCATTTACGCCCGTGCGCTGGGCCATGCTATTTGTTCATTTTACTCCAAACAGACACACGCGGACAAGATAGGGTCGCGCGATGAACTTGGTCTAAGCTAGCCAGTACTAGTACCACGACCGGGCAGAGCATGCGCGGCACCGGAGAAGAGAAGAGCCGACAGCAATGGCCCGTTCGCCCGGGTACAACGGCTCAACGTCAGGGCACGTTAACTCCGAGGAGCACTGCACTGGCAGCACTAGACAACGATTCCTAGCACAATAAAAAAGAAGATGAAAATAGATACTGCTACTGCTATTTCTCTGCTAATCTGCCACAAGTTATGGTTGCCTCTGACAGGGCCAACCCATGATAGAGGCGTTGAAAACTTTAAGAATCGGATGATGGAGCGACTGTGCCCGCCTGGCCTGAACGGCGTATTACGCACCGTCAAAGTGTCAGGCGCGGCGCTCAGGCCTCAGAGTCGCAGTGGTACAGGCCTGCTGCCTCTGAGTCTGCATCATGGCTGAGTAGTAAATGAACTCGGGCCAGCACGACCAGCGATGAGTGAAGTGTACCGAGCCTAGACACCTGGTAAGGCTGGTCGTAATGGTAGTATCATAGGTAGTATTATGTATCTCAAATAGGTAAATTTGATGAGATGACATAATATTAAATGAAGAAAGAGAAAGCTGAGTATCATATCACGACATCAAATCATATTAAATGGTATCTTTCTATGTGTAAATGCGTAGCGATAAATAAAGTTAGCTATGATACTAACTTATGATACTATGCACTATGAATGTAGTATCATGCACTAGTATCATATGCATGATACTAGTATATGATACTCGCCATTACGACCAGCCTAACGGGGGGTCCCGCGCACGTACAGGCACAGTCAACACCGGCCACTGGCAGCGACGCTCGCTCGCATGAGGCTGTCCCCTCTGTGGTGTGGAACGAGAGGACGGCTTCCACGCGATGTGCAGGTGCCCACTTGCCAGGGACCTTTGGCGAGCCATGGAGAAAGATTGGCCGATCCCCAAGGTGGACACCATAAAGAATGATGGGTCAGAGTGGCTCTTCACGCTTCTGAACCCTCTGTCGGACACGACGCGTATGGTCGTCCTCATGATCATGTGGCGGGCGTGGTACATCCGCAATGAAATTACCCACGACAAGGCTCCTCCGCCCACAGAAGCATCCAGGCGTTTTCTTCACGGGTACATCACGTCTTTGCTGAGTATCCACCAATTCCCACATGCAGACTTGATGAAAGGCAAAATGGTTGCGCATGAAGTTGGCCGGCCTATACATGCAAGCGGTGTGAAGGAGCCAACGCTTCAATGGGTACCCCCTCCACCCGGCTGGACAAAGCTCAACACCGACGGAAGTTTTGTCCAGGCCAGAGGTGCAGCAGGTGGTGGTATGGTCCTGAGAAATGAAAAAAGAGAGCTCATCTTCACAGCATGCAGGCAGTTGTTTACATGTAATAATAGCCTCCAAGCGGAGTTGGAAGCATGCAGGGAGGGATTGCAGCTGGCCTTGCACCGTACAAACATGCCCATCTTGGTGGAGTTGGACAGTACTGAAGCGGTCTCGATGCTGTCAGCACAGTCGGCGAATCGCTCACAAGTCCGAGCGCTAGTCGAGGAAATACGTGAAATAGTAGCTGTTGAATTAAGGGAGATTTCCTTTTCTCATATTAGTAGATCACAAAATAATGTCAGTCACGCGCTCGCCGCGTATGGGCGTAGTACCCCGCGCACGGCTGTTTGGTTGCGATCGGGATTAGACTGTATTGTAAACCTTTCAGAGGCCGAGAAGCCTCATTGAGTTAATGAAATCTTCCTTTATCCCGCAAAAAAAAAGGATTAAATCGAGTTTACGTACCTGTGCTTGTTTTCTGCATGGATAGTTTTCTTTTACGAGAACTTCTGCATGGATAGTCCATGCAAAATATAGAGGAGAAATGTGCGATGTCTCCGAGGCAAACGGTGGAGTATCTTCTTCATTTTTTTTAACTGCTGGTTACTGTAAGAGGAGTGAGTAAACTATACTGGAGCTTCAGGCTTTTGATTAATTTTTCCGACAAAGAAATCAAAGGGACCGCATGCAAGCAGCCGGAGGCCCCCACCACGCCATCTGTTGCTCCGGCAAGCGGCCGGCCGGGCGGGCCCCCCGTCCGTTTGACTTGCGCAAAAGCAAAAGCGTCCGTCTCTCCATGGCGAGAGCGAGACCACCACACAGAGTAGATGGGTTAGAAAAACAGAGGGAGAGATTCCCCCTACGAAGAGGAGGAGACGCACGCAGCGAGCGAGACGATGCGTGTCGTGTACAGCTTGTTTTTATATTTGTTTATGTCCTAGTGGCTGCGGCTGCCTGTTGCGGTGGGCGCCGGCCGGTGGCTTTCGCTTTCGCCAAGGTCAGCTATGGATTCCTTGCGCTCCCCTTCCCTCCTCTCCTCCTCTCCTCGCGCGCAGCAGCCGAGCTGGAACTGAGACTGAGCTGAGCATATGTGCGTGTGCACCGAGCTATACTTGTGGAGTATTATAAGAGATAAGGCCAACTCCACCGCGCGACCCTATTCTGTCCGGTCCGTCCGTTTAGAATAAAAGAGACAAAAGAGGCGGCCCAGCGCGCGGCCTCAAACGAACAAATGTCCGGATTTCGTCCGTTTTCGACCCATCCCTGGCCCAAACTTGCGCTCGGTTTGAGAGTGAAACGGACGCGCGCGGACGGCCGCGACGCACGCCCTTGTCCCCCCTCGTGGCCCACCTGTCGGGGACACTAGCAGTCCCTCCGCTCCCAACACTTCACCCTCTCTCCCCGCCCTGCCCTGCCGCCGGCGCCGCCCCTATTCTCCGACCGCCTCCTCACCGCACAGCCCCCCGCCGTCCGTACCAAACCACATCTCGACATGACCGCCACCATGCCCGCGCTTTCGCCATAGTTTTGGTCGTCTATCGGGGGAGGTTTGGTCGTCGCCGTCCTTGCCGGTGGCGGAGGGGACACGACTGCCGGCGACGGACCACGGCGCCCGAGGCAGATTCCGACGAGAGCTCCAGAGCGGCGATGGCCGGCAACCACCCTCTGCGTCGAGGTGATCATCGGCCTCTTCGCCACCACGACCGCAAGGTGTTCGACCTTTGCCATCAAAGGTTTGGACAAAGGAGACGAAGTTTTTCTTTCATCACTTCCTTTGTTCATCTGGACGATTCGTCGTCGATGATGAAGATCTTGTGGTGGCTGCACTAGTCGTTCACGGCCATATTCAGCAGCAGCTTCCTCGATGCAGGGGTCACTCCTGGCCGTGCTCCCCAACCTGAACCGCATAGCGAGGAGAGAGGCCACGCATACTGCTCTATGCCGATTACTTTCCTAACACCCCGCTCTTCAAGCCGGATAAATTTAAATCGCCCGTTTTAGGTATGGCAAGGCATGTGTTCAATCGTATCCGAGAGGGAATGGTTGCTCATGACCCATACTTCGAGTGCAAGACGGATGCCCTTGGCAAGCTTGGATTCTCCTCTTACCAGAAATGCACAACGGCCATCCACATGCTTGCATATGGTATTCGAGCGATCCGTGGGCGAGTATGTGCGTATGAGTGAGACAACATGTCCGATGTCAATGTACAAGTTTTGCCAGGTCAGATCGAGGTGTTTGGCCCAGAGTACTTGAGGCAGCCAACTGTCGCTGATACAGAGAGATTGTTGGCGACCAACGCAGCTAGAGGCTTTCCACGCATGCTTGGCAGCATAGACTGTATGCATTGGGAGTGGAAGAACTGTCCATTTGCTTGGCAGGGCCAGTAGAAGGTGCAGGTGGTATCACAAGATCTTTGGATATGGCATTATTTCTTCGGTATGGCAGGTTTCTTTCACAATGATATCAACGTGCTGCAGCGTTCTCCAGTCTTCGTGAGGCTTGCAGAAGGCCACTCCCCACCTGTCAACTTTGAGATCAACGGTCACCAGTACAACAAGGGATACTATCTAGCAGATGGTATATATCCTGAGTGGTCAACTTTTGTGAAGACAATCTCGAAACCCCAAGGTGAGAAGAGAAAGAATTTTGCCCAAATGCAAGAAAGTGTTAGAAAGGATTTGGAACGTGCTTTTGGTGTGCTTCAATCCCGATGGGGTATCGTTCGAAACCCTGCACTGTCATGGGATGAAAGAAAGATTTGGGAGGTGATGATCGCCAGTGATCATGCACAACATGATCGCCGAGGACGAGCGTGATGAGAGTATCTTCGACCAAGGGTTTGATTATCAAGGTGAAAATATTGAGCCCCTGCACCAAGACCCAGCCACATTTGAACAGTTTGTCCAATTCCACCGTGAGATGCGCGATTGACACACTCATTTGAATCTTCAAAATGACTTGGTTGAGCACGTCTGGGATCACATTGGCAACCAATAGATGTATTGGTCCAATTTATGTTCAGTCAAGACAATTTTAATTTGGTTGTAAAACTATTTTATTAAAGACAATTTCAATTGGGTTGTAAAACTATTTTAATTTTCAGACAAATATTTGGGTTGGAAACTAGTTTTGATGCAAATTTGGGCATTTTTGGCCCTGACGGGCAGGATGGGGCAAATGGATACGGCCGCGCTGGTCGCACGGCCACTGCATCCCAGGACAAACCCGGACACGACCCCAAATCCCTACCCAAACGGACGGGAACCGGACAAAACGGACGTCCATTTGGGATCGCGCGGTGGAGTTGGCCTAAGATAGGCAGGAGGGAGGACCTGATTGCAATATGAAATGCGTGCAGTGACACAGGTTCTGCTTTCTTGTTTCTCTCACTCTCTCTCTCCTCCTCCTCGTAGTATTTTTTTTGAGGCAACCCTGCAAAACTTTTTATTCATTCGTCACAATGTTTATATGAACGAAGGGAATTCCCTCGGGCTGGCCTAACCGAACATGGCGACCAGGCCCGAAACCCAACGCATATTTCGCAAGGTTGTGAGCATCATAATTTAAGCTCCTAAACTCATGAAATATCTTACAAGAATTAAAGGACAAAGCATGCAACTTGATCTCTTGTATAACTGCACCATAGATCGATGCACCATCGCTGAAAATCTCCTCCATTGTCTCCCTGCAATCCGAAGCCACGTGAATTCTCTGGAGGTATAGATCATCAGCAAAGGAGAGTGCCTCTCGGATGGCTAATGCTTCGAGTGTAGCCGGGTCTCCAATTGTTCTGTATACGACTGCCGACGCACCTTCAAAAGTTCCTCCTCGTAGTAGGCTGTCTGTTTGGTCGCATGCCTTTTGGAGCCACTTGGCCAACCTGTTGTTGGGTCTTGGCTCCCACGGTCCCTCCCTCCCATGCATGCATGAGCCTATATCTTTGTATTGCCAGCCGTAAAATGTTTTCAAGGAACTATCGCATGTAAAACGCACGTAGTACTATGTACGATACGCTCCGTGCATGGCTCTGGGACCTAGATGCCATGTGCACCATTATAGATTACACTGGTCAGCACGACATACTCTGCGTATGGTCATAGATGCCTTCCCGCTGAGTGCTCACGCTGCCTGCGTGACTCGGCCATGCACCCCCATGCAGACGAGACCAACGGACGTACGAACCGGTTACGATGTGGCAGATGGAATTGAAACCCACCGCCGTATCAGCTACAGTAGTAGGTACGTACGTGAGCGGTGGCTGGTGAAGACCTGCAAGGATCCCGAGCTGGCAAGGTCAAGGTACCGCGCGCTGTGGATCGTAGCTTGCTGTACCACCTAGTTCCAGCGGCTAGGAGTACAAAATACGGTCGGGCACGCATGGGGCAGTGCGTACGGGGATTGCATCGAGGCTCAAGGACGGCAACGAACGGCGCTCTGCCTGTGTCGTGACATGGATGGAACGCGGAGCGGTGCACTAACTATATGTCGAGACTTAGCCCCTGTTCGGCAACCCGCGGAGTGGCCCTTCAGCGACTCTGAAGATTTGAACTGGATGCTGCTCCGCTCCAGAACGGAGTTGGAGCGGGGAGAGAGTCCGAACAGGCTCTTAAAATCGGTGCACGCACGAACCGGTCGTGACATGGATGGTCGGGCTCGTTCGGTGCATTGCTTCTGCCATCCTTTTCTTGCGGTGGTCAGTCAGAGTCAATACACGCCCCACGCATGCTCGGCATTCTTTGTTGTGGCGCCACTAATGCTCGCGTAATTGCGGCCGTGCTGTTGTACTGCCAGCTGTACAATGTCACGTGGTGGCATTGAGAGAGAGCTGCGTACTGCGATCGGTTTTGATCGGAACGTGCTGACGACGGAGGGCACGTACTGCACAAGTATTCAAGTAAGTAGGATCATACGCTCAGAGGATTGGAGGAGAGGTGCTCAAACGCAGCCTGGGAGAGACCGTGAACTCGTGGTCCGATCAGTACGTAGCTACAAGTCTAGAGTAGTTCAATGAAGGTATATACGCTAGCTAAGCACCATTTAGTATCTCAGTACTGCCATACTACTGCACAGTTGGTTGGCTCGATCGACACCAAGACTATTATGAGAAGGGAATGCCAAAATCCGGACCCCAAGGACACATCAAATCGGGTATACAACTTCAAAACCCAGCACTTTCACTTCAAGTTGATTTTAGAGGACTTTTGCGTTAAATAGCGCCGGCGACGGCTTTTTCTTTACCCCATTTGCATTTCGCGATCCGCTCGACCTTAAGATATTTCAGAGATTTATGGTCGGAATTAATGTCAAATTCCTTAGGCCAAACATAGTGCTGTGAAACTTTCAACACCCGAACAAGGGCGTAAAGCTCTTTGTTATAGACGGTATAGGTGAGTTGATCACCACTCAACTTCTTGCTATGGTAAACCATGGGTCTTGTCTTATGTCCTTATTGCACGACAACACTTATTACGATTCCACTGGCATCACACTTAATTTCAGAACTTCTCAGTATGGTAAACCACGGGGTGCTGTTCCGAGCTGTTAGATGAACTGCGCGTTGTACAACATAATGTTGACACTGAGTAAGTTGTCCACAAGATTTTGCAGCACGATACGTCGCTCCTCTCCGCGCCTACGTCGATCGGTTTTGATGGGAATGTGGCGACGACGGAGGGTACGTACTGCAGCAGTAAGTAGATCATGCACGGACTGGGATCAGGTAACTTCCATGGGCAGTCACGCCGTAACATGCGGCCACTTATCCAGCGTTCACTCTGCATCCGATGGAATGGATTGATCCGTGGGGAAACCAGCCAACACTTAAGCAATTTTTAGTATAAAGACGCCCATACTTGTAGTTTTATGTACACGCAACGAGCTATGCACTATGTGCTATCCACATCGCAAATACATTTACAATAATTACTAGTAGTAATTAGGAATAAATTTCAATAGAAACAATCAAACAACTAGACTGAACGTATGCATGCCCTATTTTTAGTCAGTTCTATATATTACTTCCTCCATAACTTAATACTGTAAGACATTTTTTGATACTGTCATAATGTGAAAATATGCACGGAGGCAGTACATTGCAAAGTTCTATATGTTACATTTAAAATAAATGATTTTTAACGCAGTCCGACACCGCACGGTGCGCCAGTCCTGCTGCGCTTGCTCCACTGGCACCCCATCGACCGCCACACTTTGCGACGACAAGTCGCTACCGTCATCGCCGCTTGTGACCGAGAACCCTACTCTGGTCATCGTCGCTGCCTTGCCACCCGTCAAGGCAGAGATGTTGTCGCATCCTCTCAGTCGCTTCAAGAGAGAGCTGCCTTCATCGCCTCGCCTCCTCCATTACCTCAGCGAGGACGGCGGCGACTCCTCGTCGTGCAACACGGCGGTCGACAGGGTGGCAACAAAACAAGCGTGATGGGACTGGCGCAACTTGCAGTGCCAGACCTGTCGGGGAACGTAGCAGAAATTCAAAACTTTCCTACGTGTCACCAAGATCTATCTATGGAGAAACTAGCAACGAGGGAAGGAGAGTGCATCTACATACCCTTGTAGATCGCTAAGCGAAGCGTTCATGAGAACGGGGTTGAAGGAGTCGTACTCGTCGTGATCCAAATCACCGGAGATCCGAAAGTCGAGCAGACGGCACCTCCGCGTTCAACACACGTACAGCTCCGGTGGCGTCCCACGCCTTGATCCGGCCAAGGAGAGAGGGAGAGGTTGAGGAAGACTCCATCCAGCAGCAAAGACAACGGCGTGGTGGTGGTGGAGGAGCGTGGCAATCCCAGCAGGCTTCGCCAAGCACCAAGGGAGAGGAGGAGGAGGAGAGGCAGGGCTGCGCCAAGAGGGAGAGGCTCTCGTGTGTTATGGGCAGCCCCTAGGCCTCATATATATAGGGGAAAGGGAGGAGGGTGCGCCCCCTCTAGGGTTCCCACCCCTAGAGGGGCGGCAGCCCTAGATGGAAAAAGGGGAGGCGGCCAAGAGGGAGGAGAGGGGGCGCCCACTAGATGGGCCTTAGGGCCCATCTCGCCTAGGGTTTGCCCTCCCACTCTCCCTTGCGCCTTGGGCCTCTTGTGGGGCGACCAGCCCCTTGGGGCTGGTTCCCTCCACACTTGGCCCACGATCCTTCTCGGGGTTGGTGGCCCCACTTGGTGGACCCCGGGACCCTCCCGGTGGTCCCAGACATTACCGATATCGCCTCAAACTTTTCCGGTGACCAAAACAGGACTTCCCATATATAAATCTTTACCTTGGACCATTCCGGAACTCCTCGTGACGTCCGGATCTCATCCGGACTCAACAACATTCGCAACCACATACAAACTTCCTTTATTACCCTAGCGTCATCGAACCTTAAGTGTGTAGACCCTACGGGTTCGGGAACCATGCGCATATGACCGAGACGTTCTCCGTCAATAACCAACAATGGATCTGGATACCCATGTTGGCTCCACATATTCCACGATGATCTCATCGGATGAACCACGATGTCAAGGACTCAATCAATCCCGTATACAATTCCCTTTGTCTAGCGGTATTGTACTTGCCCGAGATTCGATCGTCGGTATCCCGATACCTTGTTCAATCTCGTTGCGGCAAGTCTCTTTACTCGTTCCGTAACACATCATCCCGTGATCAACCCCTTGGTCACATTGTGCACATTATGATGATGTCCTACCGAGTGGGCCCAGAGATACCTCTCCGCTTACACGGAGTGACAAATCCAGTCTCGATTCGTGCCAACCCAACAGACACTTTTGGACATACCGTAGTGCACCTTTATAGTCACCCGATTGTTGTGACGTTTGGTACACCCAAAGCATTCCTACGGTATCCGGGAGTTGCACAATCTCATGGTCTAAGGAAATGATACTTGACATTAGAAAAGCTTTAGCATACGAACTACGATCTTTGTGCTAGGCTTAGGATTGGGTCTTGTCCATCACATCATTCTACTAATGATGTGATCCCGTTATCAATGACATCCAATGTCCATGGTTAGGAAACCGTAACCATCTATTGATCAACGAGCTAGCCAATAGAGGCTTGCTAGGGACATGGTGTTGTCTATGTATCCACACATGTATTTGAGTTTCCTATCAATACAATTATAGCATGGATAATAAACGATTATCATGAACAAGGAAATATAATAATAATAACTAATTTATTATTGCCTCTAGGGCATATTTCCAACAGTCTCCCACTTGCACTAGAGTCAATAATCTAGTTCACATCGTCATGTGATTAACATCGATAGGTCACATCGCCATGTGACCAACACCCAAAGAGTTTACTAGTGTCGTAAACTAGTTCACATCATCATGTGATTTAGACTTAATGAGTTCTGAGGTTTGATCATGTTTTGCTTGTGAGAGAGGTTTTAGTCAACGGGTTTTAGTCAACGGGTCTGAACCTTTCAGATCCGTGTGTGCTTTGCAAATTCCTAGGTCATATTGTAAATGTTGCTTCCACGCTCCACTTGAAGCTATTCCAAATGGTTGCTCCACTATACGTATCCGGTTTGCTACTCAGAGTCACTCGGATAGGTGTTAAAGCTTGCATCGACGTAACCCTTTACGCCCGAACTCTTTATCACCTCCATAATCGAGAAACATGTCCTTATTTACTCCAAGGACAATTTTGATCACGTCCAATGATCCATTCCTGGATCATTCTTGTACCCTTGACCGACTCATGGCAAGGCACACTTACAGTGCGGTACATAACATAGCATACTTTGTAGAGCCTAAATGCGAAGCATAGGGGACGACCTTCATCCTTTCTCTACGTTACTGCCGTGGTCGAGCTTTAAGTCTTAACTTCATACCTTACATCTCGTGCAAGAACTCCTTCTTTGACTGATCCATCTTGAACACCTTCAAGATCATGTCAAGGTATATGCTCATTTGAAAGTACCATTAAGCGTTTTTGATCTATCCTCATAGATCTTGATGCTCAATGTTCAAGTAGCCTAATCCAAGTTTTCACTTGAAAACACTTTTCAAATAACCCTATATGCTTTACAGAAAATTCTACATCATTTCTGATCATCAATATGTCAATAACATATACTCATCAGAAATTCTATAGTGCTCCCACTCACTTCTTTGGAATACAAGTTTCTCATAAACTTTGTATAAACCCAAAATCTTTGATCATCTCATCAAAGCGCACATTCCAACTCCGAGATGCTTACTCCAGTCCTTAGAAAGGATTGTCGAGCCAAGATACCTTTTAGCATCCTTAGGATCGACAAAACTTTCTGATTGTATCACATACAACCTTTCCTTACGAAAACTGGTAAGGAAACTCATTTTGACATCCATGTGCCAGATTTCATAAATGCAGCTTATGCTAACATGATTCCGACGGACTTTAAGCATCGCTACGGATGAGAAAATCTCATCGTAGTCAACTCCTTGAACTTGTGAAAAACTTTTCGCCACAAGTCGAGCTTTCATAGATGGTGACATTACCGTCCACGTCCGTCTTCTTCTTAAAGATCCATTCATCTCAATGGCTTGCCGATCATCGGGCAAGTCCACCAAAGTCCATGCTTTGTTCTGATATATGGATACTATCTCGGATTTCATGGCCTCTAACCATTTGTCGGAATTTGGGCCCACCATCGCTTCTCCATAGCTCGTGGGTTCATTGTTGTCTAGCAACATGACCTTCAAGACAGGATCACCGTACCATTACGAGCGATGGCGTCCTTGTCGTCCCTACGAGGTTCGGTAGTGACTTGATCCAAACTTCATGATTACTGTCATAAGCTTCTACTTCAATTGGTGTAGGTGCCACGGAACAACTTCACGTGCCCTGCTACACACTAGTTGAAGTGACGGTTCAATAACCTCATCAAGTCTCCACCATCCTCCCACTCAACTTTTCGAGACGAACTTTTCCTCGAGAAAGGACCCGATTCAAGAAACAATCCCTATTGCTTCCGGATCTGAATTAGGAGGTATACCCAACCGTTTTGGGTGTCCTACGAAGATGCATTTTATCCGCTTTGGGTCCGAGCTTATCAACCTGAAATTTTTTCACATAAGCGTCGAAACCCCAAACTTTTAAGAAATGACTGCTTAGGTTTCTCTAAACCATAGTTCATACGGTGTCATCTCAACGGAATTACGTGGTACCTTATTAAAGTGAGTGCGGTTTTCTCTAATGCCTAACCCATGAACGATAGTGGTAATTCGATAAGAGACATCATGGTACGCACCATATCCAATAGGGTGCAACTATGATGTTCGGACACACCATCACACTATGGTGTTCCAAAGCGGTATTAATTGTGAAACAATTTGCACAATGTCTTAATTGTGTGCCAAAACTTGTAACTCAGATATTCATCTCTATGATCATATCATAGAAATTCTATCCTCTTGTCACGAAGATCTTAAACTTCACTCTGAAATTACTTGAACCATTCAATAATTCAGATTTGTGTTTCATCAAGTAAATATACTCAACATCTACTCGAATCATCCGTGAAAGTCGTAACATGACGATATTCACCGCATGCCTCGGACTCATTGGACTGGACACATCAAAATGTGTTACTTCTAACAAGTTGCTATCTAGTTCCATCTTCATCAAACCGAGGCTTTTCACCATCTTGTCCATGTGGTATGATTTGCATATCTCAAGTGATTCAAAATCAAGTGAGTCTAAACGATCCATCTGCATGGAGTTTCTTCATGCGTATGCACCAATAGACATGGTTCGCATGTCTCAAACTTTTCAAAAGCGAGTGAGTCCAAAGATCCATCAACATGGAGCTTCTTCATGCATTTTATACCAATATGACTTACATGGCGATTGCCACAAGTAAGTGGTACTATCATTACTATCTTTTACTTTTGGCATGAAAATGTGTATCACTACGATCGAGATTCAATAAACCATTTATTTGGGTGCAAGACCATCAAGGTATTATTCAAATAAATAGAGTAACCATTATTCTCCTTAAATGAATAAATCAGTATTGCGATAGACATAATCCAATCATGTCTATGCTCAACGCAAACACCAAATGATAATTATTCTGGTTTAATACTAATCTTGATGGTAGAGGGAGCGTGCGATGTTTGATCATATCAACCTTGGAAACAATTCCAACACATATCATCACTCACCTTTAGCTAGTCTCCTTTATTCCGTAGCTTTTATTTCGAGTTACTAACATTTAGCAACCGAACCGGTATCTAATACCCTGGTGCTACTAGGAGTACTAGTAAAGTACACATTAACATAATGTATATCAAATATACTTCTATCGACCTTGCCAGCCTTCTCATCTACCAAGTATCTAGGGTGGTTCCGCTCCGATGGCTGTTCCCCTTATTACGTAAGCACTTAGTCTCGGGTTTGGGTTTAACCTTGGGTTTCTTCAATCGAGAAGCAAGCGATTTGCCGTTTCATGAAGTGTCCCTTCTTGCCCTTGCCCTTCTTGAAACTAGTGGTTTCATCAACCATCAACAATTGATGCTCCTTCTTGATTTCTACTTTCGTGGTGTCAAACATCGCGAATACTTCAAGGATCATCATATCTATCCCTGATATGTTATAGTTCATCACGAAGCTATAGCAGCTTGGTGGCAATGACTTTGGAGAAACATCACTATCTCATCTGGAAGATCAACTCCCACTCGGTTCAAGTGATTGTTGCACTTCATACAATCTGAGCACAAGCTCAACGATTGAGCTTTTCTCCCTTAGTTTGCAGGCTAAGAAAACTCGTCGGAGGTCTCATACCTCTTGACGTGGGCACGAGCCTGAAATCCCAATATCAGCCCTCGAAACATCTCATATGTTCAGCGATGTTTCAAAACGTCTTTGGTGCCTCTACTCTAAACCGCTCAACCGAACTATCACGTAGTTATCAAAAGCGTGTATGTCCGATGTTCGCAACATCCACAAACGACGTTTGGGGTTCAAAGACACCGAGCGGTGCATTAAGGACATAAGCTTTCTCTTGATCGCATAATTGCTACTTTCAACTTTCAACTATATTTTCTCTAGGAACATATCTAAACAGTGGAACTAAAGCGCGAGCTTCGACATAATTTGCAAAAGGTCTTTTGACTATGTTCAAGATAATTAAGTTCATCTTATGAACTCCCACTCGAATAGACATCCCTCTGGTCATCTAAGTGATTACATGATCCGAGTCAACTAAGCCGTGTCCGATCATCACGTGAGACGGACTAGTCGACTCGGTGAACATATTCATGTTGATCGTATCTACTATACGACTCATGCTCGACCTTTCGGTCTCATGTTCCCGAGGCCATGTCATACATGCTAGGCTCGTCAAGTTAACCCCAAGTGTTTTTGCTGTGTAAATCTGTCTTACACCCGTTGTATGTGAACGTAAGAATCCATCACACCCGATCATCACGTGGTGCTTAGAAGCGACGAACCGTAGCAACGGTGCACAATCGGGGAGAACACTTCTTGAAATTTGTGTAAGGGATCATCTTATTTACTACCGTCGTTCTAAGTAAACAAGATGCATAAACATAATAAACATCACATGCAATTATATAGTAGTGACATGATATGGCCAATATCATATTGCTCCTTTTGATCTCCATCTTGAGGCTCCATGATCATTATTGTCACCGCATGACACCATGATCTCCATCATCATGATCTCCATCATCGTGTCTTCATGAAGTTGTCTCGCCAACTATTACTTCTACTACTATGGCTACCGTTAGCAATAAAGTAAAGTAATTACATGGCGTTGTTTAATGACACGCAGGTCATACAATAAATAAAGACAACTCCTATGGCTCCTGCCGGTTGTCATACTCATCGACATGCAAGTCGTGAATCCTATTACAAGAACATGATCAATCTCATACATCACATATCATTCATCACATTCTTCTTGGCCATATCACATCACATAGCATACCCCTGCAAAAACAAGTTAGACGTCCTCTAATTGTTGTTTGCATGTTTCTGATGGCTGCTTTGGGTTTCTAGCAAGAACGTTTCTTACCTACGCAAAACCACAACGTGATATGCCAATTGCTATTTACCCTTCATAAGGACCCTTTTCATCGAATCCGTTCCGACTAAAGTGGGAGAGGCGGCACCCGCTAGCCACCTTATGCACCAAGTGCATGTCGGTCGGTGGAACACATCTCACGTAAGAATGCGTGTAAGGTCGGTCCGGCCGCTTCATCCCACAATACCGTCGAAACAAGATTGGACTAGTAACGGTAAGCATATTGAACAAAATCAACGCCCACAACTACTTTGTGTTCTACTCGTGCAAAGAATCTACGCAATAGACCTAGCTCATGATGCCACCGCTTGGGAACGTGGCAGAAATTCAAAATTTTCCTACGTGTCACCAAGATCTATCTATGGAGAAACTAGCAACGAGGAAAGGAGAGTGCATCTACATACCCTTGTAGATCGCTAAGCGGAAGCGTTCATGAGAACGGGGTTGAAGGAGTCGTGCTCGTCGTGATCCAAATCACCGGAGATCCGAAAGTGCCGAATCTGACGGCACCTCCGCGTTCAACACACGTGACAGCCGGTGGCGTCTCCCACGCCTTGATCCAGCAAGGAGAGAGGGAGAGGTTGAGGAAGACTCCATCCAGCAGCAGCACAACGGCGTGGTGGTGGTGGAGGAGCGTGGCAATCCCGCAGGGCTTCGCCAAGCACCAAGGGAGAGGAGGAGGAGGAGAGGCAGGGCTGCGCCAAGAGGGAGAGGCTCTCGTGTGTTATGGGCAGCCCCTAGGCCTCATATATATAGGGGAAAGGGAGGAGGGTGCGCCCCTCTGGGGTTCCCACCCCTAGAGGCGGCAGCCCTAGATGGGAAAAGGGGAGGCGGCCAAGAGGGGAGGAGAGGGGGCGCCCACTAGATGGGCCTTAGGGCCCATCTCGCCCTAGGGTTTGCCCCCTCCCCTCTCCCTTGCGCCTTGGGCCTCTTGTGGGGGGCGCACCAGCCCCTTGGGGCTGGTTCCCTCCCACACTTGGCCCACGCATCCTTCTGGGGTTGGTGGCCCCACTTGGTGGACCCCCGGGACCCTCCCGGTGGTCCCGGTACATTACCGATATCGCCCGAAACTTTTCCGGTGACCAAACAGACTTCCCATATATAAATCTTTACCTCCGGACCATTCCGGAACTCCTCGTGACGTCCGGGATCTCATCCGGACTCGAACAACATTCGTAACCACATACAAACTTCCTTTATAACCCTAGCGTCGCCATCGAACCTTAAGTGTGTAGACCCTACGGGTTCGGGAACCATGCGGAACATGACCGAGACGTTCTCGGTCAATAACCAACAGCGGATCTGGATACCCATGTTGGCTCCCACATATTCCACGATGATCTCATCGGATGAACCACGATGTCAAGGACTCAATCAATCCCGTATACAATTCCCTTTGTCTAGCGGTATTGTACTTGCCCGAGATTCGATCGTCGGTATCCCGATACCTTGTTCAATCTCGTTACCGGCAAGTCTCTTTACTCGTTCCGTAACACATCATCCCGTGATCAACCCCTTGGTCACATTGTGCACATTATGATGATGTCCTACCGAGTGGGCCCAGAGATACCTCTCCGTTTACAAGGAGTGACAAATCCCAGTCTCGATTCGTACAACCCATGAGACACTTTTGGACATACCGTAGTGCACCTTTATAGTCACCCAGTTACGTTGTGACGCTTTGGTACACCCAAAGCATTCCTACGGTATCCGGGAGTTGCACAATCTCATGGTCTAAGGAAATGATACTTGACATTAGAAAAGCTTTAGCATACGAACTACGCATCTTTGTGCTAGGCTTAGGATTGGGTCTTGTCCATCACATCATTCTACTAATGATGTGATCCCGTTATCAATGACATCCAATGTCCATGGTTAGGAAACCGTAACCATCTATTGATCAACGAGCTAGCCAATAGAGGCTTGCTAGGGACATGGTGTTGTCTATGTATCCACACATGTATTTGAGTTTCCTATCAATACAATTATAGCATGGATAATAAACGATTATCATGAACAAGGAAATATAATAATAATAACTAATTTATTATTGCCTCTAGGGCATATTTCCAACAAGACCGTGTTCGGCGCGACGTCGGACGTTGTGCCGGACTGCGTGATGTCGGACCCTGACCGGGCGCTAGCCTGGGCCGAGGACCGGTCCAGACCACCGCCGAGACGTCCAGGAGGCTCCGATGGCAACAACGACGATGTGAGGCCAACTCCACCGCACGACCCCAAACAGACGTCCGGTTTGGCCGGATTTTATCCCTTTGGGGCGGCAATGGGTTCGCCCATGTCCGCGTCTGTTCGCTAGATCATGGGTGCGCCCAGCGCGCGGCCGCACCCCAAGTCTTGTCCGTGTTGGACGTGATTAAAAAAACATAAAACATTAAATAAAATGACTAAGAAAAGTAAATAAACCAGTTAAAGAAACTAAAAACTTGAGTTAGGGTCATGGCCACAAAGCGGCCCAGTTTCACGGTTCACTTAACGTCTCAGTGCCATAATTAATATAAAAAACAAAATAAGAACGGCCGCCGCCCGCGCTCTCGCTGCGTGCTGCCGCTTCTTTAGTGGCCGCCGGTGTAAATGCGTCAGCCGACGAGGTTCACGAGGCCGATGGCGTCCAAAGGTGGGTCGGCGGTGCGTGGTAGACGTGGGCGGGCTGGACGGCGGGAGGTGCCTGCACCACCTCCTCCCGTGGCGACGCCTCCCGCTCCGGTGACCACGGCGGAGTGACGCACCAGTTCACGCCCACGGCCGCCATCTCCGGGAGGCGATTACCGACCAGCCCCACCCCTGGCCCACCAGGCCCGGGTGGAACGCGGCCACCGGCGCCTCCTCCATCACCTCCTCCTTCGCCACCATCTCCAGCTCGAGGATGGCGACCTCGCCGGCGACGGACCGGGCCATCATCTCCTCGAGGCCCTCCCATTGCCTCTCATCGTGCGTGTGCATGAAGTACTCCATGACACGCGCCATGAGACGGGCCTCCTCCTCCGCTGTCATGCGAGGAGGTGGTGGTGGCGATGGAGATGGCGAAGGCGACGGCGTGGGCGTGAGGCCGCGCACCCGCCTACGCCCGCGCTCCTGGGGAGCAGGCGCTGCGCGCTCCCGACGTGGCCGCCAAGGCCGGATGCCGTCTTGCCGAAGAAGGAGGCGCACGCGACGCCGTGCTCGCCCCGAGCCAGTGTCCCGGAAGGGCGAGTCCGGGGCGTACCTGTCGTCGTAGTACAGGTCGTCGGGGAGGAGGCGGCGACGGCGGCGCTTGATCCCCTCACGCCGCGCACGGCCGCTCGCCGGGACCGGCGGCACACGGTCGGCGGACAAGTGCCAGTTGTTGGGGAGGTGGACGTCGCTCTAGGGGAGCGGCGTCCTTGTCTCCCAATAACGGCGGCACACATCCGCGCGGATGTAGTGCCGGTCGCGCTCGCCGGCGGACGTGGGGGCGATGGAGAACGCCGCCGGCGTGGGGGCCCGACGTGGTGGTGATGCGGGTTCCTCCTTCTTCACGGAGCCGGCGCGGCGTCCCGACGAGGAGCCGGCCTCGCGGTTGTGCTTCCCCTTGCGGCCTGGGTTCCAGAAGCCCATGGCGGCGAGGTGGCCGGCCGCCGAGCTCGAGGACGGGAGAGGGCCTGGGGTTTTCGCGCTGTCGGGTTTCGAGGAGGCTGCGGGATGTAGTGGGGCAGTGTGGGCGACGACCGGTCCACGGATTCCCCATTTAATAAGGACGGCCACCTTCCCCTGGGCCGATGACAGGTGGGGTCGGCCGCCCGTGCGCATTGATGTTGGCGGGTGGGAAGTAGGTGGCCACCCGCCACGCGGCCTGACGCGGACAAGCGACTCGTCCTTTTAGTAACCGCGGCGATAAACCCGGCGCAAGTTTACACTCGAAATGGGTCGACCCAAACACAAAACAAACCAGATGAATCCAGACCGTCGTGCGCTGGGCCAACCTGTTTGTTCGTTTTACCTCCAAACAAACGGGACCGGACAGAACGTGTCGCACGGTGGAGTTGGCCTGAACTACTACGGGCGGGCATGCAAACGACGTCATCTATGAGCGGTGGCTGGTGAAACCTGCATGCAACGATCCCGAGCTGGCAAGGCCAAGGTACCGCGCGCGGTGGATCGTAGCTTGCTGTACCACCTACTTCCAGTAGCTAGGAGTACAAAATACGGTCGGCATGGGGCAGTGCGTGTACGGGGATTGCATCGAGGCTCAAGGACGAGATCCAACGGCGCATGTGTCGTGACATGGATGGAACGCGAAGCGGTGTACTCCCTCCGTTTTATACTAGTATCAAAAAACGTCTTACATTATGAAACGTAGAGAGTACTATATATCGAGACTTGAAATCGGTGCACGTACGGACCGGGGAAGATATCCTGTGATACCATCATACCAAGCATCACATGATACCATGTTTCAAAATTTAAACTTTTGAGTTTAAAAAAAATCAAAAAAAAAATCACAAGTGTTCTCAAGACATATGTCTACTAACCTTAAAAAATTCATATCCAAAATCGAAACACAAATTGAGAAATAAAAAAGACAAATTCTGCATGCATTGTGTCACAAAAAAACAGAAGCAAACATGACACTATTCACATGTAGATTTGTCTTTTTAGTTTCTCCATGTATATTTCAAATCTGAATTGGAATTTTCTTAGGGATGGTAGACAGATGTCGTGTGAACGTCCATAATTTTTTTAAACCCAAAATTTGAGGTTTGAAATGTGGTATCATGCTATCATGTGATGCTTGGTATCACAGGATATTTTTCCTGTACGGGGCGGTCGTGAACCGCAGGGACCCGGCCGGCCAGACTCGTTCGGTGCATTGCTTGTGCGATCCTTGCTTCTTGCGGTGGTCAGTCAGAGTCAACATTCACACACCGCACAGATGCACGGCCTTCTTGGTGTAGTGCCACCAATTCTAACGTAATTGCGACCACGCTGTTGCGAGCTGCCCGCCGTACTGCCCGATGTAGAAATGTGAAAATTGACAAATCTACCCGTGCTACTGCGATCGGTTTTGATGGCAACGTGCTGAAGATGGAGAGTAGGTGTTGAAAATATGCTCTAGAGGCAATAATAAATTAGTTATTATTATTATTATATTTCCTTGTTCATGATAATCGTTTATTATCCATGCTTTAATTGTATTGATAGGAAACTCAGATAAATGTGTGGGTACATAGACAACACCATGTCCCTATTAAGCCTCTAATTGACTAGCTCGTTGATCAATAGATGGTTACGGTTTCTTGACCATGGACATTGGATTTCGTTGATAACGGGATCACATCATTAGGAGAATGATGTGATGGACAAGACCCAATCCTAAGCCTAGCACAAAGATCGCGTAGTTCGTATGCTAAAGCTTTTGTAATGTTAAGTATCATTTCCTTAGACCATGAGATTGTGCAACTCCCGGATACCTTAGGAATGCTTTGGGTGTACCAAACGTCACAATGTAACTGGGTGGCTATAAAGGTGCACTACGGGTATCTCCGAAAGTGTCATTGGTTTGGCACCGAATCGAGATCGATTTGTCACTCCGTGTGACGGAGTGGTATCTCTGGGCCCACTCGATAGGACATCATCATAATGTGCACAATGTGACCAAGGGGTTGATCACGGGATGATGTATTACGGAATGAGTAAAGAGACTTATTGGTAACGAGATTGAACAAGGTATCGGCATACCGACGATCGAATCTCGGGCAAGTACAATACCGCTAGACAAAGGGAATTGCATACGGGATTGCTTGAATCCTTGACATCGTGGTTCATCCGATGAGATCATCGTGGAACATGTGGGAGCCAACATGGGTATCCAGATCCTGCTGTTGGTTATTGACCGAGAACGTCTCGGTCATGTTCGCATGGTTCCCGAACCCGTAGGGTCTACACACTTAAGGTTCGGTGACGCTAGAGTTGTTATGGGAAATAGTATGTGGTTACCGAAGGTTGTTGAGTCCCGGATGAGATCCCGGACATGACGAGGAGCCCGGAATGGTCCGGAGGTGAAGATCAAGATATTGGATGAAGGGTATTGGAGTCCGGAATTGTTCCGGGGTACTGTGTGATGACCAGTGATGTCCTGGAAGGGGTTTTGGAGGCCCCTAAGCTTTGGGGGGCCTTATGGGCCAAGGGGAGAGGGCACATCAGCCCACTAAGGGGCTGAGCGCCCCTCCCACCCCATCTCACCTAACCTGGAGAGGTGGGGGCGCCACCCCTAGGGCAGCCACCCCTCCCGACGTTGGGGGCAAGATACCTAGGGGGTGGGGGCGCCAAAACCCATCTAGGGTTTCCCCTATGGCCGCCACCCCTCCCCTAGGGAACCCTAGGGTGCCTCCCCCTCCTCCCTTCTCCCTATATATAGTGAGAGAGAGAGAGAGAGGGCAGCCGCACCCTTCCCCTGGTGCAGCTTGTCGGCGTTCTGGGAACGGGGGTCCCCAGACTTGCCTGCCTGCGGCCTGCGGCGTGGCTCAAAGGAGGCCCAGGACAACCCATCTTCATCAACGCAAGCTCAAGACCCTCGCGAGGGGCCAAGCCTCGCGGGCGGACGACAAGGAGCTTCCTCAGGCACGGCCTCGTCAGGCTGGCTCATGAGGAGGCGGAGAGTTCAAGGCAGGGTACCTCGCGAGGTGCCCATGACGCAAGCCATGACGACCAAGGGAGCCCGATCAGGCGCCACGGCCCAAGTTGTCCTCCTTTCCTCTTTGGTGCAAAGGGAGCAAGCGCAGCAGAGCATCAAGCAAAGGCATCCGCTTCGATGCAACAAGACCAAGACCAGCCCAACGGCTGAAGGGAGTCATCATGGAGCCCAAGCAGCATCATCACCAGAGCCTTTGGCAAAGCGAGGACCAACTTTAGTCGATAAGTGTACCCGCTGTTCCCCTTCAAAATGGCCAATTGTTGGCGCCCTTCCCGCTCAATATTTGGGAGGAGGCCCAGGGCCTTCGCCTATAAATAGGAGTAGCCACCCACAGGGTAGAGGGATCTGGGATCGAGAGAAAGACAGAGACCCGATCCTCATCAAGAAACCAGTAGCTAGAGCAACTGAACCCTACCTAGCAGTTCATCGCAACCGCCAAGAACAGACCCTCGCGAGGCTGTTCTTCCTTGTATTGTTCCTCACCAGCCCAAGAGGCAATCTACCACGCCACATACTGGAGTAGGGTATTACACCATAATGGTGGCCTGAACCAGTATAAATCTCGTGTCTCTTGTGCTGTTCCGTTTAGTAGTTTAGGTCCCAATGATCCCGAGGTGCGAGATGGCGGAGGGTTGGATCTCCGCCGCACCCCAGTGTTCGAACCTCAAGGGTCTGCCGGAACCCGAATCCGACATTTGGCGCGCTAGGTAGGTGCGCCGAATTTTCCTTTTCGCCTCGTTCTTCCTCGACCACCGCAACCATGTTCTGCCGCCTGCCGGGCCCGCGCCCGGCGCCGAGCCGCCCTCGCCTCCCATGTCGCCCGAGACGTCTCCGCTGGCCGGGCGCCTCGTCGTTCCTCGTCACCGCCGTCAACGCCGCCACCGTCCGACGGGAACGAAACGGCGAAGCATCGCCCCAAAGACTCCGTCCATGAGGCGGACGGCCGCATCGCCACGCTTTCGCCACCCCCGCTGGTTCTTTCGCCACGCTACGCTTCGCTGCCATGGAGGCCCGAGCTGCACTCATCGCGTAAACGAGCTCTGCGCTACCGCCCCATCGACGACGTTTACGAAGAATGGCTCGACCGAAGTCGCCGAAGCTCGTCCGCTGCACGAGGCGCCCGCACCGTTCGTCTCGCCAGACCGCACTGCCGCCCGCTGGCGATGAAGCTCCTGGGCGCCACCGCCTCCTCCTCAAGAAGGCGCCCTGGCCCCAAGGCGCTGCCCTCGGCGGAACCCGCTTCCGCCAGCGCCGCGGCAAGAGCAGTAGCCTGTCAAGAAGTTCCTCGCCCACAAGAAGCTGCCCGAAGCGCTCCCGCTCCAAAGACGTCAGACCTGCGCTGCCCCCAAGGCGCGCAGGGAGGCCCACAAGACCAAGCTCTCGTCCGAGCCCCCGCGACCACGGGCGGGCTGCCGCGCTTTCACCTCCGAAGCCGCAGCCGCTGCGTGGCCCGCCAAGTTCAAGCCGCACTGCCTCCTCGCCACGACGGCACGGCCGACCCTACTGGAGTTCCTCCAGCTCTACGAGCTGGGCATCGAGGCTGCCAACGGGATGAAAAGGTCATGGCAAACTGGTTTCCCATGGCGCTCAAGGACGGAGCCCGCACTGCTCTGAATCGGCCCCCGTGCACGATCTCTTCCTGGCCGAGATGCGCACCGCTTCATCGCCAACTTCCAAGGTACTCGCGAGCGGCCACCCGCCGTAGTTTACATGCGCCGAATCAAGCAGCAGCCAGGGGAACCCCTGCAAAAGGACATCCAGCGCTTCAATCCCCCGCGCCTCAAGATCCCCATGGTAACGGAGGAGGTCATCATCTCGGCCGTCTCCGACGGCGTGCGCGACGTCTAGCTGAAGGAGCAGCTGGCGATGCATGAAAATCTGTGCACCTCCTTGGAGCTGTTCAACTTGGCGACCAAGTGCGCCAGGCTGAGGAGGAGGCGCCTCTCCCTCCTCGAGCTGCCCGCCGCGGATCCCAAGAAAAGAAGTCCAAGGCCAAGGACGTGAAGCGCAAGGGGCTGCCGTGCGGCGGCCGAGCTGCACACCAAGCGAGGCGTAGATCAGCCCGAGTCCTCCAAGGGCGCTTCAGTCTGTGTGTACCACGACCTCCACACCCACAACACCAATGAATGCCAAGAGCTCGGGCCGTCTGTGAAGGAAGGGTCGGCAGAAGCCCCAGCGCAGCGACCGAGGCTACGGCCGAGGAGGAGGAAGGAATGCAGACGCTGGAAGATCATGCGGCCGCGCCAAGGGTGGCGCGACCAACCTCGCGAGGACCGTTGGCAAGACCTGCCTCGCGAGGGAGGTTGGAGGGATCAGCCTCGCGAGGATCGCCCGCAGGGGAACGCAGGCCTCCCTCCGCTGCCGCCGCAACCAAGGAGAATTGAGGACCGTCATCAGGACGAGGGGGCTGGGGGATTCCAGGAACCGCGTGCAATTGCCTACATCCTGGGCGGAGCTCAAGCCCCAGCCTCTCAGCGCATCTTCAAGCAGTTTGCCCGTGAAGTGAATGCAGTCCTCCCCAAGCTCGAGGCCACGCGCCCTCTCAGGTGGTCGGCGTGCGCTATCACGTTCAGCTCAGCAGACCAGCTCAAGTGCGCAGCCACAACCGGAGTTCTCCCGATGCTTTGTTCCCCAATCATCAACAATGTGCTAGTCACCAAGACCCTCATCGACGGCGGAGCAGGGCTCAACGTCCTGTCCGTGGAAACATTCAACAATCTTCAAGTGCCTTACAGTCAGCTTCAGCCAACCAAGCCTTTCTCCGGAGTCACCGACGGCTCCACGGTCCCGATCGGGCAGGTCCGCCTTCCTGTCACCTTCGGGGCTCGCGACAACTACCGCACCGAGCTCATCGACTTCGACATCGCCCACATTCGCCTGCCGTACAACGCCATCCTCGGGTACCCAGCGTTGGCCAAATTCATGGCCGTAACCCACCACGGCTACAATGTCCTCAAGATGCCAGGAAGCGGCGGGGTCATCACGGTGCCCTGTGAAGAGAGACGCAGCAGTGCTCCCCTGGAGCGAGCCTTTCAGGCCGCATCGCTAGAAGACCTGCATCAAGCAGCGGGGAGGCCTCCGAGGCCGCACCCAACAAGAAGAAGACATCAACCGACCCGGCTCCTCAAGAGGCAGGCCCCTCGGGGCCCAGCCGGGCCAGGGGAGCCTCCTTCCATCGCGCATAGGAAAGCGCGCCCGACGCCCTCCTCGAGGCAGGGCTCGGGGCTCTCCCCGAGGGCCGCCGACCTCACCAAGGTCTCGAGGGAGGCGCTTGGGCACCACGTGGGAGGCGTGCCAAGCACGCTTCCGCAAAGGTGAGCAAGGCAAGGAGGGCCGAACCCTCAGAGTTCGTCGGCAAGGCCATTCAGAGCCTGGAGTCAAGGGTCATGAGGGGCAGCCGCTGCCGCCATTGTGGCCCCCATCCAGCGAGGATGGTGGGCTGCGCGTCTGCATCGACATACCAGGCTCAACCGAGCCGCGTCTCAAGAGCGCCTCTGGCCCTCGCGAGTGGGACGCTATGCGAGGTCCGCCCCACGCCTACGCACGCATGCCTTATGGCCTACCAAACGCGGCAGCTTGCGCACCAAAGATCTCATGAGGGCCATCCCGAGGCTCAAGAGGTCGCACGCCGCAGCCAAGCGGAGATGGAGATGGCTGCGAGGAGCCGCCAGCCTTGAATCCTCCCGAGGCCCCGGGCACTGGGCTCGTGGAGGTCGGCTCCGCAGCCCACCGAGTCTGCTACACCAACAACCCTTCGTCCCCAACATCACCAGTTGACATATTTAAGTTTCGTTTGGTGGGGCGCCTTGTGGTCAAGATTATTCCTGTGCCGCGTGGGTCCGTCCTCGCGGCATGTAGCCCTTTATTTCATGTCATTAGCCTATCCTGTTGGGGCGCCTCGGCTGCATCATCCCCAAGCCGCCGGGCCTGTCCAATGGCATGTATCCTTCCTACGCTTTCCTTAGGATTATGCTCTCGCTCCACCATGCTTGTTATTTGGTGCCTTTTCTGGGTGACGGAATCTTGCACGTTAAAGGGGAGTGCTCGAGCATCGCGACTCGTGGCTCCTCTGGCTCTCCGCCCTCACCCTCTGGTCTTGTCCATGGCATCGCGACCTGCTTGCCGACCGACGGCCGAGACCAGCCCGAGAGCAGGGACCCGAGGACGTAGAGTTTCGTCATCCGACCCAGCTTGCTGCGTTAAAGGGGGGTGCTGAGCATCGCGACTCGTGGCTCCTACCGCTCTCCGGCCCTCACCCTCTGGTCTTGTCCATGGCATCGCGACCGCTTGCCAACACGGCCGAGACCAGCCCGAGAGCCGGTACCAGAGGACGTGAGTTTCATTATCTAACCCAGCTTTGCGTTAAAGCGGGGTGCCCGAGCATCGCGACTCAGGCTCCTACCGGCTCTCCGGCCCTCACCCTCTGGTCTTGTCCATGGCATCGCGACCGGCTTGCCAACGACGGCCGAGACCAGCCCGAGAGCCGGACCCAAGACGAGAGCACCGGCATCTGGTCAAATTTGCAGGAACACACTCGAAGATAAGGCCCAGAGCCAGGCGCAACCCGCCTTGAGGTAGGGCCCCGTGAGCCCTGCGCTGGCTCACGAGTGCCCCAACACACCTCGCGAGGCCTCTCGCGCCTCTCCCAAGCAACCAATGGCAGAACTAACGATCGTCACGGCGAGCTCTTGTTCCTTTTGTGGTGAACCTGCAGGGTCCCTCCAAGGAGCACGAAACGATCTCGCCACACAATCTCTCGCCGGCCAAGGCACGGACCTAGCGCCGCACCAGGAAGCATTGTCCTGACCCTCGAGATAAGTCACCCTCTGGACACACTAGTTATCGCAACCCCATCCCCACACTCAATGCAACCCCGTGTTAGCAACGCCGCTCTCCTTTCTCACCGAATGATGGCTGCTTGATCGCCAAGGGGGACCCCCGAGCATCGCGACTCAGGGCTCTTATCGGACCTCGGGCCGCCACCTCTGGCCTTGACCACGCTATCGCGACCAGCATACCAAATGACGGCAAGCCGCCTTGGGACTGGGACCTGTCGGCACAGAGCATCAGACCCTCGTGAGGACTGAAAGGAGGAAGCTGAGCTAGAACGGAATGAGCATCTCGCACTGCTTCATAAAAAGGATTATATTGACAGACGGAGCTACAAACATCTTACAAGCCCCGTGGGGTATATCCTTGGCCCCTCGCAGGAAGAAAAGGCGCGCATCCTAAGGAATCCTAACTACAGGGGGCATCGCGGCAGATGCCATCATCAACAGTGGGCCACCCGGTCCGGCACCAACCCCATCCAGATCAGGGGCGGTGACGACCTGACGAGCCCGCCCTGCTCCGGGAGCGGCGCAGGCTCGGAGGCTCGTAGCTGTCGTCGCTCGTCTCCGGCGTCGCGAAGAGCCCGGCGGAGTCGCTGGATCCTCTGTCTCACCGCAGCAGGATCCCGGCCACCTCTCCCGGGGCAGCACTCCAGCCGACGACCCTCCGCGTCGAAGACCTTGAAGGACACCACCGAAGCACCATCGTACTCCAGGTGGATCGTGAGGGCGCCCCTCGTCCTGCAGACCCGGGCGACCTCGCCCAGCCTCGAGTCATGAAGACCTCGCCCGGGGCAACTACTACGACCTTTGCCCCGGTCGCGAGGGTGCCGCAACCGGCGTGATGCAGCCAGAGTCCCAGGGGTTCCCCCTGCCGGACGACAGAGGCGAAGAAAGAAGGAAGACGAATCCAAGATTTAGGAGGCGTGGCGACGTGAAGCACGAACTCCCGGCAGGAGCCCACGGCGTGGACTCCAGGGGGGAAGACGGACACCTTCGTGACCCATCGGCGATGTCGGCGGCGTCGCCAGGGCGCCCGCCGCCTCCTTCGTGGCCGCCAATGTGCGGCAGACAAGGGAAGAGGGAACCACTGGTGGCGGCCGCCGCACTGTGGCATGGGCGCCTCTGGCGGCGTTCTTGCCCTGACACCAGAGAGCAAGCCGCTTCTTTGGGGGGAGCAGGTCAGGAGCCTTTCCCTCTCTTTCGTGGAGAACCGGCGGATCGGAGCCATGGCAACCAGACGAAACGAGGAGGAGGAGAAGCAGAAGGATAGACTGGAAGGGCGACGCCGTTCGCATTTTATAGCCGGCGAAGGCCAACCGTCGGCCTCCATGATCACCGGTAATCATGACCGACTCTGCATGCAGGGACTTGTCGAATCCGGGTGGTTACCGAGGCATCGTGGGGAAGCAGTGCGCACGCGTCCAATCAACCGCCACGCGGCGCCCAAGGCCGCAGGCTGTTAGGGCCCGCGATGCTTCGCACTTGCCCTTTCGCCTCTCTGCTCGGCCAAGTTCGGGCGCGCCGTGGGCCCGGGGGCTACTGTCGGCGTTCTGGGAACGGGGGTCCCCAGACTTGCCTGCCTGCGGCGTGGCTCAAAGGAGGCCCAGGACAGCCCATCTTCATCAAAGCAAGCTCAAGACCCTCGCGAGGGGCCAAGCCTCATGGGGCGGACGACAAGGAGCTTCCTCAGGCACGGCCTCGTCAGGCTGGCTCATGAGGAGGCGGAGAGTTCAAGGCAGGGTACCTCGCAAGGTGCCCATGACGCAAGCCATGACGACCAAGGGCGTCAGTCGGGCGCCAGCCCACGCAGTGTCCTCCTTTCCTCTTTGGTGCAAAGGGAGCAAGCGCAGGCGAGCATCAAGCAAAGGCATCCGCTTTGGTGCAACAAGACCAAGACCAGCCCAACGGCCGGAAGGGAGTCATCGTGGAGCCCAAGCAAAGGCGTCATCACCAGAGCCTTTGGCGGCGAGGACCAACTTTAGTCAGATAAGTGTACCCGCTGTTCCCCTTCAAAATGGTCAATTGTTGGCGCCCTTCCCGCTCAATATTTGGGAGGAGGCCCAGGGCCTTCGCCTATAAATAGGAGTAGCCACCCACAGGGTAGAGGGATCTGGGATCCAGAGAAAGACAGAGATCCGATCCTCATCAAGAAACCAGTAGCTAGAGCAACTGAACCCCACCTAGCAGTTCATCGCACCCGCCAAGAACAGACCCTCGTGAGGCTGTTCTTCCTTGTATTGTTCCTCACCAGCCCAAGAGGCAATCTACCACGCCACACACTGGAGTAGGGTATTACACCACAATGGTGGCCTGAACCAGTATAAATCTCGTGTCTCTTGTGCTGTTCCGTTTAGTAGTTTAGGTCCCAGCGATCCGGCGAGGTGCGAGATGGCGGAGGGTTGGATCTCCGCGCGCACCCCAGTGTTCGAACCTCAAGGGTCTGCCGGAACCCGAAATCCGACACAACCCTCTCCCTCCTCTAATACCTCCTCCTCCTCCGTAGTGCTTGGCGAAGCCCTGCCGGAGAACCACGAGCTCCATCACCACCATGCCGTCGTCTTTGTGGAGTTCTCCCTCGCCTTCTCCTCTCCCTTGCTTGATCAAGAAGGAGGAGACGTCCCCGGGCTGTACGTGTGTTGAACGCGGAGGAACCGTTGTTCGGTGCTTAGATCGGAATCAACCGCGATCTGAATCGCTATGAGTACGACTCCTTCATCCGCGTTCTTGTAACGCTTCCGCTTAGCGATCTACAAGGGTATGTAGATGCACTCTCCTCCCTCTCGCTGCTAGATTACTCCATAGATTGATCTTGGTGTTGCGTAGAAAATTTTGAATTTCTGCTAGGTTCCCCAACAGAGGCATCATAAGCTAGGTCTATTGCATAGATTCTTTGCACGAGTAGTACACAAAGTAGTTGTGGGCGTTGATTTTGTTCAATATGCTTACCGTTAATAGTCCAATCTTGTTTCGATGGTCTGGTGGGATGAAGCGGCCCTGACCGACCTTACACGCATTTTACGTGAGACAGGTTCCACCGACTGACATGCACTTGTTGCATAAGGTGGCTAGCGGGTGCCAGTCTCTCCCACTTTAGTCGGATCGGATTCGATGAAAAGGGTCCTTATGAAGGGTAAATAGCAATTGGCATATCACGTTGTGGCTTTTACGTAGGTAAGAAACGTTCTTGCTAGAAACCCATAAGCAGCCACGTAAAACATGCAAACAACAATTAGAGGACGTCTAACTTGTTTTTGCAGGGTATGCTATGTGATGTGATATGGCCAAAAAGAATGTGATGAATGATATGTGATGTATGAGATTGATCATGTTCTTGTAATAGGAATCACGACTTGCATGTCGATGAGTATGAAAACCGGCAGGAGCCATAGGAGTTGTCTTAATTTATTGTATGACATGCGTGTCATTGAACAACGCCATGTAATTACTTTACTTTATTGCTAACCGGTAGCCATAGTAGTAGAAGTAATAGTTGGAGAGACAACTTCATGGAGACACGATGATGGAGATCATGATGATGGAGATCATGGTGTCATACCGGTGACGATGATGATCGTGGATCCCCGAAGATGGAGATCAAAAGGAGCAAAATGATATTGGCCATATCATGTCACTTTTTGATTGCATGTGATGTTTATCATGTTTATGCATCTTATTTGCTTAGAACGACGGTAGTAAATAAGATGATCCCTCATTAAAATTTCAAGAAAAGTGTTCCCCCTAACTGTGCACCGTTGCGAAAGTTCGTCGTTTCGAAGCACCACGTGATGATCGGGTGTGATATGTTCTTACGTTCACATACAACGGGTGTAAGACAGATTTACACACGCGAAACACTTAGGTTAACTTGACGAGCCTAGCATGTACAGACATGGCCTCGGAACACAAGAGACCGAAAGGTCGAGCATGAGTCGTATAGTAGATACGATCAACATGAAGATGTTCACCGATGATGACTAGTCCGTCTCACGTGATGATCGGACACGGCCTAATTGACTCGGATCATGTAATCACTTAGATGACTAGAGGGATGTCTATCTGAGTGGGAGTTCATTAGATGAACTTAATTATCCTAAACATAGTCAAAAACCCTTTGCAAATTATGTCATAGATCGCGCTTTAGTTCTACTGTTTTAGATATGTTCCTAGAGAAAATATAGTTGAAAGTTGACAGTAGAAATTATGCGGACAGTAGAAGGCTTATGTCCTTAATGCCCCGCTCGGTGTGCTGGACCTCGAACGTTGTCTGTGGATGTTGCGAACATCTGACATACACGTTTTGATGACTACATGATAGTTCGGTAATGTTAAATGGTTTAGAATTGAGGCACCAAAGACATTTTTTGAAATGTCGCGGAACATATGAGATGTTTCGAGGGCTGAAATTGGGATTTCAGGCTCATGCCCACGTCAAGAGGTATGAGACCTCCGACGAATTTTCTAGCCTACAAACTAAGGGAGAAGATCTCAATCGTTGAGCTTGTACTCAGATTGTCTGGGTACAACAATCACTTGAATTAAGTGGGAGTTGATCTTCCAGATGAGATAGTGATGTTTCTCCAAAGTCATTACCACCAAGCTGCTAGAGCTTCGTGATGAACTATAACATATCAGGGATAAATATGATGATCCTTGAGCTATTCACAATGTTCGACACCAATGTAGAAATCAAGAAGGAGCATCAATTGTTGATGGTTAGTGAAACCACTAGTTTCAAGAAGGGCAAGGGCAAGAAGGGATACTTCATGAAACGACAAATCAGCTGCCGCTCCAAAGGAAGAAACCCAGGTTGAACCCAAACCCGAGACTAAGTGCTTCAGAATGAGGGAACGGACATCAAGCGAGAACTACCCTAGATACTTGGTAGATGAGAAGGCTAGCAAGGTCGATAGAAGTATATTGGATATACATTATGTTAATGTGTACTTTACTAGTACTCCTAGTAGCACCAGTGTATTAGATACCGGTTCGGTTGCTAAGTGTTAGTAACTCGAAATAAAAGCTACGAAATAAACAGAGACTAGCTAAAGGTGAGCTGACGATATGTGTTGAAAGTGTTTCCAAGGTTGATGTGATCAAGCATCGCACGCTCCCTCTACCATCAAGATTGGTGTGAAACCTAAATAATTGTTATTTGGTGTTTGCGTTGAGCATAGACATGATTGGATTATGTCTATCGCAATACAATTATTCATTTAAGGAGAATAATGGTTACTCTGTTTGTTTGAATAATACATTCAATGGTCTTGCACCTAAAAGGAATGGTTTATTGAATCTCGATCATAGTGATACACATTTTCATGCCAAAAGATATAAGATAGTAATGATAGTACCACTTACTTGTGACACTGCCATGTAAGTCATATTGGTGTAAAACGCATGAAGAAGCTCCATGTTGATGGATCTTTGGACTCACTCATTTTTGAAAAGTTTGAGACATGCGAACCATGTCTATTGGCGTATACGCATGAGGAAACTCCATGCAGATGGATCGTTTGGACTCACTTGATTTTGAATCACTTGAGATATGCAAATCATACCACATGGGCAAGATGACCTAAAAGCCTCGTTTTCAAAGAAGATGGAACAAGATAGCAACTTTTGGAAGTAACACATTTTGATGTGTGCAGTCCAATGAGTCTTTGAGGCATGCAATGAATATCGTTATGTTCTTACTTCACGGATGATTTGAGTAGATGTTGAGTATATTTACTTGATGAAACACAAGTCTGAATTATTGAAAGGTTCAAGTAATTTCAGAGTGAATTTGAAGATCTTCGTGACAAGAGGATAAAATGTCTGTGATATGATCATAGAGATGGATATCTGAGTTGCGAGTTTGGTACACAATTGAGACATTGTGGAAATTGTTTCACAACTAACACCGCCTGGAACACCATAGTGTGATGGTGTGTCCAAACATCATAGATGCACCCTATTGGACATGAGGCATACCATGATGTCTCCTATCGAATTACCACTATCGTTCATGGGTTAGGCATTAGAGACAACCGCATTCACTTTAAATAGGGCACCACGTAATTCCGTTGAGATGACACCGTATGAACTATGGTTTGGAGAAACCTAAGTTGTCGTTTCTTAAAAGTTTGGGGCTGTGACGCTTATGTGAAAAAGTTTCAGGTTGATAAGCTCGAACTCAAAGCGGATAAAAGCATCTTCATAGGACACCCAAAACAGTTGGGTATACCTCCGATCTCGATTCAAAGCAAAAGGGATTGTTTCTAGAATCAGGTCCTTTCTCGAGGAAAAGTTTCTCTCGAAAGAATTGAGTGGGAGGATGGTGGAGACTTGATAAGGTTATTGAACCATCACTTCAACTAGTGTGTAGCAGGGCACAGGAAGTTGTTCCTGTGGCGCCTACACCAATTGAAGTACAAGCTTATGATAGTGATCATGAAACTTCGGATCAAGTCACTACCAAACCTCGTAGGTCGACAAGGATGCGTACTAATTCAGAGTGGTACGGTAATCCTGTCTTGGAGGTCATGTTGCTCGACAACAATGAACCTACGAGCTATGGAGAAGCGATGGTGGGCCCGGATTCCGACAAGTGGCTCGAGGCCATAAAAATCCGAGAGAGGATCCATGACTTTCGAAGAAATACTTGATGGTCGTAAGGCCGTTGGGTACAGATGGATCTTAAAAGGAAGACACACAATGATGGTAAGTATCACCATTAAGAAAGCTCGACTTGTTGTTAAGATGTTTTCCGACAAGTTCAAGGAGTTGACTACGATGAGACTTTCTCACTCGTAGCGATGCTAAGGGTCTGTTGGAATTGGATTAGCAGTTATTGCATTATTTATGAAATCTTGCAGATAGGATGTCAAAACATTATTTCCTCGACAATTTTCTTGAGGAAAGGTTGTATGTGATACAACCAGAAAGGTTTTGACAATCCTAAAAGACGCTAACAAGTATTCAAAGCTCCAGCAATCCTTCTAATGACTGGAGTAAGCATCTCGGAGTTGGAATGTACGCTTTGATGAGATGATCAAAGATTTTGGGTTTATAGAAAGTTTATGAGAAACTTGTATTTCTAAAGAAGTGAGTGGGAGCACTATAGAATTTCTGATGAGTATATGTTGTTGACATATTGTTGATCAGAAATGATGTAGAATTTTCTGTAAAGCATATAGAGTTATTTGAAAAGTGTTTTTCAATAGAAAACCTGGATTAAGCTGCTTGAACATTGAGCATCAAGATCTATGAGGATAGATCAGAAACCCCGCTAAATGGTACTTTCAAATGAGCACATACCTTGACATGATCTTGAAGGTGTTCAAGATGGATCAGTCAAAGAAGGAGTTCTTGCCTGAGTTGTAAGGTATGAAGTTAAGAGTTAAAGCTCGACCACGACAGAAGAGAGAGAAAGGATGAAGGTCGTCCCCTATGCTTCAGACGTAGGCTCTATAGTATGCTATGCTGTGTACCGCACCGGAAGTGTGCCTTGCCATGAGTCTGTCAAGGGGTACAAGAATGACCCAGGAATGGATCATTGGACAGTGGTCAAAATTGTCTTTGGAGTAAATAAGGACATGTTTCTCGATTATGGAGGTGATAAAGAGTTCGGCGTAAAGGGTTACGTCGATGCAAGCTTTAACACCTATCCGAGTGACTCTGAGTAGCAAACCGGATACGTATAGTGGAGCAACCATTTGGAATAGCTTCAAGTGGAGCATGGAAGCAGCATTTATGATATGACCTAGAGATTTGCGAAGTGCATACGGATCTGAATGTTGCAGACCCGTTGACTAAAACCTCTCTCACAAGCAAAATATGATCAAACCCCGTAACTCATTGAGTCTTAATCACATGATGATGTGAACTAGTTTAGTGACACTAGTAAACTCTTTGGATGTTGGTCACATGGCGATGTGACCTATCGATGTTAAACACATGGCGATGTGAACTAGATTATTGACTCTAGTGCAAGTGGGAGATCGTTGGAAATATGCCCTAGAGGCAATAATAAATTAGTTATTATTATTATATTTCCTTGTTCATGATAATCGTTTATTATCCATGCTTTAATTGTATTGATAGGAAACTCAGATACATGTGCGGGTACATAGACAACACCATGTCCCTAGTAAGCCTCTAATTGACTAGCTCATTGATCAATAGATGGTTACGGTTTCCTGACCATGGACATTGGATGTCGTTGATAACGGGATCACATCATTAGGAGAATGATGTGATGGACAAGACCCAATCCTAAGCCTAGCACAAAGATCGTGGTAGTTCGTATGCTAAAGCTTTTCTAATGTTAAGTATCATTTCCTTAGACCATGAGATTGTGCAACTTCCGGATACCGTAGGAATGCTTTGGGTGTACCAAACGTCACAACGTAACTGGGTGGCTATAAAGGTGCACTACGGGTATCTCCGAAAGTGTCTGTTGGGTTGGCACGAATCGAGACTAGGATTTGTCACTCCGTGTGACGGAGAGGTATCTCTGGGCCCACTCGGTAGGACATCATCATAATGAGCACAATGTGACCAAGGGGTTGATCACGGGATGATGTGTTACAGAACGAGTAAAGAGACTTACCGGTAACGAGATTGAACAAGGTATCGGCATACCGACGATCGAATCTCGGGCAAGTACAATACCGCTAGACAAAGGGAATTAAATACGGGATTGCTTGAATCCTTGACATCGTGGTTCATCCGATGAGATCATCATGGAACATGTGGGAGCTAACATGGGTATCCAGATCCCGCTGTTGGTTATTGACCGGAGAACGTCTCGGTCATGTCTGCATGGTTCTCGAACCCGTAGGGTCTACACACTTAAGGTTCAGTGACGCTAGAGTTGTTATGGGAAATAGTATGTGGTTACCAAAGGTTGTTCGAGTCCGGATGAGATCCCGGACATGACGAGGAGCTCCGGAATGGTCTGGAGGTGAAGATCAAGATATTGGACGAAGGGTATTGGAGTCCGAATTGTTCCGGGTACCGTGTGATGACCAGCGTGTCCGAAAGGGGTTTCGAAGGCCCCGACAAGCTTTGGGGGGCCTTATGGGCCAAGGGGAGAAGGCACATCAGCCCACTAAGGGGCTGAGCGCCCCTCCCACCCCATCTCGCGTAACCTGGAGAGGTGGGGGCACCACCCCTAGGGCATCCACCCCTCCCGACTTGGGGGGGGGGGCAAGTTTCCTAGGGGGTGGGGGCGCCAAAACCCATATAGGGTTTCCCCTATGGCCGCCGCCCCTCCCCTAGGGAACCCTAGGGTGCCTCCCCCTCCTCCCTTCCCCCTATATATAGTGAGAGAGAGAGATGGCAGCCGCACCCTTCCCCTGGCGCAGCCCTCTCCCTCCTCCAACACCTCCTCCTCCTCCGTAGTGCTTGGCGAAGCCCTGCCGGAGAACCACGAGCTCCATCACCACCATGCCGTCATGTTGTCGGAGTTCTCCCTCAACTTCCCCTCTCCCCTTGCTGGATCAAGAAGGAGGAGACGTCCCCGGCTGTACGAAAGTGTTGAACGCGGAGGCACCGTTGTTCGGTGCTTAGATCGGAATCAACCGCGATCTGAATCGCTGCGAGTACAACTCCTTCATCCGCGTTCTTGTAACGCTTCCGCTTAGCGATCTACAAGGGTATGTAGATGCACTCTCCTTCCCCTCGTTGCTAGATTACTCCAGAGATTGATCTTGGTGTTGCGTAGAAAATTTTGAATTTCTGCTACGTTCCCCAACAGTAGGTACTGTACAAGTATTCAAGTAAGTAGGATCATGCACACAGGATTGGAGGAGGAATGCGCGAATGCAGCCTGGGAGAGACCGTGCACTCGTGGTCCGATCAGCATGATGCTACGTAGCTAGAATCCTAGAGTCGGTTTAATGAAGGTATATATGCTAGCTAAGCACCATTTAGTAGCAGGGACCTTATGCAAGTACGTACTACTACACAGTTGGCTAGCTCGATCGGAAGCGAGACTTATGAGAAAAACCGCACCCCAAGGACACGTACAAATCGGGTATGCCTAGTGTGAGAAGTGTTTACCGTTTGGTTTTGGATGAACTCCGCAATGGCAGGTGGCTACTTCAAAGCCATCGTCTAGATGGCACGCGAGAAGGCTGGAATGCCCTTTCGTCATGCTCCGCGCCCCCCAAAGTCCCGAGGTTTGCATGGCGCCTTGCAAACAATTCCCTTGCGATGTGGTGTAATAAGAAGAAATGTAAGTTGGAGACGAGTTCGATTTGCCCTATTTGGGTTGCTGATGATGAAGACTCCTTCCATACGTTTTGTATCTACACAAATGCAAGAGTCCTATGGCAAGCTAAGGCTACTGAATGGACACTCCCGGATGTAACGATGATCAAACCAACTGGGCTTGATTGGTTCATCCAGCTGATCTGTGACATTGATGAGCCCACGCGGGTTAAATAGTTGATGCTGCTGTGGAGGATATAACACATTCGAAATGAGCTCGTGCACTTGAAGCCTGCTCCCCCAGTGGATGTCTCTGTCAGGTTCCTTTCGAGCTACTTAGCTTCCCTTCACTCTTTAGCAATCCATCCTGATGCCAACCATGTTAAAGGGAAAGCCCAATCCAGTATTGCTTCCCTCTCACAACACATACATGCAATAATAGTACCACTGATCCTCTCCCTTCGGAATCAACTGGTTATCGGGTGTGTTAAACTTAACACTGATGGATCTACCCTGGATGGAGTTGGAGGATCTGGCATGATGGATCTATCCTGGATGGAGTTGGAGGATCTGGTACGCGAGCCCTGCTCCCGTGCTCCCCCCTAACCTAATTTTGGAGGGGTATTTTTGTCCCCGCGAGTTTTTTTTTCTGGCCCGCCGTAGCCTAGATCCAAGCCCTGTCTAGCCCTCAGATAACATGCATCAGATAATCACAAAGACTCTGGTCCAAAAAAACATCACACGACCCCACGTCCACATAAGACCTACCGAATCCAATCATTCACGCAACTCCATCAATCTCGCGAGCATTGACGCAGCTCCATAAGTCACGTAATAGATCTCCAGCTGCGGCTATCTCGTCGCCGGCGATCTCGTGGACAGCGGGCGCGACAACGTCGTGAATCTCCAACGAGCGCACACAGGTACCGCATCCCGCATCCCCCCTCTAGTCTCGCTCGCGGAAACATCGAACGAGCTGCCGCCGCCAGTGGTAGTGGTTAACCTAGCGGGGCGGGTAACCTAGCTACCCGGCGGCGCATGCGATCGTGGATCTTGTTCCGGTAGTGCTGCTCCTCGTGATCTGGGTTCACGTAGCATCGGTTGCCGTCGGCTGTGCACACCACCAGTATCGTTATTTGATGTGGCAGCTAACCTAGGTAATCGACGTCAGAGGTAATCATAGATCTAGCTAGGTTTTGGGATCGTGCAGTTCCTCACGATTGAAAATGATCACGACGGGTGCCGTGGCCATCTTCCTTACTAAGTTTGGCAGATTTGAACGGCCTCAGTTGCGGTTGTTTACATAACATCCGTGATCGTGTGCTATGTGTTGTATATTTCATCATTGATAATGTTTGCACATGTGATGATACATATTATTGGTTGTAGGAAATGGCGGACGAGGAGTTAACTAATATCATGGTAGACATGGAGTTTGGAGAACTGATGAAAGACTGGATAGAAGATTGGTCAGATCATGAAAATTCAGATCGTGAAGATCGGTCAGAGAATGGGAACAAATGGGACGTTCTTAATGTGAGTGGCATTGTCATGCTGTAATTTTTTGGTGGCATCCGACAACATTAAATCTTTGTGTTGAAAATTTATAGATCGATGAGCTTGATGATGATCGGGAAAACAACTCGGAGCTCTCGAATGAAGATTACATTAGTCAGGTATGTAAGTGAAATTTTTTGTTGGCATGCAAATTGAATTTCTTCTGGAATATTATATATGATAAGTAATTATGTATTTGTGTTGTATTTTTCAGTTCATTTCCGAATGTCATAATGCGTACGACTATTGCGGTGAATCCGACGCGGAGACAGGCCTTAACGACGATTCATTAGATGCACACGATTACGGGGAGTCCCAAATGTCGGTCATCATGAGTGAGGTATGTGTGTAATCAATGTTCTATGGAAGTAATGTTAAACCATAGAAAAATGTTTTCATGGCTGTGGTTTGATTGTGTAGGTGACACAAGATGATGGGGCAAAGAATGTCCAAGATATCGCCCGGTGCATTTATAAGAGGGATATGTTCATGCAGATAATGGAAATGACCTTTACGTCTCCACGATCTTTGCGTATGATTTCTACAACAGCTATGCTAGAGATAATGGTTTCAGCATTAGAAAGAATAAGGTCAGGTATAGCAAAACGGAGTCACGTCATATGCGTTATAGGCGATTTGTTTTTTCGATACAAGGGAAACGTGACAGCAAGTTGCTAACCGAGGAAGGACACGGCCGTAGGCTCAGAGCCGAGACACGCTGCTTTTGCGAAGCGCACCTGACCGTCAAGCTTGACCAAAAGCGTGGGGTTTGGTATGTTGAAAGTTTTGAGGACAAGCATAGCCATATGTTGGCAGGACCGGATGAGGTAACTAATCTTTGGTCCCATAGAAAAATCAAAGAGTACCGGAAGCATGAGATAATGTCCATGGGAGCTGCAGGGATTAGAATTCACGACATGATGGATTGCTTCATCAGCAAACATGTATGGTACGGCGGTGTTGGTTTTACCAGGCGTGAAATATACAACCTTTGCGCCAAGGAGAAGAGGAAGCTGCTTTCAAAAGGTGATGCCGCCACAACCATAGGCATCATGGCCAGTAGGAAACAGAGGAATCCTAGCTTCTTTTTCGAGTACAAGCTAGATAAGGAAGGTGTTGGGAAACGTAGTAGTTTCAAAAAATTTCCTACGCACACGCAAGATCTTGGTGATGCATAGCAACGAGAGGGGAGAGTGTTGTCCACGTACCCTCGTAGACCGAAAGCGGAAGCGTTAGAATAACGCGGTTGATGTAGTCGGACGTCTTCACGATCCGACCGATCAAGTACCGAATGCACGGTACCTCCGAGTTCAGCACACGTTCAGCTCGATGACGTCCCTCGAACTCCGATCCAGCCGAGTGTCGAGGGAGAGTTCCATCAGCATGACGGGGTGGTGACGATCTTGATGTTCTACCGTCGCAGGGCTTCGCCTAAGCACCGCTACAATATTATCGAGGAGGACTATGGTGGAGGGGGGCACCGTACACGGCTAAGAGATCAAGGGATCAATTGTTGTGTCTCTAGGGTGCCTCCCTGCCCCTGTATATAAAGGAGCAAGGGGGTAGGTGCGTCCGGCTAGGAGGAGGCGCGCCAGGAGGAGTCCTACTCCCACCGGGAGTAGGACTTTCTCCCTTCCTTGTTGGAGTACGAGAGGAGAGGGAAGGAGAGAGAGGGGGAAAGGAAAGGGGGCCCCCCCCTCCTTGTCCAATTCGGACTTGGGGGGAGGGGCGCGCGGCTGCCCCTTGGCCGCCTCTCCTCTTCCTCCTCTTGGGCCCATGAGGCCCATTAACCTCCGGGGGGTTCCGGTAACCCCCCGGTACTCCGGTATATATCCGATAACTCCCGGAACCATTCCGGTGTCCGAATATAGTCGTCCAATATATCAATCTTCATGTCTCGACCATTTTGAGACTCCTCGTTATGTCCGCAATCACATCCGGGACTCCTAACAAACTTCGGTACATCAAAAACTATAAACTCATAATAAAACTGTCATCGTAACATTAAGCGTGCGGACCCTACGGGTTCGAGAATAATGTAGACATGACCTAGAACTGTTTCCAGTCAATAACCAATAGCGGAACCTGGATGCTCATATTGGCTCCTACATATTCTACGAAGATCTTTATCGGTCAAACCGCATAACAACATACGTTGTTCCCTTTGTCATTGGTATGTTACTTGCCCGAGATTCGATCGTCGGTATCCAATACCTAGTTCAATCTCATTACCGGCAAGTCTCTTTACTCGTTACGTAATGCATCATTCCGTAAGTAACTCATTAGCTACATTGCTTGCAAGGCTTATAGTGATCACTACTAGGAAAACGGCTATAGATGAAATGGACACTAATGCCGCACCACATGTGTGGTGCGCCATTAGAATATAGCAATGACGCACCACATACAGGTGCGCCATTAGTAATATATTACTAATGGCGCACCTAGTGTGTGGTGCGCCATTAGAAGTTTTGAAAATAATAATAATAATAAAATTTGTTACTAATGGCGCACCGTGGGATAGTGCGCCATTACTAGTTGACATAGTAATGGTGCACCAAACCAACCGCGCGCCATTAGTAGTTTTGAAAAAAAAAGTAAAAAATAAATTTGTTAGTAATGGCGCACTTGTGGACAGTGCGCCATTACTAGTAAACTAGTAATGGCGCACTGTCCACTGGTGCGCCATTACTAAGTTTTTTCCAAAAAAAAATTCAAATAAAATTTCATTTTTTTATTTTTTTTCAAAACTAGTAATGGCGCACCGTGGGTGTGGTGCGCCATTACTAGTTTAACTAGTAATGGCGCACCACCCCACGGTGCGCCATTACTAACTTGGCCCAACACCGAATGCACCCCCCCACCCGTGGACCGCCTTTTCAGTTAAAAAAAATAAAAGAAAATGATGGAAATGTCAAAAAAAAAAAGAAAATAAGTTTCCCATGAGATATGTGGTCTAGTTGTTGGGAAAATTTACAAATATGAATTTCGACTTTATTTGCAAAATCTCTATGAAAATTTGTAAAATGGGCATAACTTTTGCATACGAACTCTGATTAAAAAGTTTTTTATATGAAAAATCATCTACTCGAAAAGTTACATCTGAATTTAACTGGGGGAACCCCGTTAAACATTTTTAAAATCCCCAAAAGCCTAACATAAAAAGAGTTACAGGGCTTTCAAGATCTAGAGGCAAAAAATTCAAACAAAAATTGGTTTTGAATTGTTTTTCAAAAAATGATACGTAATATGACCGGGAAGTTTGAAATATTTTTCAAAATTTCATCATAGTCATGAACATGAACAAAGTCCTAGACAACAATAAGGTATAATAGGATTGATATGCTAGATATATCAACAAGTGCCTGTGAAGTGAGCTGTCTTTGGGGTTGGATAGAACTACGAAGTTAAGCATGCTTGGGCTGGAGTAGTGTGAGGATGGGTGACCTTTCGGGAAGTTTGACCACGAAGTGCGATTTGACCTGAGATTAAGCATATTGACCCAAGATTAAGCCATTGTGACCTGAGATTAAGAAAAAAAATTCTAATTGCGTGATGCTAGTGGCGCACCGGTAGTGCGCCATTAGAAGGCAAAACTGGTGCGCCACTAGCATGCCTTTTCCTAGTAGTGGATGTGCATTACCGAGAGGGCCCAGAGATACCTCTTCGACAATCGGAGTGACAAAACCTAATCTCGAAATACGCCAACTCAACATGTACCTTTGGAGACACCTGTAGAGCTCCTTTATAATCACCCAGTTATGTTGTGACGTTTGGTAGCGCACAAAGTGTTCCTCCGATGAACGGAGTTGCATAATCTCATAGTTGTAGGAACATGTATAAGTCATGAAGAAAGCAATAACAACATACTAAACGATCAAGTGCTAAGCTAACGGAATGGGTCATATCAATCACATCATTCTACTAATGATGTGATCCCGTTAATCAAATGACAACTCATGTCTATGGTTAGGAAACATAACCATCTTTGATTAATGAGCTAGTCTAGTAGAGGCATACTAGTGACAATATGTTTGTCTATGTATTCACAAATGTATCATGTTTCCGGTTAATACAATTCTAGCATGAATAATAAACATTTATCATGATATAAGGAAATAAATAATTTGACAGCACGTACAAGATGAACCGCTATGGTATGCCATTCATACCTTTTGTTGGTCTTAACAATCACCGGAAGACCACTGTTTTTGGTTGTGCCATAGTTTCGGACGAGACCGAGGAGACATACGTGTGGCTTCTGCAGACTTTTTTGAGGTCCATGTGTTAAAAGATGCCTAAGAGTGTTATCACAGACGCCGACGCTGCGATGATCAAGGTAATTCGCGAAGTCTTGCCAGACGTGTGGCACCGTATATGTACGTGGCACATAGAGAAAAATATGAAGATTCACCTCGGTCACAAGTCCTTGAAGGAGTTCCGAACTCTTCTGTACTACATCACGTCCACGACCACGTTTGAGGAGAGATGGCACGCATTTTCCAAAAAATGGCAGTCGGAAAAAACTGTAACATGGTTGAGACGGATGTATAAGAAGAGGAGACTGTGGGCCGCGGCTTATTTAACAGAGGGGTTTTGACTTGGCATGAAAAGCAACCAGCGGAGTGAAAGCCTGAACTCATGCCTTCACCTCCACCTAGACGGTGAAATGACCCTGGTGGATATGATTTTGCACTATGAGAACGCCGTTGCCAGCGTGTCCGTGAAAACGAGGCGCGAGATGACCGCACGGGCGTCACGTAGTTTACCGGTGCCAGTTACTAGCTCGAGGGAACTTGAGATAGCTGCTTCTCACGTCTTCACTCCAGCAAACTTCTATATGTTGCAAGATGATCTTAGAAAAATTGACGGCATGGAGATTGTAGAAATTAAGCTGGGAGACGAATCACAACAGTACTTCATGGCCTGGAAGAATAACCGGAAGTGCCATTTTTGGGTGGAGTATACACCAGTAAATTCCGCAGAAACTATAAGGTGCAGCTGCAGAAATTATTTGAAAGGGTCTACCTTGCAAGCACATATTCCATGTACTGAAGCACTTGAACATATCTGAAATACCAAAGTGTTTAGTTCTTGTTCGGTTCACGAAAGAAGCAAGGTTGGGACTGCCCGCGAGGCGCACAAGCGATCTGTTGGGATTTAGTTGGACTGGGGCCGGGGAAAGAATGAAATATAGCCAGGTTAGTGTGTTAGCGTCTGAAGCTATGCATGCGGCATGCAAACACCCTGCTTTGTGGGATCGATTCTGAGGAGAGTTTGAAGGCTGTGATAGCTAAGAGTCATGAGTATGATCTTTCTGAGAAAATTTGTTCAAGCAATCAAATGACATCAGTAAGTGTGCAGTTGAATATGTGGACGATGGTGAAGGCAACATGATTGCGGTTAAAGATCCTATGAAAGTGTCAAGCAAAGGTGCAACAAAGGTAGATGAGAGCCGCCCTATCTCGAAAAATGGTAGACCACTCTCTTTTGATGAGTTGAAAACCCGGTGCGGCGCTTGCAAATTGGTTGGACACACTAGACGTAGCAAGAAATGCAAACTAAATCAAAAGTAAGTGTTTGTATGCATTGTGGATTATTAAATTTTGTATCATTCATTAACTTAGCTTATCTTTTATCATGTGCAGAAAAGTGGAGAAGGAAGAAGAGTAGAACACTTGCTTCAATTATTTACTGTGTTAATCGGTCGGCTCATACTTTGGCTAAGGTAGCTCTAGGCGATTGTGTTTATTTGGTTTGGAGGCTTTCGGCCCCTGATTGTATCCTTAGTGTATTAGCAGACGAGATCCCAGTCTTTGTTTAAATAAAGTAAGATGTTTCCCTCTAAAAAAATAAAAATAATTCTTTACTATGTTATGAACGGGTGCGGGAGGTCGAAAGAATATTGTACATTTCCCCTACCCACGTCCTAAATGCCATTAAATAAGTAACTGTACCACTCTCCTCCCCACCACACACTCACCCACTTCCCACGGGCGCCGGTTCGAACTCCCCTCTTATCCCCACCTATAGTAGATCAAGAAAACCCTCGCCGGCGACCGCTGCAGCTGCCTCCACGGGGAGAAGCCTTGGCTGGCAGAGAGCGATGATGGACCTCGTCGGCGATGACGAGGGGTGGCGCGCGCAGTTGACGGAGGTGTACGACTGGTTCCCCAGCATGAAGATGTTGGTCAACCACACGCGTGGCCTCGTCAAAGTCCTCACCGACGCCGAGCAGAAGCGCGCCTTCCCCTATGGCAGCGGCATGCCGCCGGCTCTCCTCCTCGTGTGGGCAATGCGAGAGGCCACGCTGAGCGACTCCCCTGTTCAGCGCGCAAGGTGGTGAATGTACCGCTCCACCACCATGACGCTGCGGCCAGATCCAGCACACGTCGCGTCGAGGGTGGAGCGCGTCGACGTCGAGCTCGCTCTCCCTGCGCCCGTCAGCCCGGGATACAAGGTCCGCCACGTGCCAAAGCCAGTCCTGCCGTTGGGCTCCGACATCGTGGAGGACGACGTGGAGGAGGTACTGGTCATCCCTGATGACCATGAGGAGGGCGAGGAGGACGCCGTGCAGATGGTAGCGTCGGTAGCCGTCAAGGGTGGCAAGACAATGCCCATCGACGTCGAGCTCCTTCCCCTCCTCCCTGACATAGTGAAGGTGGAAGAAGAGGTGGTGGCTCAGGATCAGGTGGCGCAGCTGTCGAACAGGACGGCGGTCAAGAAGAAGGCTTCTCTGTGTGTGGTGCGTGATACGTCCATTTTGCATCATGCTTTTATATCGATATTTATTGCATTATGGGATGTTATTACATGTTATGTCACAATACTTATGCCTATTCTCTCTTATTTTACAAGGTTTACATAAGGAGGAGAATGCGTAATTTGGAATTACAGAAATTTGGAAAAGGAGCAAATATTAGAGACCTATTCTGCACAACTCCAAAAGTCCTCCAACTCCACGAAACTCATTTTTGGAAATAATAAAAATATTGAGCGGAAGAAGTTCACCAGAGGGGGACCCACCTGGCCACAAGGGTGGGGGGCGCGCCCCCTGCCTCGTGGGCCCCCTGTTGGCTCTCCGATGGCCATCTTTTGCTATACGAGGTCTCTCGTCGAGGAAAAAATCATAAGCAACCTTTCGGGACGAAACTCCGCCGCCACGAGGCGGAACCTTGGCGGAACCAATCTAGGGCTCGTGAGCTGTTCTGCTGGGACACTTCCCTCCGGGAGGAAATCATCGCCGTCATCACCACCGACGCTCCTCTCATCGGGAGAGGGCAATCTCCATCAACATCTTCACCAGCACCATCTCCTCTCAAAACCCTAGTTCATCTCTTGTATCTAATTCTTGTCTCCAAGTCCAGGACTGGTACTAGTAGGTTGCTAGTAGTGTTGATTACTCCTTGTAGTTGATGCTAGTTGGTTTATTTGGTGGAAGATCATATGTCCAGATCCTTTATGCATATTAATACCCCTCTGATTATGAACATGAATATGCTTTGTGAGTAGTTACGTTTGTTCCTGAGGACATGGGACAAGTCTTGCTATTAGTAGTCATGTGAATTTGGTATTCGTTCGATATTTTGATGAGATGTATGTTGTCTAGCCTCTAGTGGTGTTATGTGAACGTCGACTACATAACACTTCACCATTATTCGGGCCTAGAGGAAGGCATTGGGAAGTAATAAGTAGATGATGGGTTGATAGGGTGACAGAAGCTTAAACCCTAGTTTATGCGTTGCTTCATAAGGGGCTGATTTGGATCCATATGTTTCATGCTATGGTTAGGTTTACCTTAATACTTTTGTTGTAGTTATGATGCTTGCAATAGAGGTTAATCATAAGTGGGATGCTTGTTCAACTAAGAACAGCACCCAAGCACCGGTCCACCCACATATCAAATTATCAAAGTACCGAACGCGAATCATATGAACATGATGAAAACTAGCTTGACGATATTCCCATGTGTCCTCGGGAGTGCTTTTCCTTATATAAGAGTTTGTCCAGGCTTGCCCTTTGCTACAAAAAGGATTGGGACACCTTGCTGCACTTTATTTACTTTTATTACTTGTTGCTTGTTACAAATTATCTTATCACAAAACTATCTGTTACCACTTATTTCAGTACTTGCAGAGAATACCTTGCTGAAAACCACTTATCATTTCCTTCTGCTCCTCGTTGGGCTCGACACTCTTACTTATCGAAAGGAATACGATAGATCCCCTATAATTGTGGGTCATCAAGACTCTTTTATGGCGCCGTTGCCGGTGAGTGAAGCGCCTTTGGTAGGTGGAATTTGGTAAGGAAAAATTTATATAGTGTGCTGAAATTTACTGTCACTTGTTATTATGGAAAGTAATCCTCTGAGGGGCTTGTTCGGGGTATCTTCACCCCGACCGATGAGAGCAAAGAGTTGCTCCTCAACCCTCTTGAACCTACTGAACATGAAAATATTCCCTTTGAAGTTCCTTCGGGTATGATGGAAAAAATGCTAGCTAATACTTTTACAGGAGATGGAACAAAGCATCCTGATGAACATCTACTCTATGTGGATGAAGTTTGTGAATTATTTAAGCTTGCAGGTATACCAGATGATGTTCTTAAGAATAAGGTCTTCCCTTTATCTTTTAATGGAGATGCATCGACATGGTATAGGCTATGTGATGACACGGGATCATGGAACTACAAACGAGTGAAATTGGAATTTCATCAGAAGTATTATCCTATGCATCTTGTTCATCGTGATCACACTTATATATATATAATTTTTGGCCTCGCGAAGGAGAAAGCATCGCTCAAGCTTGGGGGAGGCTTAAATCAATGTTATATTCATGCCCCAATCATGAGCTCTCAAGAGAAATAATTCTTCAAAACCTTTATGCTCGGCTTTACGAAAACAATCGCACCATGCTCGATACTTCTTGTGCTTTGGCTCTTTTATGATGAAGACTATTGAATTCAGATGGAATTTATTGGATAGAATTAAACGCAACTCTGAAGATTGGGATCTGGACGAAGGTAAGGAGTCAGGTATGACACCTAAGTTTGATTGTGTTAAGTCTTTTATGGATACCGATGTTTTCCATAAGCTTAGCACTAAATATGGACTTGACTTTGAGATAGTAGCTTCTTTCTATGAATCTTTTGCTACTTATGTTGATCTCCCCAAAGAGAAGTGGTTTAAATATCATCCTCCCGTAGAAGTAAAAGTAGCTGCACCTACTAAAGTTGAAGAAAAGATTGTCACTTATAATGATCCGGTTGTTCCTACTTCTTATGTTGCGAAACCACCTTTTCCTGTTAGAATAAAGGATCATACTAAAGCTTCAACTGTAGTTTGTAAAAGTAATATTAGAACTTATACACCTCCTAAGCTAATTAAAGTTGAACCTAATGTCGCTATTGTTAAAGATCTCTTAGCTGATAATATTGATGGGCATGTTATTCAATTCTGCGGTGAAACTGCTAGAATTGCCAAACCCTGTGCTAAGGATAAACATAGACCTATGCTAGGCGTGCCTATTATTTCTGTTAAGATAGGAGATCATTGTTATCATGGCTTATGTGATATGGGTGCTAGTGCTGGTGTTATACCTCATACTTTATACGAAGAAATTAAGCATGAAATTGCACCTGCTGAGTTAGAAGGTATTGATGTTACAATTAAACTTGCCAATAGAGATACTATATTAGCAATGGGAATTGTTAGAGATGTTGAAGTCTTGTGTGGGAAAACTAAATATCCTGCTGATTTTCTTGTTCTTTGTTCCCCACAAGATAGCATTTGTCCTATTATATTTGGTAGACCCTTCTTGAACACTGTTAATGCTAAGATAGACTGCGAAAAGAATGTTGTTACTATTGGCTTGGGTGATATGACTCATGAGTTTAATTTCTCCAAATTTAGTAGACAACACCGTGAAGAAGAATTGCCTAGTAAAGATGAAATTATTGGTCTTGCTTCTATTGCCGTAGCTCCTAGTGACCCTTTAGAGCAATATTTGCTAGACCATGAAAATGATATGTTTATGAATGAAAGAAGGGAAATAGATGAAGTATTCTTTAATCAGGAACCCATTCTGAAACACAATTTGCCTTTTGAAATCCTAGGGGATCCTCCTCCACCCAAGGGTGATCCCGTGTTTGAGCTTAAACCGTTGCCTGATAATCTTAAATATGCTTATCTTGATGAAAAGAAAATATATTCTGTTATTATTAGTGCTAACCTTTCGTGAGCATGAAGAAGAGAGATTATTGAAAACTCAAGAAGCAACGTCTTTGCTATTGGATATACTCTTGATGATCTTAAGGGCATTAGTCCCACTCTATGTCAACATAAAATAAATTTGGAAGAAGATGCCAAACCGGTTCATGATCATCAACGACGGCTGAATCCTAAGATGAAAGAAGTGGTAAGAAAAGAAATACTAAAGCTTACGGAGGCGTGTATAATTTATCTAGATTCGATAGTCAATGGGTAAGTCCTGTCCATTATGTCCCTAAGAAGGGAGGTGTTACTGTTGTTCCTAATGATAAAGATGAATTGATTCCACAAAGAATTACTACAGGTTATAGGATGGTAATTGATTTCCGCAAATTGAATAAGGCTACTAAGAAATATCATTACCCCTTACCTTTTATCGATCAAATGCTAGAAAGATTATGCAAACATACACACTATTGCTTTCTAGATGGTTATTCTGGTTTCTCTCAAATACAGCATCGGCTAAGGATCAATCAAAGACTACTTTTACATGCCCTTTTGGTACTTTTGCTTATAGACGATGACTTTTGGTATATGTAATGCACCTGCTACCTTTCAAAGATGCATGATGGCTATATTCTCGACTTTTGTGAAAAGATTTGTGAGGTTTTCATGGGCGACTTTTCCGTCTATGGATCCTCTTTTGATGATTGCTTGAGCAATCTTGATCGAGTTTCTTTGAGATGTGAAGAAACTAATCTTGTCTTGAATTGGGAAGCGTGCCACTTTATGGTTAATGAAGGTATTGTCTTGGGGCATAAAGTTTCTGAAAGAGGTATTGAAGTTGATAAAGCCAAGGTTGATGCTATTGAAAAGATGCCATGTCCCAAGGACATTAAAGGTACAAGAAGTTTCCTTGGTCATGCCGGATTTTATAGGAGGTTCATTAAGGACTTCTCAAAATTTCTCGACCTCGACTAATTTATTACAAAAGATATATCATTTGTCTTTGATGATGATTGTGTAGAAGCATTTGAAATACTTAAGAAAGCATTGATCTCTGCACCTATTGTTCAGCCACGATTGGAATTTACCCTTTGAAATTATGTGTGATGCTAGTGATTATCTTTGTAGGTGTTGTTCTAGGGCAAAGAGTTGATAAGAAATTAAATGTTATCCATTATGCTAGTAAGAATCTAGACAATGCTCAAAGAAATTATGCTACTACTGAAAAAGAACTGTTAGCAGTTGTATTTGCTTGTGACAAGTTCAGACCATATATTATTGATTCTAAAGTAACTATTCACACTGATCATGCTGCTATTAAATATCTGATGGAAAAGAAAGATGCTAAACCTAGACTTATTAGATGGGTTCTCTTGCTACAAGAATTTGATTTGCATATTGTTGATAGAAAGGAGCTGAGAACCCGTTCTAGACAACTTGTGTAGGTTATAAAATGTTCTTGATGACCCACCGTCGGTGTCAAAACCGCGGATCTCGCGAGGGTCCCGAATCGTATGCCTAAGGTGGATGGTAACAGGAGGCAAGGGACACGATGTTTACCCAGGTTCGGGCCCTCTCTATGGAGGTAATACCCTACTTCACTGCTTGATTGATCTTGATGAATATGAGTATTACAAGAGTTGATCTACCACAAGATCGTAGAGGCTAAACCCTAGAAGCTAGCCTATGGTATGATTGTTGTTGTCCTCACGGACTAAACCCTTGGTTTATATAGACACCGAGGGGGCTAGGGTTACAAAGTCGGTTACAACAGAAGGAGATCTACATATCCGTATCGCCAAGCTTTCCTTCCACGCCAAGAGAGTCCCATCCGTACACGAGACGAAGTCTTCAATCTTGTATATTCATAGTCCAACAGTCCGGCCAGAGGATATAGTCCGGCTGTCCGGATACCCCCTAATCTAGGACTCCCTCAGTAGCCCCTGAACCAGGCTTCAATGACGATGAGTTCGGCGGACAGATTGTTTTCGGCATTACAAGGCGGATTCCTCCTCCGAATACTCCATAGAAGATCTTGAACACAAGGATAGTGTCCGGCTCTGCAAAACAAGTTCCACATACCATTGTAGAGAGAGTAATATTTCCACAAATCTAATCTGCCGACGTATTATAGTATATGACGTCACACCATGGCCCGGTCAATATTCGAACCGTTTTTCACAACCAGCCACCGCACATATCGCGAGGCAGTTTCCTAGGCACGTCTTGTCGAAGCAGAGATCGTGTCCCCTTATCACAAGATTCTCATCAATACGGGCGTGGGTAACCCAATCGTGCCCACTGGCATGACTCCTCGATTATAGGCAAGTCCCAAACGGTCACGAGGAGGACGCCTGGTATTCACCCTTTTTATAGAGAGACCAAGGCCTATCCTTTTTTATTCCTCGAACTAAATCGAATCCCTCCTCCGCCTCGAGTTCCAACACCCAAAGCTCAGGTCAGGCGCATCGGACCTTCAACCATGTGTGGATCCAACCTTCAAGGTCGGTGGATGCCCACCTCCGTCACAGAGGAAGACGTCAGAAAGTTAAGAGAGGCCATGTTCTTGACCGGCGAGATTGCGCACCGGCTGCCTGCTCAAGGGCAGGTCATACCTACTCCCAAACCTGGTGAGAGCGTAGTATCCATATCTCACTTCCTTCGAGGGCTAGGCCTGGCTCTAGATCCCTTCGTGAGGGGGCTCATGTTCTATTACGGGCTGGACTTCCATGATTTAGCTCCGGATTCTATTCTGGTCTTTTATCACCGTGTGCGAAGCTTTTCTCCGCATCACCCCTCACTTCGGCCTGTGGCTCAAGACCTTCCAAGTGGAGCTGAAGACAATCGAGGGGAGGTATGCAGAATGTGGAGGTGTTGTAATAAGCAAAAGCGCCGATGCCCCATGGCCCGAGGGTTCTTTCCAGGAGGTGTCCAACTTATGGCAAAAAGAATGGTTTTATGTCACAGCTCCCAGGGGTACCAAATGGGTGGCCCCACCTGCCTTTTGCTCGGGTCACCCTCCACAACTAACGTCATGGATCAACAAGGGGCTAGACTGGGGGCCAGTGAAGGACGTGCCCATACTGCAGGGCCGCATCCGAGATCTTCTCGAAAGAGATATTGATCTGGTCACAGTAATGCAAGTAATGTTACTTCGCCGAACCCTGCCCTGTAAACGTCGTCCCCTCCGTCTGTGGGAATTCAATCCGGAGGGACCGCGAGCTATTCAGCACTTCCTCGGCATGACGCCCGAGGAGATGTACAAATTGTACTTCGGACCGCAAGTAATGTGTCCGGATTCCACCGAGGACGCGGGTCTGAGCTGCAATCGTCCAGATACCCAAGTAAGTCGCCCTATGGCCGAACACGTTGTATTTCTATTCATCACGACATCATTCTGAAAAGTCGCTCTTTGACCAGGACTGGATAGCAAAGGCGAAGATGATCAGGTGTCCGGCCCCCCTCCCCGAGGTCTCACCGGATCCGGTACTAGTCCGGATGTTGGAGCTTGCGCCCTATCAAGCGCCCTTAGGGGAGGATAAAAATGGGAAGAAAGAGGCTGACGCCTCCGCGAAGGCGGACACCCAGGGAGAAGAAGCCAAAGCTCCCTCTCCCCAAGGAAGGAAAAGGAATGCCTCTGAAGGCCCGGAGACAATAGTCCCTAAACGGGCGAAGAAATCTTCGCCAGAGGGTCCTGGCCCAGGGGATACCCCGGCTGTACGGTGCCTGCAAGGGGATCAACCCTCCATCGAGCTGTAAGTAAAAGAAAGGGTTTAATAGTAAAAAAACATCCAACTTTATTTCTGAGGAAAAATAACCGAAACGTCTGTCTTGTAGTCCGGATCGTGGCCCTTCTCGGCAGAGTTCGTCTTCGGGGGATCTTCTTCCGGAGATGATGGAGAGCGAAACGCCTCCCCACGTCATCCCGCCTTACGAGGCGGTTGACCCCGAGGTGTCGTCTCGGAGGGCTTCTCCCGATCCGGCAAGGCCAGAGGGTGATTCTTTGGCCACCCGAAGTCCTCAGTATCCGGCTCTTGAAGAGAGCAACTGGAAGGGTCCGACTCCGCCTGTCATGCGGTCGGATGTATTGAAGGATCTGCTAGAGCAAAGCGGTTATCTCGAGCGCACTGCGCGCTAATGGTATGATGGTTGAGAGGGTTTCATCCGCAAAAAGCGGGTTGCATGAAGCCTCTATGAGTCTACTGAAAGGTTTTGAGGTACACGGAGTGACGTGTATTTTTGACAGTATCACACATGTTTAAAACGTGCCGTGTGCAGATAGTAGCCCCTGAGACTCTGGTTGCCGTCGGAAACGGCGGTAAACATAGGATCATAGTCGCAGGTAATAATCCAGCCGTCTTCATATGCAGGTGGCAGGAGGTCCGATGGCTAGCCGGACTTGTGAGGTTGCCGAGCTAACACGGTGACTTGATGCGGCAGATGCCGACATCGTGCTTGTCAACAAGCGGCTTGACGAGGCGCAGGGTATGTAATATCTCCGGATTTCAACATATGGTAAGAGGAGCGTGATGCCAGTATCTTGAACATGTTGTGAAATGCAGATGGAGCTGCGGCAATGGAGACCCTTCCCGGAACTTGCCCGAGTCAAAAGCAAGCCAGAATAGTGATGCGGCGCTCTAAAGGCGGTGAAGAGCCGAGGGCGAACAAGCTGCCCATTGCCAAAGTAATGAGAAGATGGCCAAGATGGCCGTTGAGTTAAGTGATGCCGTCGACCGATACCGGCTTCTTGAGAAGGAAAGCCAAGTGAGGGCTACGGAGCTGGAGAAGGCCATGGTAGCAGCCAAGGTATCCCGCTCTACAATTAGAGCGATGAAGGAGGAGCTGCGCCGGGATATCGCGGCTGGGAAGCCCTTTATGCTGCGGATGAAGTTCGTAGATCCTAAGTATGCTCCTCTGGACCGGCTGCGGAGTTCTGCAGACGCCTATCTGGATTTGGCAATGAGTCTTTTGATGCGGCCGAGTTCTTCAAAGATCAAAGAGATCGCGAAGTGGAGAAGTTGTTCTGGTCGCAGTTTAATGGTCCAGCCCGTACGCTTCCTCTGAATGAGCGGATGGCCGAATGGGCCGAGCTGCATAGGTTGTCCGGACTCGCCATGAGGTCTATTGTGGATCACCAGCGGCAGGCCAAGGCGAAACGATTACTTTAGTTTGGTGCGCAGTTCCTTGGTGCTGTGTCGCGCATCGACGCTATGAAGAGGTCGGCGTGCATCGAGGGTGCGCGGATGGCGCTTGCCCGTGTCAAAACGCACTGGACGGAGATGGACGCCGCAATTGCAGCCCCTAGTTCGGCAATTAATTGAGTAGCTGCCGAGCACTATTTTGATGAGGTCCTTGATGGCGCTCGTTCAATAGAAGCGCAGTGCTCGAAGAATATTATGTTTGAATGACATGTATTCCCATTGAAAAACAATGTTTTACTAAATTATATAAAGGCTATTTTTATACTTTTGCCTAAAAGTGTTATGATGCCTCCTGTGCGGCCGTTTATGTATATGTTTATATAACCTAAAAGTTTGCGATCGTAAATTTCATTACGCATATAATGCGGGTGTTCGCAGAAGACGCGTGTTCACACTTGATCCAACGTCTTGGTCCATTAAGGAGGTGATAAGCGCCTTGAACTAGGCAATCGGACTATATTGCTTTAACACTTTCACTTAGCCATAGGAGTTTGCCAGTGGGGCTACTATATAGCCCCTGGTGGCTCCGCGCTCATCCGAATACGGGGCGCGGTCATGCCTGGCCGGGAAACGGCCCTTCGTTAAAGCAGAGGAATCCCGAAGATTCCGATAAGTCATCGAGTGGTTGAACAGTCTCTCGCTTTATCATGACAGTCAGTTTTCGGCTTTCTCTACCGAGGTGCTCGTCCGGGCTAGCCAGGGCACAATCGCAGTAGTTCTCCTGGTGCCACCTTAGCCGATAGAGCGGAACGTAAGGTAGCAAAACACAGGAGCCGGGCAAACCCAACATTTGACCAAAGACATGATTCGGAGCTGATGCATATAAGGCCTAACTCGCGACGCCAAACACTCCCTAAGGTGTCCGGTCTCTGAAACATATACTGGGCTTAGGTGATGCCCTTGGATAATGAAACCATAGTGTCTAAGTACGAGCAATATTCTGATGTGGCCACATGCCAAGACGTCAGCATCCTTCTCGGTTGTATTGAGAATCCGGAGGATGTGAACAACAAAAGACAGTAAAAAAGGTTTACGCAGGGTCTTAATCTAAAGAGAAACCTTTGTACGGGTCCCTGCTGCACATCTGCGCCTATGTCTCTGTTGTGCCGTGTCCTGGACGGGTGTAGCACAATCGTCATCTGTAAAAGAGAGGTGCTTATTGAAAAGTTGTTGTGCAAAAATTTGGTTATTATAAATAAACCATGAAAAAGTCGAGATGGATAAAGATGAGCCGAATTATTACGGTGAAGCCCCTGGTACCGTCTATATGGTCGTAACCATCGAACCAATATCTAACCAATGATTGGTCGGACTCGTCTAACCGTGTCCGCGGTCCTAACGACCGGTCATCATCTCTGGTGGTGAGGCCGTCTAGTGTTTGGCTGTTAAAACAGCCGTGCGTTCTTCTGCTCGGAACGAACGCTCAGCATTTCCATGTACTGTGATGGTGCCGCGTGGACCGGGCATTTTAAGTTGGAGTAAAGCGTAATGCGGTATTGCATTGAAACAGGCGAAAGCCTCTCGTCCGAGTAGTGCTTGATAGCCACTTCGGAATGGAGCAATGTCGAAGGTTAACCTTTTGCTCCGGAGGTTGTCGGGCGAGCCGAACACAACCTCTAGTACTAGAGAGCCCGTGCAGCGAGCCTTTGTGCCTGGTATTATTCCCTTGAAGGTAGTATTATTGTGGTTGATGTTTGTTGGGTTTATCCCCATTTTGTGGACAGTGTCCTAGTATATCAGATTTAGACTACTCCCGCCGTCCATAAGGACTCGTGTAAGGCGGTATCCGTTTACTATTGGGTCCAGCACCAAGGCGGTTGATCCTTCCTGCCGGATACTGTTAGGTGATCCCTGTGATCGAAAGTGACCGGGCAGGCCGACCAGCGGCTGGAATCATGGGTGACGGGATCTATGGCTCGTGTATTTTGGAGTGCGTATTTGCCTCTCCTCTTTGTCACGTGGATAACATTTACTGTTTGGACTGTTGGCGGGAATTTTTTCTGTCCCCCAGTTTCTTGCTAGCGAGGCGTATCCTCGTCCTCGCTCGAAGTGTCCTCCCCCTTGTGTTCGGCGTTTATCTTGCCAGCCTGCTTGAAGACCCAGCAATCTCTGTGGGTATGATTTGCAGGCTTGCCGGGGGTGCCGTGGGTCTGACATAGTTTGTCTAGAATTTTGTTAAGCCGGTCGGTTCATCTCTGTTGCCTTCAGAGGGCTTTTTCCGCTGACCCGGTCGAGAGCCGCTAAATCCGATGTTTACCGCCGTGTTGTCTGGGCTATCTTCTTTATTCCGGCGCTTGTTTTTACTGCGTCGCGGTTTTCCATTGCCGTCCCGGACCTTGGATGTGCTTGGGTTGCTAGTGCTGCTGCGAGCTAACCAACTGTCCTTGCCTGCGCAAAAGCGGGTCATGAGGCTTGTTAGGGCTGCCATTGTTCTCGGCTTTTCTTGGCCAAGGTGTCTGGCAAGCCATTCGTCTCGAACGATGTGCTTGAAAGCTGCTAAGGCTTCAACGTCCGGACAGTCGACAATTTGGTTCTTCTTAGTGAGAAACCTATTCCAAAGCTTTCGGGCTAACTCTCCGGGCTGTTGAATTATATGACTCAAATCATCAGCGTCCGGGGGTCGGACATAAGTCCCTTGAAAGTTAGTCCGGAAAGCGTCCTCGAGCTCCTCCCAACTTCCAATGGAATTTTCGGGGAGGCATTTCAGCCAGTGTTGAGCTGGTCCTTTGAGCTTGAGGGGTAAGTATTTGATGGCGTGGAGATCGTCTCCACGAGCCATGTGAATATGGAGGATGAAGTCCTCGATCCAGACCCCAGGGTCTGTGGTTCCGTCGTATGCCTCTATGTTAACTGGTTTGAACCCTTCTGGATATTCGTGGTCTAATACCTCGTCTGAGAAACATAGGGGGTGTGCGGAACCCCTGTATTTGGCTGTGCCATGAAGTTCGGACGGTTGTGGTATTTAGTGTTGGCTGAGTGCTGGAGCGCGTTTCCGTGATCCGTAGATGGATCTGGTTGCGCCGGGCCGTTCATGCGGGTCCTCGCGTCGACCATGTACTAACTTATGTGCGGCCTCGTTGGCCACCCTATCGCGGCCACGAGGCCGTCAATCCGGCCGATCGGCGGTTTTGTTTTTTGGCTGTGAGGGTTCGAAGGCCTCGTCGTCGAACTCCGGCAGCAACTTCCGCTTTGGGTAGCTCTTCGTCGGGCGACTGCCACCGTACTTTTCTGCCGTGTGGAGCACTTTATTCCATCTACTATTGAGTGTGTTTTGTGCGGCCTTGAGCCTTTGTTTCTGCTTCTTCAGACTTCTTGCAGTGGCCATAAGCCTTTCTTGCTCCAACTGCCTTTCTAGGATGATGCGCTCGTCGTCATCCGGACTGTTCTCCTGACCGGAGACGGGTTGGTTGTCTTGATGCTCGGTGTAGCCGTGCTCGGACAGCGGCTCTGCACTTTGTTCATCATCCGCTGGCTTACCCTGCTCTATCGTTGGGTCAATTTGGCTTCTGGTTGCGCTGTTGTCGCTGTTTTTGCCAAGGCGGGATTTAGAGCGGTGCCTACGGCGCCGTTTTGGTTGCTTCTCGTGGGAGCTATCTTTCGCTGCATCCTCGTTATTATTTTCTTTGGGTGTATCCACCATATATACGTCATATGATGAGGTGACGGTCCGATTGCCACAATGGGCGATGGTTCCTATTCGTCTCCGGCATCGGTGTCCATACCATCGATGTCTTCGAAGTCGAAGTCGATCATGTCGGTTAAATCGTCGACAGTGGCTACTAAGTGGGTGGTGGGTGGGAATTGAATTTCTTCATCGTCCGCGTCCCACTCTAGCCGGACATAGTTCGCCCGAGGTTCTCCAGACAGGGAGAGAGATTTTAACGAGTTCAGTATGTCGCTGAAGGGCGAGTGCTGAAAGATATCTGCGGAGGTGAACTCCATGATCGGCGTCCAATCGGATTCGATAGGTATGGGCGCGGGTGGTACAAATTCCGTGGCCGAGGACGAGTCCAGCAGTTCGGCAACACGGCTCTAGTGAAGGGTAAGGTCAGTATTCGGCTCTATCGCCATTAAGGGAGCGGCCTCCATGGAGGAGTCTATCATCCCGTCCTTGGATGGCGCGATCTGCTCCGGACTAGAGGCCGGAGTAGTTGCTGGCGTGATCTCCCGAACACCGTCCGACGGCAGAGCTATATCGCGCGGCACGCCAGGCATGGGCCCGAATCCGTTGAAGATCGAGTCTCCGCGGATATCGGCAGTGTAATTCAAGTTTCCAAACCTGACCTGATGGCCAGGGGCGTAGCTCTTGATCTGCTCCAGATGGCCAAACGAGTTGGCCCGCAGCGCGAAGCCGCCGAACACGAAGGGGCCATCGAACCTTGCAGCGACGACAGAGTGGAACTCTCAATGAAAGCACCAACGTCGGTGTCAAAACCGGCAGATCTCGGGTAGGCGGTCCCGAACTGTGCGTCTAAGGTGGATGGTAACAGGAGGCAAGGGACACGATGTTTACCCAGGTTCGGGCCCTTTCTATGGAGGTAATACCCTACTTCACCTTGATTGATCTTGATGAATATGAGTATTACAAGAGTTGATCTACCACGAGATCGTAGAGGCTAAACCCTAGAAGCTACCCTATGGTATGATTTTTGTTGTCCTACGGACTAAACCCTCTGGTTTATATAGACACCGGAGGGGGCTAGGGTTACACAGAGTCGGTTACAACAGAAGGAGATCTACATATCCGTATCACCAAGCTTGCCTTCCACGCCAAGAGAGTCCCATCCGGACACGAGACGAAGTCTTCAATCTTGTATCTTCATAGTCCAACAGTCCGGCCAAAGGATATAGTCCGGCTGTCCGGATACCCCCTAATCCAGGACTCCCTCACCCACTACCTATTGATGATAGCTTTCCTGATGAACAATTAAATGTTATAAGTACTTCTCATAGCACTCCATGGTATGCTGATTATGCTAATTATATTGTTGCTAAATTTATACCACCTAGTTTCACATACCAGCAAAAGAAAAAGTTTTTCTATGATTTGAGACATTAATTTTGGGATGACCCACATCTTTATAAAGAAGGAGTCGATGGTGTTATTAGACATTGTGTACCTGAGCATGAATAGGAACATATCCTACGCAAGTGTCACTCCGAAGCTTCTGGAGGACACCACGCTAGAGATAGGACTGCACATAAGGTATTGCAATCCAGTTTTTATTGGCCTACTCTCTTCAAGGATGCCCGTAAGTTTGGTTTATCCTGTGATGAATGTCAAAGAATCGTTAATATTAGTAGACGTCAAGAAATGCCTAGGAATAATTCACTTGTTATCGAACCATTTGATGGTTGGGGCTTTGATTATATGGGACCTTTTCCTGCCTCTAATGGGTATACACATATTTTAGTTGTTGTTGATTACGTTACTAAGTGGGTGGAAGCTATTCCAACTAGTAGTGCTGATCATAACACTTCTATTAAAATGCTTAAAGAAGTTATTTTTCTGAGGTTTGGAGTCCCTAGATATTTAATGACTGATGGTGCTTCACATTTTATTCATGGTGCTTTCCGTAAGATGCTTGCTAAGTATGATGTTAATCATAGAATTGCATCTCCATATCATCCACAGTCTAGTGGTCAAGTAGAATTGAGTAATAGGGAGCTCAAATTAATTTTGCAAAAGACTGTCAATAGGTCTAGAAAGAATTGGTCCAAGAAACTTGATGATGCATGGGCCTATAGAACTGCATATAAAAATCCTATGGGTATGTCTCCGTATAAAATGGTTTATGGAAAAGCATGTCATTTACCTCTCGAACTAGAACATAAGGCATATTGGGCTATTAAAGAGCTCAACTATGATTTCAAACTTTCCGGTGAGAAGAGGTTATTTGATATTAGCTCACTCGATGAATGGAGAACCCAAGCTTATGAAAATGCCAAGTTGTTTAAAGAAAAGTTAAAAGATGGCATGACAAAAGGATACAAAAGCGTGAGTTTAATGTAGGTGATTATGTTTTGCTATACAACTCTCGTTTAAGATTTTTTGCGGAAAACTTCTCTCTAAATGGGAAGGCCCCCACATTATCGAGGAGGTCTATCGTTAGGTGCCATAAAAATCAACAACTTCAAGGCACGAATCCGAAGGTGGTAAACGGTCAAGAATCAAACACTATATCTCGTAATCCTATAAATGTTGAAACCAATGTTATTGAAACCGTAACCCAGAGGAATACATAAGAGACAGTTTCCAGAATGTTTCAGACTCTGAAAAGCAATAGGTATGTGGTATGGTAAGTAAACCGACTCCAAAACAATTTTTAAGGCAATATTTCCCCGTTTTGGAATATTTAGAAAAATAGAAAAATAAGTAGCAGTCCGGGAAGGACACGAGGGCCCCACAAGGGTGGAGGGCGCGCCCCCTACCTCGTGGGCACCTCGTGTGCTTTCCGGACTCCGTTTTCTTGCAAAATACGTATTTTGGTCGGTAAAAATTCATTATATAACCTCCCGTAGGTTTTGACTCCCGTACCACGCAAATATCCTCTGTTTTGTTTCGAGCTGTTGCTGCTGCAGAATAGAGCAAGATGTCTTCTCAAGAGTCAGTCGGGGAGAGCCGGGTGTCTCATCCGGCATTGGAACCAAGGGCAAACAGCGACGCTGACCACTTTGGGCCAAGAACGGAGGAAGAGATGGAGGCTGACTTGATGAGAGTAGATGCCATGGAGGATCAAGAAGTCACTTCTGCCCGAGCTGGGTTCACGATGGGGAACTACAGAGCTCAGCTATTCCAAACTCGGTTATCCCTTCCAATGTTAGATTTTTTCTTATGAAAATATGAAGAGGAGTGTCACTTGTTCTCCGCAGCTATGCAACACCCTTGGGTGCAAGGAGCTTTAGCTGTTACAGAAAGCTTCAGAAGGAAATAATGGACCTCAAGCAGCAAGACAATAAGCTCGAGGAGGAGAGTCGTATCCTGAAGGGGATCATCGCCAAGAATATTTCACCAACAACAAAGAAGGAGATATAATCACATGGGTATGGGCACTCCCCTTGGGAACTGCCAAGCTTGGGGGAGGTGCCCCGGTGTCGCATCACAATCACACTCCTATCTTTACCGTTTTTCTTAGTTCGATCCTATTAGTAGTATCTTGATCTAGTAGAATAAAGTTTATGACATGATCTAGTTTTGAGTTTTGCTTTATGATCTCTCTATGTAATCGAGTCCGTGAGCTATATAATAAAGATTAGTGTTGAGTCAAGGGCTTGATTATTTTGCCATGGTCTTGAGTGAATAAAAGAAAAGAGAAAAGAATAAAAAGAAATAAAGAGTTCATATTGATCTTATTGAAAGTAATGACTTCACATAGAAAGAGTATGATGATTAAAAGTTGTTGGGAGTTGGCAAACATAGCTTTGGTCATCGTTGCAATTAATAGGAAGTAATAAGGAAAGAGAGGTTTCACATATAAATATACTATTATTGACATATTTTATGATTGGGAGCACTTATTAAAATATGACATGCTAAAGAGTTGACGTTGGACAAGGAAGACAACGTAATGGGTTATGTTTTCTTATATCTGAGATAAAGTATATTGTCATGGATCATCCAACATGTTGAGCTTGCCTTTCCCCCTCATGCTAGCCAAATTTCAGCACCATGTAGAGATACTACTTGTGCTTCCAAAACCCTTAAACCAGTTTTGCCATGACAGTCCACCATACCTACCTATGGACTGAGTAAGATCCTTCAAGTAAGTTGTCATCGGTGCAAGCAATAAAAATTGCTCTCTAAATATGTATGATTTATTAGTGAGGGAGAAAATAAGCTTTATACAATCTTGTGATGTAGAAATAATAAAAGCGACAATTGCATAATAAAGGTCTATATCACAAGTGGCAATATAAAGTGACGTTCTTTCGCATTAAGACTTTGTGCATCCAACCCTTAAGCGCATGACAACCTCTGCTTCCCTCTGCGAAGGGCTTATCTTCTATTATTACCCTCTAGCTTATGCAAGAGTCATGGTGATCTTCACCTTTCCTTTTTACACTTTATCCTTTGGCAAGCACAGTATGTTGGAAAGATCCTGATATATATATCTAATTGGATATAGGGGAGCATGAATTATTATTGTTGACATTACCCTTGTGGTAAAAGGCTGGGAGGCGAAACTATAAGCCCCTATCTTTCTCTGTGTCCGATTAAAACTCCGTAACCACAAGTATCGCGTGAGTGTTAGCAATTATGAAAGACTAAATGATAGTTAAGTATGTGGACTTGCTATTAAGCTCTGACATAGACTCTTTCTGATGTTATGATAAATTGCATTTGCTTCGATGACTGAGATTATAGTTTTTTGGTTCTCAATAAAGTTTATGATTCGTACTCTGCATTGTGAATGGATTATTACTTGAACATAAGTAACCATATGACAATATCTATTTATGTTGCTGTTATGAGAATAATCATGATGCCTTCAGGTCCGTATTTTATTTTTTATCGACGCCTCTACCTCTAAACATGGGGACATATTTATCGTTATCGGTTTCCGCTTGAGGACAAGCGAGGTCTAAGCTTGGGGGAGTTGATACATCCATTTTGCATCATGCTTTTATATCAATATTTATTGCATTATGGGCTGTTATTATATGTTATGTCACAATACTTATGCCTATTCTCCCTTATTTTACAAGGTTTATGATGTCTACTACGCAACCTTCTTCTTGTAGACGTTGTTGGGCCTGCAAGTGCACAGGTTTGTAGGACAGTAGCAAATTTCCCTCAGGTGGATGACCTAAGGTTTATCAATCCGTGGGAGGCGTAGGATGAAGATGGTCTCTCTCAAGCAACCCTGCAACCAAATAACAAAGAGTCTCTTGTGTCCCCAACACACCCAATACAATGGTAAATTGTATAGGTGCACTAGTTCGAAGAGATGGTGATACAAGTGCAATATGGATGGTAGATATAGGTTTTTGTAAACTGAAAATATAAAACAGCAAGGTAACAAGCGGTAAAAGTGAGCGTAAACGGTATTGCAATGATAGGAAACAAGGCCTAGGGTTCATACTTTCACTAGTGCAAGTTCTCTCAACTATAATAATATAGATAGATCATATAACAATCCCTCAACATGCAACAAAGAGTCACTCCAAAGCCACTAATAGCGGAGAACAAACGAAGAGATTATGGTAGGGTACGAAACCACCTCAAAGTTATTCTTTCCAATCAATCCGTTGGGCTATTCCTATAAGTGTCACAAACAGCCCTAGAGTTCGTACTAGAATAACACCTTAAGATACAAATCAACCAAAACCCTAATGTCACCTAGATACTCCAATGTCACCTCAAGTATCCGTGGGCATGATTATACGATATGCATCACGCAATCTCAATTCATCTATTCAAACAAACACATAGAACCTCAAAGAGTGCCCCAAAGTTTCTACCGGAGAATCACGACGAAAACATGTGCCAACCCCTATGCATAGGTTCATGGGCGGAACCCGTAAGTTGATCACCAAAACATACATCAAGTGAATCACGTGATATCCCATTGTCACCACAGATACGCTGGGCAAGACATACATCAAGTGTTCTCAAATCTTTAAAGACTCAATCCGATAAGATTACTTCAAAAGGGAAACTCAATTCATCACAAGCGAGTAGAGGGGGAGAAACATCATAAGATCCAACTACAATAGCAAAGCTCGGGATACATCAAGATCGTGCCATAGAGGGAACACGAAAGAGAGAGAGATCAAACACATAGCTACCGGTACCTACCCTTAGCCCCGAGGGTGAACTACTCCCTCCTCGTCATGGATAGCGTCGGGATGATGAAGATGGCCACCGGTGATGGGTTCCCCCCTCCGTGAGTGCTTGGAACGGGCTCGAGAGGTTTTGGTGGCTCTGAGGAGGCTTGCGGCGGAACTCCCGATCTATCTTATGTTCTGGAAGTTTTTGGGTACGTAGGTATATATGGGTGAAAGGAGTACGTCGATGGAGCTACGGGGGCCCCACGAGGCAGGGGGGCGCGCCCTAGGGGGGTGGGCGCGCCCCCACCTTCGTGAGCACCTCCCGTATCTTCTGACGTGGGGTCCAAGTCCATCAGGTGGGTTTCCTTCCAAAAATAACTTCTCCAGTTGATTTTGTTCCGTTTTGACTCCGTTTGATATTCCTTTTCCTCGAAATACTGAAATAGGCAAAAAATAGCAAATCTGGGTTGGGCCTCCGGTTAATAGGTTAGTCCCAAAAGTAATATAAAATTGGCAAATAAAGCCCAATATTGCCTAAAACAGTAGATAATATGGCATGGAGCAATCAAAAATTATAGATACATTGGAGACGTATCAGTTTACATAAGAAGGGAGAATGCCGGCAGCTGGAATTCTAGGCTGGAAAAGGAGCAAATATTAGAGACCTATTCTGCACAACTCCAAAAGTCCTGAAACTCCACGAAAGTCATTTTTTGAAATAATAAAAAATATTGAGCGGAAGAAGTTCACTAGAGGGGGACCCACACAGCCCACGAGGGTGGGCGCGCCCACCTCGTGGGCCCCCTGTTGGCTCTCCGATGGCCATCTTCTGCTATATGAGGTCTTTCGTCGAGGAACAAATCATAAGAAACCTTTCGGGACGAAACTCCGCCGCCACGAGGCGGAACATTGGCGGAACCAATCTAGGGCTCCGGCAGAGCTGTTCTGCCGGGGACACTTCCCTCCGGGAGGGGGAAATCATCACCATCATCACCACCGACGCTCCTCTCATCGGGAGAGGGCAATCTCCATCAACATCTTCACCAGCACCATCTCCTCTCAAAACCCTAGTTCATCTCTTGTATCCAATTCTTGTCTCCAAGTCCGGAATTTGGTACTAGTAGGTTGCTAGTAGTGTTGATTACTCCTTGTAGTTGATGCTAGTTGGTTTATTTGGTGGAAGATCATATGTTCAGATCCTTTATGCATATTAATACCCCTCGATTATGAACATGAATATGCTTTGTGAGTAGTTACGTTTGTTCACGAGGACATGGGACAAGTCTTGCTATTAGTAGTCATGTGAATTTGGTATTCGTTCGATATTTTGATGAGATGTATGTTGTCTAGCCTCTAGTGGTGTTATGTGAACGTCGACTACATAACACTTCACCATTATTCGGGCCTAGAGGAAGGCATTGGGAAGTAATAAGTAGATGATGGGTTGCTAGAGTGATGTAAGCTTAAACCCTAGTTTATGTGTTGCTTCGTAAGGGCTGATTTGGATCCATATGTTTCATGCTATGGTTAGGTTTACCTTAATACTTTTGTTGTAGTTATGGATGCTTGCAATAGAGGTTAATCATAAGTGGGATGCTTGTTCAAGTAAGAACAGCACCCAAGCACCGTCCACCCACATATCAAATTATCAAAGTACGACGCGAATCATATGAACGTGATGAAAACTAGCTTGACGATATTCCCATGTGTCCTCGGGAGCGCGTTTCCTTATATAAGAGTTTGTCCAGGCTTGTCCTTTGCTACAAAAAGGATTGGGCCACCTTGCTGCACTTTATTTACTTTTATTACTTGTTGCTTGTTACAAATTATCTTATCACAAAACTATCTGTGACCGCTCATTTCAGGACTTGCAGAGAATACCTTGCTGAAAACCGCTTATCATTTCCTTCTGCTCCTCGTTGGGTTCGACACTCTTACTTATCGAAAGGACTATGATAGATTCCCTATACTTGTGGGTCATCAGTGCGCCGCTCACGCCGCCTCAAATTTCTGAAGAAGTGAAGATGGGCACAGTTGCTGAAGGAGGAGGAAGATGCTGGTTATCTTAAGTTAGTTATGTTGTTATATGTTTCAGCATATAAGTTAACATTATTTTGGGTTTGATGTTGGTTAGGTATGCTTTTATATGTAAGCATATAAGTTATGCAATCGGTACGGTTTGGTCGGGTTCTTTTTGGTTGAAGAACTGAATATCTACTGCTCACCCTAAGTGTCAAGTTCAGTTAAATTTCAGAATATTGGATATGTATTGTTGCTTTGCTTCAGTGTTGCATCAAAGGTGTAGGTGCTGCTAGATGTTGCTCCTATGTTGCAACAACACAATGAACTGGGCTGCTGCATAAATCAGTAGTGTTGCAAGGTGATGTGCACATGTGCATCACTTACCAAATATAGAACATGCCAAAAGTGCATTGTCTGCCAAATATAAAACATGCCAAAAGTGCATTGTCTGCCAATCATGATTGCCACATGTTATTTATGCTGCAATCTCTGTTACACTTTGCCCATAAACTGAATAGCAAATAATTGACCAGCATTTCATCATGTCAATTACAATGATGTCAATAACTTTATGAACAATCTACTTGCTAACTGTGACAGCAATCATAATGGCAAGCAGGCCAAGATACAGAAGACCTCCAAATCCTAAAATCCTATCCCTATAGAGCAATATTTCCTTGTGCATCTTAACCGTTGCCCTCTTTTCTTTCTCATTCCTTTTAATTTCAGCTTCATATTCTGTAATCTTAGTCTCCAGTTTCTTGTTCTTCATGGCAAGATACTTAATGACTGACTTTGCTTTGCTATCCCACTCCCCATCAACCCATTCAACATACTCAGAAGTCATATCATCCTAAATAAATCATGAGCAATTCAAGTCATTTTATAACTGAACTTGTGACTGCAAGTGTTAAACACTGAAATTTTGTTCCAGCTTGACCGCAATAGCAGTACTAGTTTGAAGATCATGCTCAGTAGACTAACCTCAAACACACATCCCACGAATGCGCTGCCAAAATAGTCTGCATCTATGTAGACACGGCCACCAGGAGTTTCCTGATGACCACATAGATGGAGCTTGTCATGGCCACAGGTCATGAATTGTGGGCGATAATGCTGGGATGTAAAGAACAACGATAAAGAACTTACCTTTTTGCCACCAAAGTGTAGCACTGAAGAAACCCTAGCCGTGGGTTCTCTCGGCCCGCCGCCGCCCACGAAAACCTCGTCCCCTGTTCCACTCGATCCGCCGCCGCTGCCTCCTGTGCCACTGAATCCACCCCACCCGCTTCCAGGACCCAGGGTTCGACCTAACTTGCGGCCGCCTGCGTTCTTCTCGCCGCAGCCGCCGCTGCCGCTCGACGCCCAGCTCACTGTCATGCTTTCGCCGTCGATATTTGGAGGCGCAAATGGAGTGAGAGGGCTAGGGATTTGGAAAGGGAAACGAGAAAAGGGGAAAGATCGATGTGAAAATGGCAAAATGGGATGGTGTATCGCTGCCGGCACGATAGGCCGCCTGTGGGGCCCCTCACGTGGTTAGATGGGTCGTGCGTGGCATCATGGTGAGTAAAAAAAAGTTAAATTACATACAATAAAAAATGACGGGTTTGTAAAACAAAATAGGAAAACATGATGCCTGATAACACGCGATAGAGCCAACGAGCTGACATGACTAATTTTCATCTGTGTAATATTATGTTTTGGCTCGATATATTTACTTAGCAACATGACTACTTTTCATAATCATGTGATGACGGGGAATTACCAGGAGATTATGCAAGATGATGACATGCAGATAGGTAAGGCAGAATGCTAAGCTTGGTAGAGTTTTTAAAAAAGTAAAGAATGTGAAAATTTTAATATGAAACTTACGAGAGCAGTTGAAGAGAAAAATAGAATGCGAATACTATTAATGTGAAAAATACAATTATAAAAAATTCATGAACGAGAAAATTATTAAGCAAGAACAATTGATAAGTGAAGCCAAAACTTTATTGGTACAACCAAATTGTCTTCTCCGAGCGAATTGTATGACCGAATTGTCTGGTAGGAGCGAATTGTCTGAGAGACACATACACATGTATGTGTCACAATATTCGAGATGCCCTGTTTATTACATAAAAATGATAGAAACCCTAAGATAATCATGCCGTCGAAACCTTTGACCGGACTAAATCCAAACCACTAAAACTTGAATCTTGCATGCCGCATGAATTCTTCAGGCACGCCTTTTCCTTGCGATTTCGCGAATTTTGTTCTTCAGACACTCCATCGTGTTCGAAGGTGACATAATCAACTCGGTGACGAAACGTCTTCTCCTTGCGTCAACGGTGGCCTGCAAAAAATGACATAAAGGTTACATAAACCGAAGTTGCTACCCGACCATACTAGCTACTCTACAAACGTAAATAATAGCATACCTGTGAAAAATGGCGGGTCAGTCGTTCCCCGTCCCAATGTTCTAGACATTCTGTGTCAAAAAGGCCACAAGAGTTCCTGGTACATATGCAAACATTAGCGGTGGGAAATACGAACATGTGTGTTGTTGTTTGAATGTGCATGATGTCCTATTAACTCACCCATCCTCTTGCTGGGGCATGTCATACTCGTTGATAGGCCACTTACTTACGTCCGGATATTTCCCTGGTGTAATAAGATTTGCTAGGTGCATACCGTGTGCTATAGCCATTCGCTATAAATAGGACAGTGTTAAAGACGAATAATAAACAACATGTAAGACCAATGGTACAAATGTATGTTATATTACCAGTGCTTTCACAGTCTTTTTTGTCAGGTCCAGAGGATAGAGCGAATCGAGAACTTGGAATTCTTGCTTGATCATGTTCATGACCACGGTCATCCAGTGGGCATTGCCGATATTCAACGCGATATACTTCTACAGTGCAAAAAACCGTTGTGGATCAAACGACATACTTGATGAAATGTCCTGTAGTGAAGAATTACAAACATGACATACCTTATCACGCACAACATACTCTTTCATGACTCTATTAACAGCTCCAGCTTTGGACAGAGCACTATCCATGTTGCAGCTCGACGAAAATGGATCGTCTCGTGCGATAGCACGATCTACAAGGAATTTGAACCTCCACGCTGGACAGAGGTAACAATCAAGACCAACGCGCAGCTCCAAATGTCCCATATAAGCATCAATAACCTTCATAGAATATCAGGGCATTACATGTTGAAAGTTGAGACATATATTATTGAGAATTTTAATAACAGGACATGCAAGTAGTACTTACATCGTCCGCCAACCATCTGTGAGTTAGTACCGGTCGAATCCTTTCGGAAGTCAAAGATACGCCACGCCCTTCACTGTAGTAAACTTTCTTCCCCTTATTCTTCTCGGTCCTAGCAGCTAACTTGACAAATGAAACAGCTGCATCAATTATTTCCGGCGTCAACTCATCTGCCACAACCTCCTGCTCATGATTTTCAGAAAACAGAGCTGCATGAAATAATATGAACGTCAACAATGGTGATCATATGCATTCGTAGTATATAACAAAATAAGAAAGTTAGTTACGTAGTAGCAGTAGAAGTACCGGAGGGTCTCTGACCACGGTTGGTACGCCTGCTGGGCTTGTCAAGTGCGTAGGGGGATTCAAATTTCTTAGGAATGGTCCTCTTGCGCTTACCGGACATAAATTCCTCATCCTTATCGATTGTTGCACCCTTTTTTCCATTCGCCTTAGCCATGAACTTGCTAACAGAAGATGGACAAATGTCTATGTCCGATGAAGGTGCTTGAGTAGAAGTACCAACGACCCAAGGGTTTTTGGGTGTAATGCCACATTCATCATTACGCCTAATAGGTGAAGCTTCCTTGCGTCCATTCATCTTTGGTGGGGTTTTCTGTTTGGCAAACAAAATCGTGTGAACATTTCAGCACGTAAATAAATTAAAGGAGAAAATTATAGACAGAAATATATATACATAGTACCTCAGGTACGGTTTTATGGTTGGGAACCACTTCATCAGGCTGCGTCATGTCAATGACAGGCTCTTCACGTGAGTCTATGTCATCCTTCTACACGAATTCCTTCTTTTCATATGGACCGTTCTCGAACGAATCCAGTTCTTCATCCACATCACTGTCCGCGGATGGCACGGCAGCAGCCGGCTTGTACATGACACCTGATTTGTTGAACTTCTCCAACAACCTCTGCAATAGAAATATAAATTTAGTAATGCTAGCATGGTTTAAAACAGCAAACATACTGTAAACTATAAAGTTTGGGTGTGACACCTCAGCAACTTGATCAGGGATTTGCCTCATCTCGGTGTGTATGAAGTCCATGCACCGCTTCATTAGAAGCTCCAACAAATCTTCCGACATTGGGGCTGTCGTCGACTTCTTTGCGTTTCCATTTGCAGGCTTGGTTTTTGGCTTCATGGTAGGCGCATTATTTGGGATGTTGGGCTCCTGAGCCCTATACTCCTGGGTGATATTATTTTCGATCTGCATGCGATATTGAAGTAAATGTGATGAATAAAAACTAAATATTATTAAGTAATTTTTTTTAAGAAAAACGGAACACAATGACTTACCCTGACATTACCACGGCCGCACCCATTGTCATAGTCGAACTGATCTCTCCTAGTGGCTGCACCTTCGGTCCAGTTCCTCATAAGAGGTTGTATGGACAAGTTGGGATTATAGGCGCATTCGCCTTCGACCGGTAGCACCTTCTCCCAGTACAAGTACTACAAAAAAAAATAAGGATTTAGAGTTAGTACAATACATCACATAAAATTGCAATGATATGATAATTGACATTATGCAACAGGTCTCATATGTGTACCTACAAGAGAGCCAAATTGCCTTTCGGCCATTGGCGGAGGTGTTTGCCTTTCTTCACTATGCGAAGGCAATCAAGGAGAACACGCATGGTGAAGGCATTCTAGTTAATCTTTGAAATATGTTTCACATCTTCGACAAAAGCATAGTACTGCTTTGGCACAATCTTGCTCGACATGGGAGCAATAATTGTTCCTAACAGGACAAGGACTACTTTCCGAAGGAAATCGTCGTCGGGGGCTTTACTTTTAATTATGTCCTCAATGAGATTATCTATCACTATGTTTTCAGATGTCTTACTGAGAAATTGTGGCGGCACCCGGTCCTTGCTGTCCTCGCCTTCTTCAGTCAGAATGTCCGAAGCGGAGAGTCCTTGGTTCTCGAGGTTAAAGATGCACTCGACGTCGACTGCACCGAGAGTCACCTCCCCAACCTGCTCTTGTATAATGAACCCGGCAGTGCTGGCCTGAAAATTCTCAATCATATACCTAATCAGTAGGGTACACATCTTAATAGATGGTATCTGCAGCATGCTGCGCAATGTTGTATCAGCCACTCTAGCGCGTTGGCCGCTCGATAGAGCTGCAACAAGCTTGCACAATTTTTCAACGGCGCATACTATTTCTCCATTCGGCTCGTCCATCCTGTTGAAAGACAATATATAACTTCGTGACATTAGCGAACACTAAAGCAAAAATAACAATAGACATGCAAAAATATAAAACTTTCTGGTAGTAGCTAACACTAATGCAAAAATAACACTAATGCAAATATAAAACTAGCACCATGTATACTGCAACATGCAGCCAAGTGTGTGCTGACATGAGGCAATAAAAAAATAACTACAATTGTTAATTGAATTTACTTGCATCTGATCAAGTTCTTTGAGTATCAGATAAATTATATAATCAATAAATTTAATATGGTAATCAATTACTAATTAAATGCAGTTGTCTTATTAACAGGTTGACAAATTGATCGGCTGTAAATAACTAGAGTCTATAGCAATGGTACCTATTTGAGGTTCATCAACATCTAATGCTTATAACTATTTAATGTTCTATATGCACAACAATATAATTGGATCGTGTGACAAAAATATAATTGGATCGTGTGACAAAAAATCTATTGCATTGTGCTTCTCGAGAAACAACATCTTATTCTTGTTGGGAAACGTAGTAATTTCAAAAAAATTCCTACGCACACGCAAGATCATGGTGATGCATATCAACGAGAGGGAAGAGTGTTGTCAACGTACCCTCGTAGACCAAAAGCGGAAGCGTTATGACAACGCGGTTGATGTAGTCGTACGTCTTCACGATCTACCCGATCGAAGTATCGAACGTACGGCACCTCCGAATTCTGCACACGTTCAGCCCGATGACGTCCCTCGAACTCCAATCCAGCCGAGTGTTGAGGGAGAGTTTCGTCAGCATGATGGCGTGGTGACGATGATGATGTTCTACCGACGCAGGGCTTCACCTAAGCACCGCTACGATATTATCGAGGTGGATTATGGTGGAGGGGGGGTACCGCACACGGCTAAGAGATCCAAGGGATCAATTGTTGTGTCCATGGGGTGCCCCCTGCCCCCATATATAAAGGAGCAAGGGGGGGAGGCGGCCGGCCAAGGAGGAGGGCGCGCCAAGGGGGGAGTCCTACTCCCACCGGGAGTAGGATTCCTCCTTTCCTTGTTGGAGTAGGAGAGAAGGAAAGAGGAGGAGAGGGAGAAGGAAAAGGGGGCTGCACCCCTTGTCCAATTCGGAACAGAGGGGGGGGGGCAGGCCTCCTTCCTTTTGGCCTCTCTCCTCTATTCCTGTATGGCCCAATAAGGCCCATATACTCCCCGGCGAATTCCCGTAACTCTCCGGTACTCCAAAAAATACCCGAATCAGTCGGAACCTTTCCGAAGTCCGAATATAGTCGTACAATATATCGATCTTTATGTCTCGACCATTTCGAGACTCCTCGTCATGTCCCTGATCTCATCCGGTACTCCCAACTCCTTCGGTACATCAAAACTCATAATATAACCGTCATCAAACTTTAAGCGTGCGGACCCTACGGGTTCGAGAACTATGTAGACATGACCGAGACACATCTCCGGTCAATAACCAATAGCGGAACCTGGATGATCATATTGGCTCCCACATATTCTACGAAGATCTTTATCGGTCAAACCACCTAACAACATACGTTGTTCCCTTTGTCATTGGTATGTTACTTGCCCGAGATTCGATCGTCGGTATCTCAATACCTAGTTCAATCTCGTTACCGGAAACTCTCTTTACTCGTTCCGTAATACATCATCCCGCAACTAACTCATTAGTTGGAATGCTTGCAAGGCTTAAGTGATGTGCATTACCGAGTGGGCCCAGAGATACCTCTCCGACAATCGGAGTGACAAATCCTAATCTTGAAATACGCCAACCCAACAAGTACCTTCGGAGACACCTGTAGAGCACCTTTATAATCACCCAGTTACGTTGTGACGTTTGGTAGAACAAAAAGTGTTCCTCCGGTAAACGGGAGTTGCATAATCTCATAGTCATAGGAACATGTATAAGTCATGAAGAAAGCAATAGCAACATACTAAATGATCAAGTGCTAAGGTAACGGAATGGGTCAAGTCAATCACATCATTCTCCTAATGATTTGATCCCGTTAATCAAATGACAACTCATGTTTATGGTTAGGAAACATAACCATCTTCGATTAATGAGCTAGTCAAGTAGAGGCATACTAGTGACACTCTGTTTGTCTATGTATTCACACATTTATTATGTTTCCGGCTAATACAATTCTAGCATGAATAATAAACATTTGTCATGATATAAGGAAATAAATAATAACTTTATTATTGCCTCTAGGGCATATTTCCTTCAGTCTCCCACTTGCACTAGAGTCAACAATCTAGTTCACATCGCCATGTGATTTAACATCAATAGTTCACATCTTTATGTGGTTAACACCCATAGTTCACATCGACATGTGACCAACACCCAAAGGGTTTACTAGTGTCAGTAATCTAGTTTGCATCGCTATGTGATTAACACCCAAAGAGAACTAAGGTGTGATCATGTTTTGCTTGTGAGATAATTTTAGTCAATGGGTCTATCACATTCAGATCCGTAAGTATTTTGCAAATTTCTATGTCTACAATGCTCTGCACGGAGCTACTCTAGCTAATTGCTCCCACTTTCAATATGTATCTAGACCAAGACTTAGAGTCATCTAGATTAGTGTCAAAACTTGCATCGACGTAACCCTTTACGACGAACCTTTTGTCACTTCCATAATCGAGAAACATATCCTTATTCCACTAAGGATAATCTTGACCGCTGTCCATTGATTTACTTCTAGATCACTATTGCACTCCCTTGCCAAACTTAGTGGTAGGGAATGCAATAGATCTGGTACACAGCATGGCATACTTTATAGAACCTATGGCTGAGGCATAGGGAATGACTTTCATTCTCTTTCTATCTTCTGCCGTGGTCGGGTTTTGAGTCTTACTCAATCTCACACCTTGTAACATAGGCAAGAACTATTTTTCTGACTGTTCCATTTTGAACCACTTCAAAATCTTGTCAAGGTATGTACTCATTGAAAAAACTTATCAAGCGTCTTGATCTATCTCTATAGATCTTGATGCTCAATATGTAAGCAGCTCCACCGAGATCTTTCTTTGAAAAACTCCTTTCAAATACTCCTTTATGCTTTTGAGAAAATTCTACATTATTTCCGATCAACAATATGTCATTCACATATACTTATCAGAAAGGTTGTAGTGCTCCCACTCACTTTCTTGTAAATACAGGCTTCACCGTAAGTCTATATAAAACTATATGCTTTGATCAACTCATCAAAGCATATATTAAAACTCCGAGATGCTTGCACCAGTCCATAGATGGATCATTGGAGCTTGCATATTTTGTTAGCACCTTTAGGATTGTACAAAACCTTTAGGAATGCATTTTTGTTTATCCATTTGCCAGATTTCATAAAATGCGGCAATTGCTAACATGATTCGGACAGACTTAAGCATAGATACGAGTGAGAAACTCTCATCGTAGTCAACACCTTGAACTTGTCAAAAACATTTTTGCGACAAATCTAGCTTTGTAGATAGTAACACTACTATCGATTATCGGTCTTCCTCTTGAAGATCCATTTAATCTCAATGGCTCGCCGATCATTGGGCAAGTCAATCAAAGTCCATACTTTGTTCTCATACATGGATCTCATCTCAGATTTCATGGCCTCAAGCCATTTTGCGGAATCTGGGCTCACCATCGCTTCTTCATAGTTCGTAGGTTCGTCATGGTCAATTAACATGACCTCCAGAACAGGCTTACCGTACTACTCTGTCGTGCTCTGGTTGATCTACGAAGTTCTGTAGTAACTTGATCCGAAGTTTCATGATCATCATCATTAACTTCCTCTCTTGTTGGTGTAGACATCACTGGAACCGATTTCTGTGATGAACTATTTTCCAATTCGGGAGAAGGAACAATTACCTTATCAAGTTTCACTTTCCTCCCACTCACTTCTTTCGAGAGAAACTCCTTCTCTAGAAAGGATCCATTCTTAGCAAAGAATTTGCCTTCGGATCTGTGTTAGAAGGTGTACCCAACAGTCTCCTTTGGGTATCCTATGAAGACGCATTTCTCCGATTTGGGTTCGATCTTATCAGGATGAAACTTTTTCACGTAAGCATCGCAACTCCAAACTTTAAGAAACGACAGCTTAGGTTTAGTGCTAAACCATAGTTCATACTGTGTCGTGTCAACGGATTTAGATGGTGCCCTATTTAACGTGAATGCAACTGTCTCTAATGCATAATCCCAAAATGATAGTGGTAAATCGGTAAGAGACATCATAGATCGCACCATATCTAATAAAGTGCAGTTATGATGTTCGGGCACACCATTACACTGTGGTGTTCCAGGTGGCGTGAGTAGTGAAACTATTTCACATTGTTTTAACTGAAGACCAAACTCGTAACTCAAATATTTTACCCCTGCGATCATATCATAGGAACTTTTATTTTCTTGTTACGATGATTCTCCACTTCACTCTGAAATTCTTTGAACTTTTCAAATGTTTCAGACTTGTGTTTCATCAAGTAGATATACCCATATCTGCTCAAATCATTTGTGAAGGTCAGAAAATAATGATACCCGCCGCGAGCATCAACACTCATCGGACTGCATACATCAGTATGTATTATCTCCAACAAATCTGTTGCTTGCTCCATTGTTCCGGAGAATGGAGTTTTAGTCATCTTGCCCATAAGGCATGGTTCGCAAGCATCAAGTGATTCCAAAATCCCATCAGCATGGAGTTTCTTCATGCGCTTTACACCAATATGACCTAAACAGCAGTGCCACAAATAAGTTGCACTATCATTATTAACTTTGCATCTTTTGGCTTCAATATTATGAATATGTGTATCACTATGATCGAGATCCAACAAACCATTTTCGTTGGTGTATAACCCTAGAAGGTTTTATTCATGTAAACAGAACAACAATTATTCTCTAACTTAAATGAATAACCGTATTGCAATAAACATGATCAAATCATATTCATGCTCAACGCAAACACCAAATAACATTTATTTTGGTTCAACACTAATCCCGAAAGTATAGGGAGTGTGCGATGATGATAATATCTATCTAGGAACCACTTCCAACACACATCATCACTTCACCCTTAACTAGTCTCTGTTTATTTTGCAACTCCCGTTTCGAGTTACTACTCTTAGCAACTGAACCAGTATCAAATACTGAGGAGTTTCTATAAACACTAGTAAAGTACACATTAATAACATGTATATCAAATATAGCTTTGTTCACTTTGCCATTCTTTTAATCCACCAAATATTTGGGGTAGTTCCGCTTCCAGTGACCAGTCCCTTTGCAGTAGAAGCACTTAGTCTCAGGCTTAGGTCCAGACTTGGGCTTCTTCACTTGAGCAGCAACTTTCTTGCCGTTCTTTTTGAAGTTCCCCTTTCTTCCATTTGTCCCTTTACTTGAAACTAGTGGTCTTGTTAACCATCAATACTTTGAGGCTCTTTCTTGATTTCTACCTTCGTCGATTTCAGCATCGCGAAGAGCTGGGGAATTACTTTCCTCATCCCTTGCATATTATAGTTCATCACGAAGTTCTAGTAACTTGGTGATAGTGACTAGAGACTTCTGTCAATTACTATCTTATCTGGAAGATTAACTCCCACTTGATTCAAGCAATTGTAGTACCTGCATAATCTGAGCACATGCTCACTGGTTGAGCTATTCTCCTCCATCTTGTAGGCAAAGTACTGTTAGAGGTCTCATACCTCTTGACACGGGCATGAGTATGAAATACCAATTTCAACTCTTGGAACATCTTATATGCTCCGTGGCGTTCAAAACCTTTTTGAAGTCCCGATTCTAAGCCGTAAAGCATGGTGCACTTAACTATCAAGTAGTCATCGTACCGAGCTTTTGTCAAACGTTCATAATGTTTGCATATGCTCCTGCAATAGGTCCGTCACCTAGCGGTGCATCAAGGACATAATTCTTCTGTGCAGCAATGAGGATAATCCTCAGATCATGGATCCAATCCGCATCATTGCTACTAACATCTTTCAACTTATTTTTCTCTAGGAACATATCAAAAATAAACGGGGAACAACATCACGAGCTATTGATCTACAACATAGATATGTAAATACTATCAGGACTAAGTTCATGATAAATTAAAGTTCAACTAATCATATTAATTAAGAACTCCCACTTAGATAGACATCCCTCTAATCATCTAAGTGATCATGTGATCCAAATCAACTAAACCAAGTCCGATCATCACGTGAGATGGAGTAGTTTCAATGGTGAACATCACTATGTTGATCATATCTACTATATGATTCACGGTCGACCCTTCGGTCTCCGTGTTCCGAGGCCATATTCGTTATATGCTAGGCTCGTCAAGTTTAACCTGAGTATTCCGCGTGTGCAACTGTTTTGCACCCGTTGTATTTGAACGTAGAGCCTATCACACCCGATCATCACGTGGTGTCTCAGCACAAAGAACTTTCGCAACAGTGCATACTCAGGGAGAACACTTATACCTTGATAATTTAGTGAGAGATCATCTTATAATGCTACCGTCAATCAAAGCAAGATAAGATGTATAAAAGATAAACATCACATGCAATCAAAAATATGTGACATGATATGGCGATCATCATCTTGTGCCTTTGATCTCCATCTCCAAAGCATTGTCATGATTTCCATCGTCACCAGCATGACACCATGATCTCCATCATCTTGATCTATATCAATGTGTCGTCACATGGTCATCTCGCCAACTATTGCTATCGCATAGCGATAAAGTAAAGCAATTATCTGGCGCTTGCATCTTATGCAATAAAGAGACAACCATAAGGCTTCTGCCAGTTGCCGATAACTTCAACAAAACATGATCATCTTATACAACAACTTATATCTCATTACATCTTGACCATATCACATGACAACATGCCCTGCAAAAACAAGTTAGACGTCCTCTACTTTGTTGTTGCAAGTTTTACGTGGCTGCTACGGCCTGAGCAAGAACCGTTCTTACCTACGCATCAAAACCACAACGATAGTTTGTCAAATTGGTGCTGTTTTAACCTTCACAAGGACCGGGCGTAGCCACACTCGGTTCAACTAAAGTTGGAGAAACTGACACCCGCCAGCCACCTGTGTGCAAAGCACGTCGGTAGAACCAGTCTCGCGTAAGCGTACGCATAATGTTGGTCCGGGCCGCTTCATCCAACAATACCGACGAACCAAAGTATGACATGCTGGTAAGCAGTATGACTTATATCGCCCACAACACACTTGTGTTCTACTCGTGTATATGACATCTACGCATAAAACTTGGCTCTGATACCACTGTTGGGAAACGTAGTAATTTAAAAAAAATTCCTACGCACACGCAAGATCATGGTGATGCATAACAACGAGAGGGGAAAGTGTTGTCCACGTACCCTCGTAGACCGAAAGCGGAAGCGTTATGACAACGCGGTTGATGTAGTCGTACGTCTTCACAATCCGACCGATCCAAGTACCGAACGTACGACACCTCCTAGTTTTGTACACGTTCAGCCAGATGACGTCCCTCGAACTCCGATCCAGCCGAGTGTTGAGGGAGAGTTTCGTCAGCACGACGGCGTGGTGACGATGATGATGTTCTACCGACGCAGGGCTTCGCCTAAGCACCGCTACGATATTATCGAGGTGGATTATGGTGGATGGGGCACCGCACACGGCTAAGAGATCCAAGGGATCAATTATTGTGTCCATGGGGTGCCCCCTGCCCCCGTATATAAATGAGCAAGGGGGGAGGCGGCCGGCCAAGGAGGAGGGCGCACCAAGGGGGGAGTCCTACTCCCACCGGGAGTAGGATTCCTCCTTTCCTTGATGGAGTAGGAGAGAAGGAAAGAGGAGGAGAGGGAGAAGGAAAAGGGGGCTGCACCCATTGTCCAATTCGGACCAGAGGGAGGGGGGGGGGGGGCGCAGGCCTCCTTCCTTTTGGCCTCTATCCTCTATTCCCGTATGGCCCAATAAGGCCCATATACTCCCTGGCGAATTCCCGTAACTCTCTGGTACTCCGAAAAATACCCGAATCTCTCTGAACCTTTCCGAAGTCCGAATATAGTCGTCCAATATATCGATCTTTATGTCTCGACCATTTCGAGACTCCTCGTCATGTCTCCAATATCATCCGGGACTCCGAACTCCTTTGGTACATTCAAACTCATAAACTCATTATATAACCGTCATCGAACTTTAAACGTGCGGACCCTACGGGTTCGAGAACTATGTAGACATGACCGAGACAAATCTCCGGTCAATAACCAACAGCAGAACCTGGATGATCATATTGGCTCCCACATATTCTACGAAGATTGAGGGAGTCCTGGACTAGGGGGTGTCCGGATAGCCGAACTATCATCTTTGGCCGGACTCCTAGACTATGAAGATGCAAGATTGAAGACTTCGTCCCGTGTCCGGATGGGACTTTCCTTGGCGTGGAAGGCAAGCTTGGCGATACGGATATGTAGATATCCTACCATTGTAACCGACTCTGTGTAACCCTAGCCCTATCCGGTGTCTATATAAATCGGAGGGTTTTAGTCCGTAGGACGAACAACAATCATACCATAGGTTAGCTTCTAGGGTTTAGCCTCCTTGATCTCGTGGTAGATATACTCTTGTACTACCAATATCATCAATATTAATCAAGCAGGAGTAGGGTATTACCTCCATCGAGAGGGCCCAACCTGGGTAAAACATCGTGTCCCTTGTCTCCTGTTACCATCCGCCTAGACGCATGCCTCGGGACCCCTACCCGAGATCCGCCGATTTTGACACCGACATTGGTGCTTTCATTGAGAGTTCCTTTGTCTCGTCACCGATAGGACCGATGGCTCCTTCAATCATCAACAACGACGCGGTCAAGGGTGAGACTTTTCTTCCCGGACAGATCTTCGTATTCGGCGGCTTCGCACTGCGGGCCAATTCACTTGGCCATCTGGAGCAGATCGAAAGCTACGCCCCTGGCTATCAGCTCAGATTTGGAAGTTTAAACTACACGGCCGACATCCGCGGAGACCTGATCTTCGACGGATTCGAGCCGCAGCCAAGCGCGCCGCACTATCTCGATAAGCATGATCTAACTCTGCCACCGAACAGTGTCCTGGAGGCCGCACTAGTGTCTGCTCCGAACATTGATTCGGAGCCGATCTCGTCGATCGAGGATGGTTGGTTGGACACCACCTCGGGGGCTGAAATCTCTACGGCGATTGAGCCGAACGCAATCCCTGTCCTTTGCGAAGACCGCGACTCCAAGGTGCCGGACTCCTTTCCGGACTCCGAACCCTCCGCGCCCCTGCCAATCGAATCCGATTGGGCGCCGGTCATGGAGTTCACTGGGACATCTTTCAAAGACTCGCCCTTTGACGGCATCCTGAATTCACTAAAGTCTCTCTCTTTATCAGGAGAGCCCTGGCCGGACTACGGTTAGGAAGGTTGGGATGCGGACGACGATGAAACTCAACGCCCACCCACCACCCACTTTGTAGCCACTGTCGAAAGCTTACACGACATGCTCGATTTCGACTCCGAAGACATCGACGGTATGGATGACGATGTAGGAGACAACCATGAACCAGCACTTATAGGATGCTGGACAACCACATCATCCCATGATGTATACATGGTGGATACACCTAAAGGAAGTAAGGACGAGGAACAACGGGACGCTACGAAGGATAAATCCCTCGAAAAGCAGTCAAAACGGCAACGTAAACGCCGCACCAAGTCCCGCCTCAACAAAGACCCAGCCATAGAGCAGGGCGAACCGGTGGACGACGAACATGCTATCGAGCAACCGTCCGAACAGGAAAATTTGGATAAACAACCTGTCCTCGGCGAAGATAACAGTCCGGACGATCTCACGCCAGACAAATTATTGGAGCAGAATAACCTCCACAAAAGGCTCGCCGCCACTGCGCGTAGCCTGAAAAAGCAGAAGCGGAAGCTCAAAACAGCGGAAGATGCACTCAGAATCAGATGGAGCAAAGTATTCAACACCATGAGACAAATACGGCGACAACAACAACAAAGAGCTACCCAAAGAGAAAACTATTGCCCGAATTTGATGAGGCGGCCATAGAGCCCCCACAATCAAAAAGTAAGAAGGCCACCCGGTCGGATGGACGACCCCACGGCAAAAAGAGAGCTGCAAATGGCGCCCCACACAAGTCGGTACGCGATCCGCATAAGGATTCACCCCAAAAGGATGTCCCAGTTAGGTCCATCTATGGGCCGAGAAAGCAAGCTCTTCAAAGCAATACAACACGTCAAATATCCGAACATCACGACACACCCAAATACAGGGGCGCCGCGCACCCCCTATGTTTCACCGATGAGGTGCTGGATCATGAATTTCCAGCGGGATTCAAAACCGTAAACATAGAGGCATACGACGGAACAATGCACCACAGTTCTGGATTGAGTATTACATACTCCACATACACATTGCTAGAGGAGATGATCTCCACGCCATAAAATACTTACCCCTCAAACTCAAAGGGCCAGCTCGGCATTGGCTTAAAAGCCTTCCCGAAAATACCATTGGAAGTTGGGAAGAGCTCGAGGATGCGTTTCGGGCAAATTTTCAGGGGACCTATGTCCGCCCTCCGGATGCGGACGATCTAAGTCACATAACTCAACAGCCCGGAGAGTCAGCCCGGAAATTCTGGAACAGGTTCCTTACTAAAAAGAACCAAATAGTCGATCGCCGGACGCCAAGCCTTAGCAGCCTTCAAACACAATGTCCGAGACGAATGGCTCGCCAGACACCTCGGCCAAGAAAATCCAAGAACAATGGCCGCATTAACAAACCTCATGACCCGCTTTTGCGCGGGAGAGGATAGCTGGCTAGCAAGATGCAGCACCAGCGACCCAAGTACATCCGAAGTCAGGGATGGAAATGGGAAAGCACGACGCAACAAGGACCAGCGTCGGATTAAGGGGAATGGTCCAAAGAGCGCGGCAGTCAACGCCGGATTCAAAAGCTCACGGCAGAACAATAAAAAACTGCCCCTTAAGGACAATAGCGATGAGCTATCCAACTTAAACAAAATCTTGGACAAGGTATGTCAAATCCACAATACTCCCGGGAAGCCTGCAAACCATACCCACAGATATTGTTGGGTCTTCAAGCAGTCCGACAGACTCAACGCTGAACACAAGGGGCTCGACACACCTAGTGAGGATGATGACGAACCCCACAAGCAGAGCACCGGAAAACAAAAGAATTTCCCACAAGAGGTTAAAATAAAGAACTCACTTCACGTGATAAAAGGGAAAAACAGAGCGGTGCCCATTAAGATGCGCGCCGCACATACTACCCTAGCGGAGTACCAACACTGGTTGTCAAAACCAATCACCTTCGACCATCAGGACTACTCCGAAAGTATCCGGAACGCAGGATGGACTGCCTTGATATTGGATCCTATAATCAACGGATTCCAATTTAGACAAGTCCTCATGGATGGCGGCAGTGACATAAACTTGATATATCAGGACACAATCCGCAGGATGGGGATACTGCTAGAAGTTGTGTTCGGCTCATCCGACAACTTCCGCCGCGAAAACTTAACCTTCCACATCGCCCCATTCGAAAGTAGCTATCAAGCACTCTTCATGTGAAGCTTTCGCCCGCTTTAACGCAATACCGCATTATGCATCTCTTACACTTAAAATGCCCGGTCCACGCGGCATCATCTCATTAAAAGGGAGTATTAAGTGTTGCTCGAGCACAGAAGAACGTGAGACTGCTGACAGCCCCACACCTATCCGGCTTCGCAAATCAAAGCACCTGAATAGGTCATTCAAACCCCGGACATGGCTAGACGAGTTCGGCGCCTACTAGTAGCATGCCCCCATACAAGGGGCTGCACGCATGTACAACAAGAGACAATAAAGCTCAAATTTATTCACTTTTCAAATCGTACTCTGTTTATTTAATATAAAGTACATTTTTCGCACGATCTTTTTTTTCTTTTCTACTAAGTTCCTCTCTTTTATAGATGAACAACGTGCTACACCCGTCCAGGATACGGCACAACGGAGACACAGGCGCAGACGTGCAGTAGGGACCCGTTGCAAGGATTCTTTTCAGATTAAGACCCTGCGTAAACCTTTTTTACTGTCTCTTGTTGATACACATCCCCTGGTTTCTAGCTATAACCGAGGAGGAGGCTGGTGTTTTGGCATCGGCCGCACCAGAAATTTGCACGTACCTGGACACCAGGGGCTTAGGGCATTATTCTGCCCGTTTTTATAAAGACCGAATACTTTAGGGAGTGTTCGGCATCTCGAGTTAGGCCTTATATGCATCAGCTCCGAATCATGTCTTTGGTCAAATGTTGGGTTTGCCTGGCTCCTGTGTTTTGCTGCCTTACGCCCGTTCTATCGGCTAACGCGGCACCATGAGAACTATCGTGATTGTGCCCCGGTTCGCCGGGCGAGCACCTCAAAGAGAGAAAGTCTGAAAACTGATCATGATATAGCGAGAGACCGTCAACCACTCGATGACTCACTAGAATGTTTAGAATTCCTCCGCATTAACGAAGGACCGTTTTTCGGTCAGCACATACGCACTTCGATTCGGGAGAGTGCGGTGCCCCGAGGGCTATATAGTAGCCCCACCTCGAACTCCTATGGCTAAGTGAAAGTGATAAAGCATTATAGTCCGGTTGCCTAGTTTGCTACGCTACCACCTCCTTAACAGGACCAAGACGTTGGATTAAGTGTGAAAAATCGCCTTCTTTGCAAACACCCCCGCACTATGTGCGTGGGGGCTGAAGCCGAAGACTGCCATCTTTCAGGTTATATATACATATACATCAACGGCCGCATAGAGAGTAGTTTACTACTTGAACGCACAAGTATAAAAAGCTCTTATATTATATTGAAACATTGTTTTCACAAATCATACATGTCATTTAAACATAATATCCTTCGAGCACTGCGTCTCTATTAAACGAGCGCCTGCAGGACTTCCTCAAAATAGTGCTCGGCGGTACTCGCTTCGTCCGAATCTTGGGATGCAACGTCGGTGGCCTTCATCTCCGCCCAGTATGTCTTGACACGGGCAAGAGCCATCCGCGCTCCCTCTATGCACGCCGACTGCTTCATTGCGTCGATACGCGGTACCGCCCCAAGGAACTGCTGAACTAAGCCAAAATAGCTCTTCGGCTGGGGTCCGCCTGGCCACAAATGAGTCATGACATGCTTAATGGCAAGTCCGGATAATCGATTTAGCTCAGCCCATTCGGCCAATCGATCGGTCAACGGAAGAGGACGTTCCGGACTATGGAATTGCGACCAATATAGCTCTTCCCTTTTGTGCCCCTTCTGGCCCCGGAAGTGCTCCATCGCGTCCGCAACGCTCGCCGCTAAGTCCACATAAGCATCCTCCGAACTCCACAACTTGTCCAACTGAGCATACTTCGGATCCGTGAGCTTCCTCCGCAGCAGAAAAGGCTTTCCAGCAGCAACATCCACAGCCTGACGCAGCCCCTCCGTTGCAGCTCTCATTGCGGAGCGGGCATCCTTGGCTTCGGCGGTGGCCTTTTTCAGCAGCAACATCCACAGCCTGACGCAGCTCCTCCTTTGCAGCTCTCATTGCGGAGCGGGCATCCTTGGCTTCGGCGGTGGCCTTTTTCAGGTCCTCTTGCTCCACTTGACGTTCTTTTTCAAGAACCTCGGAGCTTTCGGTAGCATTCTTCAACTTTATGGCCATCTCGGCCATTTCCTCTTTGCTTCGGCAGTGAGCAGCCCATTCGGCTTTTAGCTCTTTGGCCGCCCTTAAAGCCGCCGCATTACTATTTCTGGCTTGCTCTTTCGCTCGGGCGAGTTCCGCCCGCAGCTCCTCCACGGCAGCGGCACCGTCTGCATCAAAAGCATACAAGTAGTAAGGAATGGGCGTCAAGCTCCCTTACCACGTGTCCACGGAGAAGTCGGATACCTTGTGACTCGTCAAACCGTTTATTGACCAGCGCGATGTCCGCATCCGTCTCATCAAGTTGCCGCTTTAGTTCGGCAAATTTATCAGTCTGGCTGGCCACCGGACGCCTCGCCACCTATTTAGGAGCGGCGCAATGTTATAATCAGATTATGATCCTCGCACGCTGTCAATTTTGACAACATACCGAGTCTCGAGGCTACTATCTATACAGGGCGCATTCTATATGCATAACTGCCAGAAGGTACATCATTTTTGCGTACCTCGAACCCCGTCAGTAAGCTTCTGACTGCTTCATGCAATCCGCTCTCCGCGGATGCAATTCTATCAATCACCGTACACATCAGCGCACGGTGATATTCTGAGATAGCCGCTCGCCCGAGCAGATCCTTCAGCTCCTCCGACCGCACGCCAGTTGGCGCCGGACCTTCCGGCCCCGCCGGACCCGGCGAAACCCTCCGCGACGACACCTCAGGGTCATCCGCCCCGCATGAAGGTGCGACAGGTGGAGGCGTTTCGCTCTCCATCATCTCCAGAAGAAGATCCCCCGAAGACGAGCTCTGCTGAGAAGGGCTGAGATCCGAACTACAAGGTACAATTTCGGTTATCTTCGTAAATAAATACAGGATGTTCTTTATTCACGGGACCCCTTCTTTTTACTTACGGCTCGCTGGAGGGCTGATCCCCTTGGGGAAATAGTGCGGCTGGGGTACTTCCCAGCGCCGGACTCTCTGTCGAAGATTTCTTTCCCCTCTTTGAGGCCTTGACCTCCGAATCTTCCGAACCGGTCCTCTTCCCTCTTTGGAGGGTGGGACCTTTGATCCCTCCTTCCTCGAAAGCCTCCTTCGTGGAGGCAGTTGCTTCCCTGCTCCCCCCTTCGCCTTCTTTAAAAGGCGCGGCGTTCAACATCTTGGTCAGCATGGGATCCGGCGTGGTCTCTGGGAGGGGAGCCGGACACCTTATAAACTTTGCCTTCGCTATCCACTCTTGTTCAAGAAACAACTCCTTTAAGGGCAAGTTTATGATAAATGAACGGATAGCATGTCCGGGTACATGACTACTTACTTGAGTATCTGGGCGATTGCAGCTTAGTCCTGCGTCCTTAGTCAGGTCCGGACACTTCTCTTGTGATCCGAAGAACCGTTTATATATCTCCACGGGTGTCGTACCCATAAAATGTTGGAGAGCTCGTGGTCCCTCCGGATTGAATTCCCACAGACGGAGGGGGCGACGTTTGCAGGGCAGAAGGCGCCGAATCAACATAACATGCGCCACTGCGACCAGATTGATCTCTCTTTCTTGGAGGTCTCGAATACGGCCCTGCAACAGAGGAACGTCCTTGGACGGCCCCCAGTCGAGCCCCTTGTTGACCCATGACGCCAGCCGCTGTGCTGGACCTAAGCGGAAGGCGGGAAGCGCCACCCATTTGGTGCCCCGGGGAGCGGTGATATAAAACCACTCCCGTTGCCACAAACCAAGCTCCTCTTGAAAAGAGCCCTCGGGCAACGGAGCATCAGCACACTTGCTTATGACCGCCCCTCCGCACTCTCCTTGTTGCCCCTCGATAATATTCGGCTCCACCTTGAAGGTCTTGAGCCACAATCCAAAGTGAGGTGTAATATGGAGGAAGGCCTCACATACGACAATAAATGACAAGATATGGAGGATGGACTCCGGATTCAAGTCATGGAAATCCAGCCCATAATAAAACATGAGCCCCCGCACAAAGGGATCCGTCGGGAAGCCTAAACCCCGAAGGAAGTGAGACATGAACACCACGCTCTCGCCGGGCTCGGGAGTGGGAATGACCTGCCCTGGAGCAGGCAGCCTATGCGAAATCTCGCCGGTTAGATACCTGGCGTCTCGCAGCTTTAGCACATCTTCTTCTGTGACGGAAGAAGACATCCATCGGCCGAGCTGGTCGGAGCCGGACATCGTCGATGGTCCGAAGCACCTAAATCTGAAGCTTTGGGTGTTAGAACTCGAAGCGCGAGGCGAACTCGATGGAGGGTGGAAAAAAGAAGAGGGCCTTGGTCTCATTATAAGGAGGTCGAATACCAAGAGCCCTCCCCGTGGTCGATTAGGACTCACCTTCGATAGAGGAGGCGTGCCAACGGGCACGGTTGGGTTACCCACGTCCGTATTTGATGAGAATCCCGGAATAAAGGGGCGCGATCTACGCTTTGATAAAGACGTGCCAGGGAAACCGCCTCGCTAAACACGCTGAGGTGGAACAGTAAAAAACGATTCATATAAAGGCCTGGCCGTGGTGTGATGTCACGCCGCGGAATACATCAGCAGATCTGTGCAAAAATTATTGTCTCTACGGTGGTATGTGGAACTTGTTTTGCAGAGCCGGACACTATCCTGGTGTTCAAAACCTTCTATGAAGTATTCGGAGGAGGAACCCGCCTTGCAATGTCGAAGACAATATGCGCGCCGGACTCGTCGTCATTGAAGCCTGGTTCAGGGCCTACTGAGGGAGTCCTGGACTAGGGCGTGTCCGGATAGCCGAACTATCATCTTTGGCCGGACTCCTAGACTATGAAGATACAAGATTGAAGACTTCGTCCCGTGTCCGGATGGGACTTTCCTTGGCGTGGAAGGCAAGCTTGGCGTCTACGGATATGTAGATATCCTACCATTGTAACCGACTCTGTAACCCTAATCGAGGGAGTCCCGGACTACGGGGTGTCCGTATAGCCGAACTATCATCATCGGCCGGACTCCAAGACTATGAAGATACAAGATTGAAGACTTTGTCCCGTGTCCGGATGGGACTTTCCTTGGCGTGGAAGGCAAGCTTGGCGGTACGGATATGTAGATCTCCTACCATTGTAACCGACTTGCGTAACCCTAACCCTATCCGGTGTCTATATAATCCGGAGGGTTTTAGTCCGTAGGACGAACAACAATCATACCATAGGCTAGCTTCTAGGGTTTAGCCTCTTTGATCTCGTGGTAGATCTACTCTTGTAACTCACATCATCAATATTAATCAAGCAGGACGTAGGGTTTTACCTCCATCAAGAGGGCCCGAACCTGGGTAAAACATCGTGTCCCTTGTCTCATGTTACCATCCGCCTAGACGCACAGTTCGGGACCCCCTACCCGAGATCCACCGGTTTTGACACCGACATTGGTGCTTTCATTGAGAGTTCCTTTGTGTCGTCACCGATAGGCCCGATGGCTCCTTCGATCATCAACAACGACGTGGTCCAGGGCGAGACTTTTCTCCCCGGACAGATCTTCGTGTTCGGCGGCTTTGCATCGCTTGCCAATTCGCAGCCATCCGAGCAGATCGAAGCTACGCCCCTGGCCATCAGGTCAGATTTGGAAGTTTAAACTATACGGCCGATATCCGCGGAGACTTGATCTTCGACGAATTCGAGCCGCAGCCGAGCGTGCCGCACTGTCTCGATGGGCGTGATCTAGCTCCGCAGCCGAACAGTGCCCTGGATGCCGCACCAGAATCCGCTCCGACCCTTAATCCGGAGCCGGATTCCCCGATCGAGGACTAGTGGTTGGACACCGACTCGGGGGCTTTAATCTCTACGGTGATCGAGCCGAACTCCATCCCTTTCCTTTGCGAAGACCTCGACTCCAGGGTGCCGGACTCCTCCCCGGACTCCGAACCCTCCGCGCCCCTGCCAATCGGATCCGATAGGGCGCCGGTCATGGAGTTCACGGCCGCGGACATCTTTCAGCACTTGCCCTTTGGCGACATCCTGAATTCACTAAAGTCTCTCTGTTTATCCGGGAGCCCTGGCCGGACCACCGTCAGGAAGGTTGGGATACGGACGACGAAGAAATTCAACGCCCACCCACCACCCACTTCGTAGCAACTGTCGATAGCCTACACGACGTGCTCGATTTCGACTCCGAAGACATCGATGGTATGGACGACGATGTAGGAGACAACAATGAACCAGCACCTATAGGATGCTGGACAACATCATCCCACGATGTATACATGGTGGATACACCTAAAGGAAATGAAGACGAGGAACAACGGGACGCCATGAAGGATAAATCCTCTAAAAGCAGCCAAAACGGCAACGTAAACACCGAACAAAGTCCCGCCTCAACAAAGACCCAGCCATAGAGCATGGCGAACCCGTGGACAACGAACAAGCTATCGAGCAATCATCCGAACAAGACAACTTGGATAAACAATCTGTCCCCAAGGAAGACAACAGTCCGGACGACCTCACGCCGGACAAACCATTGGAGCAAATGACCTCCGGAAAAGGCTCGTCGCCATCGCTGCGTAGCCTGAAAAAGCAGAAGCGGAAGCTCAAAACAGCGGAAGATGCACTCAGGATCAGATGGAGTAAAATATTCAGCACCGCAGATAAGTACGGCGACAGTCGCCGAACAAAGAGCTACCCGAAAAGAAAGCTACTGCCCGAATTCGACGAGGAGGCCTTAGAGCCCCCGCAATCAAAAAGCAAGAAGGTCACCCGGTCGGATGGACGACCTCACGGCAAAAAGAGAGCGGCGAATGGTGCCGCACACAAGACAATAAGTGATCCGCTTAAGGATTCACATCAAAGGGATGGCCCAGTTAGGTCCATCTATGGGCCAAGAAAGCACGCTCTTCAAAGCAATGCAATACGCCAAAATTCCGAAGACCACGAAACACCCAAATATAGGGCGCTGACACCCCTATGTTTCACCGATGAGGTGCTGGATCATGAATTCCCAGTGGGATTCAAACCCGTAAACATAGAGACATACGACGGAACAACAGACCCTGGAGTCTGGATTGAGGATTACATCCTCCACATACACATGGCTAGAGGAGATGATCTCCACGCCATAAAATACTTACCCTTTAAACTCAAAGGGCCAGCTCGGCATTGGCTTAAGAGCCTCCCGAAAATACCATTGGAAGCTGGGAAGAGCTCGAGGATGCATTTCGGGCAAATTTTCGGGGACCTATGTCCGCCCTCGGACGCAGACGATCTAAGTCACATAACTCAACAACCCGGAGAGTCAGCCCGAAATTCTCGAATAGGTTCCTTACTAAAAGAACCAAATAGTCGATCGTCCGGACGCCAAGCCTTAGCAGCTTTCAAACACAACGTCTGAGACGAATGGCTCGCCAGACACCTCCGCCAAGAAAAGCCAAGAACAATGGCCGCACTAACAAGCCTCATGACACGCTTTTGCTAGGGAAGACAGTTATTGGCTAGATGCAGCACCGAGGACCCGAGTACATCCGAAATCAGGGATGGAAATGAAATCACGACGCAGAAAAGATCAGCGCCCGGAATAAGGAAAATGGGCAAAATAGTACGGCGGTCAACGCCGGATTCAAAAGCTCTCGGCGAACAACAAAACACTGCCCTAAAGGATAACAAAGGACGAGCTATCCAACCTAAACAAGATTTTGGATAGACTGTGTCAAATACATGGTACCTCCGGGAAGCCCGCAAACCATACCCACAGAGATTGTTGGGTCTTCAAGCAGTCCGGCCGACTTAACGCCGAACACAAGGGGCTCGACGCACCAAGTGAAAGTGACGAAACCCAAAAGCAGCACTCCGGAAAACAAAAAACTTTCCCACAGAAGGTTAAAACAGTGAACTCACTTCACGTGATCAAAGGGAAAAATAGAGCGGCGCCCACTAAAAGGCGCGCCGCATTAATCGGGTTGTCAAAACCAATCACCTTCGACCATCGTGACTATTCCGAAAATATCCGGAACGCAGGATGGACTGCCTTGATATTGGATCCTATAATCGACGGATTCCAATTTACACAATACCTCATGGATGGCGGCAGTGACATCAACCTGATATATCAAGACACAATCCGCGGGATGGGGATAAACCCAACCAAAATTCGCCGTAGCGACACCTCCTTTAAAGGAGTAATGCCAGGCCCATATGCCCATTGTACGGGCACCATACTGCTAGAAGTTCCGTTTGGTTCATCCGACAACTTCCGTCGCGAAAGGTTACCTTTCCATGTCGCCCCGTTTAAAAGTATCCATCAAGCACTATTGGGACGCGGAGTTTTGGCCCGTTTCAACGCAATACCGCATTATGCATCTCTAACACTTAAAATGCCCGGTCCACGCGGCATCATCTCGTTAAGAGGAAGTACTAAGTGTTACTCGAGCACGGAAGAACGGGAGACTGCCTTGACAGCCCTACAGCTATCCGGCTCTGCTAGGCAAAGAACCTGAATTGGTCATTCAAACCCCGGACACGGCTAGACGATTCCGGCGCCTACTAGCAGCATACCCCCATACGAGGGGCCGCATGCATGTATAACAAGAGACAATAAAGCTCCATTTTATTCACTTCTTCGAACCGTACTTTGTTTATTTAATATTAAGTACATTCTTCGCATGATCCTTTTTCTTTTAAACTAAGTTCCTCCCTTTTACAGATGAACAACGTGCTACACCCGTCCAGGATACGGCAACGGAGATACAAAGCATACGCAGAGGGACCCGTTGCAAGGATTCTTTTCAGATTAAGACCCTCGCATAAACCTTTTTTCACTGTCTCTTGTTGATGTACACTTCGGTCCCTTTATATAACCGAGGAGGAGGCTGGGGCTTTGGCATTGGCCGCACCAGAATTTTTATGCGTGCACTGACACTGTGGGCTTAGGGCATTATTTTGCCCATTTTCATAAAGACCGAATACCTTAGGGAGTATTCGGCGCCTCGAGTTAGGCCTTATATGCATCAGCTCGAATCATGTCTTTGGTCAAATGTTGGGTTGCCCGGCTCACGTGTTTTGCTGCCTTACGCTCTGCTTTCACGGCTAACGCGGCACCAGGAGAACTATCTGCGATTGTGCCCGGTTCGCCGGGCGAGCACCTCAAAGAGAGAAAGCCGAAAACCGATCGTCATGATATAGCGAGAGACTGGTCAACCACTCGATGACTCACAGGAATGTTAAGAATTCCTCCGCATTAACGAAGGACCGGTTTTCGTCGTGCACATATGCACCCGAATTGGAGAGTGCGGTGCCCTGTGGGCTATATAGTAGCCTCACCCTCGAACTCCTATGGCTAAGTGAAAGTGATAAAGCATTATAGTCCGTTGTTCGTTTGCTACGCTATCACCTCCTTAACAGACCAAGACGTTGGATTAAGTGTGAAAAAGCGCTGTTTTTGCAAACACCCCGCACTATGTGCATGGGGGCTGAAGCCAAGGACTGCCATCTTCAAAGTTATATACACATATACATAAACGGCCGCACAGGGAGTAGTTTACTACTTGAACGCACAAGTATAAAAAAGCACTTATATTACATTGAAACATTGTTTTCACAAATCATACATGTCATTTAAACACAATATCCTTCGAGCACTGCGTCTCTATTAAACGAGCACCCGGCAGGACTTCTTCAAAGTAGTGCTCGGCAGGTACTCGGCCTCTGTGCGAATCCTGGGATGCAACGTCAGTGGCCTTCATCTCTTCCCAGTGTGTCTTGACACGGGCAAGAGCCATCCGCGCTCCCTCAATACACACCGATCGCTTCATTGCGTCGATACGCGGCACCGCACCAAGAAACTGCTGCACTAAACCAAAATAGCTCTTCGACTGGGGTCTGTCCGGTCACAAGTGCGTCAAGACATGCTTCATGGCAAATCCGGACAATCGATTCAGCTCGGCCCATTCGGCCAACCGATCGGTCAGCGGCAGAGGACGCTCCGGACTATGGAATTGCGTACAATATAGCTCTTCCCTTCTGTGCCCCTTCCGCCCCGGCGTTTCAATCAAGCGCCCACAGCCGCCGCCAAATCCAGATAAGCATCCTCCGAACTCCACAATTTATCCAACCGAGCATACTTTGATCTCAGATATATCCTCCGCAGTTGTAAACGGTTTTTCAGCCGCAATTGCCCCGGCCCGACTCAGCTCCTCCTTGGCAGCTCTCAAAGCCGATTGGGCATTCTTGGATTCGCGGCGGCCTTCTTTAGGCTCCTCTTGTTCCGCTTTGACGTTCCTTTTCAAGAACTGCAGCGATCGGTAGTATTCCTTAACTTTTTGGCCATATCGGACATCTCCTCCTTGCTTCGGCATTGAGAAGCAGGTTCAGCTTCTAGCTCTTCGCCGCCTTTAAAGCGCCGACATTACTAATTCTGGCTTGCTCTTTCGCTCGGTGAGTTCTCGCCCAGCTCCTCCATGGCAGCGGCACCATCTCGCATTAAGCATACAAACAAGAAGACATGGGCATCAAGCTCCCTTACAAGGTGTCCGCATAGAAGTCGCATACCTTGTGACTCGTCAAACCGTTCTTGACCAGCGCGATGTCCTCATCCGCCTCGTCAAGTTGCCGCTTTAGTTTGGCATATTCAAGAGTCTTACTGGCCTCGGACACCCCGCCACCTGTTCGAGCGGCGATATGTTATAATCGAGAATTTGATCCTCAGACATTGTCAATTTTGACAACATACCAAGTCTCGTGGGCTATTATCTATACAGCGCATTTTATATGCATAAGCGCCGAAGGTACATCATTTTTGCGTATTTCAAACCCCACAAGAAGCTTCGACGGCTTCATGCAATCCGCTCTCCGCGGATGCAATTCTTTCAATCACCATACCCATTAGAGCATGGTGATCTTCTGAAATAGCCGCTGGCCCGAGCAGATCCTTCAGCTCCTCCGACCGCACGCCACTTGGCGCTGGACCTTTCGGCCCCACCAGACTTGGGGGAACCCTCCGCGACGACACCTCCGGGTCGTCCGCTTCACATGAGGGTGCGACAGGTGGAGGCGTTTCGCTCTCCATCATCTCCTAAGAAGATCCTCAAGACGAGCTCACTGAGAAGGGCTGAGGTCCGAACTACAAGGTACAATTTCGATTATCTTCATAAATAAATACAGGATGTTCCTTATTTACAAGACCCTTCCTTTTACTTACGGCTCATTTGGAGGGCTGATCCCCTTGGGGAAATAGTGCGGCTGGGTTACTTCCCGTCACGGACTCTCCGACGAAGATTCCCTTCCCTTCTTTGAGGCCTTGACCTGGATCTTTCAAGCAGTCCTCTTCCCTCCTCGAAAGACGGGACTTTTAATCCATCCTTCCTTGATAGCCTCCTTCGTGGGGGCGCCGCTTCCCTCGCTTCCCCGCCGCCTTCTCCAAAAGGCGCGACCTTCAACATCTTGGTCAACATGGGATCCGCGTGGTCTCCGGAGGAGCCGACACCTTATTAACTTTGCCTTGGCTATCCACTCCTGTTCAAGAAACTGCTCCTTTAAAGGGCATATATATGAAACAAATGAATGAACAGCTTGTCCGGTTACAGGACTACTTACTTGAATATCTGGGCGATTGTAGCTTAGTCCTGCATCCTCGGTCAAGTCCGGACACTTCTCTTGTGATCCGAAGAACAATTTATACATCTCCACGGGCGTCGTGCCCATAAAATTTTGGAGAGGTCGTGGTCCCTCGGATTGAATTCCCACAGCGGAGGGGGCGACGCCAGGCTGAAGGCGCCGGATCACCATAACCTGCGCCACTGCAACCAGATTGATCCCTCTTTCCCGGAGGTCTGGAATACGGCCCTGCAGCAGGGGAACGTCCTTGGACGACCCCCAGTCGATCCCCTTGTTGACCCATGATGCCAGCCGCTGTGGTGGACCTGAGCGGAAGGCAGGGAGCGCCGCGCATTTGGTTCCCCTGGGAGCGGTGATATAAAACCACTCCCGTCGCCACGAACCAAGCTCCTCTTGAAAAGAGCCCTCGGGCCACGGAGCATCAGCACATTTTCTTATAACCGCCCCTCCGCATTCTGCTTGTTGTCCCTCGATCATCTTTTGCTCCACCTTGAAGGTCTTGAGCCACAATCCAAAGTGGGGGGTAATATGGAGGAAGGCCTCACATATGACAATGAATGACGAGATATGGAGGATGGACTCCGGATTCAAGTCATGGAAATCAAGCCAATAATAAAACATGAGCCCCCGCACAAAGGGGTCCGTCGGGAAGCCTAAACCCCGAAGGAAGTGGGACACGAACTCCACGTTCTCGCCAGGCTCAGGAGTGGGAATGACCTGCCCTGGAGCAGGCAGCCTGATGAGGACATCAATACCATTGTTACACCCACAGCCCCTGCTGCTATACATACTGGACCAATTACTAGAGCTCGCGCACGCCAATTGAATTATCAGGTACTTTCGTTTCTTGGTAACGATTCCAATGTTCATGAGAATATGATGCTGCCTAAATTGGATACATTTGTTTTGCTTACAAATGAAGGGCCTACCATGGACAAGAAAGATGAACCTTGGAGCAAGTTCAAGCATGGAGATGTTGGCATGCTCAAGGGGAACAAGAACGGAGTTACAAGTGATGATTCCAGGACTTCGAAGACACCCTAATGAGAGCATGAGGCCTTGGACGAAATATACAAGATGCCACTTCATAATATTCGTCCATAGGCTATTCTAGGTGCTGCGTCACCTTAATATTGGGCCAGGCCCATGTAATTTCGAAATACTTAAGTGTAGGCTGTTTTTAGAGTCCATATGTGTGGGGAAACAAGAGTTAGGGTTGGTTTCGGACCCCTCCCTCAAGGGCCACGAGATTCCTCCTCTTTTCTCCATATATACAGCCCTTAGGGCGTCGTTTAGACTTTGGGTTTTGTTTAGATCAAAAGTTCGCCATAGCTGCAACTTCACAGATTTCGCTTGTGTTCAACGACTGCACCAAGGCGCCTCGTAACCCCACCTTCATTAATAAAGCTTTCCTCTTATATTCGCAATATCCAGATTGCAATCTTAGTTTCTTGCTTGTTCTTCGCTTGCTCGCAGGAAACAGGCCCTCGTGGTCGTTGATCGTGCTCGGCGTGGTCAATAACCCTCGGAAGTTGGTTTAGCGATTGCTAAGGCGCGACGTCTCGCACGACGTAGTCGGATCGTCAAGGTCGACTCCCACCGAAACGATAGCCACCATCTCATCGAAACATCGGGACACCTTTGCCTCTATCAAGTGGTATCAGATTTTCAGGTTGCTCGGTGAGATTTTACAGTTTTTCGTAGATTAGATCGAGTCTGTTCTTCATACCTAAAGTCCACGAAAAAGCCACAAAAAAATTAGGGTTAGTTCATCATATCCGAACCAATCTGAGCCTTCGCATAATCTTTTTAGGGTTTTTGCTTTGTTGAATTTGCGGTTGCATCGTCGTGTCATAGTAGGTTTGTTTTCGAGATCCATCTAAATTCCGATTCGTGTTTCCTTGCCTGCGTAGGTTTCGGAAAAAAAAAATTCCGAAAACGCACTTGTCGAAAAATTTTCTGGCTATCCTATTTTTAGGTGTTTCTAAGCGTATTGAGACAGTCGCCATTATAGAAAGTTTTTTTTGACCCGTTTCCAGTTTTTGGGTCCGGGCAGTCGAAAAAAAAATTTGGTCGAAAAAATTTCGTGCCCATCCTGTCAGTTTGATCTGGGAAGAGTTTTGAGACACTCGCCATTCTAGTGATTTTTCACAAAAAAAAAAGAGCATCGCAAAAAAAAGAGCGAATTTTTTTTTCCAGAGTGTGCTTTTCCGTTGTTTCCGTGCAGCGCCGTGATTTTGTTAGTGTTCTAGGCTCGCGTCTCTAGCACGGTCTAGCCTAGGACCAAAGACAAAGGTCAGTGAGCGCTTATTGAACTTTTGCATCTCTGAATTGATTATTGTCAATTCTTTTTGCTACCATATTATAAGCCTTCCCAGCTCCACATACATCTACATCGTATGCTTGACTCTCCCCGGTAATCGCTCTATCCAAGCTTTGAGAGTTTTGACTACATCGGTTGCCGATCACCGCTTCTTTGGGTAAGAACTGGTAAGAATTTGAGATTTGCTTGACGGATTTGTGACTGCCCACCACACAACCACCACCACTTCCTAGTAGTCCGTCAATCATATTCTTGTGTGTTTCTATTGTCGCTAACCATGGCAGGATAACAAGCCGATTTAGACCGACTGGGAGAACATGACAAACAAAGCGCGACATGATAAGTTTCAACAAATGATGAGTGGGCAGGTGGAAGATGTTCTAAATAGATTTGAAGAGGCCATGGAGAAGATAGATGGCATTGAGAAGGCGTTTGAAACACAGCTCGATAACAAGTTTAATGAATTGCTCGCGCGTCTACCACCACCACCACCGGCTGCACCTAATGCACCTCTACAACAACAACAACAACGACTACCTCCACATCGCGAAACAGCCCTCCGCCGAGCGAGCCGTGTCCCTCTTCACCGCCAAGCTGCCGGTGCTGCTGTTGATACTTCCGTGGCTCCTGCTGGCGATGTGGGTGAGGATGATTATGTGAGAGAGTACGAGGATGAGGTTGATCAACTTCAGAACTACGTGCAACCACCAGCACCACAACCACCCGGTCGTCCACATGCAAATAATGGCAATGTTAGGGCTCCCCTCAGGTACGAGATCATGACCATCTCCCTAAATTGAAGTTGAATATTCCACCATTTGAGGGTAGATATGTTCCTGATATATATCTTACTTGGGAGTTAGAAACTGAACAACGATTTACATGTTTACAATATCCTGAGGAGAGACGTGTTCCCGCTGCTATTTGTGCTTTCACTAGCTTTGCATGTGTTTGGTGGTCTGAACATTGTAGATTATATCCTGTTCCAGCTACTTGGGCTGCTTTGAAAACTGCTATGCGTACTCGTTGGGTTCCACCATATTATCAACGTGAATTACTTCAAAAATTGCAACGCTTAAGACAAGGACAAAAATCGGTAGAAGAATATTATCGTGAATTACAAACTGGCTTGATTAGATGTGGTATTGTTGAGGAGAATGAAGCTATGCTTGCACGCTTTACGGGTGGATTAAATAGAGATATTCAGACCATTCTCGACTACAAGGATTATACTAATATCACTCGATTATTCCATCTTGCTTGTAAAGCTGAACGTGAAGTGCAGGATCGACAAAGGCGTTGGCGCAGACTAACTTTTCTCGCAGGTCGACCTTCATCATGGACACCACGTGCATCATCTACTTCCACACGCTCTACTACACGGCACCTCCGCCGGCTGCCACCTCCAACCGTGATACAAGAAAGGTGCACAACCACCACTATCTCGCCAAGAGCGCACTGCCGGGCCTACACAGAGCTCTTCTTCTTCCATGGCGCCAACAGGCACACAAGTGATATTATTTGTCGTCGCTGTAAGGGAAGAGGACATTTTGCCGTAGAATGCCAATCTCAGCGTGTGATGATTGCTAACGAGGATGGTGGGTATGAGTCCGCTAGTGACTATGATGAAGAGACTTTGGCTCTTATTACACATGAAGAACATGGTGGAGATGATTCTGATCATGAAACGCAATACATGGCTGCTGAAGATGCTGACAGGTATGAATGTTTCGTTGCTCAACGTGTTTTGAGTGTGCAGATTACACAAGCTGAGCAAAATCGTAGACATAAGTTGTTCCATACAAAGGGAGTTGTGAAGGAACGTTCTATTCGCGTCATCATAGATGGAGGGAGCTGCAACAACTTGGCTAGCATGGATATGGTGGAGAAGCTTTCTCTCACCACAAGACCACATCCACATCCTTACTACATCCATTGGTTCAACAACAGCGGCAAGGTTAAGGTAACACGTACTGTTCGTGTGTATTTTAGTATCTCTACATATGCTGATTATGTTGATTGTGATGTGGTACAAATGCAAGCATGTACCTAATTACTTGGAAGACCATCGCAATTTGATAAAAATTCAGTACACAATTGTAGAAACAATCAGTATACTCTTGTTCACAAGGATAAAAATATTACTTTGCTTCCTATTACTCCTGATTCAATTTTGAAAGATGATATTAATAGAGCTAATAAAGCAAAACAGGAGAAAAATAAGAGTGAAAATCAGATTGTGGCAAAAGAATTTGAGCAACAAATGAAGCCTAATAATAAACCATCTAATGTTGCTTCTGAAATTAAACTGAAAAGTGCATGTTTACTTGCCACCAAATCTGATATTGAGGAGCTAGATTCTAGCAAATCTGTTTGCTATGCTTTTGTGTGCAAAGAGGCATTATTTTCATTCGAGGACGGTGCCTTCCTCTTTTCCCCTGCTGTCACTAACATTTTGCAGAGTTCACGACGTCTTTCCCACAAGACGTGCCACCGGGATTACCACCTATTCAAGGGATTGAGCATCAAATTGACTTAATTCCCGGTGCATCGCTACCCAACCGTGCACCATACCGTACCAATCCAGAGGAGACGAAGGAGATTATGCGTCAAGTACAGGAGCTGCTCGACAAAGGTTATATACGTGAATCTCTTAGTCCTTGTGCTGTTCCTATTATACTAGTGCCTAAAAAGGATGGTACGTCGCGTATGTGTGTTGATTGTAGAGGCATTAATAATATTACTATTCGTTATCGCCATCCTATTCCTAGGCTAGATGATATGCTTGATTATTTGAGTTGCTCTTCAATTTTCTCCAAAGTTGATTTATGTAGTGGATACCATCAAATTCGTATGAAATTGGGAGATGAATGGAAAGCAGCATTTAAAACTAAGTTTGGTTTATATGAGTGGTTAGTCATGCCTTTTGGGTTAACTAATGCACCTAGTACTTTCATGAGACTAATGAACGAAGTTTTACGTGCTTTCATTGGACGATTTGTGGTAGTCTATTTTGATGATATACTGATTTATAGCAAATCTTTGGAAGAACATTTGGAACATTTACGTGCTGTTTTTAATGCTCTACGTGATGCACGCTTGTTTGGTAACCTTGGGAAGTGCACCTTTTGCACCGACCGAGTATCTTTTCTTGGCTATGTTGTTACACCACAGGAATTGAAGTTGATAAAGCCAAGATTGAAGCTATTGAGAGTTGGCCGCAGCCCAAAACGGTCACACAAGTGAGGAGTTTTCTTGGACTCGCTGGTTTCTATAGGCGTTTTTTGAGACTTTAGCACCATTGCTGCACCTCTCAATGAACTTACAAAGAAGGATGTGCCTTTTGTTTGGGGTACCGCATGTGAAGAAGCCTTCACGGTATTGAAAGATAAGTTGACACATGCTCCTTTACTCCAACTTCCTGACTTTAATAAGACTTTTGAGATTGAATGTGATGCTAGTGGAATTGGATTAGGAGGTGTGTTATTACAAGATGGCAAACCTGTTGCATAATTTTCTGAAAAATTGAGTGGGCCTAGTCTGAACTATTCTACTTATGACAAAGAATTATATGCTCTTGTTCGGACTTTAGAGACATGGCAACATTATTTATGGCCCAAAGTATTTGTTATACATTCTGATCATGAATCTTTGAAACATATTAAAAGTCAAGCTAAACTGAATCGTAGACATGCTAAATGGGTTGAATTCATTGAGACTTTCCCTTATGTCATTAAACACAAGAAGGGTAAAGAAAATGTTATTGCCGATGCTTTGTCTCGTCGCTATACTATGCTTTCACAACTTGACTTCAAAATATTTGGTTTGGAGACCATCAAAGATCAATATGTGCATGATGCTGATTTTAAAGATGTAATGCAGAATTGTAAAGAAGGAAGAACATGGAACAAGTTCGTTATTAAGGATGGTTTTGTGTTCCGTGCTAACAAGCTATGCATTCCCGCTAGCTCTGTTCGTCTTTTGTTGTTGCAGGAGGCGCATGGAGGAGGATTAATGGGACACTTTGGCGTGAAGAAGACGGAGGATATACTTGCTACACATTTCTTTTGGCCAAAGATGAGACGGGATGTTGAGCGTTTTGTTGCTCGCTGCACTACATGTCAAAAAGCTAAGTCACGACTCAATCCTCATGGTTTATATATGCCTTTGCCTGTACCTAGTGTTCCTTGGGAGGATATATCTATGGACTTTGTTTTAGGTTTACCTCGAACAAAGAAGGGAGGGATAGCATATTTGTTGTCGTGGATAGATTCTCGAAAATGGCACACTTTATACCATGTCATAAAAGCGATGATGTGTTAATGTTGCTGATTTGTTCTTTCGTGAAATTATTCGCTTGCATGGTGTGCCAAATACTATTGTTTCAGATCGTGATACTAAATTTCTTAGCCACTTTTGGAGATGTTTATGGGCTAAGTTGGGGACTAAACTGCTTTTAGTACTACTTGTCACCCCAAACCGATGGACAAACTGAAGTAGTCAATAGAACATTGTCTACTATGCTTAGGGCTGTTTTGAAGAATAATAAGAAAATGTGGGAAGAATGCTTGCCTCATATTGAATTTGCTTATAATCGCTCATTGCATTCTACTACTAAGATGTGCCCTTTTGAAATTGTGTATGGCTTCCTACCTCGTGCACCTATTGATTTGTTGCCTCTTCCATCTTCGGAGAAGGTTAATTTTGATGCTAAAGAACATGCTGGATTGATTTTAAAAATGCATGAGTTAACTAAGGAAAACATTGAGCGTATGAATGCTAAATATAAACTTGCTGGAGATAAGGGTAGAAAACATGTTGTCTTTGCACCTGGAGATCTTGTTTGGTTACATTTGCGTAAGGATAGGTTTCCTAATTTGCGCAAATCAAAGCTAATGCCACGTGTTGATGGTCCATTTAAGGTGTTAGAGAAAATAAATGATAACGCATGTAAACTTGAGCTGCCTGCAGATTTTGGGGTTAGTCCCACTTTTAATATTGCAGATTTGAAGCCTTATTTGGGTGAGGAAGATGAGTTTCCGTCGAGGACGACTTCATTTCAAGAAGGGGAGGATGATGAGGACATCAATACCATTGTTACACCCACAGCCCCGCCGCTATACATACTGGACCAATTACTAGAGCTCATGACGCCAATTGAATTATCGTGTACTTTCATTTCTTGGTAACGATTCCAATGTTCATGAGAATATGATGCTGCCTAAATTGGATACATTTGTTTTGCTTGCAAATGAAGGGCCTACCATGGACAAGAAAGATGAACCTTGGAGCAAGTTCAAGCATGGAGATGTTGGCATGCTCAAGGGGAACAAGAACGGAGTTACAAGTGATGATTCCAGGACTTTGAAGCCACCCTAATGAGAGCATGAGGCCTTGGACGAAATATACAAGATGCCACTTCATAATATTCGTCCATAGGCTATTCTAGGTGCTGCGTCACCTTAATATTGGGCCAGGCCCATGTAATTTCGAAATACTTAAGTGTAGGCTGTTTTTAGAGTCCGTATGTGTGGGGAAACAAGAGTTAGGGTTGGTTTCGAACCCCTCCCTCAAGGGCCACGAAATTCCTCCTCTTTCTCCATATATACAGCCCTTAGGGCGTCGTTTAGACTTTGGGTTTTGTTTAGATCAAAAGTTCGCCATAGCTGCAACTTCGCGATTCGCTTGTGTTCAACGACTGCACTAAGGCGCCTCGTAACCCCACCTTCATTAATAAAGCTTTCCTCTTATATTCGCAATATCCAGATTGCAATCTTAGTTTCTTGCTTGTTCTTCGTTTGCTCGCAGGAAACAGCCCTCGTAGTTAGGTTGATCGTGTTCGGCGTGGTCAATAACCCTCGGAAGTTGGTTTAGCGATTGCTAAGGCGCGACGTCTCGCACGTACGTAGTTGGATCGTCAAGGTCGACTCCCACAGAAACGATAGCCACCATCTCATCGAAACATCGGGACACCTTTGCCTCTATCACAGCCCTCGCCGGTTAGATACCTGGCGTCTCGCAGCTTTAGCACATCTTCTTCCGTGACGGAGGAAGACATCCATCGGCCGTGCTGGTCGGAGCCGGACATCGTCGAAAGTCCGAAGCGCCTGAATCTGAAGCTTTGGGTGTTGGAACTCAAAGCGTGTGGCGAACTCGATGGAGGGTGTAAAAAGAAGACGGCCTTGGTCTCATTATAAAAAGTTTGAATACCAAGAGCCCACCCCGTGGTCGATTAGGACTCACCTTTGATAGAGGAGGCGTGCCAACGGGCACGGTTGGGTTACCCACGTTCGTATTGATGAGAATCCCGGAATAAGGGGGGCACGATCAATACTTTGATAAGGCGTGCCAGGGAAACCGCCTCGCTAAACACGCTGAGGTGGAGCAGTAAAAACGATTCATATAAAGGCCTGGCCGTGGTGTGATGTCACGCCGCGGCATACGTCAGTAGATCTGTGCAAAAATTATTCTCTCTACGGTGTTATGTGGAACTTGTTTTGCAGAGCCGGACACTATCCTTGTGTTCAAAACCTTCTACGAAGCATTCGGAGGAGGAACCCTCCTCGCAATGCCGAAGACAATCAACACGCCAGACTCATCGTCATTGAAGCCTGGTTCAGGGGCTACTGAGGGAGTCCCGGACTAGGGGTGTCCGGATAGCCGAACTATCATCATCGGCCGGACTCCAAGACTATGAAGATACAAGATTGAAGACTTCGTCCCGTGTCCGGATGGGACTTTCCTTGGCGTGGAAGGCGAGCTTGGCGATAAGGATATGTAGATCTCCTACCATTGTAACCGACTCTGTGTAACCCTAACCCTATCCGATGTCTATATAAAACGGAGGATTTTAGTCCATAGGACGAACAACAATCATACCATAGGCTAGCTTCTAGGGTTTAGTCTCTTTGATCTCGTGGAAGATCTACTCTTGTAACACACATCATCAATATTAATCAAGCAGGACGTAGGGTTTTACCTCCATCAAGAGGGCCCGAACCTGGGTAAAACATCGTGTCCCTTGTCTCCTGTTACCATCCGCCTAGACGCACAGTTCGGGACCCCCTACCCGAGATCCGCCGGTTTTGACACCGACACTAACCCTATCCGGTGTCTATATAAACCGGAGGGTTTTAGTCCGTAGGACGAACAACAATCATACCATAGGCTAGCTTCTAGGGTTTAGCCTCCTTGATCTCGTGGTAGATCTACACTTGTACTACCCATATCATCAATATTAATCAAGCAGGAGTAGGGTATTACCTCCATCGAGAGGGCCCGAACCTGGGTAAAAACATCGTGTCCCTTGTCTCCTGTTACCATCCGCCTAGATGCACAGTTCGGGACCCCCTACCCGAGATCCACCGGTTTTGACACCGACAAAGATCTTTATCGGCCAAACCGCATAACAACATACGTTGTTCCCTTTGTCATCGGTATGTTACTTGCCCGAGATTCGATCGTCGGTATCTCAATACCTAGTTCAATCTCGTTACCGGCAAGTCTCTTTACTCGTTCTGTAATACATCATCCCGCAACTAACTCATTAGTTGCGATGCTTGCAAGGCTTAAGTGATGTGCATTACCGAGTGGGCCCAGAGATACCTCTCCGACAATCGGAGTGACAAATCCTAATCTCGAAATACGCCAACCCAACAAATACCTTCGGAGACACCTGTAGAGCACCTTTATAATCACCCAGTTACGTTGTGACGTGTTCCTCCGGTAAACGGGAGTTGCATAATCTCATAGTCATAGGAACATGTATAAGTCATGAAGAAAGCAATAGCAACATACTAAACGATCGAGTGCTAAGCTAACGGAATGGGTCAAGTCAATCACATCATTCTCCTAATGATGTGATACCGTTAATCAAATGACAACTCATGTCTATGGTTAGGAAACATAACCATCTTCGATTAACGAGCTAGTCAAGTAGAGGCATACTAGCAACTAAAACCACTTTCAGACCTGCCCTCCAGCAGACCCGAATGGTCATGCTTGTACATGGTGCATGTGGAGGCATGCATGAGATGACCCCAACTTTTGGGAGCACGTGGGCATGGCCAATGTGGTCCCCCAGGCAAGGTGTGGACAAATTTGAACACAAAACGCACGTTGCGTCACGTGGGGGCCATGTTGTAGGGTTTTGTCGCCGAAAAAACCCTAGAAAATGCATCGTGTCCGAAATGAACGATACTTGTCATGCATGCATGCCATGGTCATCCTAGGGTGTGCATAAAGTTTGGGATCATTTGGTTGGACCGGGAAGGAAAACCTCTTTCAGACCTGCCTCCGGCAGACCCGAATGGTCCTGTGTAACGCCCGGATAATTAGGCTACAGTAAAACTCTCCTGATGATGCCATGTCATCTATGTTACAGTTGCTAATCAAGTGGTAGTTCCAAAAACATTGCAAATTCAAAAATGAATCAGTGACAAACACACAAAGTTTTCAAAAGCTAAAACAAAAATGTTCGGTGGGTGCCAAATATTGCACTGGTAATTGTTGGGGAGAAAACAAATTTTTAGAAAGTGCCTAAATATTTTAAAGTGAAATAAAACAGAAAACAAAAATAAAGAAAAGAAAAGGAAAAGAACCCCCGCCCCACTGGGCCAGGCGGCCCAGCTCACAGCGACTGCCCACTGCCCAGCCCGTGCCTCGTCTCCTTCCTGTTCCCGACCGGGTCAACAGGCGTCGCCACTGCAGACCCTCATGTCGAACTCCGGCGTCCGCCTCTCGGTTCGCCGGCGACAGCTCCGGCGACCTCGGGACGAACCACCACCACCACTAGATGCACCTCTTCGCGCTTGTTCAAACGAGCCCAGGCGCGCGCGGATCCATGCCCTGCGCGCAAATTCCGGCGAACTCCGGCGGGTCGGCGCCGTGCGTTTGGTCACCGGCGGCGAGAGCCTGCCCAGCTGACCTGGCACCTCGGGTCCCACCACCTAGGCCACCGACTGGTGGGCCCAGCCTCCCGGCCGACCAGTTAGTGAAGTCGATTGCTTTGATTAGCCGCCTGCCTCACTGACCTATGGGCCCCACCTTAATTAACAAATAAAAATAGATAGATAATTTGCTAATTAATTAAATTAGTTAATTAAACACTAACATCTCACTGACTACCGGGCCCCACCTGCTAATTAACCCATTTAGTTAGGTTAAACCCCCTGTTAGTGTCTCGACACGACATGTGGGTCCCATCGACCCACTGTTCGGGTTTGATTGGTCAACCGACTAGTTGACCTGCTGACATCACTCGATGTCATGCCTGTGTCATCATTCACTGTTTTGGATAATGTTGGATTTAAATAAATAATTAAAATCACAAAAAGATTTAAATCTTTAGAAAATCATATCTTTTAATCCGTAACTCGGATGAAAATACTTTCTACATGAAAGTTGCTCAGAACGACGAGACGATTTTGGATACGCAGCCCGTTCGTCCGCCACACACCCCTAACCTATTGAACTCGCAACTTTCCCCCTCTGGTTCCTTTGTCCGAAAACGCGAAACATCGGGAATACTTTCCCGGATGTTTCCCCCCTTCACCGGTATCACCTACTACCGCGATTGGGCACTCCTAGCATCACGCCTTGTCATGCCATGCATCGTCATGCATTTCTTTGCGTTGTATTTATTGTTTCTTCTCCCTCTTCTCTCGCTAGACACCGAGACCGACGCCGATGCTACCCAGTACGACTACGATGTTGACGACCCCTCCTTCTTGCCAAAGCAATCAGGCAAGCCCCCCCCCCTTGATCACCAGATATCGCCTATTCTTCTCTATACTGCTTGCATTAGAGTAGTGTAGCATGTTACTGCTTTTCGTTATTCCTATCCTGATGCATAGCATGTCCTTGCTACTACTGTGGTTACCTTTACCTGCAATCCTACATGCTTAGTATAGGATGCTAGTATTCCATCAGTGGCCCTACATTCTTGTCCGTCTGCCATGCTATACTACTGGGCCGTGATCACTTCGGGAGGTGATCATGGGTATATACTATATACTTTATACATGATACATGTGGTGACTAAAGTCGGTCGGGTTTCAGGAGCACCCGCAAGTGACTCATGGATTGGGGCTGAAAGGACCTTTGTCTCAACGGCCCTCTGTGTGGATCTTTGTATGAGCGACAGGCAGGTTGAGACTACCCAGGTGAGAGGTGGGTCTGCCCTGGTCGGTGTCCGCGGTTACATCCATTAACACGCTTAACGAGATCTTGGTATTTGATCCGAGTCCGCCATTTGGTCTATATGCACTAACCAACCACGTGGGAAATATATGGGCACTTTCGGCGTCGTGGTATCACCGAAGCCTTCGTGGACGTCGGCCGATCGAAGCGCTGCTACCGGATTGGAATGTAAGCTCGCTCTTGTATTAAGGGGTTGGTTCTCGCTTCCGGCACAGACACAACGTGCAGGTGTGCTAGGGGCGATGGGCCCAGACCCCTGTGCGCTTAGGTTTAGACCGGCGTGTTTGCCTCTATGTTGGCCTAGGTGGGGCTGCGACGTGTTGATCTTCCGCGGCCGGGCGTGACCCAGAAAAGTGTGTCCGGCCAAATGGGATCAAGCGTGTTGGGTTATGTGGTGCACCCCTGCAGGGAAGTTAATCTATTCGAATAGCGGTGATCTTCGGTAACAGGATGACTTGGAGTTGTACCTTAACCTTATGACAACTATAACCGGATACTTAATAAAACACACCCTTCCAAGTGCCAGATACAACCCGGTGGTCGCTCTGTAATGTGGCTACGAGGAGAGGATCGTCGGGTAGGAGTATGCTATACGATGCTACTTGGAGGACTTCAATCTACTCTCTTCTACATGCTGCAAGACGGAGGCTGGCAGAAGCGTAGTCTTCGACGGGACTAGCTATCCCCCTCTTATCCTAGCATTCTGCAGTTCAGTCCACCGATATTGCCCTTTACACATATACCCATGCATATGTAGTGTAGATCCTTGCTTGCGAGTACTTTGGATGAGTACTCATGGTTGCTTTTCTTCCCCTTTTCCCCCTTCCCTTCTACCTGGTTGTCGCAACCAGATGTCGGAGCCTGTGGTTGACGCCACCGTCGATGATTTACTCCTACTACACCGGAGGTGCCTACTACTACGCAGCCCGGCCGACGCATTTACTGTGAGTAGTTTAGGAGGATCCCGGCAGAGGCCCTGCGCCTCTTCGATCTCAGTATCCCAGTTTGTGCTAGCCTTCTTAAGACAAACTTCTTTAACTTATGTATGTACTCAGATATTGTTGCTTCCGCTGACTCGTCTATGATGGAGTACTTGTATTCGAGCCCTCGAGGCTCCTGGCTTGTATTATGATGCTTGTATGACTTATTTATGTTTTAGAGTTGTGTTGTGATATCTTCCCCTGAGTCCTTGATTTTGATCGTACACGTTTGCGTGTATGATTAGTGTACGATTGAAACGGAGGCGTCACAAGTTGGTATCAGAGCCGACTGCCTCTAGGAATCCCCCTTCCACACTCCTTGGCCGAAGTCGAGTCTAGACATTACGAAACTTTTACTAACATGGCTGTGTGCCTTATGGGCCCACGTCGCCATTGGGTGGTATTAGGATCTTTTACTCGTCGATCCTTACTCTGGGACTCTGAGCTCTCTTCTATTCGGGTTAAATGATTTTACTAAATCTGACTCTAGGTTCTCGTAACTACTTCTCCCGGAGAGCCCCTCACTCCAGATGATCGCCTGTTGCACCAGAAGATTCCGAAGATACTCTCTGACGTTCTTTCGAGAACTTGTGCTCATCGGGTTTGCAACCCTCTACCACCAAGACATCCCTATGGATAGCTACTTATACTTGCCACCCTTACCTTCATTCTCGATTACTCTTGTTACTACAAGAGACCCTGAACTACTTCCCGCTATTCCGAGAATCCTTCGTGCTTACTGCTTTGCAGCTCTTTCCGCACGATTACACCGACGCATAAATTCTCACACTTATCGAGAATTTATTCATTCCGAGTTGTTTTTGTGTTTCACAAAATTCTTTAGGATACTATTCGGTTTTCTAAAAATCCTTAGGAGCCTATTGCTCCTGAATTCCTTGCCTTCCGGTACTATGGTTAATTCCATATTTCTAGCAATCTCCATTGACATCCTTTGTTACTATCATTTTGATCCCCTTGATTCATTATTCTGCGAATGCTCGCAATCTTTAATCAGATCATAGACATTCATCCGGCTCCGATGTCATTTTAAACATGAGCTGGTTCTCGACCAATCAAATTGCCATCAATTGTACCCCTAAGTCTATTCAACTTGTACATCCTTGATCAGAGCATCTGCTTCTGATCCTTCAATTTGGAATCATAATTCCTTTGCATTTAAGCTTCGAATTATTCAGATGATTCCATAACCTGTTGCATTTTCATTCTTTCTTCTTCTGGTTGAGTACTAATACTCACATCAGATCATTTGTGGACCATCAAGTCCTTTGTTGGATTTTATCCGACAATATCCTTCATATTTAATCACGTTGGAAGTTCTTTCCCTGATACATAATGCCATTGGTAAATCCTATTCTCTGATTTGGCCAACCATGCTCTGCTTTCGAGCTTGTGTTATTTACTCTCGAAGTTTGTAGCATATGTTCCTAAGATGCCCCAATGAGTCGAACCAATGCCTTCCCTAATCTGTGTGAACCCGGGAACTTCTACGGGTCATACTCTACTGGTGTTATGCCAGATGAAATTTCTACACTACCACTTCGACGAAGGCGAGAAGTGAATGAAAGGTTATGCATTAGAGAAGTGGGAGTCGACCTTGAACTTTGTGTTCATGCCCATGGACACGATGTAGATCCTATCGTGGAAGCTTCTTGTAATAATAACTATTTCCTTGATAAATATCATCTGGTATATGAGAATTGATCCTTTGCAACCGTGGTTCCGACCATGATTGTTCCCCTTTGATTCTATTTCTCGGACAAGTTAAAGTACTTGCCTTCTGCAGGTCAGTACACCTGCCCAACCTTTATTTTGTTCTACCTTCGGGTATTACCCCCTGGTATCTCGAGGATAGCAACTCATTGCACTTCATCTTATGAATTTCTAATGAAGTAGTTCCTTCCCCTGTCATAGTCACTCCATGGGTTCTGGGTTGTCGTCAACCTAGAACACCGATTTGTGAATCGAATCAACACTGAGATTCAAGATTCAAAGATTTTGTTGTTGAGTAGTTTAATACTCCATCATGTCATTCCTAGCCTGATCAGCTACATCATTATCGTGCTAATTTTAACTGTGCTACCTGGTCCTTAATCCCGGAGCACAACCTTCGATGATGAGCTAAGCTTGCGTTGATTTCCTCGTCTTATCGTCCCACCACGAACAACAAGCTTCATTCCGAGTTTGTGTTGTACTCGAAGTTCAAATAACCTTTCGCTTCATCCTCCCTTTGACTTGGTGTCATCGCCGATCGATTACATCTCCATGAAATCTCCCGACAAATGCGTCATGATCCTCATCAGCATTCTGAGCTCTTCCAGGATATCAATTGTACTCATGATGTGAAATACCATCCTTGACCTCGATGTTTTGTGTTATAATCAACCATTTTATTGCCTTCCGCTCAACACAAACTTGTTCGTGTTTTGTGTTATACCTTGAGTTCCTTGCTATCCAGCATCTGTGCTTCTTTACCTTGGAGTATTACCGTCTTTTATGTCAAGGATGTTGTGAGGATTTCACCACCTCTCAAGAATTCTTGTTATAGTGACGCTTCTCGCCATCACCATTCCTTTCTTGGTCCCCGTGTTGAGTGAACTCTGTTGTGCGAATTCAAAACCTCTAGCAACCCTGTTGCTTTGAAGTTAATGGTCGATATTTCATTCTTAGACCATTGGTTATCGAATCACCATTCTAACATTGATCCTGCTACCTAAGCCAATAATTCCGGTGCACCTTTCAACCAATGATTAATTGTGTATGTTTGCCTCAAGCATACATCATTATATCATTTGATCTGATAAATGTTATCTCCTTGTTCACAAAATTGTGGAGATCCATATTTGGGAAATCTCGAGGAATGGCCGCTGAGACCATCAGCCACCTCCTCACCCTCTCCTTGATTTAATGATGAACGCTTGTTTCGGAACATGCTTCCATAGTTCATTTCCCGAGAATCTTACAAGGTCATCTCGTCAATTTGTGTTGCACCTTTTCTTCTCACGCATCCTAAGTCGGAGGTATCCTGACACCAATCGGATCTGAACCTCGGACAGATATGATGGTTGGAACGTATTACCAAGAGTTATAAGATTGATCTTTATATGACTCGGTAAGGTGATGTCATGCCTAGCGCACCTGACCGAAGGGCCTATTGTTATAATTTTCCTTTTAGCAAGGATATCCATTCTCCCATGAGGAATTGTAAAACTTATTCTACAAGTTGTTCCTGATGGATCCTTTGTGTATCTGACGTCTGACCTTTGCTTGAAGACCATGTCAATGCTATCTCGAAGCATGTATGTGGTACTCCAATTTTTAATAAGAACATCTGAAGCACAATGCTAAATTTTCTTTATCAAATTATCCAAACACCGTTGTATGGGTAATGTCAGGAAATTTCTTCCCCCTTTCCTAAAGGGTTTTCTACATTATATCCTGTTGTGCATATCATGCTCTGTTTGTCCTTGGGAAGGATATACCCTTGAATAATGTGTTTGAACAAATTTTCCTTTCCATTGTTCAATTCAATCTGATGATCACCTTTTCCTTTACATAGTTTTGTTTAACCTTTCTGGTGATCTATATGATCTAAGCAGTAATATTCTTCTGCTTATGTAAAGACCTAGGTGTACAATCGTGTTGGTAAGACCCTGTTACTATTGTTGATCACTTTCCGGTAACCACCGATGGACGAGAACTTTGCCTATTGGTCCGCCTCGTTCAACGATCAGGAGAATGGTTCTCTTCGTCCCTCGCCCTTGGTACCGACGATGTTACTGACATAACTGACAGGCTACCCTCTGACATGCCTTACTATCATGTCTGTGCAAGATGTCACCGCCCTTCCTACTTTAACCCCCATGGTGGGCCCATAACCCACAGGTCCAAAGGATCGAAACCTGACTCTCCCATACACCCCCTGTTTCCAAAGATATTCCTCACGCTTGGCTTTGTATGTAATTCACAAGCCACCTTCCGTGTGATCCTCAATCCTGGTATTAGACACAATACTTATTTCCGTTGCTCTGAACCCCTTTCACAATATGTTTCAGGCAACGAATGATTGCCTGCCCTCTCGAAACTTCTCATGATACCTCCTTACCTTGCTCTCGATATTTTCTCAAGTTTCAATTCGAGAGTTACTTCCCGCCACCTTGCTCGTTGTTGTCGACCAGTTAGTCAACCTAGCAGAGGTTCGTTCTCCCGGGAAACCCACCCTTTATTATTTTGTAAGTACGATGGAGTTCCTGAAGAAAGGACGAAAACCTCATCATGATGCATCGATGCATAGGAATGAAGTCATCAACACTATGAATCGACCACTCGAGAAGAGCAACCAAGACCGAGAAGATTCGTTAGAATTTTGTAACCAAATACCTTTCCCGTCACTTCCCCTCTTAAATCTCGGGACGAGATTTCTTGTAGTGGAGGAGATTTGTAACGCCCTGATAATTAGGCGATCGTAAAACTCTCCTGATGATGCCATGTCATCTATGTTACTGTTGCTAATCAAGTGATAGTTCCAAAAACATTGCAAATTCAAAAATGAATCAGTGACAAACACCCAAAGTTTTCAAAAGCCAAAACAAAAATGTTCGGTGGGTGCCAAATATTTACCGTAATTATTGTGGAGAAAACATTTTTTTAGAAAGTGCCTAAATATTTTAAAGTGAAATAAAATAGAAAAGAAAAATATAGAAAAGAAAAGGAAAAGAACCCCCCCCCACTGGGCCAGGCAGCCCAGCTCACAGGCCAGACCGACCCACCTGGCCCAGCTTGCCTACCACTGGCCCAGCCCCCCTGCCTCGTCTCCCTTCATGTTCCCCCGACCCGGGTCGGAACAGGGGCGCGTCGCCACCAGACCCCCTCGCGGCCGAACTCCGGCGTCCGCCTCTCGGTTCACCGGCGACAGCTCCTGCGACCTCGGGACGAACCACCACCACCACTAGATGCGCTTGTTCGAACGAGCCCAGGCGCGCGCAGATTCGTGCCCTACGCGCAAATTCCGGCGAACTCCGGAGGGTTGGCGCCGTGCTTTTGGTCGCCGGCGGCGAGAGCCTGCCCTGCTGACCTGGCACCTCGGGTCCCACCACAGGCCACCGGTGGGCCCAGCCTCCTGACTGACCGAGTCAATGGTGAGTCGGGCTGAGCCGCCCTGTCTCACTGACCTATGGGCCCCACCTTAATTAACAAATAAAAATAGATAGATAATTTGCTAATTAATTAAATTAATTAATTAAACACTAACCTCTCACTGACTACAGGGCCCCACCTACTAATTAACCCATTTAGGTAGGTTAAACCCCTCACATCGTTCTCGACAATGACATGTGGGTCCCCTTTGGACCCACACATGCAGTTTGACCGGTCAACCACCCGATTAACCTGCTGACATCACTCTGATGTCATGCCTCCATCATCATTCACTGTTATGGATAATGTTGGATTTAAATAATTAATTAAAATCAGAAAATGATTTAAATCTTTAGAAAATCATATCTTTTAATCCGTAACTCGGATGAAAATACTTTCTACATGAAAGTTGCTCAGAACGACGAGACGATTCTGGAAACGCAGCCCGTTTGTCCGCCGCACACCCCTAACCTATTGAACTCGCAACATTTCCCCTCTGGTTCATTTGTCTAAAAACGCGAAACACCGGGAATACTTTCCCGGATGTTTTCCCCCTTCGCCGGTATCACCTACTACCGCGATTGGGCACTCCTAGCATCTCGCCTTGTCATGCCAAGCATCGTCATGCATTTGTTTGCATTGTATTTATTGTTTCTTCCCCCTCTTCTCTCGCTAGACACCGAGATCGACGTCGCTGCTACCCAGTACGACTACGGTGTTGACGACCCCTCCTTCTTGTCAGAGCAATCAGGCAAGCCTCCCCCTTGATCACCAGATATCGCCTATTCTTCTCTATACTGCTTGGATTAGATTAGTGTAGCATGTTACTGCTTTTTGTTATTCCTATCCTGATGCATAGCCTGTGCTTGCTACTATTGTTGTTACCTTTACCTGCAATCCTACATGCTTAGTATAGGATGCTAGTGTAACATCAGTGGCCCTACATTCTTGTCCGTTTGCCATGCTATACTACTGGGCCGTGATCACTTCGGGAGGTGATCACGGGTATATACTATATACTTTATACATGATACATGTGGTGACTAAAGTCGGGTCGGCTCGAGGAGCACCTGCGAGTGATTCACGGATTAGCTGAAAGGACCTTTGTCCCAACGGCCCTCTGTGTGGATCTTTGTGGCGGGCGACAGGCAGGTTGAGACTACACGGGTGAGAGGTGGGCTGGCCTGGTCGGTGTCCGCAGTTACATCCATTAACACGCTTAACGAGATCTTGGTATTTGATCTGAGTCTGGCCATTTGGTCTATACGCACTAACCAACTATGTGGGAAAGATATGGGCACTCGGCGTCGTGGTATCAGCCGAAGCCTTCGTGACGTCAGCGACTGAGCGGTGCGCCCCGGATAGGAACGTAAGCCTACTCTTGTATTAAGGGGGCTAGTTCGCTTCGGCGTCACAGACGTAACGTCTGTGTGTGCTAAGGGTGATGGGCCTGCACCCACGCGTTTAGGTTTAGACCGGCGTGCACCTCTCTGTTGGCCTAGGTTGGGCTGCGACGTGTTGATCTTCCGCGTCGGGCGTGACCTGTAAAAGTGTGTCCGCCAAATGGGATCAAGCGTGTTGGGTTATGTGGTGCACCCCTGCAGGAAGTTAATCTATTCAATAGCGGTGATCTTCGGTAACAGGATGACTTGGAGTTGTACCTTAACCTTATGACAACTATAACCGGATACTTAATAAAACACACCCTTCCAAGTGCCAGATACAACCCGGTGGTCGCTCTGTAACAGGGCTACGAGGAGAGGATCGTCGGGTAGGAGTATGCTATACGATGCTACTTGGAGGACTTCAATCTACTCTCTTCTACATGCTGCAAGACGGAGGCTGCCAGAAGCGTAGTCTTCGACAGGACTAGCTATCCCCCTCTTATCCTGGCATTCTGCAGTTCAGTCCACCGATATTGCCCTTTACACATATATCCATGCATATGTAGTGTAGATCCTTGCTTGCGAGTACTTTGGATGAGTACTCACTGTGGCTTTTCTCCCCCTTTTCCCCCTTCCTTTCTACCTGGTTGTCGCAACCAGATGTCGGAGCTCAGAGCGACGCCATCGTCGATTTACTCCTACTACACCGGAGGTGCCTACTACTACGTGCAGCCCGGCGGCGACCGGGGAGTAGTTTAGGAGGATCCCTGCAGGAGGTCTGCGCCTCTTCGATCTGTATCCCAGTTTGTGCTAGCCTTCTTAAGGCAAACTTGTTTAACTTATGTCTGTACTCAGATATTGTTGCTTCCGCTGACTCGTCTATGATCGAGCACTTGTATTCGAGCCCTCGAGGCCCCTGGCTTGTATTATGATGCTTGTACGACTTATTTATGTTTTAGAGTTGTGTTGTGATATCTTCCCGTGAGTCCCCGATCTTGATCGTACACGTTTGCGTGTATGATTAGTGTACTATTGAAATGGGGGCGTCACATCCTGCTTGTACATGGTGCATGTGGAGGCATGCATGAGATGACCCCAACTTTTGGGACCATGTGGGCATGGCCAATGTGGTCCCCCAGGCAAGGTGTGCACAAATTCGAACACAACACGTTGCTTCACGTGGGGGCAGTGTTGTAGGGTTTTGTCACCGGAAAAACCCTAGAAAATGCATTGAGTGTCGGAAATGAACGATACTCGCCATGCATGCTTGCCATGGTCATCCTAGTGTGTGCATAAAGGTTGGGATCATTTGGTGGGACCGGGAAGGAAAACCACTTCCGGACCTGCCCTCCGGCAGACCCGAATGGTCCTGCTTGTGCATGGTGTATGTGGAGGCATGCATGAGAGGACCCCAACTTTTGGGACCATGTGGGCATGGCCAATGTGGTCCCCCAAGCAAGGTGTGGACAAATTCGGACACAAAACGCATGCTATGCGTCACGTTGAAGCGATGTTGTAGGGTTTTGTCGCCGGAAAAACCCTAGAAAATGCATCGAGTGTCGGAAATGAACGATACTCGCCATGCATGCTTGCCATGGTCATCGTAGGGTGTGCATACAGTTTGGTCTCAATTGGTGAGACCGAGAAGATAAACCTGCTTCTAGTACATGGTGAATGTGGAGGCATGCATGCGATTGTACCAACTAGATTTGATTTAATAATATTTCAACTATCAAACAGAAAATAAAATTTATAATTAGGAAGGACAACATATTATGTTACATTTATAAAATAATTCACATTTATCGGCCTTGCGGGTAAGGCTGCCACAGGCCAGCCACTTGAATTGGGCCCAAAGCGAGGCCTTGTGAGGCACTGTAGCGCACAGCCGTGGGGTGGTGGGAGTTTAGTCCCACCTCGCCAAGCGAGAGAGAGCGCCGCACCGGTTTATATACCCGGCTGCGACTGCCGTCCCAAGCTCCTATCATATGCATGCAGTACAGTGCCTAACTCTCGTCCCCTCTACCCCGTGGGGCCAACAAGCAGCAGAGATATTCTGCACCACGGGCCTGCATCCTGGCCCATGAACGGCAGGGTTTCTAGTCGTATGCAGGCCGTGGTGTATGAATTCTCCTGCTCTGGTAGGTGGGTACTTTTTTTGGCATATTGCCATGTGTTTTGATCTTCAAATCACACACTAAATTATACACATGCTCACTTGCATTCAATACACATTTTCTTTTGCATATATGACAAGTTAATGTTTTGACCTTCAAGTCATCTAATAAATTTTACACATGCTCACTTACATGTAATACACATGGATATTAATGGGATTTCAAGTCATCTAATAAATTTTACACATGCTCACTTACATGTAATACACATGGATATTAATGGGATTTCAGCAAAAATGAGGCTCTGGTGTATGAATTCTCCTCCCACATGCATGCCATGGTCATGGTAGGGTGTGCAAAAAGTTTGGGATCATTTGGTGGGGCCGGCAAGGAAAACCTCTTTCAAAGTTGCCCTCCGGCAGACCCGAATGGTCCGGCTTGTACATGGTGCATGTGGGGGCATGCATGATATGACCCCAACTTTTGGGAGCACGTGAGCATGGCCAATGTGCCCCCCAGGCAAGGTGTGCACGAATTCGGACACAAAACGCACGTTGCGTCACGCCGGGGAAGCTTTCTAGGGTTTTTTTCGACCACCTCCAAATCACCTAAACTTTTGCACGCATGATCTCTTGGACAAACAAAGCTAGGTTTCCAAGGTTTTATATTTTTCTGAATTTTTAAAAATTTATAATGACCTATAGACTGAGTGGTCAAAACATCGGTATATACCTCAAGGCGGCATTGTAAAATATTCTTTTTCCAAATTTTCTTTCATTGGCATGTTTGGAACATGTGGGTCACCATGTGCAAGAAAATTTGGGTGATTTCGAGATGGTGGGAAAAATCATATTTGTTCAAAAACTGGCTTAAGTTAAAATACCAAATGGCCCCTCCGAAATGCGGTCATTTTTTCGACCACGTCCAAATCACCTCAATTTTGCCACACATGATCTCTTGCACAAACAAAGCTAGGTTTCCAAGGTTCTATATTTGTAACACCCCGGATGTAACTTTCCATATTTGTAACTCCAACTCTTGCCATTTTCGGCATTGTGATATGATATTCCCTCCGTGGTTGGGTTTTTGTCTTCCGTTTTGCATTTTGCCCATGTCATGCATCTCATATCATGTCATGATGTGCATCTCATTTGCATACGTGTTCGTCTCATGATTCCGAACATTTTCCCCGTTGTCCGTTTTGCAATCCGGCACTCCTATGTCCCCCGGCGTCCGATTTACATTTTTCCGTGAGCGGGTACTAAACTTTCTCGGAATGGACCGAGGTTTGTCAAGTGGCCTTGGTACAGCACCGGTAGACCACCTGTCAAGTTTCGTGCCATTTGGAGGTCGTTTGATACTCCAACGGTTAACCGCATAACCGCAAAGGCCTCTTTTGGGTTGCAGTCCAACACCGCTTCAAAACAGCCCAATAACCCATATAAGTCACTTCCATGCTCTCCGTCGTCGGATCACGATCGTGTGGGCGAAAACCGCACCCCATTTGGAGTCTCCTAGCTCCCTCTACCTATTAATATGTGCACTTCGAATTTTCCGGATCCCCAAACCCTAGCCCGCTCCTCCGCCGCCGCGGTTGCGTCCGGGCGAGCGGACATGTCCGCCTCCAGCGCCCTGGCCGAATCGAGACGTCGACACGTGGCCTCCGCCGCCCCACGCCCGGCCCATGAGGCCGTCAGGGCCCCGCCGCGCCGCCCCCGCGCCCGCGCCCGGCGCCGCCCCACCGCCGAGACCCTCCGCCCTCGCCCGACCGTCGCCAGCGCCGCTGCCGCCCGGCCGATCGCCCGCCCCGCCCGGGTACCGCGTCGCCGCGCCATCCAGCGCCGCCGCCCGGCCCGCCTCAAACCGCCCAGCCTCTCCTCCCGGCCCGAGCTCCCGCTCGTGACGCCTCGACCACAAGGCAATCGGATCCGGTCGGATCTGAGAAGGGTTGAAGAGGACATCATTTTCCTGTTTTTTTCGTCCAAGTCATTTTCCTGTTAGATTTTGTTGCATCTTCATCGCATCACATCTTTGCACCCGTGGCTCCGTTTTGGGTGTGTAGCATACCAAATTGTTCACCTTGAAGAGGACATCATTTCATTACATTGCATCATTTACATTTGAGCTCATATTTATTCCCGAAATGCTGTTGGAAGAGGGCTATGTGATGTTAGTTTCTGTTTCTTCACAGAACTTGCACTTTTGTCATTTTTTCCATGATTAATGTGTACATCTTATGAACTTGATCCCTACATATGTTTTTATCTATGCCATTCCAGCTTTACAGGGGTGTATGTCATGTATTTTTGTGATCTCCGTGGTGACTAGCACAAGCATGCAAACTAGGCTTCATGATGTTGCTGATTTCAGCCCCTGTTTTGCTGATATTTTTATGCCAAACTTGATGCTACAGAGAGATCCATGCATATTTTGAGATACTTCAGTCAGGATGTTTTGAACATATGGTTATGATCTATCCATGCATGCCCTTGTTTGCAATTATGGAGTGCCATAGCTTGAGTCAATCGAGCTCTACTTTTGCTATAAAATGTTTCCTGGCAGATTGTTTACATGTTATTCAATTTTTCCAAGGTTGTTGTAGTTGATCCGTGAATGCTATGATGTTGTTCTTGCCATGTATAGCTTCTATGCCATGTCTTCTTGACGGATGTATGCTTAGTTTATCTTGAAATTCTCTGTAGTGAGTGCATCGAGCTCGCGAAGATGCCTTCATAATTCTGTCAATGTCATGCCACATTTCTTTGAATCTGTTAACGAAACTTGCTATATTGTCATGGGTGCTATTACATTTTCTGATCCGTTTTGGCTCATGGTCAGTAAGGGACTTTTGTTCTATGCTTTGAGTAGATTCATGCCGTGCCTTGTTTTGCTATTATATGTTCCTGTAGCATGTTGTTTTCTTGATCTGAACATTGCTTCCTGATGCTGATTCTGCCATGTTCAGTATTTTCAGTCTGTGAAGCTGATATATTTTGCACTTTTGCCATGCTTGTTTAGACTTGTTATGGTGTGATCACTTCCATATGCTTTGTTGGTACGTTTGGGTGCAGTAGCTTAATTTCTTGTTGCTTGCTATGTGGCATCATGCTGATTATGGGAGATTTGTGCCATTCTTGCTTTGCTTGTCATTTGCAAACCGTGCATCCGATTCCGGTGATCTTTATATCGATTTTAACCGAAATCATCTCACCTTTCCAGCGGCATACTTGTTTTGCCAAGTTGATGCCTGGTTCATCATTTTCCTTCCGGAGCACGCATATGCATTGCATCTCACATCTCGCATATCATGCCATGTATTGCATCATGTTGTTTGTGCATCGCCTGCGTGATTTATTGTGGTTCCTTTGTTTGTGTTCTTGCTTGGGTAGAGCCGGAGGCGAAGTACGTGAGCGAGGAACCTGTTGAGAACGCTTACGAGGATCAAGCTTCGACAACTCGAGAACCTTGCAGCAAGATGACCATACCCTCGAAATCACTTCTATCTTTGCTTGCTAGATGCTCGCTCTTTTGCTATGCCTATGCTACGATGCCTATCACTTGCTTATCATGCCTCCCATATTGCCATGTCAAGCCCCTAACCATCCTTTCCTAGCAAACCGTTGATTGGCTATGTTACCGCTTATGCAGCCCCTCTTATAGTGTTGCTAGTTGCGGTGAAGATGAAGTTTGTTCCTTGTTGGAACATGGAGATGTTGTTCCTTGTTGGAACATGTTTACTTGTTGGGATATCACAATATCTATTGTTTAATTAATGCATCTATATACTTGGTAAAGGGTGGAAGACTCGGCCTTATGCCTGGTGTTTTGTTCCACTCTTGCCACCCTAGTTTCCGTCATACCGGTGTTATGTTCCTTGATTTTGCGTTCCTTACACGGTTGGGTGATTTACGGGACCCCCTTGACAGTTCTCTTTGAATAAGACTCCTCCAAAGAAGGCCCAACTTTGGTTTTACCATTTGCCACCTAAGCCTTTTTCCCCGGGTTTTCACGAGCCCGAGGGTCATCTTTATTTAACCCCCGGGCCAATGCTCCTCTGGTGTTGGTCCAAACTAGAAACCCTTTGGCGCCACCTTGGGGAAACTTGAGGCCTGGTTTTAGTTATGCGGACTGCTCATCCGGATGTGCCACGAGAACGAGATATGTGCAGCTCCTATCGGGATTTGTCGGCACAATCGGGCAGCTTCTTTGGTCTTGGTTTACCATTGTCAAAATGTCTTGTAGTCCGGGATTCCGAGATCGATCGGGTCTTCGGTAGAAGGAATATCCTTCGTTGACCGTGAGAGCTTATAATGGGCTAAGTTGGGACACCCTGCAGGTTTTATCTTTCGAAAGCCGTGCCCGCGGTTATGAGGCAGATGGGAATTTGTTAATGTCTGGTTGTAGAAAACCCGAAGTTGACCTTAATTAAAATACATCAACCGCGTGTGTAACCGTGATGGTCTCTTCTCGGCGGAGTCCGGGAAGTGAACACGGTGTTGGAGTTATGTTTGACGTAAGTAGTTCAGGATCACTTCTTGATCGCTACTAGCTTCACGACCGTGCCTTGCTTCTTTTCTCGCTCTCTTTTGCGAATGTAGCCACCTTATATGCTAGTCGCTTGCTGCAGCTCCACCTCACAACTCTGTCCTTCCTATAAGCTTAAATAGTCTTGATCTCGCGGGTGTGAGATTGCTTTGAGTCCCGTGACTCACAGATTATACCAAAACAGTTGCAGTGCCGACGATGCGGTCACGGTGATGCAACCGAGCTCAAGTGGGAGTTCGACGAGGAACGTGGTCGTTACTATGTGTCTTTTCACGATGATCGATGAGTGGAGCCGGTTGGGACGATCGGGGATCCGTGTAGCATTTGGGGTAGTCTTCTTTTATTTTGGTTCCGTAGTCGGACCTTGAGTGTAATCTGGATGATGGATGTTTATTTATGTATTGTGTGAAGTGGCATTTGTAAGCCAACTATGTATCTCTTTCCCTTATGTATTACATGGGTTGTGTGAAGATTACCTCACTTGCGACATTGCTTTCAATGCGGTTATGCCTCTAAGTCGTGCTTCGACACGTGGGAGATATAGCCGCATCGAGGGCGTTACAAGTTGGTAATCGAGCCATCCCGACTTAGGAGCCCTGCTTGATTGTTTCTTTGGCGTTGTTGAGTCTAGAACAAAATGTTTTGAGTCTTAGGATTATATATATCGGAGAGTAGGATTCTTTTTACTCCCCAGTCCTTCGTCAGCTCTGGTGAGGTCTCCTGACGTAGAAGTTTTGACTCTCCTCTCCTCAAATTTCACTAAAAAAATTTAGGATCAGGCGGGTATCTTGGAATCGTTTCGATGGTTTTGTGGCGAGAACATTGTTCTTGGTGCCTCCTGACATTTAGGGGTTGTGGCGGTGTCCGGGAGTTGAGCTCCGAGGTGTTGTCGCCACAATTTTATCGTTCTTGATTACGGCATACACGAGCTTTGCCGACATCGAAAATCTCTTTTGTACAGTTGTTGGTGAGATAACCCCGATAACCCGCATCGAGGCGAGCTCGGGAGTATTGCCATGACTCGCCTAACGGATGCTTTTCAAGGTCGAGGTACCACGATTTCCTAAGGTTTCTTGGTTATGTGTTGACGGATGGATACAATTTGGATCTAGGTATTGTTAGTTTGGGTGATATATTTTGTGTCCCCTGTATCCCCAACACCAGATTGCATAACCAGAAAGTTTCAGGAGTTTATAGGTGGGATTCAAGTAGCTCTTAGCATTTCTTCCCGCAGATATTTGGTTTGCGATTGGGTAATCCTTACCACTTATTTGTTCGATCGTACCTTGTTTTTTTCATCAACCCTTAATCAAGTGGCTTCTCACCTTAATGGACGTGTGATGTTAGCTTTTGGAATTCATTCGTTCATCCTTGTTCGAATGTTTATTGTGAAGACTATAAGTTGCAATTTCTATCCGTTGATTCAACTTGTCTATCTGTCTATCAAAGTGCTAACGGATGTCACCCTCTTCAGATGGCTCCGCCAACGCGTCAGAATCCGTAACACAATGATGGGAGTCGATCAGAACCTCCACCTCCACCTCCGCCTCCGGAGGCATGGCAAGCTATCATGGCAGCCACCAACGCAAATGCTCAGATGATTTTGCAACTCTTGCAAGAGCGTACCCAAGGGCAAGGCAACCAAGGAAATCAAGGTCAAGGCAACAACCAGCCGCACTTTGCTACCCTCAATCGGTTCCTCGCTAATCGGTAGAAGTCTTTCAGCTTCTGTGCCGAGGCCACAGACGCCGACGATTTGCTTGTGGACATCTGCAAACATTTTGAATGTAGCAATGTCAAACCTGAGGACTTTGTCAAGTTTGCTTCGTTTCAACTCAAGGACCAAGCTGCCGAGTGGTATCAGCAATACAAAGATTCCAGAGGAGGTCGTAATTACAGGATGAGTTCCGCCGAGACTTCAAAGCTCACCACATTCAAAAGTGTTGTTGGGAGCAAGCGTGAGGAGTTCCGCAATCTCAAGCAAGGCGGCATGTCCGTGTATCAATACAATATCCAGTTCGAACTTCGCCGCTTCGCTAAGCAAGACGTCCCCGATGAAAAGAGTATGATCTATCAATTCGTAGGTGGCCTCGGAGAAGATCTGCAATTAGCTCTCGTGCTTTTGAGCGAGAAAAGTATGATGAATTCTACAACATGGCATCAAGCAAGAAGCTGTCCAGCTCAAATGTGAGGCTTCTAAGAAGAGAATCGGGGATGCGATTCGGTCTTCTTCTTCCTCTCAAGTGGCAGCTAAGCGACAAAAGTTCTACCTTCCTCCTCCTCCGTTAAAATCGGCCTTATCGTGAGAAGAACTCAGGTGGTCGTGGATCTTCCCACCCACCCAACCCAGGCTATCGTAACAAGCCAAATTCTCAAGCTCCAAGGTCAAATGCTCCTTATCACCGTCCGCTCAGAGGTGACTTGCAACAAATGTCAGCAGAAAGGTCACTATGCGAACAAGTGCTTCAACCAAAGGCACCTTCCGCCTCCTCCTCCTGTGAGATCTTCCAGCAATGCAGTGGTCAAGCATAATCCCAACCGTGCCAAGGTGAACATGATGAATGCAGCTCAAGCAGAGGAATCTACTGACGTGATAATGGGTAATCTCTCAGTTAATGATATTCCCGCAAAAGTCTTATTTGATACTGGTGCATCGCATTCTTTCATCTCAAGACCTTTTGTAGCTATGCATGATTTGGTTACTCAAGTATTGGCGAGACATTTGTCTATTGTTTCTCCGGCTAGGCAAATGACTTCTCGAGTTTTGGTTCCGAATGTCGGTATCAAGATGGGCGATTATAGATTTCTGGCTAAACCAATTGTCCTTGGTGACTCGGATATTGATCTAATTCTCGGGATGGATGGCTTTCTCGACAAAGCTTCGACTTGATTGTGCTGCCAGGAAATTCAATTGACACACTCTTCGAGGATGTGATCATCTATGCCGCTTCGTGATGAAACCATTCAGTTGTTTTCTCTCAATGAGAAGGGCGAGTTGGATGCTATCTCTCGATTCCGGTCGTTTGTGAGTATCAAGATGTCTTTCCGTAAGAGCTTCGGGAATGCCTCCTCACCGGCCAGTTGAATTCGTTATCGATCTCGAGCCTGGCACGGAACCCGTTTGCAAGCGTCCATACAAGCTTGGACCTAATGAGCTGAAGGAATTGAAGAAGCAGCTCGATGAACAAGAGCGTCTGGGTTTGATCAGACCGAGTTCATCTCCTTGGGGTTGTGGTGTTCTTTTTGTCCAGAAGAAGGATGGAACGGACCGACTTTGCGTCGATTACCGTCCATTGAATAAGAAGACTATCAAGAACAAGTATCCACTTCCCAACATCAATGAGCTTTTCGAGCAACTCAAAGGTGCTAAAGTATTCTCCAAGCTTGACCTTCGTATGGGTTATCATCAGATTCGCATTCGTGAATAAGATATCCCCAAGACAGCATTCAGAACAAGCTATGGTTCTTATGAATATACTGTCATGTCTTTCGGCCTTGTCAATGCTCCTCCAACATTCTCTCGCATGATGAACTCTATCTTCAACCCTACACAAATGAATTCGTCTTGGTGTATCTCGATGATATTTTGGTCTTCTCCAAGATTAAGAAGGATCATGCCAAACATTTGCGATTGGTGCTCGACAAGCTCAGAGAGCATCAATTCTATGCGAAGTTTTCCAAATGTGAATTTTGGCTTGATGAAGTTCTTTACCTTGGTCACATCATCTCCGCCAAGGGCATCGCTGTTAATCCAGAAGGTGTCTGCGGTTGTGAATTGGGAACCTCCTCGGAATGTCAAGCGGCTTCGCAGTTTTCTTGGACTTGCAAGCTATTGCGAAGATTCGTTGAGAATTTTTCAAAGATTGCAAAGCCTCTTTCCAACCTCCTCGAAGCATGTGAAGTATGTCCGGTCTCCACGAGTGTGACGTTGCTTTCAATACTCTCAAAGAGAAACTCGTCACAGCTCTGTCTTGACTCCTCCTGATGAATCCAAGCCATTGAAGTTTTCTTGATGCTTCTCTTTAAGGTCTCGGTGTTGTGTTAATGCAAGAGAAGAAAGTTGTGGCCTATACCTCTCGTCATTTGAAGCCCAACGAAAAGAACTACCCCACTCACGATCTTGAGTTGGCGGCGATTGTCCATGCATTAATAACATGGAGACATCTTTTGTTGGGAAGGAAAGTGGACATTTTCACCGATCACAAGAGCCTCAAGTATATCTTCACTCAACCCAACCTCAACCTCGAGCAAACTCGATGGGTCGAAATGATTCAAGAGTAAAACCCAAGTATTGAATATACTCGAGCAAGGCCAATGTGATTGCAGATGCTTTGAGCAGGAAGGCTTACTGCAGCGATTTAATCCTCAAGCCCTTCCAACCAGATCTCTGTGAAGCTTTCCATAAGCTGAATCTTCAAGTTGTTCCTCAAGGTTTTCTTGCCAACCTCATAGTCTCTCCTACTTTGGAAGACCAAATTCGTGAGGCTCAACTCCTGGATACCATGGTGAAAAAGGTGAAACGTGGTATCGACAAGGGCATTTCCAAGTACAAGTGCTTCCACATTCATGATAAAGATACTATTTTCTTCGAGGACCGGATTGTGGTTCCTAAGGGTGATCTACGTAAAGTCATTATGAACGAGGCGCACAATTCTCTTCTATCCATTCAACCTGGAAGTACGAAGATGTACCATGACCTCAAGCAATCATATTGGTGGACTCGAATGAAGCGAGAAATTGCTCAATTCGTGAATGAATGTGATGTCTGCGAAGGGTGAAAGCGAACATCAACGACCAGGTGGTCTCCTCCAACCTCTTGCTATTCCGAATGGAAGTTTGATCATATCGAGATGGACTTCGTGACTGGTTTTCCAAAGTCCAAGCGTGGAAATGATGCTATCTTCGTTGTCATTGACAAGCTTACTAAAGTGGCTCATTTTCTTCCTATCAAATAACGACTTCAGGTAGAGCAAGCAGCAACAAAGTAACGCAGCAACAAGCAGCCGCATGGAGCAGGAGCAGCGGCAAGAGGAGCCGAGGGTAGCTCGGCGGCCATTGAGCAGGTAGCGACCACGGGCGGCACGGGCACGCCTGAGGGACAGAGGAGAACAGCAATTCGAGCAGCGGCGGCGTGTGGGGCAAACAAGCGACAACAGAAGGGCAGCGGCCGCAGAAGACATGGCGCTCGGCAAAGCAGGATGCAACCGGGCGCGGGCGAGTGTGCGTAGGGCGGCCAAGGTTGCGGCCGGACGCGACCAGAGGTGAGGGAGCGCGGTGGCGCCGGCCCGGACTTGACGGGGTCAAAGCCACGGGCGCACACACGACGAGCAGGAGGCTAGAGGAGCACCTACGCGATGTAGCGAAGATGATGGGCACACGCGTGTGACCAATAGGCCACCGGAGTGACGCCGGCGACCAGCCGTGCGGCATCAAGCTTCGGCCATGACGGTCCTACGGCCTAGAGGACGAGCTCGTTCAAGAGAGGTGAGGGGGGAGGAAGAGGAGCTCACGGTGAGCCTGTAGGTGTGCATAGCGTGCTCGGGGAAGGCGCGGAGGCGATGAATTCCGGCAATGGCGTTGGCGGTGCAGAGAAGGGGAACGACTCGATCCGGTCGAAGCAGAGGCACTCGACTCGTGTTCTTCAGCATAGAGGAAGCAGCGGAGGCGGGAGGAGCTCCTGGCGCAATCCTAGGTGGTGGGGAGGGCAGTGGCCACAGGATCGGCGAGGGCCATGGCGGCGGCGGGGTTGGGCACATCGAGCGGGAAGAGGGAGTGAGAAGAGGCGAATGGGGGCTAGGGTTTGCACGGGGTTCGAGATGACCTTGTAGGACGCCGGTGCGTCGCTCGATGGCCGGCACGTGGCCAATCCGGCCATGGACGCCGTGGGCGCGTCCAACGCGTCTCCTGTGAACAGGAGGTAGGAGGAAACCTCCTGGTCCTTTGGGCCTTAGGTGTACATCAGCTAGGTTTCTCTCATTTGTTTAATTTTCCTATTTCAGTTTATTCACTGGTTTCTTTTATTCACCACTGTTTTGCACTACTTTTAAATACCAATTGAATTTTGTTCATCATGAAACTTGTCGCTTAAATACTTGTAATATTTAGGAAAGAAACATAAAGTTTGAGGTCAATAGGAATTGTATAAATATTTGCTTATACTGAAAAGGCTATTTTATTTGCTGTTGGACCACTTTACCAATCCTAGGGATTAATTGGTGGATCAAGTAAGGTTGGGTTCAACATGACAAATGATCAGGAGAATTATAGAATAATTTGAACATTTAGTTTTACTACTTGAAGATATATTATTTTGACTTGAAATTTAAATTTGAATTAGACTCTGGTTTTTTAACAAGTGGCAATTTGGCTTAGTCAAACTTGATGACATGGCACCATTAGGGGAGATTACTATAGCATGATTTCGGGGTGTTACACCCGTATACAATTCCCTTTGTCAATCGGTACATTACTTGCCCGAGACTCAATCGTCGGTATCCCAATACCTCGTTTAATCTCGTTACCGGCAAGTCACTTTACTCCTACCGTAATGCATGATCCCGTGACCAGACACTTGGTCACATTGAGCTCATCATGATGATGCATTACCGAGTGGGCCCAGAGATACCTCTCCATCATACGGAGTGACAAATCCCGATCTCGATTCGTGCCAACCCAATGAGACACTTTCGGAGATACCCGTAGTGTACCTTTATAGTCACCCGATTACGTTGTGATGTTTGGCACACCCAAAGCACCCCTCGGTGTCCGGAGTTGCACAATCTCATGGTCTAAGGAAATAATACTTGACACTTGGAAAAGCTCTAGCTAAGCGAACTACCACGATCTTTGAGCTATGCTTAGGATTGGGTCTTGTCCATCACATCATTCTCCTAATGATGTGATCCCGTTATCAATAACATCCAATGTCCATAGTCAGGAAACCATGACTATCTGTTGATCAACGAGCTAGTCAACTAGAGGCTTACTAGGGACATGTTGTGGCCTATGTATTCATACGTGTATTACGATTTCTGGATAACACAGTTATAGCATGAATAACAGACTATTATCATGAACAAAGAAATATAATAATAACCATTTTATTATTGCCTCTAGGGCATATTTCCAACAGTCTCCCACTTGCACTAGAGTCAATATTCTAGTTACATTGTGATGAATCGAACACCCATAGCGTTACGGTGTTGATCATGTTTTGCTCTAGGGAGAGGTTTAGTCAGCGGATCTGCTACATTCAGATCCGTATGTACTTCTACAAATATCTATGTCTCCATCTTGAACATTTTCACGTATGGAGTTGAAGCGGCAACTTGATGTGGTGGTGTTCTTGTGAAACTGGGCTCCTTGGCAAGTGCAATAGTTCCGGTGTTGTCACGGAAGAGTGCGATCGGCCCTGACGCATTCGGTATGATTCCTAGGTCGGTGATGAACTCCTTCACCCATATTGCTTCATCTTGCGCCTCCGAGGCTGCCATGTACTTTGCTTCACATGTAGATCCCGCCACGGCGCTTTGCTTGCAAGCGCACCGACTTCTTGGCCCGCCATTCAAAATATACATGTATCCGATCTGTGACCTAGAGTCATCGAGATGCGTGTCGAAGCTAAGCGTCGGCGTAACCCTTCTGACGAGCTCTTCGTCACCTCCATAACTGAGAAACATATCCTTAGTCCTTTTCAGGTACTTTAGGATGTTCTTGACCGCTGTCCAGTGTTCCTTGCCGGGATTACTTTGGTACCTTCCTACCAAACTTACGGCAAGGTTTACATCAGGTCTTGTACACAGCATGGCATACATAGTAGACCCTATGTCTGAGGCATAGGGGATGACACTCATCTCTTCTTTATCTTCTGTCGTGGTCGGGCATTGAGCCGAGCTCAATCTCACACCTTGCAATACAGGCAAGAACCCTTTCTTCGACTGGTCCATATTGAACTTCTTCAATATATTATCAAGGTATGTGCTTTGTGAAAGACCTATGAGGCGTCTCGATCTATCCCTATAGATCTTGATGCCTAATATGTAAGTAGCTTCTCCAAGGTCCTTCATTGAAAAACACGTATTCAAGTAGGCCTTAATGCTGTCCAAAAGTTCTATATCATTTCCATCAAAAGTATGTCATCTACATATAATATGAGAAATGCTACAGAGCTCCCACTCACTTTCTTGTAAACGCAGGCTTCTCCATAAGTCTGCATAAACCCAAACGCTTTGATCATCTCATCAAAGCGAATGTTCCAACTCCGAGATGCTTGCACCAGCCCATAAATGGATCATTTGGAGCTTGCATACCTTGTTAGCATTCTCGTGGTCGACAAAACCTTCCGGCTGCATCATATACAGTTCTTCCTTAAGATGGCCGTTAAGGAATGCCGTTTTGGCGTCCATTTGCCATATCTCATAATCATAGTATGCGGCAATTGCTAACATGATTGGACGGACTTCAGCTTCGCTACGGAGAGAAAGTCTCATCATAGTCAATCCCTTGAACTTGTCGATAACCCTTAGTGACAAGTCGAGCTTTATATATGGTAACATTACCATCCGCGTCCGTCTTCTTCTTAAAGATCCATTTGTTTTCTATTGCTGCCGATCATCGGGTAAGTCTGTCAAAGTCCATACTTTGTTTTCATACATGGATCCTATCTCGGATTGCATGGCTTCAAGCCATTTGTTGGAATCTGGGCCCGCCATCGCTTCTTCATAGTTCGAAGGTTCACCGTTGTATAACAACATGATTTCCAAGACAGGGTTGTCGTACCACTCTCGTGCGAAACGTGTCCTTGTGGACCTTCGAAGTTCAGTAGGAGCTTGATCCGAAGTACCTTGATCAATATCATTAACGTCCTCTCTTGTCGGTGCAGGCACCACAGGAACATCTTCCTGAGTTGCGCTACTTACCGTTTCAAGAAGCAATACTTCATCAAGCTCTACTTTCCTCCCACTTAATTCTTTCGAGAGAAACTCTTTCTCTAGAAAGGACCCGTTCTTGGCAACAAAGATCTTGCCTTTGGATCTTAAGTAGAAGGTATACTGTAACACCCCGGATTCGATGCGCCAGGTGTCCGTCAGTTATTCGCCGTCGTTGCCATGTCATGTGCTTGCGTGTTGCACTTTGCCATGTCATCATCTGCATTTCATATAATGTCGTCATGTGCATCGCATTTGCATACGTGTTCGTCTCAAGCATCCGAGCATTTTCCCTGTTGTCCGTTTTGCAATCCGGTACTCCTATGTCATCCGGCGCCCCCTTTTGCCTCTTTTCGTGTGCGGGTGTTAAACGGTCTCGGAATGGACCGAGGTTTGTCAAGCGGCCTTGGTATAGCACCGGTAGACCGTCTGTCAAGTTTCGTGTCATTTGGAGTCCGTTTGATACTCCAACGGTTAACCAGGTAACCGTGAAGCCCTATCTTGTGTGCAGCCCAACACCCCTTCCAAAGTGGCCCAAAACCCAGCAAACTCCCCTCCATGCTCTCGGCCGTTCGATCACGATCGTGTGGGCGAAAACCGCCTCATTTGGACTCTCCTAGCTCCCTCTATCTATAAATATGTCTTCCTCCCCCGAAATTCGCGGATCAAACCCTAGCAAACTCCTCCCCGCGCCGCCGGACATGTCCATCCGCGCCGAACATGTCCGCCGGACACGTCGCCCGGCCCAATCAGGGCGTGCCACGTCGCTCCGCCGCGCTCTCCTCCAACCCGCCGCCCGCCACGTCGCCGGCCTCCGCCCTCTCTCGCGCCCGCGCGACCAGCTGAGCCAGCGCTGGCCCTTCCCGGACCGGGACGCCGCCGCCGCCGCCCATGAGCGCCCAACCAGCGCCCGCCGGTCCCTCGCCGCCCGCCGCCCGTGCGGCTGGTGCGTCGCCCGCCCGCCTCGCGACCTCGTCGCCCGGCCGGACCCGCCGACTTCTCTCCCGGCGCCAGCGCGCACCCTCACGCCGCCGCCGCCCGGGCCCCGGCGCCAGCGCGCCGCCGCCGGTTTCACCGGCCTCCTTGCCGCCTCGCCCGGCGACCTTAGCCCGCGCCCGGCCCGGCAAAGCCGTCAGCCCGGCTTCGCCCTCGTCGTCCGACCTGCTCCGCCCGTGGCCGGATCCGGTCGGATCCGTCCGCCTCGGACCTCCCCTGCCCTCCGGCGACTCGCCCCCGTCCAACTCCGGCAAGGATCTGGTGAACCTCGAAGTCCGTGCCCGAGGTTGACTTCTCCTTCTCCCTCGAAATTTCCTCTTAAGTCTTTGATCTGTGATAATTTTGTTGCAGTTTCACCATGCCATAACTTTGCACTCGTGGCTCCGTTTTGGGCGTGTAGCGTACCTAATTGTTAGCCTCGACGAGTACATCATTTCATATCATTGCATCATTTTCATTTGAGCCCATCTTGATGCCCGAAATGCTGTTGGAAGAGGGCTATGTGATGTTAGATTCAGATTCTTATCAGAACATGCACTTTTGTCATTTTTGCCATGATTGATGTGTGCACCCTATGATCTTGAGTCTACATGTGTTTTGTAATATGCCATGCAATCTTTACAGTGGTGTATGCCATGTATTTTTGTGATATATGTGGTGACTAGCACAAGCATGCAAACTAGGCTTCATGATGTTGCTGATTTCAGCCCTTGTTCTGCTGATATTTTTTATGCCATGTAAACTTGATGCTACCGAGAGATCCATGCATATTTTGAGATACTTCAGTAAGGATTTTTTGTTATAGATGTGATGCTCTATCCATTAATGCCCTTTTTTGCAATTATGGAGTGCCATAGCTTGAGGTAATCGAGCTCTACTTTTGCTATAAAATTTTTCCTGGCAGGTTGTTTACAGGTTATTCAATTTTGCGAAGGTTGTTGTAGTTGATCCGTGTATGCTATGATATTGTTCTTGCCGTGTATAGCTTCTATGTCATGTCTTATTACTGTTGGTTGCCTTGCCATGCCATTTATTGCTTTGTGGTGAGTGGTTCAAGCTCACCAACATGTCTACTTATTGTTGTTCCTGCCATGTATGAATCTGTAATATAACTTGCCATGTTTACATGTGTGCCATCATATTTTCTGTGCCCTTTTGGCTCATGGTCAGTAAGGGAATTTTTTTCTAAGCATTTAGTAGTATCCATACCTTTGTTTTCCATGTTAAGTTCCTGTAGCATGTTGTTTGATAGCTCTAAACATTGCAACATGATGTTATTTCCTGCTAAAGTCTGAAACTGTTATTATATGCAATCTTGCCATGTCCTTTTGAGCATGTTCTAGTGATTTTTGGAGATAGCTCAGTGTTCATGTTTTGTCATGCTTTACCTGTACATCATGCCCATGCCTTTTGTTCTCATATTGAGGTGCTGTAGCATGTTGTTTTGGGGCTTGAAATATGCCTACTTGCTGTTATGGACAGATTGTTGTTATGCCTTGTATAGGGTGTATGTGTTGATCCATTGCTCCGTTTTGAGTGTGCTCTATATGAAACTTGCTTGATTTTGCACGTAGTTTCATATTATCATGTTGCATCATTGTTTTGATGTGTTTGCTTGATGTTTGTATGCATTTTGCATCAATGCCATGTTCAACTTGTTTTGCTCATATCTTTTAGGCCGTAGCTCCGAATCTAATGAACTTTATATGTAACTTGACTAGAATTTCGTGTAGATCATCGTGGTGCATCTTAACTTGCTGTTTAACAACTTGAACATAAGGTTTATTCAGATCTGGACCAATTTCGAAATTTGCATGAGAACTTACCGGAGTTGTTCTATGTTGTTTCCGGCATCATTTAAACTTGCCTTGATGTGTTGCTCTTGTTTGCATCATCTCTTGTCATGAGTAGCTTCATGTAGCTTTGTCATGCATCATGCTTGTTGTACATCTTGTCATGTTCATGTGTGGTGTGTTTACCTATGTTGTGTGCTTCTTCTCGATAGTTCCCGTTTCGTTGCGATCGTGAGGATTCGTTCGTCTACGCTTGGTTCGTCTTCGTGGCTTCATCTTCTTCATGGACTCCTTCTTCTTCCTAGCGGGATTTCAGGCAAGATGACCGCTACCCTGGATCTCACTACTATCTTTGCTATGCTAGTTGCTTCGTTCTATCGCTTTGCTGCGCTAACTATCATTTGCTCTTCAAGCCTTCCCAATTTGCCATGTCAGCCTCTAACCTTTTTCCCCTTCCTAGCAAACCGTTGTTTGGCTATGTTACCGCTTTGCTCAGCCCCTCTTATAGCGTTGTTAGTTGCAGGTGAAGATGAAGTTTGTTCCTTGTTGGAACATGGAGATGTTGTTCCTTGTTGGAACATGTTTACTTGTTGGGATATCACAATATATCTTATATTATTAATGCATCTATATACTTGGTAAAGGGTGGAAGGCTCGGCCTTATGCACAGTGTTTTGTTCCACTCTTGCCGCCCTAGTTTTCCGTCATATCGGTATTATGTTCCCGGATTTTGCGTCCCTAACGCGGTCGGGTGATTTATGGGACCCCCCTTGACGGTTCGCTTTGAATAAGACTCCTCCGGCAAGGCCCAACCTTGGTTTTACCATTTGCCTCACCACCACCTACTTTTCCCTTGGGAGTCGCTCTCTCGAGGTCATCTTTATTTAGCCCCCCAGGGCGGTGCTTCTCTAAGTCTTTGGTCCGAACAGCTTTCCGCCTTGGGCCACCGCTGAGAAACTTCGAGGCCTGGTTTTACTCGTAGCTTTGTCTCATCCGGTGTTGCCACGAGAGCGAGATATGTGCAGCTCTTATCGGGATTGTCGGCGCATCGGGCGGTCTTCTGGTCTTGTTTTATTCTTTGTCGAAATGTCTTGTAGCGGGATTACGAGACTGGTCGGGTCTTCCGGGGAGAAGGAATATCCTTTGTTGATCGCGAGAGCTTATCATGGGCTAAGTTGGGACACTCCTGCAGGGTATAAACTTTCGAGAGCCGTGTCCGCGGTTATGTGGCAGATGGGAATTTGTTAATATCCGGTTGTAGTAAACTTGAAGTAAACTCTTCTAAAATACACCAACCATGTGTGTAACCGTGAGTGTCTCTTTTCGGGGTTGATCGAGAGGAGAACACGGTTTTTTGGGTTATGTCGGCGTAAGTACGAGTTCAGGATCACTTCTTGATCATTACTAGTTGACGACCGTTCCGCTTGCTCTCTTCTCTCTCTTATTTGCGTTGGTAGCCACCATATATGCTTAGTCGCTGCTGCAACCTCACCACCTTACCCCTTCCTTTCCCATTAAGCTTTGCTAGTCTTGATACCCATGGTAATGGGATTGCTGAATCCTCGTGGCTCTGATTACTACAACATCGATTGCAGTGTACAGGTTTGTGATGATCATGACGTGAGGCGATGTTTGCTTGTGTTGGAGTTCTTCTTACGCTTCTTCTTTGATCGGGGATAGATTCCGGTCGGCCTTTGGGCTAGCAGGGTGGATGTCGTTTGAGCTTCTGTTTGTGTTTCATCCGTAGTCGGATGATGCTCTGATGTAGTGTGATGTTGTATTCATGTGGCATTGTATGCCTTATGTATGTATCCCCATCTATTATGTAATGTTGATGTAATGATATCCACCTTGCAAAAGCGTTTCAATATGCGGGTCTATCCTTGGTGGGACCTTGAGTTCCTTTTGGATAGGGTCGCATATTAGGCGTGTTCAAGTTGGTATCAGAGCCTCGACCGACCCTAGGAGCCCCCTTGATTGATCGTGTAGTTTGGCCGTTGTTGAGTCTAGAAGAAAACTGTTTTCGGAGTCTAGTTATATCAGAGAGTAGGAATTCTTTTTACTCCTCAGCCCCTTCGTCGCTCTGGTGAGGAATCTTGACGTAGGTGTTTTGAATTACTCCTCTTCCCCTTCAAATTTTTTCTTTAGGATCACGCAGTTGGTTTTCCGGTATTTGTTCCTCAGCTCTTTTTATCTGGTGCATTTCTCGTCAAGTCGACTCGAACCTCTTCATCTTTGAGCTCAATCCTCAGTTGTTTTCTTTTCCCACCCGCCCACCCCTTTTTCTTCTTGGAGCCGGAGTCCGTAATCGAGTATCCATCCTACTCGCGCGAAGTCTTTGCTTTCTTTCCTCAATGATTTTAACCGTTGTTGTTTCTTCAAGATATTCGTCGTTTCCCCTCCCGAGTTGCCTTTGTTTTTCCCGCCCACCCACCCTTTTTCTTCCCGGAGTCTGACTCTCTCTCGACCAGCTATCTCATTCGTGCGAAACCTCTCAGTCTTTCGTAAATTATCTCAACCGGTGAATTCTCGTTTTGTACGACATTCTTCATCTCTTTTCTTCTCCGGTGGACTCAATTCAAGTTTTTCGGGCTAATCATATTATTTTCCTTCGAAGTGTTCTCTTTGCTCGTTCGCCTCTCGCCAGTTTATCCTTCCGGAGTGCTCAAGTCATCTCAGGAGATTTGTCGGTGTTCCAATTAATTCGAGGATGTCACCTCATTCAAATATTTCATTTGTTCCGGTGCGTCATCTATCTGTTCAACATCCCTTTCCAACGGTGTTTTTCTCTTCAATGGGCCCTAACCCACAGGTCTTTCCTAGGATCTTACCTGACTCTTTTAATTTCCCCGGAGCTAATCCCAATTCTTTTCAAGTGTGACGTAAGAATGGATTCCATCAGTCACATGCCTTTTCCAAGATCAATTTCAAATCATTTCATTGTTGGCTCAACCTCTCTGTTTTTCTTTCTTAGGAGTATCTCATTAATTTTGGTGGTGTTTCTCCTCATCATTTGAAGATTGAAGAGAATTTTCCTCTAAATATTGCCCGTTCTCCCGAAGATTCGTGGTTCTAGCTTCATGCTATCCTCTCGAATTATTCCGTTTGTCAGATATTCTTTCTTACCCATCCGGAGTATGTCAGAAGTTGTTTTCCCGTTTCTTTTCACCGGAGGCCATCATTCCAGTTATCGTTCTCTATTTAACCCGGTGCTTCGTTCAAGTATTCTTCTATCAGTTCGCGATCGCTTCGTTCTCTTGTCTCTAAATCCCTCTAACTTATTGGTTCTTCTAATTCTTCCCGGTGATTCATTCTCTTTCATTAGTCATTTTTGAATTCTTACGGTGGTTCGTTCAAGATTCTTTTTCCTTGATTATCACTTTAATTCATTCGTTCTTTCGAATCCTACCGGTGGTTCATGAAGATTTTCTCAAGTTTTGTGCTATATTTTCCCCTTAATCATTTTCTAGAAGAATAAGTAGTATGCAAAATCCATTGCTTGTCATCAATTTATTTTGATGAAGGATAAGCATACAATAAATCTTATTCTAATTTCATCAAAGTGATTAATCCTTTTCTTCGGAGTTTGTTCGTGAGGAATAAATTCTACTTCCAAGGGTTTTCATCTTTTATTTTCCGGAGTTCCAAGTTTTCCGCATTATCGTCATGACTCCATCTAAATCACCGCAAGACTTAATCCTTATTCTTTCCATCCTTCAATTGTATCTCATCATCCTTTTGTTACCGGAGTTCTTCATGGTGGCTCGTCATGATTTAATTGATTCTTCAAGTGTTCATCAAGATTCTTTTCGAGGAATTCAAGTACCTTTTCTTATTGCATCTCGAAGTGCAATTAAATCTCCGTATTCTTTTGAAGTGGAGTTTTGCATTTCTTCGTTCTTCTCAGCTATTTAATCTTTTCTGCTTGTGGTTGGTTATCACCTCATAATTTTGAGAGGTTATCCATAAGTCCACAACAAGCTTATTCTCTCGTTGTTGATTTTCTCAACAACTCCGTTCAATCATTCCTTCTAAGTTCTTTTCGTTCCATTCTTTCAATTCTTCCGGAGGCATTGTGTTGTTCCTCTCGTCAACTATCGTTACATTTTGCCAATCTCAGTTCCAACTCCTTCCATGTTCAGTCAGAGTGCTGCCAAAATCCTTTCAGTCTTATTCGTTTCTTATCTCGTTCTAACCGGAGTTGTTTCATAGTCTATCTGATTTCCGTGATCTTTTGATTCTCGTCATTCTCGTCGTTCCTCCCTTCTTCTCAAGTGTTCTCGATTCTTTGCTTCTTCTTTTGAGTTCTTGCTTCACCTCTTCCTCTTTCCCTTCCGTCTCAGTCCTAAGATCTCGGGACGAGATCTCTTGTTAGTGGAGGAGTGTTATAGCGCCCGGATTCGATCGCCCGGTGTCCGTCGATTATTCGCCGTCGTTGCCATGTCATGTGCTTGCGTGTTGCACTTTGCCATGTCATCATCTGCATTTCATATCATGTCGTCATGTGCATCGCATTTGCATACGTGTTCGTCTCATGCATCCGAGCATTTTCCCCGTTGTCCGTTTTGCAATCCGGTACTCCTGTGTCATCCGGCGCCCCCTTTTGCCTCTTTTCGTGTGCGGGTGTTAAACGGTCTCGGAATGGACCGAGGTTTGTCAAGCGGCCTTGATATAACACCGGTAGACCGCCTGTCAAGTTTCGTGCCATTTGGAGTCCGTTTGATACTCCAATGGTTAACCAGGTAACCGTGAAGCCCTCTCTTGTGTGCAGCACAACACCCCTTCCAAAGTGGCCCAAAACCCAGCAAACTCCCCTCCATGCTCTCGGTCGTTCGATCACGATCGTGTGGGCGAAAACCGTGCCTCATTTGGACTCTCCTATCTCCCTCTATCTATAAATATGTCTTCCTCCCCCGAAATTCGCGGATCAAACCCTAGCAAACTCCTCCCCGCGCCGCCGGACATGTCCATCCGCGCCGGACATGTCCATGGGACACGTCGCCGGCCCAATCGAGGCGTGCCACGTCGCTCCGCCGCCGCTCTCCTCCAACCCGCCGCCCGCCGTCATCGGCCTCCGCCCTCTCTATCCGCGCCCGCCGGCTGAGCCGCTTTCGGCCCTCCCCGGCCAGGCGCCCGCCGCCCGCCCGCCCAGGCGCCCGACCACGCCCGGGTCCCTCGCCGCCCGCCGCCCGTCTCGGCTTTGAGTCGCCCGCCGCCGCCTCGCGACCTCGTCGCCGTAGCCGAACCCGCCGACTTTCTCCCGGCGCCCGCGCCCGCACCCTCATGCCGCCCGCCCGGCGCCCGGCGCCAGCCCGCCGGACCCGGCCTGCTTTCGCCGCCTACGCCCGGCGACAGCCCGGCCGCCGCCCGCCAGCCGGCCGGCCGGCTTCGCCTCGTCGTCCGGACCTGCTCCGCCCCGCCCGCGCGGATCGGTCGGATCCGGGCGGATCCGTCGCCCGGACCTCCCCCGCCCTCGGCGACTTCGCCCCGTCCAAGCTGCGGCAAGGATCCGGTGAACCTCGAAGTCCGTGCAGGGTTGACTTCTCCTTCTCCCCTGAAATTTCCTCTAAGTCTTTGATTTGTGATAATTCTGTTGCATTTTCACCATGCCATAACTTTGCACCCGTGGCTCCGTTTGGGACGTATACCATACCGGAATGTTCGTATAGATGAGTAGATCATTTGATCTCATTGCATCATTTTCATTTGAGCTCATATTGATGCCCGAAATGTTGTTGGAATAGAGCTATGTGATGTTAGATTCAGATTCTTATCAGAACATGCACTTTTGTCATTTTTGCCATGATTGATGTGTGCACCCTATGATCTTGAGTCCTACATGTGTTTTGTAATATGCCATGCCATCTTTACAGGGGTGTATGTCATGTACTTTTGTGATCTCTGTGGTGACTAGCACAAGCATGCAAACTAGGCTTCATGATGTTGCTGATTCCAGCCCTTGTTCTGCTGATATTTTTTATGCCATGTAAACTTGATGCTACCGAGAGATCCATGCTTATTTTGAGATACTTCAGTAAGGATGTTTTGTTATAAATGTCATGCCCTATCCATTAATGCCCTTTTTTTGCAATTATGGAGTGCCATAGCTTGAGGTAATCGAGCTCTACTTTTGCTATAAAATGTTTCCTGGCAGGTTGTTTACAGGTTATTCAATTTTGCCAAGGTTATCGTAGTTGATCCGTGTATGATATGATGTTGTTCTTGCCATGTATATCTTCTATGCCATGTCTTCTTACTGTTGGTTGCCTTTCCATGCCATTTATTGCTCTGTGGTGAGTGGTTCAAGCTCACCAACATGTCTACTTATTGTTTTTCCTGCCATGTATGAATCTGTAATATAACTTGCCATGTTTACATGGGTGTCATCATATTTTCTGTGCCCTTTTGGCTCATGGTCAGTAAGGGACTTTTAGTATCATGCCATGCCTTTGTTTGCCATGTTAAGTTCATGTAGCATGTTGTTTGATAGCTCTAAACATTGCAACCTGATGTTATTTTCTGCTAAAGTCTGAAACTGTTATTATATGCAATCTTGCCATGTCCTTTTGAGCATGTTCTAGTGATTTTTGGAGATAGCTCAGTGTTCATGTTTTTTCATGCTTTACCTGTACATCGTGCCCATGCCTTTTGTTTTCATATTGAGGTGCTGTAGCATGTTGTTTTGGGGCTTGAAATATGCCTACTTGCTGTTATGGACAGATTGTTATGCCTTGTATAGGGTGTATGTGTTGATCCATTGCTCCGTTTTGAGTGTGCTCTATATGAAACTTGCTTGATTTTACACGTAGTTTCATATTATCATGTTGCATCCTTGTTTTGATGTGTTTGCTTGATGTTTGTATGCATTTTGCATCAATGCCATGTTCAACTTGTTTTGCTCATATCTTCTAGGCCGTAGCTCCGAATCTAATGAACTTTATATGTAACTTGACTAGAATTACGTGTAGATCATCGTGGTGCATCTTAACTTTCTTTTTAACAACTTGAACATAAGGTTTATTCAGATCTGGACCAATTTCGAAATTTGCATATGAGAACTTACCGGAGTTGTTCTATGTTGTTTCCGGCCTCATTTAAACTTGCCTTGATGTGTTGCTCTTGTTTGCATCATCTCTTGCCATGAGTAGCTTCATGTAGCTTTGTCATGCATCATGCTTGTTGTGCATCTTGTCATGTTCATGTGTGGTGTGTTTACCTATGTTGTGTGCTTCTTCTCGATAGTTCCCGTTTCGTTGCGATCGTGAGGATTCGTTCGTCTACGCTTGGTTCGTCTTAGTGGCTTCATCTTCTTCATGGACTCGTTCTTCTTCCTAGCGGGATTTCAGGCAAGATGACCGCTACCCTGGATCTCACTACTATCTTTGCTATGCTAGTTGCTTCGTTCTATCGCTTTGCTGCGCTAACTATCATTTGCTCTTCAAGCCTTCCCAATTTGCCATGTCGACCTCTAACCTTTTCCCCATCCTAGCAAACCGTTGTTTGGCTATGTTACCGCTTTGCTCAGCCCTCTTATAGCGTTGTTGAATTCTGGTGAAGATGAAGTATGTTCCTTGTTGGAACATGGAGATGTTGTTCCTTGTTGGAACATGTTTACTTGTTGGGATATCACAATATATCTTATATTATTAATGCATCTATATACATGGTAAAGGGTGGAAGGCTCGGCCTTATGCCTGGTTTTTTGTTCCACTCTTGCCGCCCTAGTTTTCCGTCATATCGGTATTATGTTCCCAGATTTTGCGTCCCTAACGCGGTCGGATGATTTATGGGACCCCCTTGACAGTTCGCTTTGAATAAGACTCCTCCAGCAAGGCCCAACCTTGGTTTTACCATTTGCCTCACCACCACCTACTTTTCCCTTGGGAGTCGCTCTCTCGAGGGTCATCTTTATTTAGCCCCCAGGGCCAATGCTTCTCTAAGTGTTGGTCCGAACAGCCGCCTTGAGAACCACCGCGGGAAACTCAAGGCCTAGTTTTACTCGTAGCCTTTGTCTCATCGAGTGTTTCCACGAGCGAGATATGTGCAGCTCCTATCGGGATTGTCGGTGCATCGGGCGGTCTTCTGGTCTTGTTTTATTCTTTGTCGAAATGTCTTGTAGTCGGGATTACGAGACGATCGGGTCTTTCCGGGAGAAGGAATATCGCTTCGTTGATCGCGAGAGCTTATCATGGGCTAAGTTAGGACACCCTGCGAGTATAAACTTTCGAGAATCGTGCCCGCGGTTATGTGGCGAGATGGGAATTTGTTAATATCCGGTTGTAGTAAACTTGAAGTAAACTCTTCTAAAATACACCAACCGTGTATGCGTAACCGTGAGTGTCTCTTTTCGGGGTTGATCGAGAGGAGAACACGGTTTCTGGGTTATGTCTGACGTAAGTACGAGTTCAGGATCACTTCTTGATCATTACTAGTTGAAGACCGTTCCGCTTGCTCTCTTCTCGCTCTTATTTGCGTTGGTAGCCACCATATATGCTTAGTCGCTGATGCAACCTCACCACCTTACCCCTTCCTTTCCCATTAAGCTTTGCTAGTCTTGATACCCATGGTAATGGGATTCTTTGAGTCCTCGTGGCTCACAGATTACTACAACATCGATTGCAGGTACAGGTTTGCGATGATCATGGCGTGAGAGCGATGTTCGCTTGTTTTGGAGTTCTTCTTACGCTTCTTCTTTGATCGGGGATAGGTTCGGTCGGCAGCACAGGCTAGCGGTGGATGTCGTTTGAGCTTGTTTGTGTTTCATCCGTAGTCGGATGATGCTCACGATGTAGTGTGATGTTGTATTCATGTGGCATTGTATGCCTTATGTATGTATCCCCATCTATTATGTAATGTTGATGTAATGATATCCACCTTGCAAAAGCGTTTCAATATGCGGGTCTATCCTTGGTGGGACCTTCGAGTTCCTTTTGGATAGGGTCGCATATTGGGCGTGACATATACCCAATGGTTTCCTTAGGGTATCCTATGAAGACGCATTTTTCCGACTTGGGTTCGAGCTTTTCAGGTTGGAGTTTCTTGACATAAGCATCGCATCCCCAAACTTTTAGAAACGACGACTTAGGTTTCTTGCCAAACCATAATTCATACACTTTGTCGTCTTAGCAGTTTAGGCGGTGCCCTATTTAAAGTGAATGTAGATGTCTCTAGGCGTATCCCCAAAATGATAGCGGTAAATCGGTAAGAGACATCATAGATCGCACCATATCCATTAAAGTGCGATTCTGACGTTCGGACACCTTTATTCTGTTGAGGTGTTCGGTAGCGTGAGTTGTGAAACGATTCCACATTTCCTTAAGTGCGTACCAAATTCGTGACGTAGATATTCTCCCCCATGATCTGATCGTAAGAACTCTATCTTTCGGTCACGTTGATTCTCTACCTCATTCTGAAATTCCTTGAACTTTTCAAAGGTCTTAGACTTGTGTTTCATCAAGTAGACATACCCATATCTACTCAAGTCGTCAGTGAGAGTGAGAACATAACGATATCCTCCATGAGCCTCAACGCTCATTGGACCGCACACATCAGTATGTATGATTTCCAATAAGTTGGTTGCTCGCTCCATTGTTCCGGAGAACGGAGTCTTGGTCATTTTGCCCATGAGGCATGGTTCGCATGTGTCAAATGATTCATAATCGAGAGACTCTAAAAGTCCATAAGCATGGAGCTTCTTCATGCGCTTGACACCAATGTGACCAAGGCAGCGATTGCCACAAGTATGTGGGACTATCGTTATCAACTTTACATCTTTTGGTATTCACACTATGAATATGTGTAACATCACGTTCGAGATTCATTAAGAATAAACTATTGACCATCGGGGCATGACCATAAAACATATCTCTCATATAAATAGAACAACCATTATTCTCGGATTTAAATGAGTAGCCATCTCGTGATTAAACGAGATCCGGATACAATGTTCATGCTCAAAGCTGGTACTAAATAACAATTATTGAGGTTTAAAACTAATCCCGTAGGTAAATGTAGAGGTAGCGTGCGGCCAGCGATCACATCGACCTTGGAACCATTCCCGGCGTGCATCGTCACCTCGTCGCCGCCGGTCTCCGCTTATTCCGCAGCTCCTGCTTTGAGTTACAAATATGAGCAACCGCACGGTATCAAATACCCAGGAGCTACTACGAGCACTGGTAAGGTACACATCAATTACATGTATATCAAATATACCTTTGGTTTTGCCGGCCTTCTTGTCCGCTAAGTACTTGGGGCGGTTCCGCTTCCAGTGACCACTTCCCTTGCAATAAAAGCACTCAGTCTCAGGCTTGGGTCCACTGTTTGACTTCTTTCCGATGGCGGCTTGCGGACGCGTAACTCCCTTGCCGTCCTTCTTGAAGTTCTTCTTACCCTTGCCTTTCTTGAACTTAGTGGTTTTATTCACCATCAACACTTGATGTTCCTTTTGATCTCTACCTCCGCTGATTTCAGCATTGAATATACCTCATGAATGGTCTTTTCCATCCCTGCATATTGAAGTTCATCACAAAGCTCTTGTAGCTCGGTGGAAGCGGCGAAGGATTCTATCAATGACCGCGTCATCCGGAGATTAACTCCCGGTGAGTCAGCGGTTGTGCAACCTGCACATCTTGAGTATGTGCTCAGCTTGTGAACTATTTTCCTCCATCTTACATTGAAGAACTGGTCGGAGACTTCATATCTCTCGACCGGGCATGAGCTTGGAAAACCATTTTCAGCTCTTCGAACATCTCATATGCTCCGTGTTGCTCAAAACGCTTTTGGAGCCCCGGTTCTAAGCTGTAAAGCATGCCGCACTGAACGAGGGAGTAATCATTAGCACGAGACTGCCAAGCGTTCATAATGTCTTGGTTCTCTGGGATTGGTGCTTCACCTAGCGGTGCTTCTAGGACATAATCTTTCTTGGCAGCTATGAGGATGATCCTCAGGTTCCGGGCCCAGTCCGTATAGTTGCTGCCATCATCTTTCAGCTTGGTTTTCTCTAGGAACGCGTTGAAGTTGAGGGTAACGTGGGCCATTTGATCTACAAGACATATTGTAAAGATTTTAGACTAAGTTCATGATAATTAAGTTCATCTAATCAAATTATTTAATGAACTCCCACTCAGATTAGACATCCCTCTAGTCATCTAAGTGAAACATGATCCGAGTCAACTAGGCCGTGTCCGATCATCACGTGAGGCGGACTAGTCGACGTTGGTGACATCTCCATGTTGATCGTATCTTCTATCGACTCATGCTCGACCTTTCGGTCTTCCGTGTTCCGAGGCCATGTCTGTACATGCTAGGCTCGTCAAGTCAACCTAAGTGTATTGCGTGTGTAAATCTGGCTTACACCCGTTGTATTCGAATATTAGGATCTATCACACCCGATCATCACGTGGTGCTTCGAAACAGCGAACCTTCATAGCGGTGCACGATTAGGGGAACACTTTCTTGAAATTATTGTGAGGATCATCTTATTTACTACCGTCGTTCTAAGTAAACAAGGCCTTAAAAACATGATAAACATCACATGTAATCAAATAGTAGTGACATGATATGGCCAATATCATATAGCTCCTTTGATCTCCATCTTCGGGGCTCCATGATCATCTTTGTCACCGGCATGACATCATGATCTCCATCATCATGATCTCCATCATCGTGTCTCCATGAAGTTGCTCGCCAACTATTACTTCTACTACTATAGCTAACGGTTTAGCAATAATGTAAAGTAATTACATGGCGTTGAATCAATGACACGCAGGTCATACAATAATTAAGACAACTCCTATGGCTCCTTCCGTTTGTCATACTCATCGACATGCAAGTCGTGATTCCTATTACAAGAACATGATCTCATACATCACATATATATCATTCATCATTCATCACAACTTTTGGCCATATCACATCACAATCACATGCTGCAAAAACAAGTTAGGCGTCCTCTAATTGTTGTTGCATGTTTTACGTGGCTGCAATAGGGTTCTAGCAAAACGTTTTCTTACCTACGTAAAAGCCACAACGTGATTTGTCAACTTCTATTTACCCTTCATAAGGACCCTTTTCATCGAATCCGCTCCAACTAAAGTGGGAGAGAGACACCCGCTAGCCACCTTATGCAACTAGTGCATGTCAGTCGGTGGAACCTGTCTCACGTAAGCGTACGTGTAAGGTCGGTCTGGGCCGCTTCATCCCACAATACCGCTGAAGAAAAATAAGACTAGTAGTGGCAAGAAAGTTGACAACATCAACGCCCACAACAAATTGTGTTCTACTCGTGCAAAGAGAACTACGCATAGACCTAGCTCATGATGCCACTGTTGGGGAATGTTGCAGAAAATAAAAAAATTCTACAGTTTCACCAAGATCTATCTATGAGTTCATCTAGCAACGAGAGAGAGGATTGCATCTACATACCCTTGTAGATCGCAAGCGGAAGCATTCAAGAGAACGGGGTTGAGGGAGTCTTACTCGTCGTGATCCAAATCACCGATGATCCTAGTGTCGAACGGCAGCACCTCCGCGTTCAACACACGTACGGTTGAGGAAGACGTCTCCTCCTTCTTGATTCAGCAAGGGGAGGAGAGGTTGGCGGAGATCCAGCACCTGACGGCGTGGTGGTGGATGCAGAATGATCTCGGCGAGGCTTCACGAGCTTCTACGAGAGGGAGAGGTGTAGCAAGGGGGAAGGGAGGCGCCTATGGCATGGGTGCGGCTGCCCTCCCTCCCCACCCATTTTATATAGGGCCCCTAGGGGGCGCCGGCCCTGGGATATGAGATCTCCTGGGGGGGCGGCGGCCAAGGGGGGAGGCTTGCCCCCCAAGGCAAGTGGAGGCGCCCCCCCCCCCACCCTAGGGTTTCCAACCCTAGGCGCAGGGGGGCCCAAGGGGGGCGCACCAGCCCACCAGGGGCTTGTTCCCCTCCCCACTTCAGCCCACGGGGCCCTCCGGGATAGGTGGCCCCACCCAGTGGACCTTCGGGACCCTTCCGGTGGTCCCGGTACAATACAGGTGACCCCGAAACTTTCCCGATGGCCGAAACTGCACTTCCTATATATAATTCTTCACCTCCGGACCATTCCAGAACTCCTCGTGGCGTCAGGATCTCATCCGGGACTCGAACAATTTTGGTTCTTTGTATACTCATATCTCTACAACCCTAAGCGTCACCGAACCTTAAGTGTGTACACCCTACGGGTTCGGGAGACATCTGGAACATGACCGAGACGCCTCTCCGGTCAATAACCAACAGCGGGATCTGGATACCCATGTTGGCTCCCACATGCTCCTCGATGATCTCATCGGATGAGCCCACGATGTCGAGATTCAAGCAACCCGTGATACAATTCTCTTTGTCAATCGATGCGTTACTTGCCGAGACTTCGATCGTCGGTATCCCAATACCTCGTTTAATCTCGTTCTGGCAAGTCACTTTACTTGTACCGTAATGCATGATCCCGTGACCAGACACTTGGTCACATTGAGCTCATTATGATGATGCATTACCGAGTGGGCCCGGAGATACCTCTCCGTCATACGGAGTGACAAATCCCAATCTCGATTCGTGCCAACCCAACAGACACTTTCGGAGATACCCGTAGTGTACCTTTATAGTCACCCAGTTACGTTGTGACGTTTGGCACACCCAAAGCACTCCTACGGTATCCGGGAGTTGCACAATCTCATGGTCTAAGGAAATGATACTTGACACTTGGAAAAGCTCTAGCTAAACGAACTACACGATCTTTGAGCTATGCTTAGGATTGGGTCTTGTCCATCACATCATTCTCCTAATGATGTGGTCCCGATATCAATGATATCCAATGTCCATAGTCAGGAAACCAAGACTATCTGTTGATCAACGAGCTAGTCAACTAGAGGCTTACTAGGGACATGTTGTGGTCTATGTATTCACACGTGTATTACGATTTCCGGATAACACAGTTATAACATGAATAACAGACTATTATCATGAACAAAGAAATATAATAATAACCATTTTATTATTGCCTCTAGGGCATATTTCCAATAGAGATTGCCGGGCCAGGCGCGATCTGGCCGGATCAAGGCTTGCAGCCGCCCGCCTTCTCTAGATCTGCAGCGGGGAGCACTGCGCCGACGCCGCAGACGTCCCTTCACAAAGGTGCCCTTGATGACTGCCGCTGCTCCACCAGATATGCGCCCCAAGCGGGGCGCTCGCCTCCTGCGTCCGCCATGGCGATGGAGAGGATGCGGTTGGGAGAGGGAGACGAGGAGGTTGGAGAGGAGAGGGAGTGGGGAGTGGAGAGAAGGAGACGACGCGACGGGGAGAAATGGTGGGCGATGCGGCCGGAGGTGGTTGCCGTCCACATTTATATGATGGGACAGTTTTGGCAACTACCCGTGACACGTCTTTGCCCCACGTCTGCGCGGTAGTACCTGCTGAAAGCAACGCCGCCATATACAAATATGTATCTGACCGGGCATACGATCTAACTGGCTCGTCACGGGCCTCCTGTGGCTCCTCGACGGCTATACGCGGGGGCAACAAAGACGATCGTGCCCCTCGTTATGAATCGTTTTTGGTTCATCCTGGCCGTCGATGTGTTTGTCCACCTCGCGTTCAGCCCAGGGGAGAGCACCGGAGACGAAACGCTGGTACGCTACTTTATGATCACTCTGGCGCTATTATATTCAGCTCATGTAGGCATCTTTTCTAATAGGAAGGAAGAGACAGTTACATGTCGGTCCCACATCTAAGTTAACGGTCAAATAAAACAATCAAACAAATGATTTGTTGAGGAGCGGGCTCGACCTGACATAAACTGGATCAATTTTAAACCACGTGGTCATTTGGGTGTTTTGAAACAGCAAACCACCAACCTGGTAGGTATGTGCGACAAAAAAATGGTAGATTTTTGAAACCTAACCCAAAAATGATAGTTTTATGCTATTCATTCAATGTGCATCCAATTGCCCATAATCGCTTGGTGCATCTGATGCACTTGTTTCTTTAGAGAAAATCCATAAGCCTGGCTTTATAAATAAAACACACAAACAATAGTCACTGGGCCAACTGGACCGCTGCATTCGTTCTGTTGCACTAGTTAAACCGGGGCACAACATACATTCACGCTATTTGTTAACTACTCGACGGTCCAAGTAAAGAAAAAACTACTCGACATCCGATGCACCGCACGAATTCACCAAACAAGAAGAATGGTTCCTTGAGTTTTTCCCGTCTTGGTACGAGTAAGTTCCACAAACACAATAGCTATATGTAAGTCGCACAAATTTGGAATTTGGGTCGGTCGAATTTAGCGTGAAGGAAGGAATAACCGAAGGTAAGGAAGAAGATCGACGGAGAAGCCATGTGTGTCTATCTTAAGGTGGCAGGCGACCCCATTATCTATCTTTGGGGTGTGGGGGTGGTGCAGGTTCGCCGGAAAAACAAAACTGTCATCGCCAGGGTTAGAAAGATGGCATGGGCTAGGTCGGTGGGTGTGAGAGGAAGAAGAGAAACAATAGATACTGATTTGAAGTTAAAGACGAAGCACTAACCCTAACTGCTGAGACACGAGGAGGAGAATCTAACTGGCCGTTTTTTCAGTTTTCAGACGACTGGCGCCTAGCTGCTCCCTTCCACAAAACAGAGACACGAGAAAGAAATCCATGGAATCAAACGTGCATTGCCACAGCATCAATATGTGTTGTCACAAAATTTCAAATCAGAATTCAAAATGTCACTCGAGATACAAAAATGACAAATTTAACACTAAATAGTACATAACATAAGACTAGCCACAGTGGGAGTAACTTGAGCAGTAACTTCAAGTCCAACTCAGCAAATTTGTCTATGTGGCAATGAGTTAATGAAGAGAGAGGTAGTTCTAGTAACTTAGCTAGTTACTGTAATATCACATGTCCCAATGCAATATGAGTCTATAACCTAATAAATGGAGCTTTGCATGACATCACACCTATGTTACTGCCCACTATGAAGGTAGTAACATAGTCTAGTTATATGTGTATGTTACTAAAGTGTATGTTACTCTCCATTGTGGCTAGTCTAAGTTGGGCTTCAGTTTTGGGCCATTAGCATATTGATGTCAAATTTGTCTTTCCGTATCTCAGGTAATGTTTTGAATTTTGATTCGAATTTTTATGACTATATACATTGATGTTGTGTCGATGTATTAATTTTTTCGGATTTTTTCAAACATTTTTAAATGGGCAACGGGTCCGGTGCACCAGATACGTTTCCTTCAACGGGGTATTCGTGCCTTCGTTAACTACTGTACTTGGCAGTCCAAGTCAAGAAAAAAGAAAACACTACTCGGCAGTCTCTCCTCGCTGCCATTTCCAATTTCACAGCGGCGCCGCACCGCTGGCCTCCCCTCGGCCCCCAGCCGCTCGGCTATATATGCCGACGACCACGACGGGCAGGAGCAGAGCACAGGCAGCGCACGCGCCACGCTCACCCCACCACCACCACGACCGGCGCCCACGCCCACACGCGCACCCAGCGAGCGAGCTCCTCCCTCCTCCCCACACCTCGCTTCACCTTCCCAAAGTGCATCTTTCTCTTTCGCTTTGCATGTCAACGCGAAGAGCCTCCTCTTCCACCTCCACCACCACCGTCTCCTCCGCACGAACCTTCCTCCCCACCACCAGTCCACCACCACCACCCCTCTGCCTCTGCGCCTCCACTCGCTCGGGCGCCAGATATAAAGCCGGCGACCTCACTCGCACCGCCAGTGCCAGCTTATTCCACCCGCCTCCTCTGTGTTTTCTCCTCTGTTCGGTCCAAGATCTTGGAGCTGGCGGACATGGCAGCTGCGGCGGCTGCGAGCGGCGGCAGGAAGCGCAAGTGCGAAGAGCTGTCTGCGCCTGAGCTTGGGCAGCTCCACGAGGACATGCTCGAGCGCGTCCTCGCGCGCCTCCCGCCCGCCAGCTTCTTCCGCCTCCGCGGCGTGTGCCGGCGCTGGCGCGAGGCCGCGGGGTCGCCTGCCTTCCTCGCCGCCTGCGCGCGCGTCCCCGCCCGGGACCCGTGGTTCCTCATGCTGTCCGACCAACAGGAGGCGGAGCAGAGCCCTCCCTGCCCCGCCGTCGCGTTCGACGCCGCCGAGAAGACCTGGGCGCGGTGCCGTGGCGCCCCGGGCCCCGTGCCGGTGGCCGCGGCGGGCGGGCTCGTGCTCTACCGCGCACCTGAAACCGGCGCGCTCACCGTGGCCAACCCGCTCAGCGGCGTCTCCCGGGCGCTCCCGCCGCCGCCTCCGGCCGCAACAGACGCGCTCTACGCCGTGGCCATGTACGGATCACCCTACCGCGTGGTCCTCATCCTGGGACTGGGAGAGCTTCCGCACCTGTCCATGACGGTGTTCGACTCCTCCAAGTTCGCGTAACGCGAATAGAGATCTCAACATATGTGGCCTCTCGCCACCGAAGCACAACACCACAGAGAACGAACACCGCGGCCGACGGGAAATGGGTGAGGAGGGTGGGACGAGCTGATCAGGGTTGTCGTTCACGAATCGTCCTCAGACCATCGTGTGTATAGCAGCGCTGTTTCTCTCCTGTTGTCCATATCCATTCCGCCGCCAAAGAAAGACTGCGCTCTAGATGCCCGAGATGTTTACAATTGAAAATTTGAGGACCGTGTTCTCACTAGGGTTTGTTTGGGAACGAAGAACGGAACGAACGAGCGAATATCCATTCCTATAAGCAATATAAGATTTATGTTTTCCTTTAAAATATCCAAAAAATGACAGAATGACCATTACAACCACAGAGCTCTGCTTATATAGCTCGGTGACAACGGTAAGATAAGCATGAGTGAAACAGTGAAGCTAAATGACGCAAGGAAGAAGGAGAACGCAGCCCGTCGGATTCACTTGACTCCAGATGATAGCCGTTCGTTATCTGTACTGGTAGTATCTGGGTTACTGAAGAATATAACACTAGCAGAGTAGTCTGACAAGCTAGAAAACCAAGCAGAGTAGTCTGACAAGCGAGAAAACCAAGCAGAGTAGTCTCACAAGCGAGAAAACCATTCCCGATCGTCAAATCGTGATATTCTCGACACCAAACGACAAAAAAAAAATCATACATTAACTTATGTTTGAGCTCGAAATGGGTTAGCGCGGACACAAAACAGACCAGATGGGTCCAAGCCATCGCGCCTGGGCTGTGGTCTGTCCGTTTTCCCCCAACGAACAGGCCTGACGGTATGGGGTCACGCACTAGAGTTGGCCTTTAATACATCCGCATGCATGCAAGAAAAGAACGGGAAGAAAGTAGCCCAGTTAGTGGCGGAGACAGACATGGCGTATAATCTACATCTATCTCCGCCACTGAGCATAGTATCATTATGATCACATGCATGCAAGTATTAAACAAGTTAATAATATGAGAAAACATCATTAAATTTTGGCTTGATTATTGTTAGTGGCCTTGCATAGATGTAAAATGTATTTTTTTATAGTGGCTTTGTACAAAGAAATGAAGGGAGTAACAATTATTTCTAATTAATAAAATTGAAGTTTTATTTCCAAAAAAAAAAGATGCTCTCTGCCGTCGAAACGCTAGCACGGAGTTGGGCGAGTCAAAATCCACACGGGCGCGTAGCTAGGATTCCCGCTGCTGCCAAAAGCAGGCAACGTCGTCCGTCCCAACCAGTTGTTCGTGCAAGCCTGACCAGCACAGGCCGGCCTCCTTGGGGAAGGAGAAAGGCAAAGCAGCCGCAGCAGCTCAGCTCAGCTAGCCACGCATCGCATCACATCGCCGAACTAAAGTCGCACGACATGTTCGCTTCTCATCGATCTATCATCCACGGATAGCTCCCCCCGATCCCCCCTCGTGCAGGTCATTTCCTCTCACACGTACTACACTCTGGCCGGCCGCTGGATTGGATAGGTCTCTGAGGTCGATCGGTCGAGAATGGCAGCTACGTCGCCGTCTATTCCGTCGCAGAATCCATGATGAACTGCAGTACTTGTGTTGCACGTAGGTTCACCCATCTTACATCTATAATCGACCGGCGGCCGGCCGGCCACCGCTGCCGCTCCTGCCTGCCGGCGACAAAAGCGCGAGACGGATGCATGGCGCTAGCCAGCCTACCAACCTAGCCACGACAAAAACTAAAGCGCTTTGCTAGACGTCAATTGTACGCCATGATAATGGTCCGTGCGTATACGTGAGAAAACTGTAGTACGCAACACATGTCGTCGACCCCGATAACCCCTACATAATTATGGTCTCTGTAACATGACAAAAGTGTTACTGCTTCTACTAACTGCATGCGGAAACCGCAACAGCTTTCTAGAAAGAATTAGAGGTTCGATTACTGCTACGTACAAGTTCAAAGAAAGAGTGCATATGTACATACAAAAAGCGTGCATTCTAACTGGCGTTATAATTGCACCCGCGCAGCCTTAAACATGCTTACTTGCATGCATGTCTACATGTGTAGTGTATGCATGGCTGCCGTTGGTATCGAAAGGCGTACGTTTTTAAGGTTCGATTCTTGGGTTAAACTCAGTTGACAGATGCCGTACAAGGGCTGCTGCAAGTGTGATGAGTGAGCCAGGTTGAGCAGGATGAAATGTGTTAGGCTAGCCGAGACAAGGATTAAGGCTGCGGCTTAAGCTCGCTTTAACAGTATCCAAGGCCAGAAGAACACAGTATACTCTACTCGGCCAGCTCTCTCCTGCTTTGCCTTTCGTGAGTGCCAATGAGGAGAAGCTGCCCTCAGTCTCTGTCTCACGTGTGAAGCCAAGGGCGTGTTTCGAAAGATGGCATGCTTCCTAGTTGCCAGCCTCAAGGAGAAGATATGCTGATCTGGTTGTAGTTCTGGATGGGTGTGTTGAGAACTCAGCGTCCCTTGTGTGGTCCTAGGAATGAAACACAAGTGTTGTTAGTTACGGTTAGGATTAGGCAATGATGGATAGTATGAAAAGGAAGAGGGGTGTAAGCTAACCGCGACATGGCCGGCGTAGTGCTCTGCCTCCAGAACTATGGAGAAAGTGTTTTCATCCCATGAGGCGCCGCTAAGGTCTCTCAGCTTGGACACTTGGATCCATCGACTTCTCCACTTCCTCAGATGATTGTACACCTGGATGGCAGACACCTCTTGCCCACAGAACTCGTACACCTGCTTCGCAGCGGTGTTCAAGTGCACTTCCTTGAAGCCCTTGTCAGTCCTAACTTCACTAGAGATGAGCTCACACATCTTGTTCGGCACGTACATGGCCATGAACGGCTGCCACTTCATGTTGTTCGACCTACTATCCTTCTTTGCCTTTGCTGCTGCTAGCTTGAGTGCAGCGGCAGCAGCAGCAGCAGTAGTTGGCTCAACGAGCACTACTGGCACATAGAGGGAATCAGACTCGAACACCTCTGAATCAGGTGCCATCTCGGACATAGGCTGCGAGTCCTCGACAAACGATGGAGCAAACCGGGTACATCGGACACGAATAGGGCCTGACTAAGATCTTGCATCTGCGTGGTCATGTCCTACAATCGTAGCACGCATTGACAGTGAGCATAGCACACAACATACCGAACAACCCATGAAAGCAGGAGCATACATGTACATGGTTCATCACTATCATAGCAAGCACATGCTTCATCACTATCATACTAAGCATACATGTACATGGTTCATCACTATCATAGCAAGCACATGACCACCAATAGCTACAAATCACAGATCTGAACATGATTCAACACAAGCACAAGGTTCAACTTTAAACTCTACTACTAATCTAGCCTACCACATGCTTGAACATCTAGCCCTACCACAAATTGTAACCGCAGCATAGCAACCAACCATATCAGCTCACAGATCAGACCACTAATCAACCATGCATCTAGATCAAACCCTGGCTGCAGCTCAGATCTAGCTAGAAGGAACAGAGAGAAAGGAGGATTGAACTCACAGAGGCCATGGCTGCAGCTTGAGGACGAGGGGGGACGGTGGTGGAAGATGAACGTCGGCCGATGAAGGAGCTCCAACGCCGTGGACAGCCGGCCGATGAAGATGCGCCGCTTACCCGCTCGTCGGTGCCGATGCGCGTCGGCGGGAAAGCGCGAACGGAGGAAGAATGATGGCGGGAGTAGGGGCGGTGAGGGAGGGGCTAAATAGGGGGTGGAGCAGTGGGAGGTGAGCCGAATTCCTCCCGCCGATTTTTCGGCGACGCGGGCGAGCTCGCGCCATCTCCCCTGCTCGCACAAGGGGAGAAGCGTGTCGCCCTCCCCTGCCTTGCCCTGGCCAGGCTCGCTAGCTACTGGCGATTTGTGCGTTGCCCCTAGGCCTGGCCTGGACGTGCTTTAAGCTTCGTGCGATGCGGGCAGCACAATGAATGCAGGAAACCAAACGGGCCAAATTCTTCCCGCCTGGGCTAGGCTGGGCCTCATGCGGGCAACCAAACACGTCCCAATTGTATATGTCGCATGACGCACCCAGGGCCATGGTGGTTTTGTGGGGAGCATTGGATGCCAGCTTTTGGAAGACCTGCCATGGTGGCTCGAACTCGAGCATCATTTGATGTCCATGGTGGATGGTTGAACCCATCAGCTACACGCTTGAATCTTTAACTTGTTGAATGTATTGTTTTTGTGTTGTTCTTCTGGCCATAACTTGTTGGACTAACACTCAGAATGTAATTGGACATCGACGTTGTGTATGCTATCCTTTCTTGAAGGTGTTGTGGTCGAAAAACGACGACTTAGTCATGGATGTTTTGATCATGTCTTGTCGTGGTTCCGTTATTAGTATGTGTTCAATATATTTTGTTTATTGATGTAGATGTATGCATCTAAGGATGTGCGGGCTTATCTTTTGGCCTTTTTTCTTTGGAAAACAAAGCCGTATATGTTCCATCCACAAGCCTAGCTCGGCAGTACCCAACGTATCCACGCACCTTGCTTGGTAGTGACCACCGACTAATAAGTTAAGTGGGCCTTGCATATCAGTTCAGATAACCAAAGTCAATTGAATATTGATATAACACATTATAGTATGCGAATATGTAAATTTGAAGTCACAATGTGAATATGTAAATTTGAAGTCACATGTACATGAAGTATAAGGTGTACATTTAGTTCTCATTGTTCATCACATTTGAACATTAAATTATAACTACGGAATATTTGACTGCATGATATACAGTACACAAACTCATGAAATTTATAAGGATAGAAAGTACTATATCTTCAAAGATTAGACGCCCCCATAGCCTTAAACCAAAAACGATAAATAATAAAGTAAAAATAAATGAAATTCGTTTGGATGAAAAAAAATCAAATTATCAAATTATGAATTTGTCTAGAACAAACTGTACATTAAAATAATAAGATAATAAATGAATGTATAAAAATAAAAGAGAAAATGCTAGGGAACTAAAAATATGAAAGAGTCTGGAGAATAATGGAGGTTTGTCTTTGTTTTGAGGTACTCCCTCCTTTTCCAAAATAATTGAAGTTCTAGAATTTTCATAATGAATGTAATGAAGTACATTTAATTTCTTAGATGTTGATATGTTTTTATATATATTTGATCAAACTTGATGAAGTTTGACTTTCAGACAATTCTATAACTTAAGACGAATGGAGTGTGTGCATATTATACATTGTGTTTAAACCCAAGCACGAAATCTACTAATAATGCATGCGGTACCGATGTAGTGGAGAAAATATCAGTGGTCAAGACTAAATGACAATCTGTCAACCATTGGATATAGGACAACCGTCATTCAAAAGTATTCATACAATATAGGAGTATAGTGGTATAAATGTTGATATTGATATAGACATAGATATCTACCGTGCCACAATACCAATGTATGACGTGGTTTGATTGTTTATCTATGTCATGATCTATACATTATTAGGCATAAAATATTGAACTATACAATCTAATCATGACATATTCCCTCTCTTCAAGTTTAAAAGGCCCAATTCAAAAATCTCCCCAATCTAGTCACATGGTGAGTGGTGTAATAATTTTTGTAGTTTCTTTTTGCGGGGAATAATTTTAGTTTGCAAACAGCATCAATCATTGCGCTCGTTTTGCTCAAAAACTTGTGCTTCCCGATGCATCAATTGCAAAACATGCATCACTAAATGACCAAAAAAAATATATGCATTTATGTGTTTCCCTTAATCTTTGCATACGTCGATTCAGTGCACCTCAAAATTTAAACAAGTGATGGGGAGAAAAATGAGACTTACAAATCAAAAAGAAAAAAAAATGAGATAGGCCCTCTAAACCGGAAAGAATGGAGTATGTATACTTCTAAAAGGAGCGAGTAATTGACTAAAATGACATGTTTCTATAATCTCAGACAAAAAGATTGAACTAATCACGCCGTATGTATATTCTGAAACTGGTATTTGATAGTCTGATTTTCCTGTTTCGGATGCTTTCTGTTTGTCGCCATAGCACCCTATTAAATTAGCATAGTACGACCACCACTTGATGGTATAATTTCTCTCCTTTGCTTGCAAACTCAGCATGTCATGGCGTGGCATGCAGGAACCACGAGGTGTCTCTGCTTTTGCGGTTTGTGTACGCTTTACGCTTGCTGCTGCCGCCACTATTACAATTACTTACAGCATTTTCATGCGAGATTATGATGAAGTTAAAAGCCGGTTTTGCACGCTCGCATGATTAGAGTAGGTTGCCTTGCCATATGGGGCAGTGTGTGCGCTTGACCGTTCCCAGTTAAAAGGCCTTTCTACTGTTCTACTTGTCGCAGTACTACCAAACAGGCCTAATGACGTGTGTTTAACTAATAATAGTGCTAGTTTGCCCTAAAAAATAATAGTAATAATACTGCTAGTTGGTATGTCCTGTAGTAGGAAATAAGCTTCATATAACTACAGAAGATGTATAGTGACTTAATTGAAAGGATCGGCACGACGCTCAGAGATGCTGAGGGAGCAGAGCAGAGCGAAATAAGTGAGCAGCATGCATGTGTATCTCGTAGTCGCAGGCGGATATTTGCTCTTGATTTGCACCGAAATCCCATGTTCCGATATAACTGACAAGGCAGCACCATGCATGCACTGTAGAGCAAACCGGACGAAAGCATGGCACCATGTGTGATCTGTCCGGGCGCCCCAGCCCCCCTGGGCCGGCCACAACATACACACGTACACAAACACCCAGGTCAACTGGAGCAGCGCATCGCGGGATTAAAGTGAGCGAGGCCTGGCCAGTGCAGTACACACACGCAGGGGCAGGGGGGCAGGGGCACGGCTCACGAACGCGACAGGAGGGGGAGCGCCCGTACTCGCTCGCTCGCTAGCGGGCCGTAGAGGGGGGGGAGGAGCTACGACGACCGTCGTGCGGTCACGTCCGCCCGTGGCGCGCTTTAGTTTTCTGCACCGTGGCAGAGACGGGGCTGCTGCCTGCTGCGGGATGCTCAACAGCAGCGCCAGCGAGTGTAGCAAATCTATGCGTCTACTTGTGGCCAGAGCCTCCGCTGCGGCGATTCATTGCGTAGCTTGGCTTTTGTCAGTGATTGTTGTAGTAGTACATGCATGTTTTACTGCTACCTAGCTATAGTATGGATGAGGTTTTCTCGCTTGCATGTGTGCTTTCTTTATCGCCGGCTTTATCTTTTTCTTGTTCATCGCCGTTCGTCCGTCCCTCATGGGTCACTGCTTCCTCGAGTAGATGTGTGCTCCCCTCCCACGTACGGCGCTGCAGCATCTTTCTTGGGTTTCATCAACTCTTGGATGCTTCTGCCCTCTCTTTTGAGCTCTTTTACATTCTTTACTAGTAGTAGTACTGGCGTTTGCTTGCTACAGAATCTGATTCTAATTCATCTATCTACAGTTCTACACGTTACACACTCTACACCGCTGCGTACTCGATGAGCAGGCACTGAACATTGATATCCAATCCATCCGACTACTCCTTGTATTCGAACCGAATCGGCAACAAAATCATCTTAAGCTACAGCCAGTGATAGTACCACGACCGGGCAGAGCATGCGCCGCACCGGAGAAGAGAACAGCCGAGAGCAATGGCCCGTTCGCCCGGGTACAACGGCTCAACGTCAGGGCACGTTAACTCCGAGGAGCACTGCACTGGCAGCACTAGACAACGATTCCCAGCACAATAAAAAAGATGATGAAAATAGATACTGCTACTGCTGTTTCTCTGCTAATCTGCCACAAGTTATGGTTGCCTCTGACAGGGCGAACCCATGATAGAGGGGTTGAAAACTTTAATAATCTGATGATGCAGCGACTGTGCCCGCCTGATGACCTGACCGGCGTGGCCGAATTTCGTGTTTTGACCCTTTTTCAAACAAAATCAAGATCTGACCTCGTTCGGAAAAATTTCGTCATTTGACTCTTTTGCTACCGCCACAGCCTCTGACGGTAGCTTTAGGCAGGCTACCGCCAGATTCCCTGACGGTAGGGTGTGATGGAGGGAGACGGGGGCCGTCACCGTGCGCTGACGTGGATAAGTACCTTACCGCCAGGAAACCTGGCGGTAGGCTGTCTAACCCTGCCGCTATATACTCTGGCGGTAAGGTGTGGCAGGGTTTTGCCAACCAGGCGTTCTGTAACGAAAATATGCTACTGCCCTGGCGGTAGGTCCATCCTACCGTCAGGACCCATAGCGGTAGGTTGTCTGTCCCTACCGCCAGGGGCCTGGCGGTAGGGTCCTGTGTTTCGTATAAAGTTTTGTAGACATAAGAAGTTTGATCACATCCAAATAGTGTGATTACAATTTCATAGACATCCAAATAGTTTGATCACAATTTTATAGAAATATGCAAGGGCCCTGAACATAAGAACCAATAAGTACAATTTCAAAGACATAAGCATAATTAGTTTTACCATTACGTATTAAGAAACAAGTACCAAATAACATAGTTTGATCACAATTTCATAGACATAAACATAACTATCACAATTTCATAGACATAAACATAACATAGTTTGATCACATCTAAATAGTTTCACGAAGCCAACATAGGTAGCAATCAAACATGACGATCATCAGCAGCCACATGCATATATAGTTTAGATGATATCGATGACGATCATCGTCTTCAAGCCTTGACGGTTGGTCTTCCTGATAGTAATAAGGATGGCCTGTCCAACATGAAGATTCTTGTTAACGAGGAAGCTCTTCCACCCATTTGTGCTTAAATTTGTGCGACCGTCCGTTGTCCCATAGGTTGCACACCTCCTGTTCGCTCAGCCTCACTCTTTGAGCACAGATGGTTTCCTCAAGTGGGTCTTCATAGTCATCATCCTCATCAAGTGGTGGTGGTGGCGCCATGTTCCTTATATAAGCATTGATTGGATAAAGTTAATTAAGCAAATATCACATATGTCGATATATAGCAAAACAAATATCTACAATATTCACACAAGAAATCATCACATATGCCTTTATCCTCACAATCTTGCATTCAACATACAGAAAGATTTCTTATAAAATTTATATATACATAACAAAAGAAAAATGGACCAACATATATGCATTCACCAACATAATCTCACATCTCTTGCAATTGTTTCACCCACACATCCTCACATAGGCCTACTACTAATCCGACACCGGCCTAGTTTCACATAGTTTCACAAATAGCAAATTTTGAACTCACATATTAATAAAGGTTCCACATAGCAAATATTAAAGAGTTTACACATAGATTCATAAGTACGAAATAGCAAATATCAAACTTGTCCCATAGTTTGACAACCCGTACTAAAACATAGATGCATATCCAACAGACATGTTTATAGGTTGGATATACCTCCCCCCCTCGTATGGTAGGCCTGTACGCGGAGACAGATACGGCAGCGGATCCACCGGTTCTGGTGGAGGGGAACGCTGGTCGGCATTCGACCGTTCAAGCAGTCCCACCTTGCATTGCCCGCTGGAGTTTTCGCCTCCGTCCTTCCCCAGCTGATGATATCGAACGCCGATGCACTTGGGGGCGGCATCCTGGCTCTCTCCTCCGCAATGCTCTCGAAGTAGATCCTTCGGCCCAAATTGCGCAGCTCCCAGTTGGAGTGCTGCTTGGTAACTTCAATGGTCCCTTCTCGGCGTTAATGGCAGATAGTTGGATCTCCCTCCATCTCTGCCTTCACTCTCTTCCATTCCTTCACACTCTGCAACCAACACTTCACATCATCGGCGATCCGTTCTGCCCTCTCGTGCCACCGCACTGCCCTCGTCTCCTGTAGGAACTCGTCTGAAAAATCGGTCACCGGCACCAGAAGTTCGGGAAAGGACTCGTACACGTACGGAAGTAGCAAGTCGGACGGGTCATGTTGGAGATGAATGGGCGATGGTTGTGCCTTTGTTCCAGACCTAAACATATGGATCAAATAAATACCACTACTTATATTTACTCCAACCAAATCCACTACTTTCATCATATATATTTTGTTTACTCCAATATGCATCACATCAACATGCATCATATCATAATAAAAATCCTCCAACATCTTCATATCATCATATCAACATGCATCATAAAACTACTATCAAGTCCCCCCACATGCATTACATCATAAATTTTTTTAACAAAAAAATTTATGAACTAGGGTTCATCTTCACACTAACCTATGAACTATCGATTAGAGTTCATATTCATTACCACTACTTACTAAAGAACTAAGAACTACAACTACAATCAAGCTAAAACAATCTTAGATACAAAAAAATCCAATCTAAGTTCAAAAATATGAGGGATTTGAAGCAAAAAATGCGTTGAATCGGAAGCAAGTTTGCGAAAACTAATTGGAGGGATTGGAGGAGCTTACGTTTCTCTCTTTGAGGACGTCTCGATCCGCAAAAATGGAAGATCCGAGGAGGGAGTAGAGGAGATGAGAGAGGGAGAGAGGGACGACTTGGGGGAGAAAATGAGGAACTGCCGACGGGGAGGGAGGGGAGGGTGGGGAGATGGGCGGTAGCGGGGGTTTGACGAAATAACTGCCGGACCCTACCGCAGGAAATTGGCGGTAGGGCCACTGGCGATGAGTCTGTGCGACGAAGAGGGCGGCCTTCGTTCTGCGTCTTGGCGTGGATAAAGTAACGTGGCGGTAATTGCGTAAACCAACCGCCAAAGGCCCTGACGGTAGAAAAAAGGTCAAATCTTGAATTTTTTTCGAACCGGGTTCAGAGTATGAAAAGGGTCAAAACACGAAATTTGGCCGACCGGCGTATTACGCACCGTCAAAGCGTCAGGCGCGGCGCTCAGGCCTCAGAGTCGCAGTGCCACAGACCTGCTGCCTCTGAGTCTGCATCATGGCTGAATAGTAAATGAACTCGGGCCAGCACGACCAGCGATGAGTGAAGTGTACTGAGCCTAGACACCAGCTAATGGGGGGTCCCGCGCACGTACAGGCGCAGTCAACGCCGGCCACTGGCAGCAACGCTCGCTCGCTGCAGATCTGCACGACAGATTAATTCGAGTTTACGTACGTACGTACGGTTTAGTAACAACAACCTGACCCGTGCTTGTTTTCTGCATGGATAATTCTTCTTTTTTTCGAGAACTTCTGCATGGATAATTCGTTCAAAATATTATTATACGATCTCTTTGTTGTTGTCCATTCAAAAATACGTATACTAGAGGAGAAACGTGCGATGTCTCCAAGGCAAGCTGTGGAGTATCTTCATTTCTTTTTTTGACTCCTGGTTACTGTAAGAGGAGTGAGTAAACTATACTGGAGCTTCAGGCTTTTGGTCCATTTTTCCGAAAAAGAAATCAAAGGGACCGCATGCACGCAGTCGGAGGCCCCCACCACGCCTTCTGTTGCTCCGGCGAGCGGCCGGCGGGGCGGGGCCCCCGTCCGTTTGACTTGCGCAAAAGCAAAAGCCTCCGTCCCTCCATGGCGATAGCGAGACCACCACAGAGAGTGGATGGGTTAGAAAAACAGAGGGAGAGATTCCCCCTACGAGGAGGAGATGAGAGGAGGAGACGCACGCAGCAGCGAGACGAGACGATGCGTGTCGTGTACAGCTTGTTTTTACATTTGTTTATGTCCTAGTGGCTGCGGCTGCCTGTTGCAGTGGGCGCCGGCCGGTGGCTTTCGCTTTCGCCAAGGTCAGCCATGGATTCCTTCCGCTCCCCTCCCCTCCTCTCCTCCTCTCCTCGCGCGCAGCAGCCGAACTGGAACTGAGACTGAGCTGAGCATATGTGCGTGTGCACCGAGCTATACTAGTGGAGTATTATCAGAGATAAGATAGGCAGGAGGGAGGACCTGATTGCAATATCAAATGCGTGCAGTGACACAGGTGCTGCTTTCTTGTTTCTCTCACTCTCTCTCTCTCCTCCTCCTCCTCGTAGTAGGCTGTCTGTTTGGTCGCATGCTTTTGGAGCCACTTGGCCAACCTGTTGTTGGGTCTTGGCTCCCACGGTCCCTCCCTCCCATGCATGCATGAGCCTATATCTTTGTATTGCCTACCGTAAAATGTTTTCAAGGAACTATCGCATGTAAAACGCACGTAGTACTATGTACGATACGCTCCGTGCATGGCTCTGGGACCTAGATGCCATGTGCACCATTATAGATTACACTGGTCAGCACGACATACTCTGCGTATGGTCATAGATGCCTTCCCGCTGAGTGCTCACGCTGCCTGCGTGACTCGGCCATGCACCCCCATGCAGACGAGATCAACGGACGTACGAACCGGTTACGATGTGGCAGATGGAATTGAAACCCACCGCCGTATCAGCTACAGTAGTAGGTACGTACGCGAGCGGTGGCTGGTGAAGACCTGCAAGGATCCCGAGCTGGCAAGGTCAAGGTACCGCGCGCGGTGGATCGTAGCTTGCTGTATCACCTAGTTCCAGCGGCTAGCAAGGGCGGCCCTAGGGGTATTTTTGGGTCTTTATATGAATGCCCATGATTTTTACAAAACATTATTGATTTTGGTAAAATAATAATGATTTTAGCAAAATAAATACACATAAATATCAGGTTGCAAATTCCTGAAGTCGCCACTGGCGGCTAGGAGTACAAAATACGGTCGACCACGCATGGGGCTGTGCGTACGGGGATTGCATCGAAGCTCAAGGACGACAACGAACGGCGCTTTGCCTGTGTCGTGACATGGATGGAACGCGGAGCGGTGCACTAACTATATGTCGAGACTTAGGCCTTGTTCGGCAACCCTCCGCTCTTTCAGCACGGAGCGGAGCGTGCGGAGTGGGCCTTCAGCGACTCTGAAAATTTGAACTGGATGCTGCTCCGTTCCAGAGCAGAGTTGGAGCGGGGAGAGAGTCCGAACCTGCTCTTAAAATCGGTGCACGCACGGACCGGTCGTGACATGGACGGTCGGGCTCGTTCGGTGCATTGCTTCTGCCATCCTTGCTTCTTGCGGTGGTCAGTCAGAGTCAATACACACCCCACGCATGCACGGCATTCTTTGCTGTGGTGCCACTAATGCTCGCGTAATTGCGGCCGTGCTGTTGTACTGCCCGCTGTACAATGTCACGTGGTGGCATTCAGAGAGCACGTACTGCACAAGCATTCAAGTAAGTAGGATCATACGCTCAGAGGATTGGAGGAGAGGTGCTCAAACAGTCAAACGCAGCCTGGGAGAGACCGTGCACTCGTGGCCCGATCAGTACGTCGCTACAAGTCTAGAGTAGTTTAATAAAGGTATATACGCTAGCTAAGCACCATTTAGTATCCCAGTACTGCCACACTACTGCACAGTTGGTTGGCTCGATCGACACCGAGACTATTCTGAGAAGGGAATGCCAAAATCCGGACCCCAAGGACACATCAAATCGGGTACTATACAACTTCAAAACCCAGCACTTTCACTTCAAGTTGATTTTAGAGGATCTTTTGCGTTAAATAGCGCTGGCGACGGCTTTTTCTTTACCCCATTTGCATTTCGCGATCCGCTCGACCTTAAGATATTTCAGAGATTTATGGTCGGAATTAATGTCAAATTCCTTAGGCCAAACATAGTGCTGTGAAACTTTCAACACCCGAACAAGGGCGTAAAGCTCTTTGTTATAGACGGTATAGTTGAGTTGATCACCACTCAACTTCTTGCTATGGTAAACCATGGGTCTTATCTTATGTCCTTATTGCACGACAACACTTATTACGATCCCAGTGGCATCAAATTTCAGAACTTCTCAGTATGGTAACCCACGGGCTGCTGTTCCGAGCTGTTAGATGTACTACGCGTTGTACAACATAATGTGGACACTGAGTAAGCCGGCCACAAGATTTTGCAGCACGTACGTCTCTCCACTTCGTTCGTAGTTTGTTCGGTTTTGATGGGAACGTGGCGACGATGGAGGGTATACTGCAGTAGTAAGTAGGATCATGCACGGACTGGGATCAGGTGACTTGCGCATGGGCAGTCGCGCCGTAACAGCGACCTATCTAGTGTTTTTTTTTTGAAAAAAACATCAAATCTATTCACCTTCAATCATGGTAGTACAACAATCACTAGGAATAATAAAAATTACATTCAGATCCGCATACCACCTAGCGACGACTACAGGCACTGAAGCGAGCCGAAGGCGCGCCGCTATCATCGCCCCTCCCTTGCCAGAGCCGGAAAAAACTTGTTGTAGTAGACAGTCGGGAAGTCATCGTGCTAAGGCCCCGTAGAACCAACGCACCAGAACAGCAACCGTCGCGGATGAAGAGTGTAGATCGAAATGATCCAATCTGAAAACACACGAACAAAGACGAACGACGAATAAATCCGAGCAAATCCACCAAAGACAGATCCGCCGGAGACACACCTCCACACGTCCACCGATGATGCAAGACGCATCACCGGAACGGGGGGCTAGGCGGGGAGACCTTTATTCCATCTTCAAGGAGCCGCCACCGTCTCGCCTTCCCGGGCAGGACACAAACTCTAACAAATCTCGAAAAAAGATCTAAAAATGAAGGCCTCCCACCGGCAAGGGCCGAGATCCACTCCGCCTCCATAGCCATAGGGCCACCGGAGATGGGATGGACCGGCCCCGGTGCCGGTGGGAGGTAGAAAGCTAGGGTTCTTGGGAGGCGGCGGCTAGCTCCAGGAAAGCACGCAGAGTAGCAAAGAGCTATCTACCACTAGTAGAAAAAGGGGCTTCCGTTCGGGCCTGGCCAGCCCATTAGTCCCGGTTCTTAGACGAACCGGGACCAACGGATGCATTCGTCCCTGTTCGTGAGCCTAGGTGGCCGGCCGGGGCCTCGCGGGCTTTGGTCTCGGTTCGTCTGGACCCATTTGTCCCGGTTCTAGGAACGAACCGGGACCAATGGACCTCGCTCCTGGTCCATAACCATTGGTCCCAGTTCCAGCCACGAACCGGGACAAATGATTTGCCTATATATAGCCCATCGCCAGCGAGCAAAGCACTCCACACTGTTATGTTTTTCTTTGGCGGCGAGGGAGGGCATTTGGGTGCTCTAGCTCACCTCCTATGCACATGAGGTGTTCGATGAAATGTCCGAGCCACACTAGTTAATATTTCTTCTCTCGAAACTCGACCTCCGAGCTCCATTTTCCCCGAGATTTTTCTAGGTTTAGCGGTCCGTCACGTCCCGTCCCCGTCTTCACCGCCGTCGATCGCCCACGCCGATCTCGCCGTCGGCACCACCGTGGTGAGCCTCTTGTTCTTATCTTCTTTCTGAAAGAAAAAAATTCTTACTTGAGATAGATACTTGTCTAATTTTCTTACTTTTATTATTCCTTGGTATTATATAGTGCGATGGTTCTGGTATCTGCCCCCGTCAGCCCTCGCCCTTTCTATGATTCAGATGTGGTATACATTATCTTTTTATAACTATTTGGTTCATTTATTGTTTATGACAATTATGCCGACCAACGTGACATAGATTTTATTTATGTAGGAGGTGGTTGAACCGGAAATTCCAACCGACCCTATTGTCGAGAGGTTAAATTTAGTTGAAGAAGAAAACAATTACTTGAAGGAAAAAATAAAAAAATTAAGGAGGAGAAGATGATATTGGAGTTGCATGTTGCGGATGTCGTCGATGATCACAAGATCAAGATGGATGCAATGTGGTTGAAGATTAGAAAGATTAGAAAATAAGCCATTCATACCGAGGCTTGGTATCATTATGCCGTTGGATCAATTGTTATATTAGTTGTGATTATGATCGCATTTGTTGTTGCATTGAAAGGTTTTACATAGTTTCAATGTATGGTTTAACTAGATGCTCTGGAGAGCTATATGTTGTTCAATTTGAACTATGTATGTACTTTGGTTTTAATGTGATGATGAACTACTATTAATTTGGTCACTTATCTATTCATGTTCATTTGTAGTGCTTTTCAATTTTAGGGTCTTATAGGTGAAAGAAATCAGTAAATGCATGAAAAATAACAAATGAAGTCAGAAAGGGTTGAAAATTGATGATGTGGCTTTGAATGGTGCATTTTGAGCACATAAAACTATGGAGTTCAAATAAGTTCAAAAAATTAAATCCCTTTGTAACAGACGAGTTTTCGTATGAAACCGTGATACTTCGAAAGAGATTGTCCGTTTTGTACACGAAGTGCATTCAGTTTTTGCCGTAAGCCTCTCTACTTTCTTGGACATGCTATGTGGGTGAAATTATGATACCATGCCAACTTTCAACATTTCTAGAGTTCATTTGTAGTGCTTTTCAATTTCAGGGTCTTATAGCTGAAAAAATTTGTAAATGCACGAAAAATAACAGATGAAGTCAAAAAGGGTTGAAATTTGATGATGTGGTTTTGAATGGTGCATTTGGAACACAGAAAAACTATCGAGTTCAAATAAGTTCAAAAAAATGAACCCTTTCTATGGCGAATTATCAAAGTATTTTCTATTCAAAATCATTAAAAGAAAAATGAATTTTCATAAACAACATTTTTGTTACAAACTTTAATATCAAAAAGAATTATCATAAAATAAAATAAATAAGTAATTAGAAACAAAATAATATAAACTATAATAAAATATATAAGTAGAATCAAAATAAAATAAAATATAATAAACTTTAGTAACATAAATGGAATTTATGAAACTAAAATTATCAAAGTATTGTCTGTTCAAAACATTATAAGCAACCTCTACTAAAATTATATAAAATTCATGCAACTAAAATTACCAAATTATTTTCTGTTCAAAATCATTGAAAGCAAATAGAATTTTCATAATGAACTTTTTGTTAGAAACTTTAATAGCAAAAACAATTATCATAAAATAAAATAAATAAGTAATTAGAAACAAAATAAAATAAAATAAAATAAAATAAGTATTTTGTTGTAAGTAGAAACAAAACAAAAAAAAGCAAAAAAGAAAACAAAAAACTGTGAAAAAATAAAAAATTTGCCACCTACCGGGCCACCATGGACTGAATGCGACTAGAAACCCATCAATGGGCCAGGATTCAGGCCCGCAGAAGGCCCAATAGACCCATCTAGCATAGCAGTAACAATTAGGCCCGTAAGCCTGCAATAGAGAGGAGCTCGAGAGGGGTGCGGCAGTGGGGCTTATAAACCACTGCGCACCCCTCTCAACTAGCGAGGTAGGACTAAACTCCCACCACCACACGGTTGTGCGCGGGCTTTGGTCCCAGTTGGTGGCACCAACCGGGACTAAAGGTGGGCATTGGTACCGGTTCGTGCCACCAACCGGAATCAATTTCCCCCTTTAGTACGGTTGGTGCCACCACCCGCGACCAAAGGCCGCCGCTTCCCACCCTTTGGGCTGCTGAAAAGAGACCTTTGGTCCCGGTTGGTGGCACCAACCGGGACTAAAGAGGGGCATTAGTCCAGGCTGCTGCCATGAACCGGTACCAATGCTCTCCGTATATAAGCAGGACTTGTAAATTTTTCAGTTTCATCGACCATTTGCCCCCCGACGATGCCGAACTCATCGATGCCGCTAGGCTGCCCGTTCTCGCCGACGCCGCCGCTCACGCCCACCTCGTCGCCGTCGCCTGCTGTTCTCGCCCTGACGCGCCACCCTAGCCACGCCTGCCCGACACGCCACCCTAGCCTGCGCCCCCGACAACGCCGCCCGGCTCGAGCCTCTGCCCTGACGCCTGCCCCCACGCCGGCCTGCCCCGACCACATGCCGCCGCCACGTTCGGTCCTGCCGCCGGCCTTCCTCTCTGTTTTTTTCATATATATGATATTTTTTTCAGATTATGTGCATATGTGTGATTATATGTACGTGTGTATATATGATTATATGTCCTGTTTTTTTTTCTTCAGATTTTTTGTTCATATATATGATGATTTGTTTTTTGCATTTTTATAAAAATGTATATATGTATGTTCTCTGTGTATATATGTTCATATATGCAAAAGTTAGATTTTTAGAAAAGTTTTATCTATATATGTTCTCTGATTTAGTACATTTTAGGTTAGTTTCATTTTTAGAGAAGTTTTATATATTTAGGAAGAAGGAAGAAGAAGAAAAAAATTATATATGCAAAAGTTACATTTTTAGAAAAGTTTTATATATCTAGCTAGGAAAGGAAGAAGAAGAAAAAGAATGAGAGGAAAAAGTAAAATAAGAAGAGGGAGAAAGGAGAAGAAGAGGGAAATAAATAAGAAGAGGAAAAGAGAAGAAAAAGAAGAGGAGAAGAAGAAATATTTTTTCTTCTTCTCCTCTTTTTTTTCTTCTCTTTTTTCTTCGATCTTCTCCTCTATTCCTTTCTTCTTATCCTTTTTTTATTTCTTCTTCGTCTTCTTATTTTTTATCGCGTATGTCGTTGTCGATATACCCCCTCCTGATAGCTTCAACATGAGGGGGGGTCGATATATATACCCCCTCCCGGATAACTTCAACATGAGAGGCGGTCGATATATATACCCCCTCTCGACCGTTGTCGTGGACTTGTCACGGCAGATGTCCTCATGAAAGGACTTAGTCGTAGGGCCATCGTACGGGTTTACCTAGAGAGGTTAAAGCGGACACAAGACACGGGAATTATACTGGTTCGGCCCCTTCAATGAAGGTAAAAACCTACGTCCAGGTGTGATGTGATTGATATGGTTTCGGCGACTAGGGAGCAATAGCTTTGCCTTAGCCTCGAAATCTCTGTCCCTAACTTCGCCGCCGGTCGTCCCCTTATATACACGGATTGACGCCTTGGTCGGTTTACAGAGTCCCAATCCGGCTCATACAAGAGTCCGGCTTGATCTCTCCTTTCTGTCTTACAACACAAGCTACAACGCTAAGGCGGTTTACATACATGGACCTTAATTCGCCTCTGGGCTCCAAAGCGCCCACATGGGCCTGGATCATGAACGAGGGTAAACCGGCCCTCGTGGGGCGGTTCACTCTCAGTAGTTATATCCCCAACATTAGGCCCCAGATTGACTTGAACCGGTTCATGTTAATCTTCACACCCTCAAGAAACTCTTGATCTCTTTCCTCATTTCGTAAACCGCCAGCCGCTTGAACCGCCGTGATGTCATCTTCCGATTCGCGTGTCGAGGCGTCCCGACGTCATCCTTAATAAAGAAATCCAAACAGTAAGATTCCCTGCATTTAATGCCATTCCGAAATCGAGGCGGCCGCTGCACCTTCCGCAGCTTTTGACTCCTCGATTCTCGCGCCCGTTGATTGCTCCGGTCCCTTATAAATAGACCGGTCGGGCCATTCTCTTCTTCTTCTTCCTCTCTTCTTCTTCCTCACGACCCGCCGACCCTGAAGCTCTTGCCGTCGGGACGCTGCTTCAACCTGATCTTACCAGAGTTTCAGCGCTCCTCCGTGGTTCCCGCTCGTCAGGTAAGGTTTTTTTTTAAACCCTAGATCTCATCTGGAAACTCGGTTCGTCTCATAGCTCGTGAGCGCTCATGCCGATTCTTCATACCAGTTCCACCATGGCCGTACGGCTCAGCCGTACCGCTCATATGCAAGCGGCTGCTTTCGCCGTTTACCCGACTCTAGGCATCTTCCCCTTTGTTCAGATCCTTCACTTTAACATGCCTGAACCTTCCTGCGCTGTAGGAGGTCTGCATAGGTCGCAGAAATTTTCCTCATCAACCCCGGTAGATCTAGATTATTTCCTTTTGCATGGGAAACCTGTTCTGTCTACACTTAGCAACTTTTTCAGCTCTGCCTCCTCTGGCGGTTTAACTACTGATATCTAATCCGTCACTCCATTAGTCCTTAGTTAAGCCGGAATTTCCGGTTTACTGGATTGCCGGTTTAACATTATTTGTAACTCTGACCTGTTCAATGGTGAACCGCTTTTCCTTTCTTTCGCGGCCTTAATCTTCCGGAATGGCTCCTCAATTTTCTGCTTGCAATCGGGTCCGTCCAAAATCACCGAGACGCAGCTCAACGGCTACGCTACCACCGGGCGGTTTGGCTCCAAAAGACGTCCTCCATTGGCGTGTTCCGAGGGCGAAGTTTCCTCCCGAGCCGCGAGCGGGGAAGTAATTGTGTTTATGCAAGACTGGACCGGGGTTACGCCGCCCGGTTCAAAGTTTTCCGGGACGTCCTTGCCGCTTTGCAACTCCATCCGCAAGATATCGGCCCGAATTCTGTTTCAACATATGCAACTTTCAAGTCTTCGTGAAGTCTATCTTCAAGAAGAACCATCTGTGGAGTTGTTCCGGATTTTTCCATTTGAACCGTCGCACGAAATTTTCTCGATGGTCCCAACACGGAGCTGGGCGGCGTTTCAATTCGTAAGAGGAAGGAAGCCGATTTTCCTCACGCCAAGCACCACAGCCATCCAAAGGATTGGAACCAAACCTGTTCTACCGCCGAACACCGCTTCCGCCAACGAAAACCCCTTTGCCGGGCTACCGTCCTCACCGCTCAGAACCATCATCCATCGCCTTCACGCTTAACCGCTGAACGGAAAAATTTCGCACCACAAATAATCAAGCTCCGGGCTTTAATGGCCAATGGCTTAACCGGCGTGGATCTTGTGCGTTCTTTGGGTCTCTTGGGGCGTTTTGCCACTAAGCCGCCGCCCGGATTGATGCATCGAGTACACCGCAGCCTCCAAGATCCTCAAAGGCGCCACGAGCTGCCTATAACCGAACAGGAGACCACCGAGATCGTCAAGAAGATGCTCGATGAGCCAATATCTGTCTGCAGCCTCACCGGGTTGGCTCCATTTTGTGCCGCCAACAAACCGCCCGGTAAGCTCTTCTTCTTGTCTTTCGTGCTCGTAACACTGTTGACATATGCTAATGCTTGCCGCTTCCCGTGCTGAAAGCTCCTTCCGAAACGCACTGCACGGTCCGGCGCGCGTGCAAAGTCCAAGGCCACTAAGAAAGCTGGCAAGAAAAAGACAACCGAGTCCTCTGAAACGACGTAGGACGAAGAATAAGAAAACGAGGTAAAACTATGACAATTAAGAGTGAGCCGCCATAAACAGTCTTTCCACTTAGTATTTCTTCTTGCATATGCTTGGCCTCTTTACTTTCTTTTTACCGACACTTTTTCTTCCCGGGATGATGTCAAGCCGATCATGCCGATCCTGTTGAGGTAATCCTTCTTTCTTCCGAATCTGAGCTTGCGCTGTTAAGAGAATTCGTCGCGCCGTCCGGAAAGTGAAAAATACCATTCCTGTGCTTATTTGAATCCAAATCTTTCCTTGAAGACACAGCAGATCAAGAGCGCCAGACAACCCGGCACAGATGGTCAACAGGTTACCTCACCGGTTTACCAGACACCCCAATCCGGAAGCGTCGTCAGAGGTGACTTGCTCTCCTGAAAAGCGTTATCCCTTAAAAGGTTTCTTCCGATGTCCTCTCAATCCGTCGACCAATTATCGTGCCTCTTCCAACTCGTCTGGCGGTTCATCCACCACACAACCGCCTCCGTGAACATCGCCAGCAGGTATGTAATTCTTGTCATCAATTCGATTCCCTATTACCTTGGTCAATTTATCTTGCTCCAACTCTGAACATTGCAGTACCAAGGCTCGCTTGAGCAAGAAAGCGAAAACTCTTGATCCTACTCCGAATGTTGATCCGGAAAAACCCCTGAACAGCCACATGAAAATCCCGAAGCCGCCAAGGAAAACTCGCGAAAGCTGTACAAGGACGATCTTCACGACCCGCCAAGTTGAACCGGAGGTCCAAGTGGAAACCTCACAGCCTGCTCCATCAAACCCGTCCACCGAAGCGGATCGCGACTGCTGAACCGCCGAGCCAAAGCAAGACGACATCAAGCCCAAACAAGACCGCTGAAAATGACGATGTTATTGTGACAGTAATCGCTACACTGCTCCTAGCTAACCGGTCGCTTTAGCAAAGCACAAAGATCAAAGAAAGTTCCACTACTATCGGAAAGACAAAGGGAAGATCGACATGTCTGCTAACGACACTTTCTCCGACCAAGAACTTGAGTCCGGCTTTCTCAACCGGCTTTACACAAGCCGTGACCTTGAAGCCGGTCTAGTAAATCGCATGAAGGACCGCTATGAGGTAATAAGTTGACCTTTCTCATCTTTTCATCGTATAGTAGCTCCCCAAGGGTCGGTTTAACTTTGCAAAGTTAAACCGGGACTTAAGTTGCGTCTCCTCTTAGCAAATTGAGATCAACTAGCCATTAGCCCCCAAGTGCCAAGTTGAATACTTGTATTAAGCTTGGGACTTGTATAATGAAACCACTAACATGCTTTCTTTGTCATCAGAATGAAATACACCAAAGAAGTCAGGCAACTCAAGGACCTCCGAACCAATCTGAAACCCAAATAGCGTAAGCCACCAAAACCAAGGATGAGCTACAGATCGCCCGACCACCATGGAGCAGCTGAAGGAGTGGTACAAATCCGAAGCGGGTCAATCGGGACACCGAGAAAGCCGGTTTAATAAAACGGGCGGAGGAAGCCGAGGCGGCCCTTAAACCGGTGGATCAAGAGCTTATCGACTCAAACGCCAAGTTCATGCCATGACCTCTGCCGTCTTTGGTAAGTAAATTTATACCGAATATGCTCGTGTTTAACGCTCACCGGTTTAACTTGAGCTGTCTAAACCTGGTGTAGGCAAACGTATTGCTCATCCGGCTCGGACGTGCGAAAAAGCTCAAGGCTTCAGACACCCTGATTGAACAGCTATATACCGGTGCCCTGCCGGGCCATATGCGCCACTTCATATGACAACACGGGCGCCCCTCGATCGAGAGATGCTGGACCGGCTGTCCATGATTCCGGCAGCTTGAAGAGATGAAGCGATCCGCAGCCGGCCGCACCTGCTGGCTCGACTCGTGCCAAGGCATGGATAGCGGATCTTGATCCGCCGACATAGCGAAAGGTTTTCCCAGCGCTCAAGAGAACGGTGAAGCCTTTGATAACGATGCTCAAACGGATTACAAAGGAGATGCGTCCGTTGGCGAAGTCAAGCGCCGCGAAGCCAATCTGAAGTTCACCGATCTTTTTATGACGCAAACAACAAACGGGTGGAGTTTGTCATCCCGGAAGTGCAGAGCCCGATTCCTCCAATCCGTAAGCACACTTACGCCTCGACGCGTTGATCCTACCGAGCTGATAAGTGAAGAAGCATCTTCGTGCCTTAACCCGGATTGACCGGGTCTACCAATGACTTCCGGCTTTGGGTGAAGAAGAAGAGGAAGCTGAACCGACGCCAGCGCCGCCCTCCACCTCGCGCCAACCCGGTGAAGCAGCGTAATCCGCCAAGCCGGGCGACATATTCAAATTTTCAAGGCATAACTCCGCGTGAAACGCCGGGCCTAAAAAGGCTTTGTAATAGGATAGCAAGTGTCTTTCTTTGAACAATGCGGTACAATCTCGGTCAGAACTTTTGCATGGCAGTATGGGATCCGTTGGCTTTCGTAGTAAATCCTGCAACATATTTAGCTTTGCAATCACAAGTTCTTAAACCGCCGTGGCGGTTTACGCCGCTTAGCCAAACTGCCAAGATAGGCACACGGTTGGCTTTAGTCAAACCCAAGTGAAGGCCTTATAAACCATCACATCACAGAGAAACAAAGTCATACATGTATAAAACCGATTTACCGTGTAAATCGTGTCGGGCATGATAAGCCCCCTGTTACTCCATAATGGGATGTTAACAGCAAAATCAAACCGGAACAAAAAAAATCGCCAGCTTAAAAAGGTACTGAATGCGGAACATAAATCCGGTTTAAAGAATTTTGTCGGTTTAAGAAGGCCAACAAAAACCAAATGACAGGCATAAAGACCCCATGGAAGCAAAATCAATGAGGAAAATCACTTTGCAAGAAAAAGGCTGCAGCGAGCCGGATCAGATGGCGCTACCATGGTCGGACATGACCAAGCCCCTATACGGTGTAGCGGTGGTTCAAGTCAGCCAGTCCCCAACTGAACTCGTGGCATGACGCCGATCAAATGGCATTGCGATGGTTCGGGTTCGACCAAAGCCCCAAGTGATTCTATGGCCTTAGGGCCGACCAAGAGGTGTGTGGATCGTTCAGACGTGACCATGCCCCCAAATGATCTGGTGGCTTTACCGCCAAGAGGTGTTGCATTGGTTCGGACACGACCAAGCCCCAAATGACAAAAATTTCTAAAAACAAGGCCAAGGGTTAAACCGGAGGCCGCTTTTACATCATCTCCATGTACCCAAACCGGTCCTTTATGTAACAGATACCCGCTTTAGCCGAGGATCCGGTTTATTGCTTTTATTCATAATATATACATCGCCTTGATATGTACATAAGTGGAGCCAATGGCTCAAGTATAATAAGGTCAAGATGAGCTATGTTCCATGGCCTGTTGGTCTCCTCCTCCGGCGTCGTGAGTCTTTTTCGCCTCGAACATCAATCGAGATAGTAGGACCCGTTGTATAGATTCTTCATCGACCACAAAAGGCCCCTCCCAAGGTGGGGATAGCTTGTGCATATCTTTCTCGATCTTGAATGAGCCGCAGCACTAAGTCTCCTTCCCGAAAGGTTCGGTTTTAACCGCCGTGTGATACCGACGAAGATCCTGGTAGACCGCCCGAGCGAGCTGCTGCCATATCGCGCTCTTCGTCCGGTCGATCCAAATCATCTTGCCGCTGCCTCGATATCTGCCTCAACATAAGCTGCTACTGGGCGAGTCGTGACGGATATCATCGGGAAGGACCGCCTCCGCTCCATAGACCATAAAGAACGGCGTGTATCCGGTGGATCGGTTGGGGTAGTATTTATACTCCATATCACCGATGGTAGTTCTTCCACCCAACAACCCGGCGTCCTTTCTAAAGGGACCATAAGCCGGGTTTGATACCTTTCAAAATTTCCTGATTAGCTCGTTCCGCTTGACCATTGGATTGCGGGTGGGCTACGGAAGAAACATCAAGCGGATGTGCTCTCGCTCACAAAATTCCTTCATAGCTCCTTTGGACAAATTGGTGCCATTATGCGTGATGATACCGTGGAAACCCAAACCGAAAATCACCCGCTTGATGAACTGAACCGCCGTGGCCGCATCACACTTGCTAATGTGCTGCCTCGACCCACTTGGTAAATTTATCCACCGCCACTAACAGTGGGTCTTTTTTGTCCTTGGATCGTTTGAAAGGTCCAACCATATCCAGCCCCAAGTCGCAAACGGCCAAGTAATTGGAATCATCCTCAATTCTTGGGCTGGCACATGAGCACGCTCGAGAACTTTTGGCAACCATCACACCGTCGACCAGATCCTCCGCATCGGCATGGGCGATCAACCAATAGAAGCCATGGCGGAACGCTTTGGCCACTGTGGATTTTGAACCGCGTGGTGACCACAATCCCTTCATGAATCTCTCGCAATATCTCACGGCCCTCTTCAGGGGACACAACGCTGAAACGCCACGACACGCTGCGACGGTGCAACTCGCCATTAACAATGGTCATAGACTTAGACCGCCGAACTATCTGCCCGGGCCAACGTCTCATCCTCTCGTAACTCGCCCGATTCATGTATCGCCAAATAAGGGAGCGTCCAATCCGGAATGACGTGCAAGGCCGCCACCAATTGAGCCTCCGGATCGTGGATAGCCAAATCAATTTCATCAGTAGCTTAATCGGCGGCTTATGCAAAGACGTCAAGGAAAAGCGTTAGGCGGGACGGTTTCTGGCTGGGACCCCGGCCGGCTCAAAGCATCACCGCTTCGTTCTTCCGACGATCCACATGGTCCACCTGGTATCCCTTAAAATGTCCGCAACAACATCCACTTCCCGACGATATGCAGCCATGAGCGGATCTTTGGAGTCCCAAGTGCCGGATACCTGCTGGGCCACTAAGTCCGAATCACCAAAGCATTTAACCCGGTGAGGTTCATTTCTTTGGCCATCCGGAGGCCATGGAGCAAAGCTTCATACTCAATTGCATTGTTAGTACAAGGGAACATTAGGCGGAGAACATAATGAACTTATCACCTCGTGGGGAAGTTAATACGACTCCAGCCCCGAGCCCTCCAATTGCTGGACCCATCAAAATGGATGGTCCAATAGGTGTGATCCGGCTTCTCTTACGGTGCTTGCAACTCCGTCCAATCATTAATGAAATCCACAAGTGCTCGAGATTTTATGGCCGTCCCGGCACATACTTTAAACCGTATGCCCAAGCTCTATAGCCCACTTAGCAATCCGCCGCTTGCTTCCGGTTCAAGATGATATCGCCTAAAGGAGCCGAATCGACCATCGTGATGGGGTGCCCTTGGAAATATTGCTTCACTTCGACTTGCCATAAAAACCCCATATACCAGCTTACGCCAATGTGGATATCTTTGCTTAGATTCAATGAGAACCTCACCGATGTAGTAAATCGGCATGAACCGATACTCCTTCCCTGCCTCCTTGCGCTCCACCACAATGGCCACACTCACCGCTCGGCATTAGCAAAGAACATATAACAGAGCGGTTCCTCGTCAATAGGGGCAGCAAGAACAGCGGGTTGGCTATTGCCGCTTTAAGTCCTCCAATGCCTCATCAAGAATGAACTCCGCATTTAATTGATCCGTCTTCTTGACATCTGGTACAAAGGGATGGCCTTCTCTCCTAGGCGATCGATAAACCGGCTTAGCGCAGCAATCCGGCCTGCCAAGCGTTGGACATCGTTGATGCATTTTGGCTTAGCTAAGGAGGTGATAGCTGTAATTTTCTCCGGATTAGCCTCAATCCCTCGGTTAGACACGAGAAAACCCAACAATTTGCCTGCTGGAACACCAAAGACGCACTTGGCAGGGTTGAGCATCATCTTGTACACCCGCAAGTTGTCGAAGGTTTCCTTAAAATCCTCAATCAAGGTTTCCTTCTGCCTTGATTTCACCACGATATCATCCACGTGGCGTGCACATTACGGCCGATCTGTTTATGCAAACAATTCTATGCATACGCCGATAAGTTGCTTAGGCGCTCTTGAGCCCAAAAGGCATGGACACATAGCGAAGGCTCCAAAAGGGGTGATAAACGCCGCTTTCTCCTGGTCCTTAACCGCCATCTTAATCTGATGATAACCGGAATACGATCCGTAAAAGCTCAACGCTCACAACCCGCCGTCGCATCAATAATCTGATCAATGCGGGAGGGCGAAAGGATCCGCCGGACAAGCTTTGTTAAGATCTGTGTAATCTATGCACATGCGCCAAGTGCCATTCTTTTAAGGACCGTAACCGGGTTAGCGAGCCACTGGATGAAAGACTTCGACGATAAACCCTGCTGCCAACAGCCTAGCAACTTCTTCTCCGATGGCCTTGCGCCTTTCCTCATTAAACCGGCGAAGAAACTGTTTTACCGGTCTGTATTTCAGGTCAACATTAAGAGTGTGCTCAAAGTTCCTCGGTACACCCGGCATGTCGACGGCTTCCATGCAAAAATGTCCCGATTCTCACGGATGAACTTCGATGAGCGCGCTTTCCTATTTTGGATCCAGGTTGGCACCGATGGTGAACTGCTTGGATGAATCGCCGGGCACAAAATCAACAAGCTTCGTCTCACCACCGATTTGAACTTCAAGTCCGGATCATGCTCACGTTGGCTTCTTCAAAGGGGTCATATCCGCCGGATCAACATTATCTTTATAATACTTTAACTCTTCCGTGGCACAAACCGACTCAGCGTAAGCCGCATCACCTTCCTCGCACTCTAGAGCGATCCGCGGCTCCCATGAACCGTTATCGTTCCTTTGTGACCCGGCATTTTCAGCTGTAAGTAAACATAACAGGCCGTGCCATAAATTTAGCATAAGTCGGCCGCCCAAAGAGGGCGTGGTAAGGGCTTTGAATTTTACCACCTCAAATGTCAACGCGTTTACGTTCGAGTCATGTTCGTCCCCAAAGGTCACCTCGTAACTATCTTACCTGCAAAGATGCTGTTGACTTACTGTGCACCACTCCGTGGAACACCGTCTTGGGCGGCCTAAGATGCCTATCTGTTAACCCCATACGCCGGAAAGTCTCGTAGTACGTGATGTTGATGCTGCTTCCTCCATCCATAAGAACCTTGGTAAACTTGTACCCTCCTACCGGGTGCCACCACCAAGGCTAATCGGCCGGATTGTAAACCGGGAGGATGATCCTCTCTGCTCCACACAATCGGCTGCTCGGACCAACGTAGGTAATGCGGCGCAGCCGGTTCAACAACACCGACCGCCCGCCTGAAGTTTTCGGTCCCGTCGGTCAAACTGGTGGTAAAGACGTGGTATCGCCCCCATTCAACCGCTTTGGGTTGCTCGATAACCCGGCTGCTGCTGTTGATTGTAGCCCCTTTGGTTCTCGACTTACGATTACCTTGATTATTCTGATTGCCTTGCCCGCCTCGGATTACCACCGAATCCGGGCCGAATTTCCTCCACCGTAACCCGGAGCGGACCTCGAACCGCCACGGTCCCTTGATCATACCGGAAAGAGTTGGAGTTTTAAACTCCTGCATAATATAACAATCCTTCCAAAGGTGGTTCACGGTACCTCCTTCGTCCGATGCTTCGGACAAGGTTGATTTAATATGAAGTTCAAACGATCCGGATTGTGACCGCCCGGTTTGATCGCTGCCCTCAAGGCCACGACCCTTGTCCTGCGCATTGGTGTTGGCTACGAAACCCATGTTGCCGTTAAACTGCGCTTGTTCCCTCCATTGCCTCGCCAAATGGTGTCTTTGACCACTGGAGCTGCCGTTCAGTTTTCCCTTCCCCACTTCATCATTATCAGATTCGGGATCCTTGGTACTATCAGAATCAGCGTACTTTACCAACACGCCCATTAGAGTGCCCATGTCATGGCAAAAACGCTTCATGCGACCCAGCTTCAATTTCAATGGCTCGAACCGCAATTGGCTTCAAGGTCAAGATCGCGGAATCGGGGTTGATCCGGTCCGAGGAATGTAAAACTTCCGAAACGCGGCGCACCCAATGGGTTGTAGACTCTCCTCCGCCTGGACACAAGCTGCGGATCCACCACCGACATGGGCTGCTTACGGTGTCTTTGAAATTTTGGATGAACCGGTTCGCAATCGGGTCCACGAGCTGATGGAGTTGGGCGGCAAGTTTTTAACCAAGTCCGGGCCGCACCTTCCAAAGATCATTGTGAAGTACTTCGCACATGCGGCTTCATCCACGTCTAGCATCTCCATGGCCATCTCGTAGCTTTCTATCCACGCCTCTGGAGCCAAGTCGGCGGTATAATTCGGCACCTTGCGTGGCCCCTTGAAGTCCTTGGGCAAACGACGTTGCGTGAAAGCGGGACGAGGCAAGGCACCCCCAAAGAGCCGGACGTGACCCACGGTTCAAGGTGGTCGGTCGAACCGGCGGCGGATGATCCTCCGCTTGTGCTACTAACTCGGCCTCCCTACGTGCCTGGCGCGGTCCACTACCACTTGAGCATCTTCAAAGCCGCTTTGCGGATTGTTGCCGCGAGGCGGACCACGCCGCGCATTGCTCGTCTGGCGGTTCATCGACGCCGCGTCAGTAGCTCCGGCTCGGGCGGGGGTGGAGTGGATCCGATCTCGGACCGCAGTACGCTTCTTGCCGAGCCAAGGCCGTCTGAGGAGCTCCTTAACCCGGCGTGTCTCCACCGCTGCGGTGAATCGCCTTCAATTGGAATCGCCTCCAACCGTGCCGTAGCCGCCACGAGGTTATCCATCGGGTTGGAGTAGTGACCCGGAGGTGTCTGCACGGTCTGGGGCGCACCGGCATGATGGCGAGATAGACCTATCATACGGGGCTGAACCGGTGCGGCCGTCCCAGGTGCTTCCGGCCGGTTTACCAATGGCGGCGGATTACTGGTCCCTGCCCCTGGGGTATTGAAAAGCTCCCTTCCCTCAAAAACGGAAGGTAAACGGGACCTGTACTTCCTTTTCATGACTTCTCGTGACGCGCTCGTCCAAATTTCGAGCCTATAAGCTCGCATCCAAAGCGGCCCGTTCGGCTGCCATCCTTTCGTCGCGGCCGCCAGTCCGCTTTAGCATTAGTGATCTGTTCCCTCACCTTTGCAATCTCCGCGTTGTGAAGGTCCTGATCCGGCGGATTAGCTTCCGCCATGAGCACAGCTAACGGCCGTCAAAGCTCGACAAAACTTGAGCCGGCGCGACAGGCCTCCTTCCCGGCTGCCATCATCATTGTTGAACCGGCGACCGGGCGCCATGGTCGAAGAGTGAAGCACCGCTGCGTACCGCCATGAAGATCCCAACCCGGTTGGGTAGATCGAAGGGTCCGAATACTCTCTCCGTCGGAACAGCCCCGTTACGGCCATCTTGTAACCGGTATAGAGACTTCGGTTTCTCCGGCCGACGATTCGTCACCGGAGTAGACAACAGTTTCGTCACCGGATGTCGATCCGTCCTCGTAGCCTCCGTGAACGACTCCCACGAAAACATGCCTGACCGCTGGTTTAGCCAGGGCAGGACTCTTCTTTGCCCGTTGAGCCGTCTCGACAAGGTCAGTGCAGACGTCCGGCCCAGGCTCTGGCTCGCCGATCTTGCCAATGAACACGTGTATGCCGCCAAAGGGGACCCGGTACCCGACTCAATCGAGGCCGGCCTCGGGGCCCCGATCCGCATCGTCGATGTAGAGCTTGCCGCGACGACTCTTAGTCATCCGCCCATCAGATAGCCTTCGAGTCCTTCGAACTTGCCCTCTAAGATCATCAAACCATCGTGCGATAGCCCCACGGTGGGCGCCAACTGTCGTGGACTTGTCACGGCAGATGTCCTCATGAAAGGACTTAGTCGTAGGGCCATCACACGGGTTTACCTAGAGAGGTTAAAGCGGACACAAGACACGGGAATTATACTGGTTCGGCCCCTTCAATGAAGGTAAAAACCTACGTCCAGTTGTGATGTGATTGATATGGTTTCGGCGACTAGGGAGCAATAGCTTTGCCTTAGCCTCGAAATCTCTGTCCCTAACTTGCCGCCGGGTCGTCCCCTTATATACACGGATGGACGCCCGGTCGGTTTACAGAGTCCCAATCCGGCTCATACAAGAGTCCGGCTTGATCTCTCCTTTCCTGTCTTACAACACAAGCTACAACGCTAAGGCGGTTTACATACATGGACCTTAATTCGCCTCTGGGCTCCAGGCGTCCACATGGGCCTGGATCATGAACGAGGGTAAACCGGCCCTCCCGGGGCGATTCACACTCAGTAGTTATATCCCCAACAACCGTGATAACTTATACCACGGGAGCACCCCCCCGGCCCTCTCGCTCGACCAAAACTCTCGAGGACACCCAAACCCTAGAAAAAAAACGATGTCGGTCTCCTACCCCCTCCCGCCGCGCCCCTACCCGATCGACAAACTCTCTTGAGGCCACCAAAATTTACCAAGTTAAAAGAGCGTTGTCGCCGAGGCCACCCCGAACCCCTTGAAGCGTTGTTGAGGCCACCCCAAACCCTTGAAGCGTTGCTGAGGCCACCCAAACCATAGAGAAGCGTTCAACGTTTGCCACTAATATATCCATCTCTTATGTTTGAATAATAATTGCCATGTTGTAAATATTTGCAAAAACTATGGATCCGCACCCCCGAGACGAAGCAAAAGAAGCGGTGTTAGGGGAGATAATCGCACACGGAAGTGATGTCGTCTTGTCGTTTCTCAATGACACATGCACCGATGGTCTGGAAAGACAGGATGAAGAAGCAGGCTACGGCGATGATCAAACAATGGAGGAGGAAGGACACCGTGATGACGGCTCTGGTGACCGAATGGAGGGGGAAGGACACCGTGATGACGGCTCCGGTGATCGAATGTAGGGGGAAGGACACTGTGATGACGGCTCCGGTGGCCGAACGGAGTCCGGCCAGGTATATATATTACCCCCTCCGTTCCTAAATATAGGGTGTATAGTTTTTGGCACGGAAATTAAAGAACGCACGTGGAGGGAAAATTTCACAAGTTTTGGGCGAGATTACACCTGACTAATTGACATGAGAAAATAGAGGAGCTTGCCTAATACAAGGAAATGTAACCAAATCCCTAAAAAATATCCAAATGAGTGGTGCAACGCAATACACCTTATAGTTTGGATTTTTTCTCAAAAATCTATACACCTTATATCAGGGAACGGAGGGAGTAATTAATTAAGCATGTGCTGACTATATAGCTAATTGATGCATTAATTGTTTTTGGTATGTACACATATTAACTCTCTTGTTTTTCTTCTTTTCTAGCCCTCCGGATCAAGCAACACTTCGGTAACGAGACGAGGCCCGAAGAGGAAGTTGCGCACGGATGAAAGGTACACGATCATCGAAATTGATCGTGCTGGCCAACTGATTGAACCCCTCCGGACCAAGCAAAAATTTAATGCTCGGTCAAGGGGTTCTAGTTAGGGACATGATCCCGATCAGCATCGAGCAATGGTTGAAGCCTAAGGACATAGACTCTCGGTGTCTTATGTCGGTGATAGGCGTAAAGTCGATCTTTGGACCGTAGCTGCAGTAAATTTCACCTTCCCGCCAGAGGAAGATCCGGAGAATCCAGTTAAAAAGCCAATGATCAAGGCTTATGCTCTTAGGAAGATGGCTGAGCTATTAAGGAGGTGGAAGAATGAGCTGAAATCATCGTTTGTCGACCAAGACAAGACTCCAGAATTCATCGGCCGATTTGAGAAGATCAAAGATCAGTGACCCGCATTTGTCACCAAAAAGAAATCTGAGAGAGCAGCGAAGATGTCAGCGACAAACAAGAAAAATGCTACAAAGAAGAAGCATCACCATCGCACGGGGTCAGGTGGCTACCTGAAAGCCCGACCGTTGTGGGACAAGGCTGAGCATGATCTCATTAATAAAGGGATCGAACCAGAGACGCGACGCTGGCCAGATCGTTGCAGGACTTGGTTCTTCGGGGTTGGGGGAAAATTGGACCCTGTAACTGGGAAGTGCGTTTGGACCAACGAGCAGTTGAACACACCCATCGAGAAGCTTCAAGAGTATATCAAAAAAATGCAGCAAGGGACGTTCGTTCCGGACAGAGAGAACGACGAGCTCACAAAGGCCCTCGGGAATCCTGAGCACCCCGGACGGACACGAGGCACGCCAGGCTCCCTTTCGTGGAAGGCTGGATTTCCCGACGCAGGCGGTTACAAACACTGGGAGAGGAAGAAGAAAAAGGAGTTGACCCAACTACAGGCGCTGCGCAAAGGGTACAAGCGCTAGAGGAACGAACGCAGTTTGCAAAGACGTGACCTGCCGGGTTACACCGGCTACCCCGCCATCTCAGCGGAGAAGCAGCGTGGCTTCCACGGAGCTGCTTCAGGAGCCTGTCTTCATGGCTCGTGCTAGCTACCCCGTAGATGCTATCACGGAGTCTCGGCATTGCCACCTTATGACGCAGTGGATGGAATTGAAAGTCAAGGCGGCTGTTGGCTCTGTTGCACCTCCTGAACCTGAAGCAACTTTTCACCGCCGACCAATTCCAGAAGGATATGCTAGGGTGATGGTGGATGAAATCACAGAAGGATTTGAGGACCTCCAGCTTGCCACCCTACGGGTGACGGGGAGACTCGGCTGGGTTCTTGTCTGAAGACTCCATGTCTATGGCGGAAGGAGCTCATCAACCCTCTGAACTGGAGGCCTCCGCCTCCTCCTCCTCCTCCGGCGAGTCAGGGCACTCCTCCTCCTCCACCGCCTCCTCCTCCGGCGAGTCAGGGCACTCCGCCTCCTCCACCGCCTCCTCCTCCGGCGAGTGACGATCAGGGCACTCAGTCTCCTTCTCCGGCGCGTGGCGGCACTCCGCCTCCTTCTCCGCCTGCACCTGCGCGCCCGAGCAGCCACCAGCCTCCTTCTCTGCCTCGCCAGCAAGGGCGGAAGAGACCCGCCGCCGCCCCGGCTGTTCCGGCGCGTCGTAGTCCTTCTCCTCCGCCTCGTAAGCAAGCATGAAATAAGACAGCCGCAACCGCTCTGTCTGCTCCGGCGTCTAGCGGTACAGCCAGGGGCGGGAGGCAATACAGATACGGTGCACCTCTCAAGCCTCTAGAGAAGTTACCGTACGAGATGACCGTGGAAGAAAACAAGAAGATCATGCAAAAAGAAGTGAAGAACTTCTTTGAAGGGGCGAAAGCAGAGAGACATCCACCTCCGGAGGAGAAGGTAGATCCGGTGAAAGCAAAGCGCACTATCGATGCCCTGAGAAAACCACCAAAGTCTCCGCCGAAAACCAACTATGAGCGCTACATCGAAAAAGGCATATCTCGAAGCGGAGCGGTCGGGAAGTACTGTCAGTGATCAAAGGTTAAAAGAACGACGAGCAGCTGGGAAAAAAATTGCCCAGCTCGGCGAACAAGTGAACCAATCGTGCCCCCCGCTCAATGTGTCTAGCGACATTGTCGCTAATGCTCCGGGGATGGTGCCCGGTTATAGCAATCTTGGAGATTACCTGCCCGACGATTTACATTATGATTTCTTGGAGGTGGACGAACACAGATACGAGTACGGGAAGCCTCTCGTCAAAGATGAAAAATCTCTAACAACGATGACGCGAAGATTCCATGATTGGTACATGAAAACCTACAGAGAGTCTGGGGGGATGAATACTTTGTATCTGAGAGTTAAAGAGGAGCACGACCTCGTTGGAATTGATCTGTTGCATGTTCCATTTGAGGAGTTCTTCCAGTTCTTCAATCAAAATGCCCTCGATAAATTAACGGTCACTTGCTACTGTCTGTAAGTACTACTTACATCATTAAGTCTCTATATATAGCTCAGCTCTTTCATTGCATGTATTTATAATTATCCTCACTATATTATGCAGATTGAAGATCGTCGAGTGCAAAAAAGCAGAAATGTATGATATTGGGTGCATTAACACAAATCTCATAGATGAATTTCATGTTAAAAAGAGCGAAGAGATGCCGAGGCCAACTTGCTCAAATCATTGTTAATAAATCAAAACAAAGATTTAATACTCTTTCCTTACAACTTCAAGTGAGTGTTACTGTCGTGTGCATATTCGGTTTCCCTTATTGCTCGAGCAAGGTTATAGTAATGTAACTGATGAGTTATGCATGTGTGCGCAGCTTCCACTATATTCTCCTGGAGATTAAGCTTGAACAGGGACTACTAACCATCTTAGACTCGAGACGAAAAGATCCCGGGACCTATGCGGACATGACTAAAATTCTCAACAAGTAAGTTCAATCGATCATTATCGCACCATATCGGCAACTTTTTGTTCATTTCCTGATATCTCAAGTAATAATAATTATCTTTGTCTTGCAGGGTTTGGAAACAGTTCACCGCAGAAGCTCCGGGACTGTCGGAGGAGCTACGATATACATACCCGAAAGTAAGTACTACTAGCTAGCTAGTTGCGCGCATCTCCCGTTGATTCTAGCTACTTTCATCAATGCCATTTATAATGCTTCATTATCAGTTTGATTGACCTCTATTTCTTGTAAAGTGCTTGTGGCAGGAACAAGGGAATGAGTACTGTGGATACTACGTGTGCGAGTTCATCTACAATGCGACTTGCAAAGATAAACGGGGCTACTCTAAAAGACAATATGAAGTGCGTAAGCAATATATTCACAATTTCATTTTATTACACCATCATTTCTGTTGAGTTTCATTCATATATATGTATTAACCCCCTTCTTCAAATTAGACGTGGCAGAAGCGGAATGAACTCCTACCACAAGATCGCATGAAAGCAATTCAAGAGGAATTGGCGGGATTCTTTCTTGACCATGTCATCAATAAAGCCGGAGAATACCATGTGGAAGTTGAGTTCAAATGCTAGGGGATTGTAAGAGATCTTTTATATTGTATATGTATGTAGCCAGTAGCGTCGGATAGATAATACGAAAACTTGTTGTTCGACCAATCTCTCGGAGAAGGAGAGGTCGGTCACTTCTCTCGGTATGCATGACGAACTTCTGTACTTAATGGTTTCCTTCATTTTCTTACTAGCTAGCGTGTCGAGGGCCTCTCTATACATATAGTACGAAGGCGTCGACCAAGCACGGAGATAAGAGAGGACACTTCTCTCTATTAATTAATTAGCTACCTAACACAATATATGAAACACCTTAATTAACCATACAAAACCCCCAAATCCACCCCCTTTCAGAAAACAAATCAAAAACCCTAGCCCCTGAACAGCTTACGCGTGGATGCCTATTGGTCCCGGTTGGTGCTACCAATCGGGACTAAAGGGCCTCCTGCCTGGGCTCGCAGCACCGGCCATGTGGAGGCCCATCTGTCCCAGTTAGTATAAGAACCGGGACTAAAAGCCTAGGCATTAGTAACGACCCTTTAGTCCCTGTTTCCCAACCGGGACAGATGGGCCTTATGAACCGGGACAAATGTCCCATTTTCTACTACCGTACGTTCACTCTGCATCCGACGAAGTGGATTGATCCAAGGGGAAACCGACCAACACTTAGCAATTTTTAGTACAGAGACGCCCATACTTGTAGTTTTATGTACACGCAACAAGCTTTACACTAAGTGCTCTCTACACTGCAAATACATTTACAATAGTTACTAGCAGTAATTAAGAATAAATTTTAATAGGAAGAACTAGATTGAACGTGCGCATGCCCTATTTTCAACAAGCTCTATATATTACTTCCTTCATAATTTAATATAAGACTTTTTTTCATACTGTCATAGTGTCAAAAAATGTACACAGGTACTACATTGCATAGTTTTATACTCCCTCCGTAAACTAATATAATAGCCTTAAGAATACTAAAGTAGTGATCTAAATACTCTTATATTAGTTCATAGAGGGAGTATATTACATTTAAACCGGACGATTTTAAAGCAGTCCGACACTGCACGGTGCGCCGGTCCTGCTAGGCTTGCTCCACCGGCAACTCGTCGACCGCCACACTTTGCGACAAGAAGTCACTACCGTCATCGCCGAGGTAGTGGAGAAGGCGTTCATGCGCCTGCTGCGCGGTGGGGAGGGTCTCCAGTGGTCGTCGCACATTCATGCCAGTCTTCCCGCTGCAAAGCGGACACCCCTTGACGACATTGAAGTGATGTTGGTCTGCATGCTGACGCTATTTAAAGCTTGTGATCGAGAACCCTACTCCGGCTGGCGTCGCCGCCTTGCCACCTATCAAGGCGAAGATGCCGTTGCAGCCTCTCCATTGCGTCAAGAGGGAGCTGCCTTCGTCGCCTTTCCGCGACGTCAAGCAGGAGCTAGCGCCACCACCGTACTACCGTAGCGTCCCAATTGGTTGCGTAAAGGAGGAGGTGAAGGTCGAGCCGCCCTCCCGGCAATGCAGCACGCGCACGAGAGCCTCCTCCATTACCTCAGCGACGAAGGCGGCGACTCCTCGTCGCGCAGCGCGGCGGTCGACGGGTGGCAAAGAAGCAAGCGTGGTGGGACTAGCACAATGTCCAGTGCTAGACCGCGTTCGGCGTGACGTCATGACGTTGTGCCAGACTGCGTGGTGTCGGACCCTGACCGTGCGCTAGCCTATGCCAAGGACCGGCCCAGAACCACCGTCGAGACATCCGCGCGATGTCGACACCGTCGTCCGACGACGACAATGACGACGTGAAGGACGGTGGGCGGGCGGGCATGCAAAGGAGGTCATCTATGAGCGGTGGCTGGGGAGAATATCTGGTACTCCCACCCCTAGGGTGCTCCCGGTGCTCCAAACTCGATAGCACATTTTTGTTCGAAAAATTCTGAAAAAAATCCAGCACATAGACACAACACCAATGTATGTTCTCATCAAATTTGAAATCAAAATTCGAAACATAGCTTGCGAAACATAAATGACAAATTTGGCAGTAAATACTACACAACATAAGTTGGGCTTTAGATTTGGCCCATTGTCACATTGATGTCGATTTTGTCATTTTTGTATCTTGAGCAATGTTTTGAATTTTGATTCAAATTTTTTCGACAACATACATTGATGTTGTGTCAATGTGCTAGATTTTTTTCAGAATTTTCAAGCATTTAAAAATATGCTACCGAATTTGAAGCAGGAGCACCCTAGGTGTGGGAGTACCAGATATTCTCCCGCGGTGGCTGGTGAAACCTGCATGCAACGATCCCGAGCTGGCTAGGTCAAGGTACCGTGGTGGATCGTAGCTTGCTGTACCACCTAGTCCCAGTGGGTAGGAGTACAAAATTCAATCGGCATGGGGCAGTGCGTATGGGGATTGCATCGAGGCTCAAGGACGAGAACGAACGGCGCCTGTGTTGTGACATGGAACACGGAGCGGTGCACTATATCAAGGCTTTAAATCGGTGCATGTACGGACCGGGAAAATATACTGTGATACCATGTTTTGAAATTCAAATTTTTGAATTAAAAAAAATCAAAAAAAATCACGAGTGTTCACTGTTGGATCTAATGCATCAATAGGATGCCAACAGCATGATGAAATTGCATCTAGATCACCCAATAAACATGAACGGAGATGGGTTTAGAGATCTTTTACATGTCACAGCAGTGGACATGATCGCCTGCTCGATGCAGGCGCGATGGGGGGTGATGTAGTCTAGGTAGATGACCTGGACGTCCTGATGCCCTCAGGACGCCACTGACACTGGCCTGGGACGGCGGCGGCAGCTGGAGTAGGTCTTCCCGTCGCCGCAGCACCTCCCCCAGATCAGATAGGGTTTCGGGGTATAGGGAGGAGAGAATCCTGACGTGAATTGTGATCGCGCGGGTTTGCCAGCTCTCTCCCCTATCCCTTTATATGGCGCTGGCAATAGGGTACCTAAACCATGCGTTGGTTCGGGTGCCCCCGACCAGGACGCTTCAGTTGGGATAAAAGTCCACATACGTTGGTGCGTGGGCCTTTTCCATTAACGTTATTCTTTTTTTCGTTAGACTGTTAGATCTAACTGACATGTACAACCGTCAGATCAAACCAATATTCTCCCCCTTGATCGTTAGGCTTATATGCATTAGCCCATTCTCTATAGAAATGATGTACCAAAGTGAGGTGTTACAGTAGCTCAAAATGCCATGGAACCTCAACACTTATAGCACACCCGCCTACTTCGAAATGGATATCATTTTGCTTATTGGAGTGGTTTATTTTAATGGTCCTCTTATTCCATAATCATAAGGCTTCCAGTAGTCCCATGCCGGCAACATGTTTACAAAAAATACTGGGTGGTAAGCCTTTAGTTAGCGGATCCGCAATCATAAGCTTCATTCTTATATGTTTAACATCAAATGTTTGATCCTGGATTCTATCTTTCACAACACAATACTTGATGTTAATGTGTTTGGCAGCATCACTTGACCTGTTGTTACTCGTATAGAAAACTGCGGGTTCCTTATCGCAGTCTGATGACCCACAAGTATAGGGGATCTATCGTAGTCCTTTCGATAAGTAAGAGTGTCGAACCCAACGAGGAGCAGAAGGAAATGACAAGCGGTTTTTAGCAAGGTATTCTCTCCAAGCACTGAAATTATTGGTAACAAATAGTTGTGTGATAAGATAATTCGCGACGAGTAACAAGTAACAAAAGTAACTAAGGTGCAGCAAGGTGCCCCAATCCTTTTTGTACCAAAGGACAAGCCTGTACGAACCCTTATATAAAGCAAAGCGCTACCGAGGACACGTGGTAATTACTGTCAAGCTAGTTTTCATCATGCTCATAATATTCGCGTTCGTTACTTTGATAATTAGATATGTGGGTGGACTGGTGCTTGGGTGTTGTCCTTCTTTGGACAAGCCTCTCACTTATGATTAACCCCTCTCGCAAGTATCCGCAACTATGAAATAAGAATTAAGATAAATCTAACCATACCATGAAACATGTGGATCCAAATCAGTCCCTTACGAAGCAACGCATAACCTAGGGTTTAAACTTCTGTCACTCTAGCAACCCATCATCTACTTATTACTTACCAATGCCTTCCCCTAGGCCCAAATCATGGTGAAGTGTCATGTATTCGACATTCATATAACACCACTAGAGGAGAGACAACATACATCTCATCAAAATATCGAACGACTACCAAATTCACGTGATTACTTATAACAAGACTTCTCCCATGTCCTTAGGAACAAACGTAACTACTCACAAAGCATATTCATGTTCATAATCAGAGGACTATTAATTATCATTAAGGATCTAAACATATGATCTTTCACCAAATAAACCAACTAGCATCAACTACAAGGTGTAATCAACACTACTAGCAACCATAGGTACCAATCTGAGATTTTGAGACAAAGATCAGATACAAGAGATGAACTAGGGTTTGAGAGGAGATGCTGTTGGTGAAGATGTTGATGGAGATTGACCCCCTCTCGATGAGAGGATCGTTGGTGATGACGATGGCGATGATTTCCCCCTCCGGGAGAGAAGTTTCCCCGGCGGAACAGCTTCGTCGGAGCCCTAGCTAGATTGGTTCATGCCCAGGTTCCGCCTTGAGACGGTGGCGCTTCGTCCCGAAAGCTTCCTTCTGATTTTTTTCGAGGTCAAAACACACCATATAGTAGAAGATGGGCATCGGGGGCCCGCCAGGTGGCCCACAAGGTGGGGGGCGCGCCCCCACCCTTGTGGATGGCTGGTGCCCCCCCTCTAGTGCTTTCTTCGCCTAATATTTTTTTATATGTTTCAAAACAATTCTCCATGAAGTTTCAGGACTTTTGGAGTTGTGCAGAATAGGTCTCTCAGATTTGCTCCTTTTTTAGTTCAGAATTCGAGTTGCCGGCATTCTCCCTCTTCATGTAAACCTTGTAAAATAAGGGAGAAAAGGCATAAGTATTGTTCTATAATGTGTAATAATAGCCCATAATGCAATAAATATCAGTATAAGGCCTTCTTTGGTTTGTAGGAATTTTATAGGAATTCTATAGGATAGGATTTGCAAAGGAAAAATTCCCTTGAACCCCTTTGGTTTGTAGGAATGGATTCCTATTCCTATGTAGGATAGGAATCAATCCTTCACATTTTGGAGAAAAAAAACATTAGCCTAGACTCGATGGAAAAATGTCCATCCTATGCACCAAATGACATCTCTTCCTTTATAGGAATTGAGATGCATGTCATCTCATTTCCTATGATTTTTCTATTCCTATATAATTTCTATCCCAAGCTTAGACCTCGATTGTCCTCAAGCGAAAGCCAAAATCGAAAAATATGTCCACATGTTTAGAGATAGAGGTGTCGATAAAATAAAATACGGACATTAGGGTATTATGTTCATATTTAGAACAACAACTTTTAATGTTATATAATTTCTTATGCTAAAGTAACAATTTATTCACAAGGTAAAGTATGAATTAGAAACTTCATTGAAAACTAACAAACTATGATATCAGTCATTGAAGCAATTGCAATTTATCAGAACATCGGAAAGAGTCGATTTAAGAGCTTTTCAGCAAGTCCACATACTCAACTATCATTTAGTCTTTCACAATTGCTAGCACTCACGCAATACTTATGGGTTCAAAGCTTCAATCGGACACAGAGAAAGATAGGGGCTTATAGTTTCGCGTCCCAACCTTTTACCTGAAGGGTAATGTCAACAATAATACTTTATGATAACCTACATCCAAGTGGGTATATATATATATCTAGATCTCTCCAACACGTAGTGCTTGCCAAAAGAAAAGGTGTAAAAAGGAAAGGTGAAGATCACCATGACTCTTGTATAAGGGTAGAAGATAAAAGTAAAAGATAGACCCTTCGCAGAGGGAAGCAGAGGTTGTCATGCGCTATTATGGTTGGATGCACAAAATCTTAATGCAAAAGAACATCACTTTATATTACTACTTGTGATAAAGAACTTTATTATGCAGTATGTCGCTTTTATTTCTTCCATATCACAAGTTCGTATAAAGCTTATTTTCTTCACACTAATAAATCATACATATTTAGAGAGCAACTTTTATTGCTTGCACCGATGACAACTTACTTGAAGGATCTTACTCAATCCATAGGTAGGTATGGTGGACTCTCATGGCAAAAATGGGTTCACGCCACAAAAAAATACACTTCCGTGATGATACGTGATTGTCACAGTAGGTCGCGTTTTTTGTCATGCATGTACATCCATGACGATTTTATGACAGAATCAAGATAGTCATACCTGTGCTGTCATAGAAGTGTTCCATGACATTACCAAAATTATCATCACAGAAGTGTCCACTTCCATGACGATAAATCGCGCGTCACAGAAGTGCTTTCGTCAAGGGTGACCGACACGTGGCATCCACCGTAACGGAACGACGTTAAGCTATCGGGTCGGGTTTTGGATCCGATAACCCGTTAATGTACCCGACCAATGGGGATTGTCCACGTGTAAAATCATCATTGGCTGGAGGAAACATGTGTCGGCTCATCGCTGGGACAGATGTCATCCACTCATTGGATGAAGGTGCCTATGATACGTCGACAGTGGCACGCCCAACAGAGGCCCATTCTGTGAAAAGGCCGCCCGTTTGACTTGGTCAAAAGGTGGCGTGCCGCCCATGGAAAGCCTGTTAACGGCCTGCTCGCATATAGCCCATTTACAGCCCGCTAACCCGAGGCACGCTACGCCCTATCCGAATTAGGCCCGATGGCGTCATATCCGGGCCATCCAATATGATTCCAACCTGCTTTCACTTCGCCCATGTATGGCGCATGACGTCTTTCGGCCCATATGAGGCCCTATGTAACTCTTGGCCTATTAACGACCCGTGGTGAAACTGGCCCGCAATGAACAGTGTATCACTTTACACCCATAAACGGCCCGTGGTGAAACTGGCCCGTAATGAATAGTGTATCATGTTATAACCATTAAGGGCCCGTTATTCAGTTGGGCCGTTTCCAGCCCATATTTTCTTTCGGCCTTCTCAGAGCCCATTTATTCTTGGGCTCATTTCCAGCATTCGTTTACTTACGGCCCGTTACTGTCATTTTCTGCTTGTGGGTCAAATTCAGCCCGTGGTTACAGTCGTCCCGTTTGTGGTCCGTTAATACATTGGGCCGTTTTAGCGTCATCAAATACGGCCTATTAACGATGGCCCGTTATGGTCGGCCCATGAACGGACGATTCCAACTCTAGCCCGTTTACGGCCATAATGCAGCCTGTTATTGGCCCATGTTTGGCCAATCGATCATACGGCCCGTATAAGGCCCATTGATGATACGGCCCGTAGAAGGCCCATTGTTTCTACGGCCCGTAGAAGGCCCATTGTTTCTACGGCCCGTAGAAGGCCCATCGTTTCTGACGTAAAAGGCCCATCGCTTTCTCTGACCGTAGGAGGCCCAAAGTGTCACTACGGTAAATATTAGCCCATGGTTATTGTGGCCTAGTTTTAAAAATAGGTTATTGCAGCCACTAGCAAACCGCGGAAAAGAACTGCACCGACTACAAGCAAACAATTAAACAAGACAACAAGGAAATAAATAAGCAAGCAACTTCGCTAGGCTATCACGGCTATTACACATATTACATCCAAAGGCATCAAAGTTCGCCACCGGTGCAAATATAGGGAACAAAGCAGCATATAAACGCGCAACAAAACAAGTCCGTAATCGAACCACTTCGTAAGAGTTCAAGAAAATATATCCTGGTACCCATAATGTCGGCAAGATGCTTAGCAAGCTTATTAACTTTCTCTTGTTTGGCGCTTAAATCCTCCAAATATTGTCACAGACAAGAAAGTACGATCTGAATTTCGCACGGACTTCCTCGCCCTTCTATTCTTGCCGCAAAGACAACCGACCGATGCCTTTTAGCTTGTAGCCAGACTCAAGAAGCCAAAGTGATTCAGCAGCGAGTTCGAAGAGCTTCGCCAATGCAGATCGCCAAGAATCTCGAACACTACATAAACGCAGGACTGTGGGGTTTTCTCATTGTCTAAAAGATCGTTTTTATCACCTTTCTTGGAGACCAACAGGGTTGTCTCACTATCTTGAACCTTATCTGCATTACTTTTTCTACCATTCCATAGTGGGGTGCTCTTCTCCAATATTCTGTTTGCATACTACAAGAGAAACAAGCAGACACATCACAGGTTTAGCTTGTAGTATACGAAACTCATTTTGGTAAATTGGTTCAGTAGTAAGGTGGACATGATAATGCTATGTCTTGAGCTTGCGTTGGTTTTCCCCGAAGAGGAGAGGATGATGCAGCATAGTAGCATAAGTATTTCCCTCAGTTTTTGAGAAACAAGGTATCAATCCAGTAGGAGGCCACGCACAAGTCCCTCGTGCCTGCACAAAATGATAGCTACTCACAACCAACGCGATTAGGGGTTGTCAATCCCTTCACGGTCACTTACGAGAGTGAGATCTGATAGAGATAATATTTTTGGTATAAAGATGCAAAGTGAAAAATAAAAGGCAAAGTAAAACAAAACAAGTATAAAAGTGATGGAGATTGATATGATGAGAATAGACCCGGGGGCCATAGGTTTCACTAGTGGATTCTCTCAAGAGCATAATTATTCTACGGTGGGTGAACAAATTACTGCTGAGCAATTGACAGAATTGAGCATAGTTATGAGTATATCTAGGTATGATCATGTATATAGGCATCACGTCCGAGACAAGTAGACCGAAACGATTCTTCATCTACTACTATTACTCCACTCATCGACCGCTATCCAAAGATGCATCTAGAGTATTAAGTTAAAAAGCAGTAATTCCTTAAGCAAGATGACATGATGTAGAGGAATAAATTCATGCAATATGATAAATACCCGTCTTGTTATCCTCGATGGCAACAATACAATACGTGCCTTGCAACCCTTTCTCGTCCTCGGGTAAGGACACCGCAAGATTGAACCCAAAGCCATGCACTTCTCCCATTGCAAGAACTACCAATCTAGTTGGCCAAACCAAACGGATAATTCGAAGAGACTTGCAAAGATAACTCAATCATACATAAAATAATTCAGAGAATATTCAAATATTATTCATAGATAAGCTGAATCATAAACCCACAATTCATCGGTCTCAACAAACACACCGCAAAAAGAAGATTACATCGAATAGATCTCCACGAGAGAGGGGGAGAACATTGTATTGAGATCCAAAAAGAGAGAAGAATCCATCTAGCTACTAGCTATGGACCCGAAGGTCTGAAGTAAACTACTCACACTTCATCGGAGATGCTATGGTGTTGATGTAGAAGCCCTCCATGGTGGATGCCCCCTCCGGCGGAGCTCCGGAACAGGCCCCAAGATGGGATCTCGTGGATACAGAAAGTTGCGGCGGTGGAATTAGGTTTTTGGCTCCTGTTCTGATCGTTTGGGGGTACGTAGGTATATATAGGAGGAAGGAGTACGTCAGTGGAGCAACAGGGGGGCCCACGAGGCAGGGGGCGCGCCCTGGGGGGGGCGCCCCCACCCTCGTGACCACCTCTCTGGTTCCTTGGTGTAGGGTCCAAGTCTCCTGGATCTCGTTCGGTTTGAAAATCACGTTTCCGAAGGTTTCATTCCGTTTGGACTCCGTTTGATATTCTGTTTCTTCGAAACATTGAAAAAGGCAAAAAAAAACAGCAATTTTGTGCTGGGCCTCTGGTTAATACGTTAGTCCCAAAAATAATATAAAAGTGGAAAATAAAGCCCATTATAGTCCAAAACAATAGATAAAGTAGCATGGAGCAATCAAAAATTGTATATACGTTGGAGGCGATCCGCATCCCCAAGCTTAATTCCTGCTCGTCCTCGAGTAGGTAAATGATAAAAATAGAATTTTTGATGCGGAGTGATACTTTGGCATAATTACAATGTAAATCTTCTTAATTGTGGTATGAATATTCAGATCCAAAAGATTCAAGACAAAAGTTCATATTGACATAAAAATAATAATACTTCAAGCATACTAATCAAAGTAATCATGTCTTCTCAAAATAGCATAGCAAAAGAAAGTTCATCCCTACAAAATCATATAGTTAGGCTATGTTTCATTTTAAATCGGAACAAAGATGTTCCCAACTTCTATACCCCGATGACAAGCCAAGAAATTGTTTCATACTTAAATAATCTCAAACTTTTTCAACCTTCACGCAATACATGAGCGTGAGCCATGGATATAGCACTATGGGTGGAATAGAATATGATGATGGGGATTGTGTGGAGAAGACAAAAAAGGAGAAAGTCTCACATTGACGAGGATAATCAACGGGCTATGGAGATGCCCATCAATTGATGTCAACATGAGGAGTAGGGATTACCATGCAACGGATGCACTAGAGCTATGAGTGCTCAAAAAAAAGAAAACTAGTGGGTGTGCATCCAACTTGCTTGCTCATGAAGACCTAGGGCATTTTGAGGAAGCCCATCGTAGGAGTATACAAGCCAAGTTCTATAATGAAAAATTCCACTAGTATAAAAAGACAACTTATGAGACTCACTATATGAAAAACATGGTGCTACTTTGAAGCACAATATATGAGACTCACTACATGAAGAACAAGGTGCTACTTTGAAGCACAATATATGAGACTCACTACATGAAGAACAAGGTGCTACTTTGAAGCACAAGTGTGGAAAAAGAGATGTAGCATTGCCCTTTTTATTTATTTATTTATTGGGCCTTTCTTTTTTCTTTTTGGCCTTTCTCTTTTTTTGGGCAATGCTCTAATAATGAAGATCATCACACTTCTATTGATTACAACATATGGATTACAACTCGAAACTAGAACAAGGTATGACTCTATATGAATGCCTCCGGCGGTGTACCGGGATGGTGCAATGAATTAAGAGTGACATGTATGAAAAATAATGCATGGTGGCTTTGCCACAAATACGATGTCAACTACATGATCATGCAATGGCAATATGCCAAAAGTAAAGTATGTCATGATGATGATGAACGGAACGGTGGAAAGTTGCATGGCAATATATCTCGGAATGGCTATGGAAATGCCATAATAGGTAGGTATGGTGGCTGTTTTGAGGAAGATATAAGGAGGTTTATGTGTGATAGATCGTATCATATCACGGGTTTGGATACACCGTGAAGTTTGCACCAACTCTGGTGAGAAAGGGCAATGCACTGCTTGAAGAGGCTAGCAAAGTCGGAAAGGTAAAAGTGCGTATAATCCATGGACTCAACATTAGTCAAAAGAACTCATATACTTATTGCAAAAATTTAGAAGTCATAAAAATCAAGTACTACGCGCATGCTCCTAGGGGGATAGATTGGTAGGAAAACACCATCGCTCGTCCCCGACCGCCACTCATAAGGATGCACAAGCCAGGTACACTTCATGTTTCAAATTTGTTACACAACTTTAACCATACGTGCATGCTACGGGATTTGCAAACTTCAACACAAGCATTTCTCAAATTCACAACTACTCAACTAGCACGACTTTAATATTATCACCTCCATATCTCAAAACAATTATCAAGCATCAAACTTATCTTAGTATTCAACGCACTCAAAAGAAAGTTTCACATATCTTGAATACCAAGTATATTAATATTAAGCAAATTACCATGCTATTAATGACTCTCAAAATAAATCTAAGTGAAGCATGAGAGATCAATATTTTCTTTAAAACAAATCCACCGCCGTGCCCTAAAAGATCTAAGTGAAGTACTAGAGCAAAAATTATCACGCTCAAAAGATATAAGTGAAGCACTATGAGCAAAACTATCAAGCTCAAAAGATATAAGTGAAGCACATAGAGCATTCTATCAAATTCCAATTCATGTATGGCTCTATCAAAAGGTGTGTGTAGCAAGGAGGATTGTGGTAAACTAACAAGCAAAGACGCAAATAATACAAGACGCTCCAAGCAAAACACTTATCATGTGGTGAATAAAAATATAGCTCCAAGTAAATTACCGATGGAAGTGGACAAAGAGGGATGCCTTCCGGGGCATCCCCAAGCTTTGACTTTCGGTGTCCTTGGATTATATTGGGGGTGCCATGGGCATCCCCAAGCTTAGGCTCTTGCCACTCCTTGTTCCATAATCCATCAAAAGAATTCACCCAAAACTTGAAAACTTCACAACACAAAACTCAATAGAAATCTCGTGAGCTCCGTTAGAGAAAGAAAACAAAAGACTACTTTAAGGTACTGTAATGAACTCATTCTTTATTTATATTGGTGTTAAACCTACTGTACTCCAACTTATCTATGGATCATAAACTATTTTACTAGCCATAGATTCATCAAAATAAGCAAACAACACACGCAAAACAGAATCTGTCAAAAACAGAACAGTCTGTAGTAATCTGTAACTAACGCAAACTTCTGGAACCCAAAAACTTCTACCAAAATTAGACGATCTATAAAATTTGTTTATTGATCAGCAGCAATTGGAATCAATATTTTATCACATTCTGGTGATTTTTAACAATTCGGGCACTGACCGCAAAGTTTCTGGAAATTACAGCAAGATCAAATAACAATCATCCAAGAAGATCCAATAGGTTTAACTTGGCACAAACACTAATTAAAAGATTAAACCACATCTAAACAGAGTCTAGATAGATTATTTATTCCTAAACAGAAGCAAAAACAAAAAACTATAAATAAAATTGGGTTGCCTCCCAACAAGCGCTATCGTTTAACGCCCCTAGCTAGGCATAAAAGCAAGGATAGATCTAGGTATTGTCATCGTTGGTAGGCAATTATTTAATGAGGCATCTATCTTTCTTATAGATTTCTTTATTTCTAGTAATTATCAAACTTTTAGGCACAAGATCGAAAAATTCATTTGTAGCAAATGGTTCTTAATGATAGTAAAAAGATCGGGATGAATACTTATAGATTTAAGATCCGCTGTTTCCTTACTAGATGATTCACCCTTATTTTTAGGAACATACATAAGCTTGGGAATTTTAGTGGGAGGACTAGGAGTATTCTTTACGGAAGAAAAAGCGGTTCCCAAGTTGGTAATGATATCCTCAAGTTTATCGATTCGAGTGGAGTCTAGATTTATTGTCTCATTAACCATAGGTTCCTTCTCCTTAATATTTTTCAAAGTCATTCCTACCTTAGATCCATATTGAGTAATTTGATTATGGATCTTTTATCTAGATTTTCAATGGATTCAATGGTAGCAACTTTGTTTTCAATAATTTCAAGCCTTTGCATAACATGCTCCAAAGTTAACATAGTTCCATTAACCAAAAGAGGTGGTGAGCCAAATAAATCAATTAAAGCATTATAGGAATCAAAAGTATGGCTACCCAAGAAATTCCCTCCGGTCATGGTATCAAGGATATATCTATATTAAGGATTAGCACCTACGTAAAAATTACGAAGAAGAACTAAAGTAGATTGCTTCCTTGTATATCTATTTTGAGCATTGCAAATTCTATACCAAGCGTCTTTTAGATTTTCTCCCTCCCTTTGCTTAAAATTTAGAATTTCATTCTCGGGAGATAACGGAGAAGATATGAGACTAGTCATGACGGCAAGCAAGCAGACTAACACATGAGCAAACAAAAGGCAACGGGAAAAAGAGGAGGAGATTGGGAAAGAGAGGACGAATAAAACGGCAAGGGTGAAGTGGGGGAGAGGAAAACGAGAGGCAAATGGCAAATAATGTAATGCGAGAGATAGGGATTGTGATGGGTACTTGGTATGTTGACTTTTGCATAGACTCCCCGACAACAGCGCCAGAAATCCTTCTTGCTACGTCTTGAGCTTGCGTTGGTTTTCCCCGAAGAGGAGAGGATGATGCAGCACAGTAGCGTAAGTATTTCCCTCAGTTTTTTAGAACCAAGGTATCAATCCAGTAGGAGGCCACGCACAAGTCCCTCGTACCTGCACAAAATGATAGCTACTCGCAACCAACGCAATTAGGGGTTGTCAATCCCTTCACGTTCACTTACGAGAGTGAGATCTGATAGAGATAATATTTTTGGTATTTTTGGTATAAAGATGCAAAGTGAAAAGTAAAAGGCAAAGTAAAACAAAACAAGTATAAAAGTGATGGAGATTTATATGATGAGAATAGACCCGGGGGGCATAGGTTTCACTAGTGGCTTCTCTCAAGAGCATAATTATTCTACGGTGGGTGAACAAATTACTGTTGAGCAATTAACATAATTGAGCATAGTTATTAGTATATCTAGGTATGATCATGTATATAGGCATCACGTCCAAAACAAGTAGACCGAAACGATTCTGCATCTACTACTATTACTCCATTCATCGACCGCTATCCAAAGATGCATCTAGAGTATTAAGTTAAAAAACAGAGTAACGCCTTAAGCAAGATGACATGATGTAGAGGAATAAATTCATGCAATATGATAAATACCCGTCTTGTTATCCTCGATGGCAACAATACAATACGTGCCTTGCAACCCTTTACATCCTTTGGGTAAGGACACCGCAAGATTGAACCCAAAGCCATGCACTTCTCCCATTGCAAGAACTACCAATCTAGTTGGCCAAACCAAACGGATAATTCAAGAGACTTGCAAAGATAACTCAATCATACATAAAAGAATTCAGAGAAGATTCAAATATTATTCATAGATAAGCTGGATCATAAACCCACAATTCATCGGTCTCAACAAACACACACACCGCAAAAAGAAGATTACATCGAATAGGTCTCCACGAGAGAGGGAGAACATTGTATTGAGATCCAAAAAGAGAGAAGAAGCCATCTAGCTACTAGCAATGGACCCAAGGTCCAAGTAAACTACTCACACTTCATCGGAGAGGCTATGGTGTTGATGTAGAAGCCCTCCGTGGTGGATGCCTCCCATGGAGCTCCTAACAGGCCCCAAGATGGGATCTCGTGGATCTGAGAAAGTTGGGGCGGTGGAATTAGGTTTTGGCTCTGCTCGATCATTTGGGGGTACGAGGTATATATAGGAGGAAGGAGTACGTCGGTGGAGCAACAGGGGCCCACGAGGCAGGGGGCGCGCCACAGGGGCGCCCCACCCTCGTGACCGCCTCTCCGTTCCTTGGCGTGAGGGTCCAAGTCTCTGGATCACGTTCGGTGAGAAAATCACGCTCGAAGGTTTCATTCCGTTTGGGCTCCGTTTGATATTCTGCTTTCTTCAAACACCGAAAAAAGGCAAAAACAACAATTACAGGCTGGGACTCCGGTTAATAGGTTAGTCCCAAAAATAATATAGAAGTGTAAAATAAAGCCCATTATAGTCCAAAACAATAGATAAAGTAGCATGGAGCAATCAAAAATTATAGATACGTTGGAGACGTATCAGATAACAGCATGAAACAAACATATATCTATTTACTATGGTGACTGTATTGTCCATATCATTCTAGTTTATGTTCCTAATCAAGATAGAGACACAGTTCAACTCATATATTTTTAAGACACATTAGCATAGACAGAATATAGGTGTGAGAAACTACACAACATTGGCATCACTTGTAATGTGCATCACATGAGAACATAACTGTTTATACAACTTAAACTGAAATCAACATAGAGCAAGAAGTTAGAACAACAATCCAGTTAAAAAATAGGATTAAAACATACCTGTTGCGCCATTGGAGTTTCAACTGGATCCTTCAAATTCGAAAGTAGTTGGTATGAGTAAATACAGTGATGCAACAACAAAGGAGTATGGACCATAGCTACGGAACCTGACCTGAGAACAGTTGCTCTTCTGCTTTAAACGTGGAGTTTGGGTTAGCTGTGGTGGTCTTCGTGCTTTGGGTACTGCAGTAGCTTTACAAACTGCTCGTGTGGGGGTACTCTGTGGTGGACATGGTGCTTTGTCAACTATAAGTTGGTTACTATCCGCTGGGGTTGCGGTTAGATGGGTTGTAGCTGGTTCTCTGCCCAACGGTGTAAGTGCGCAATCTGGAAGAGTCTCGATTATGTGTGGTGGGGCTAGTTTGTGGGCCAGTACAACCATGGTTCTATCTGCATCAACGGGTAGCACTGTCTTTTGTGAAGAACAGATTTTTGCTCCCTTAGATACTGCCATCACCCCCTCCAATTCAAATGGCTGATAAACAAGAAAAGAAATTGAACGTACAGACATTGTATGATAGACATATGTGGTAATTCACATATATGTTGTCTAACCAAACAGACAAAGCATGACACAATTTCACATATATGATGCCTAACTAAACAGGATAGCATGACACAGCTTTCAGATATATGATGAATAACTTAATGTGATATAATGGCATAATTCAACATATGATGAGTACCTAAACAGGATGACATGACAAAACTATATGATGTCTTTCTAAAATAGGTTGGGATGAAATAATTCACATACATGTTGTCTAAGTATACGTGATGGCATGATATAATTGACATAATTGATTCATATACTAAGCAGCTGGCACTCGCATGTATGGTCTCTAAACTAAGCAGATAGAATTCAATATTGTGCATATGATGTCTAAACTAAGTAATGCAAGACATCATATGAGAAATATAAACATTGCAACTTAGAGCATACACCTCAGGTGGGATATAGGATTGGTCATCTGTCTCTGAATCCTCCTCTGAGGAGCTCCCTGTAACCATCGAGATATATGCTTCAACAGGTACCATTTCCTGCTCTGAAGACCTTGTTTTCACTCCAGATTTTTCCATAACCGGCTCAAATGGCTGATACACAGGAAGAGTAGTTCAATATACACAGATTGTCGACAAATGGAATACATAATGAAAAAAAAAGATGGCATGAGATAATTCACATATATGATGCCTGGCTCGATGGCGGTGCATAATTCACATATATGATAATCGGTCAAAAACATGGCATTGCATAATTCACATATCTGATATAGAAAGCAAACAGGAGGCATTCACACAAACCATGTCTAATCTAAGCAGATGGCATGGCAATGCAAGACACCATATGCATGATATGAGCAATATAACCCAGCCAAGTTAGAGCATGCACCTCGGGGATACGACCGTCATCTCTCTCTGAATCCTCCTTGAGGAGCTATCTCAGAATCAAAGAAGAAATCTGCATCGAGAGGTAGCAATCGACTTTCAGAAGACCTTGTTTTCACCTGCATTTTCCCATGACCGACTCAAATGGCTGATGCATGGAAGAGTAGATGAATGTATAAACATTGTTGACAAATGGAATACATTATGGGAAAAAATATGGCACGATACAATTCACATATACGATGACTGGCTAAACAACATGGCATTGCATGATTCACATATATGATGCCTGGCTAAAGAAGATGGCATTGCATAATTCCCATATACTCCCTCCGTTCCTAAATATTTGTCTTTTTAGAGATTTCAAATGGACTACCACATACAGATGTATATAGACATGTTTTAGAGTGTAGATTCACTCATTTTGTTCCGTATGTAGTCACGTGTTGTAATCTCTAAAAGACAAATATTTAGGAATGGTGGGAGTATGATATAGAAACCAAACAGTGGCATTCACACAAAGCAAATCTAAACTAAGCTGATGACATATAAGATGTATAATGTAAGCAATGCAAGGCGCCATATGCATGATATGACCAACATCAAGATGCCGATTAGAGCAAACACCTCGTGTGGTAAACAGGCGTGGTCGGCTCCTTCTCAATCTCCATTTGAACAGTTATCTTCCTCCGAATACAATCTGGAAATGCAGGAGGGGGGGGGGGGGGCAGTTCTCCCACCATGGAGCGGCGTCGGCATGACATTAAATTCGCACGCAATGCCTTCTCTTTTCTCTACATGTTCAAGACGATTGTGTACAATATCCGACATGCATAATAAAAAATAGTTAGATTTTGTAAGGCCTAACGGTGCATGCAAAAATCAAGACCGATGGTAGCAAACGAGTGGATGGATCCAAAACTAATGATATCATGTAGATTATAGCTTCAGTTTAAAAAGATAGACAATGGATCATCTATTTTTTGTTGCCCACCCAACATGAACCACATAGAAGACCCCAGATGAACCAGATAGTAGACAGATACTATTCGGGTCGGCTCGATATGAGACCCATGGGCAATTCAAAACTCAAGATTGAACGATAAAGTAGCAGGTAATAATAACCGATGTATAACGTAAGCAAACACGAAAGATCATGACCTCTCTTCCTAACTATGCAGTCCTCGTGTTCATCTGCCGATCGATGATGGTAATGCAGTTAGGCGTGGCTGCCAAAGAATAAGGAAGATGATCCGAGGCAGCGAAGAAAGTCTGCAGGGGGATCTCTGCGATGAGCAACGCTTCTATTGATGGTGCACCTCAGGTGGGGTGGATGATGGCACGGCAGGAGTAGGACATAACACACAGAGTTTTCTTTGACGCCAATCTGAAAATGAAGTAAATCTGGAAGGGCTCCTTAGAATTGGAGGATTCTATAAACGCAGGGACATGAAAAACACAAGAATAGGATAGGAATGCACGTGCAAAACAGAGCATTTGGAAACATAGGATTTCAGTCAACCTAGATGTTTGGCTCACATGAATTGGAAGAACAGAGGAATGGAGAAACAAAGTGATGCGATGAGTGTACAACCTCTTTGGCATAGCCTTGTGGACCTCAAAGATCATTGGGTTGGACGTGGAGGATGGTGATGATGTGGTGTGACTGCTTGAGGCGGGAAGAAGATCCGAGGCCTCTGGAACGGGCGCCGAGGGTATCGCTCATTGTGATGGACGGTTCCGTCGTTGGAGCAGCTCCGCTAAGGTGTACGGCGACGAGGCTGAAGCATGACAAGACATACAACGTTAATCTGAAGTGGGACCCTAATATCATCTGCAATAGATGATGTAAAATGCATCACCAAAAAGTGCTAGATGTAAACGATCACCAAGCGCCACTACGGCCGTTCGACAGATGTCAGTACCGGCCCACTCGAACTTAATCAAGAAAGTGAACTTCACAGTCTAAACTGAATTTTACTGTCGAAACTGATTGAACTAGTAATAGAGCATTGCAATAGATGTTTAGGGCGTTCAAGCACTAGTAGCAGAGAAGCAGTGATCTAAATCAGCAGTCGCTCGAAAGGTGGAACGACTAGCAGAGAGCAAGTCGTGCAAGAGCACCGCGAAGCGAGTGCTAAAGCAAAGCAACTCCTCAGAGCTGCCGGAGGTCGTGGCAAGAAGCAGCAAAAGCGCAAGCGAGAGCAAGAGCAGAGCAGCAAGACGAACGAAAGCAGAGCATGCAAAGAGCGCAACCGACAAAGAAGAACAGAAACAAGCCAGCGAAAGCGAGTAGCCGAGCAATGCAGCTTAGTGCCGTTGCCAGGAAGTCGCCACCGAGGAAGCAACGACATGGGGGAGAGACGCCGTGGATTATGTGGCCGGCGACGGCGCCGTCGATGGAGACACCATGTCTGCTCGGTATCGAGCACCGGCAGCCCCGTGAGATCGAATAAAAGATAAAATGCAGCGGTGAGTGCAGAACCTCCTTGGTGGCGTCGAGTTGGCCTCGGCTTCATCGGAGGGTGCTGCGGTTCCGGTGGGGCAGGTCAAGACGGCGCTGTGGGGATCGAGGTGGCGCGATAGATGAGGCAAACGTCGGGGCAGCTCCTTGGAGGTGGAGGATGGGGCGGCTGATCCGGCGCGGTCGGGAGGCCGACGGAGGAGCATGGGGTTTCGCGGGTTTTGGCGGCCTCGGTGTACGAATAGGGGGGGGCGAAGGGGGAGGGGGGAGCCAAGCTTAGGGACGTGCTTGTCCGATATGTAGGGTAAGTTGCCAGTGTACCCCCATTGGTTTTGACACCGCGACGTGGAGCTTCATTTCCGGCTGAGGGGTAGAAGGGGGATTTCGCGTGTCTGGGCTGCGGGAGCGATTTCGGATAAGGAGGGAGTTCTCGCGCGTGTCCAAATTTTGAGATAACAAGGCGCGGCGCGGGTTGAAGAAGTGGGAGTTTCAAAGCAGGTGAGACAAAAGATACTCGAGCTTGAAAATTTTGGGATAACAAGGTGCAGATTCCTTGTTCGGCACAACAAACTTAACGTGTAAAAAAACAATTCATACAAGACACAAGAGAGTCATGTCCCCTTTTACTATATTGCTATAGATGCCATTGCAAAAACTACAAGAAATATGTAAAAAAAATCTGGAGAACAAGATTACCCTGCACAATACCAAATCGATTCGCACTTCCCTCAAAAAAACAAAAAACAAATCAATTCCCACCAAAGAAAGAGTAATGTCCCTTTTTATATGATTACAGATGCCATGATCTCGAATTTCAATTTTTGAATCCACGTTATGTTGAATTCGAATATATCATTAGGTGACCTTGTGGTTTATAATTGATGTAGTCGCACATTTTGATCTTCCATCATATATGAACATTTTACTCCACCATGTGAACATATATATTGTCGTCTACCATATGGACTAAATTTGAATCAATTTTCCTTATTTGAATACGATTGTTGTCAAGTTATACAATAATTTAAATATTATCTTGATAACAAAAAAGACATGCATATAGCAGTAATCATATTTCACTATGAACTACATGTACCATACGCTCTCCAATTCAAATATTTGTATCCATTTTATGTTGAATTCAAATCATAGTACATTATTGGTCTAGGTAGCGAGATGTTCGGGTAATCTAAACCCTGTTTTCATACATATAATTTTTGGTTGAATTGGGACAAGTTTTGGTATAAGCCTCTTGCAAAACCGGAGATTCTCTCAACAAGCCTCGTGGTTCCGAGAGGGAACGAGTCACCTTTGTGTCTTGAAACGATATACGCTGCCTCCCCTGATTTTATTTACAGAGGCAACATAGAACTATATGAGTGCCCTGTTAAATTTTGGAATTATTTCGGGTTCATTTGGCCTTTTTATACATTAATTGAGTTTCGGACTTTTAATGTGCATAATCTAAATATGAATTGCATGCACATGCTCCGGTGCACCAAAGTGGGTTGAAAAATCACATGTGTGTCCTTGGTTGAATTTCTAGGTCCCATGGAAGAAATGAGAATGAAATTCAAACATCTGGGCATCATGACTCTGCCGAGAACATCGAGAAACTTAGATTTTAAATTCATGTAAATCCAAAACTCGGCTGGAAATCATGAAACTTGGCATGGTGTCATGTCATGGCACTAACATGTTGTGGTAAAAAATTGGGCCGATTTGGAAGCTCGTGGTTCTAAGAGGGAACGTGCCACCTTTGAGTGTGAAACGATATACGATGCCCCCCTGAGTTTCTTATCAAAGGCAACAAAGAACTACATTAGTGCCCTGCTAAATTTTGGAATTATTCCGGGTTCGTTTGTCATTTTTTATACATTAATTGAGTTTCTGGTCATTTAATGTGCATAAGTCAAATTTGAACTACAAGCACATGCTCTTGTGCACCAAAGCTGATTGAAAAATCACATTTGTGTCCTCGGGTGAATTTCTAGGTCCCAAGCAAGAAATGAGAATAAAATTAAAACATCTAGGCATCGTGGCTCGACCGAGAACATTGAGAAACTTGGTTTTAAAATTCTTGTAAATCCAAAACACGTTTGAAAATCATGAAACTTGGCATGGATGTCATGTCATGGTACTACCATGCTGTGGTAAAAAAATGGCCGAATAGGAACAGATTTTGGTATAAGCTTCTTGCAAACCAATCTTCTCTCAAGCAGGCTCGTGGTTCTGAGAGGGAATGAGCCACATTTGAGTGCGAAAGGATATACGTTGTCCCCCTTGAGTTTATTGACAAAGGCAACATAGAACTACATGAGCGCCTGTTAAATTTTGGAATTATTCCGCTTGCTTGGCCTTATTTACATATTAATTGAGTTTTTGGTCATTTAATGTGCATAATTCAAATTTTAACTACAACCACATGCTCCCGTGCACCAAAGTTGGTTGAAAAATCACATTTGTGTCCTCGGGTGAATTTATACTCCCTCCTTCCATCTATATAGGTCCTAATGCGATTTTCGAGGCTAACTTTGACCAAACGTTAGAGCAATAATATATGACATGCAACTTACACAAAGCATACCTTCAAATTTGTATGTCAAAGGAGCTTCCAATAATATAATTTTCATAGTATACATCTCATGTGCTATTAATCTTGTCAATAGTCAAAGGTTGTCTTGAAAAACACATTAGGCCCTATATAGATGGAAGGAGGGAGTAGGTCCCATGCAAAAAATGAGAATAAGATTCAAACATCTGGGCATCGTGGCTCGGTCGAGAACATTGAGAAACTTGGTTTTAAAATCATGAAACTTGGCATGGTGTCATGTCATGGTAGTACCATGCCGTGGTAAAAAAATTGGCCGAATAGGAACAAATTTTGGTATAAGCTTCTTGCAAATCGGAGCTTCTCTCAAGAAGGCTCGTGGTTCTGGGAGGGAACGTGTCACCTTTGTGTGCATAATTCAAATTTGAAATACAAGCACATGTTCTAGTGCACCAAAGTTGGTTGAAAATCACATGTGTGTCCTCGGGTAAATTTCTAGGTTCCATGCAAGAAATGGGAATGAAATTCAAAATTCTGGGCGTCGTGGCTGGGTTGGAAACATTGAGAAACTTAGTTTTTTAATTCCTGTAAATCCAAAACACGCATGAAAATAATGAAACTTGGCTTGGTGCCATGACATGGCACCGACATGCCGTGGTAAATTTGCAGTCCGATTTGCGAAGGCGCACACATTAACAATCAGTAAAGTCATTTTGGAACAAGTGCTGTCACGTTACAATCGGAAACACAAGTATTATTGAAACCGTGGGCGCTCTACTTACTAGTACCATTTACGTGCCGCCACGCGTCCCATTTTTATTAGCTAGGAGGCGCCCGTGCGGTAGCTATTTGAGTACGAGAGGCGTGCGATCAAACCATCAAGCGTGCTTATCGGGAGGAGAGCCCTTTGACCTCCATCTGCCGCCCACCTCTCTCCCAAGGTCTCCATTAATAGTGCCCGAGCCTCTGCTTAATGGCGTGGCTATGTCTCACTCGACCGAGATTTAAGAGAGAAAAAGAAAATCTGAAAGCACGGATCTTGATGTAAGATCCGGCTGCACCTATATAGCATCTATCGCGACTTATAGCAAGACCGATGAATATATAAGGATGATTAAATTTTTGATCAAAGAAGGGCTTGCCCTTCCGATTTTCATTACTGAAAACCACCACAATTCACAAGAAGTTCAGCACAACTCCAGCCTAACATGAAGGACTAAAAGCTACTAGATTGAAATCGCAACATCCCAAGAGGCCAACAAAGGCCAAACATCCGCGCTAAAACCCAACATTTCACAACCGATGACACAATCCACATCCTAAACCGATTATTACATCAAAAGTAACCAGAAACTCAAGGAAGCCCAAGAAGAACTAGAAGAACAAAGAACGCTGTGGTCGCCACAAAGAAGAGTTTTCTTCATTCCAAATTTCACAACATTGATCTTCCACAGAAAGATAAGGATGATTAATTGTCTTACATAATTAGAAAGATAATTAAAAATCCACATGCCGCCATTTAATCGAAATACACAAGGGCAAAACAAGAAGGAAGACAAGGATCCGCTCACGATCTCTACTTTCTTGATGCGTTGCTGCAGTCGCTGAACTAGTCTCCGCGGCGAAGCGGCGATGAGCTCTTTCGTGTCCTTAAGACGCTGCTTGAGAACATCCACAGATTCCTCCACCAGCCTTTGGCGCCGTTGTGGAGCATGTCATTCTCGCCCATAAGTTTCTTGACGATGACGCCGTCCTCTTCAACAAGGCACCTTGGTCTCCTCCCGCCGGTCTCGCACTTCGGACGATCTTGTCCCTCAAGAAGTCGCGCGCCGCCCGGAGCCTCTCATTGCCCTCCCTTAGTTGTCGGATGACGCCGTATCCTGTTCAAACGAGGCTTTCACGTTGTCCTCGCAACCTCGCCACCGGAGATCTAATCCATCGGCTATGGACGATCGCATGCATGCGCTCAGAATACCGCCGCCGCCTGTGAGAAATTTTTCCGAGCCGCCCAGCGCCGGTGGGACATCTCTGCTGCATTCGTGGCACGGCGGGACATTTCTGCTGCTTCCGCGGCTCAGCCGGACCAGTCTGCTGCATCGACGGTGCGGTGGGACCTCCGTGCTACTTCAGCAGCGCCGGGCAGACCTCTGTCTTTGCTACTTCCAGCGGCGACATGTCGGCTGCTCTCGCAGCGAGGCGGGACATCTCTCGTGCTTCCGCTTCCATGCTCGCCTCTCCCGTGGCAATCTCTCGACCTGTAACTCACGCCGCCATGGCGCACGCAAGGGAAGGATGCTGAATGACTTGTTTGTTTTTGTGGATGAGGAGTTGAGGAGGAATGTGCAGTCATCTTGGCATACTAGTATTTATAACCGAGTACTAATACGCTCCTAAGTGGAAACCGTTTAGGTTGTGGTCGGTGTGAACAGGTTTGGAATTCAATATAGCGTGGTACTAATACGCTCCTAAGTGGGAAACCATTTAGGCTGTGATCGGTGTGAACAGGTTTGCAATTCAATATAGTGTGGAGTAATTTGGAACGTGACGGGACGCAAGCTCAAAATTTATTGACGGTTCTAGTTTCGAAGTGCGGCACTATTCCTGGATGGAGTACTTCTTTTTCTATTCCCTCCTTTCCGGTTTTATAGGGCTTATCTCAAAATTTTAGTTTTTCCATTTATAAGGCTCAATTTGGTTGTTCCCCAACACATGTTCAGATTCCAAGGTGCATTAAATCATTGCATGCAAGTATTAAGAGAAAATTGACCAATGCATGTACTTTATGCATGCATGCATTGCAATTAATGCATTGATAAACATAATTTTTTGAGAAAAACAAGAGCATTAATTAGGTGCTTTTGCAAACTACAAAAAATATTCCACCACTCACCATCTTGGTTGGTGAGATTTTTGAATTAAGCCCTATAAACCGGAAAGGAGGGAGTACCGCACGTATGCGTGCAATAACTGGTACCATCGTATACATATCTTACGGTTAATGGGGCGTTCGACAGGAATAGCCGCGTGGCGAGCTCTAGGGTAGTCCTTTTTTCAGACACATTAAACCTATCTCTCGGGACTTCTCGCACGCACCATCGTGCCACCCACAAAAACTTGTACTCTGAGTTTAGTACTCCCTCCATCCCAAAATTCTTGTCTGAGATTTGTCTAGATACAGATGTACCTAATACTAAAACGTGACTTGATACATCCGTATTTAGACAAATCTAAGACAAGAATTTTGGGACGGAGGGAGTAGTACGTTATACAGGAAGAGAAAAGGTGCACGCACGCACTCGTCCTCTCACACACGCGTCTGTTTTTTCTTGAAAAGAAGGATGATGACCCCGGCCTCTCGTGATCTCCGGGAGTCACACACGATCTGTAGCTACAAATTGTAGTGTTCTCAACCATCCGATTGGCTCTATCATGGATGTACCTATATACTAAAACATGTCTAGATACATCTATATTTTGACAAATGGAAGGCATGTATTGTGGAACGGAGGTGCTTGTCATCAAAATGGATAAAAGGGACGATCTAGAACTAAAATACATCTACATACATCTCCTTTTATCCATTTTGATGACAAGTAGTACTTCTTACCCAAAGGAACTTTATATCCAATGCATACACAAAATATCCGCTCGATCGTTGGAAATTACCGATCCGATGTCAAGTAATTGCTACATCGCCACCAAAACCCACCATTTCTTAAGCTAAAGTAGACCAAGGTAATCCCTATATTAGCATATTACTAAGATAAATGTAAGGCAATCAGAGAAACATTTAGGACGTGAGCTTGTCAATCTGAATGTGGAGGGACACAAGCTTAGCCCCGGCCAGCAGCTTGGGCAGAACTGTCAAAAAGGTCAGCTCCTGCACGTCGACGTCGTCGGGATCCTTGCTGCTTGTCACCTCCATTTCCACCTTGATAGCGTCGGTCGTGCCTTTGGGCTCCCCCTGCGGGCCGTTCACCCATAGCTTGGCCAAGTAGCGCGGCAGTGGGGACGCCCCCGCTCTGATGCAGACGACTGACACGGCGATAGGCGCGCCGATGTCGAGCACGCCGTTGACCAAGAAAAACGCGCGGTGGTCCTCCTCCGCGAACAAAGAAGAGCCGTGGTCTGGCGGCACTTGCACCGGAGCACCTTGCCGTCATCGATCCCGTGCACGGCATGGGATGCGCGTGCCGATGTGGTGGTAGAGTGCCGGGCGGGCCTTCGTGAGCCGCAGACGGCACGGGCCATTTGCGGCGCGAGCGACACACGCCCGGGTGATCGGCGAAGCTTGTGGTAAGTGATGTAGAGCCCACAGCCTTCGTGCGGGCACTCCACCCTCACCGATTTAAAGGACGGAGTCCACCGCCCGTGTTCCGCACGTCGAAGCCACCGCCAAGCTCGCCGACTTCCGCACCGCCGCTGGTTTTCGGGCGCTCGACGCGGCAGTCCCGCGCAGCCAGTGCCCTCCCTTGCACGCTGCAGAAATCAATCGAACAACACATCAATCAAGAAACCTGCAACTTGCTCAATCAGCCGAACGGACGAGGTGTATTCGAACCTCATACACTGGAGGCGTCAAGGGGCGGAGGCACAAGGGGCAGTGGAGCACTGTGAGGTCCATCGAGACCTTAGAGAGCTCCATCGTCGGGTCCTGTTCGGTCTGCATGATCTCGCCCTCCTCGTGCACAACCATCTCTCGACTTGGGCCGGGGTATTACAAAGCTTTACCGTCACATATTTTATACTCCCTCCGTTCCTAAATGTAAGTCTTTATAGAGATTTCACTAGGTGGACTACATAAGGAGCAAAATGAATGAATCCACACTTAAAATGCATCTATATACATCCGTATGTAATTCATAATGGAATCCCTACAAAGACTTATATTTAGGAACGGAGGGAGTACTACTTCAAGGTGCATTAAATCAACACATGCAAGTATCAAAAGAAGAGTCACGGCATGCATGCATGCGTTGTAATTAATGCATCAATAAACGCAAATTATTGAAATATATCGAGTGCAGTGCTTTGATGTGTCGCTTCAACTCGTACATCAACGAGAAGTTTGATTATCCTCTCCCTCGCGGACTTAACTGCACCTGCCTTTGGCTGTAAGACAGCTTGGCCACACACCTGTCGGGCCCACTGGCCATACACGCAAAGGCAGGAGCGACCCTCCCTCGCCCATGAGCGTGGTGGCTGGCAAGACTAGGAGAAGCTTTCGCTACACGCTCTCCCCTCCACGCGTGGACATGCAGCAGTTCAATCGGTGTCGATGGCTGGAGCGTCTTGTAGTACTCCTCCAAAGGCGAATACTCCATCATTGTTCGACTTCCAAGAGGCGAAGAGCCAAGCGCAGCCCGGATGCTCGTGGTGGCGATTGCATGTGTAGAGTAGTCTAGGATAGCGTGTACCGCGTGCTCGTAAGCTTAAAATCGTTGGGTTCGGCTCCATGCTATGTGGTTGCCTCGAAGTTTAAAAAATAATTAAAATAGTCTTCGGCTCTACCCACACCCTGGTGATTGTAGTTTGCACGCTCATCTGGTCAAGACAGGAATATATATTTTAATTTGTTTTTTTAAAGGATTCTCGCCTCGTGATCGTAACGATGCATACGGCCACATATTTTTAATTTGTGGTGGTTAATGTTAGAGGTTGCAGCAAATATATTGTACACAACGGGTCTTTTCAGCCAAGTTTAGAGGCAAGCATGTGGGGCCGGTGCTATGATGTGTCACAATAACTCGCATAACGAGGAGAAGCTTGATTTTACTACACACCTTCTCCTCGCCCATGCGCGGTTGCTCTAAAACGAGGACATGCTTTTTCTTAGTAGTACTTCTACAACAAGCTATCTGCTTCGCCATGTGGACGGACATGCAAAGATGGATTCGACCTTTGTAGAAGCAGTAGTAATAACATCATTGTTCGCCTTCTCGAAGAGGCGAAGAGCCAAGCGCAAACCGAACGCTGCGCTAAGTAACATTGAGCACGCATATAGCCAGGCTCTTGCATGAGACAAAATTGCTATGTGAGCCCACTATTGTACTAGTACGTACAACTACTTGCTAGTATAGCCCTGTAAACCAGAAAGGAGTATTTGCCCTTCTAGAGATTTCAACAAGTTACTAGACTACACTGAGACGGAGTACATATGGAGTAAAATGAGTGAATCTACACCGTAAATAAATACGTACTAGTTTTATCGTTTTCCTCTCTGAGGTGCACAATATTGAGTATACTGACTAGTCTCTTTTTGACACGCATTTACGTTTTTTTGACACAGTACAGACGCAAGCGCTCATATACACGCGCATACACTCACCCCTACGAACGCACACACGCATGACACTATCATCTTGAAATTTACGAAGTCACCACAGGCACCTCGTCGTCGACGGGTCCATAGGTGCTTGAATGCCAAGGAGGAAGAGGGTAGCGGTTCTCGAGACGTTGAATGGTCAATGATGCATCCTCAATTACATGCAGAGGGAATTAATTGGAGAAGCGAATAGAGCCAAAGATGATGTGAATGCAACAGAGTTTGGACTCTCATATAATAAAGGCGTCCCACCACTCTAATCCATCTACTCCCAAGTCTCTGCGCAACACTGCTCACTCCAATCCAAGGCCAAGTGACCAGAAGCCACAAGCACCTATGGAGGCGATGGACGTGAGCGGCAATCGGCTGTGCCAAATTATCCAAGGCGCCGGCCTGCGGCCCCGCACCGTGCAGCGTTTCCAGACGGTGCGGGCGACCGCAGGCATCGTAGCCCTCACCGACGCCGGCTTCGCCTCTCGCATGGACGACATGATGGTCAACTCCATCTGCAAGTTCACCGCCGTCAAGAAGCGCGCGGACGACTTTCTTTGTCAGATCGCTCCACGCTACCAGCTCCTCATTGCCCGCCACCCTCATCGGCCTACATTGTGACGAACTCTTTCAAGCCTCGGTGGACCTGCAGGTGCCGGAGGTCGCGACGAAGAATGTGCACCTCGAGGTCAAGGCCGCTGCGCAATACCGCCATGCAAGAAACCGTCGACCGCACATCCACGCTCACGAGGAAATCGTCTACATAGGCCACTACAAGGCAAGCGAGATGTAAAGACGTTGGCCTTCTTCCGCGTCTGGAATCTTTGGACGCCATTGTTCGTAAGCACGCCGACCGCCACGAAGCCGCCGCTACTTAGGCGCTGCTCGGTGGGCCGCCACTGAAGTCGAGGAGGTGGACGTCGTCCATGGATGCATTTCTTCTTCTTGCCTCCTGTAATCAAAGACTGCATTGCCTCGTGGCCTTAATGTTTTATTAGTATAGTACTCCCTCTGTTCCCAAATATAAGTCTTTCTAAAGATTCCAGCAAGTGACTACTACATACAGAGAAAAATGAGTGAATCTACACTCTAAACTATGTCTACATACATCTGTATGTTGTATTCCATTTGAACTAGTATCTATAAAGGCTTATATTTATGAACGGATGGAGTATATGGCATTATTATTCCAGTCATAACGTTTTCACTGTGAGGTGGGGCCGCAGTTGAGCAAACCCACCCCGCCCACCAAGCGCCTACGAGCTTAGAATTAGAAGAGAGAAACGAGGGAGGAGAGCTAGCTATAGCACGGATCTTTGTTGTCGAGATGGGACTCGTGTTTATAGAATAGAGTACCGAGCACTCGTGCCTCTTTTTTTTTGAGGGAAAAATTACTCGTATGTCTAGTACGACTAGTTGGGTGCGTGCGACCTATAGCTGTCATCACTTTAGGTCTCCTTTTCGAACCGTGGCTATGCTTCACAGTACATATTTTTTCATGCATTTATCCTCCTATATGTACTCCTAGGCTATTTCCACGTGCTCCCATTCACCGACATGTGGGACATAGAGCATCTAGGTCGTAGTGCATGCACGACTCAGAGCATATGCCGGGGTACTTTACATTTCAGACCTCACGAATTACATGCAAACCCCCCGCAGAAGAATAAATAAATGAATGAATTACTACATGAAACCGGATTATTTTCATGGAAACCAGAGCACGTTCATTAAATTTTGGACATAACACGTTTATAAAAAATGACCGGACCTAAACCAGTCTAAGGGCCTCTTTGATTTTTCCCGCAAAAAAAGGGCCTATTTGATTCGCAGGATACTGAAAACACAGGAATGGGGAAAGTATGATGGCGATGAACCGAGACGAGGAGAACTCTAACTCAATTAGAGGTTAGAGTTAGATTCTAACCCTGAACTAACTCTAAACCAAAGAGGTGTATGGATGACAGGGTTAGACTGACAATAAATGCTCTATCTCAATCTTTTGACTACTTTGGACCCTTTTTTTAGTCATACTAAAAAAATGTCCCTTGGTTCCAAACACCCTCTTGGTGTGGCCGGCTCTTCTGTGGCCTCCCCCCGCTCACAATTGACATAAACGAACCATCTATACAAATCAAGCATGCAAAACATGATAATTTTTCACTTTGTCCATACAAATGAGATATCCCACTTAAACATACAAGTCGTCAATCAAGCTTCACAAAATAAAAAAAACACTTCATGAAACAAAGAATGATCTAACTCATCACGGAAGTTATTCACGATAGGGAGGGAGCCCGGAGCCCCTCACGCACCGAGGAGGAGCTCGCCATCTCGGCCTGGAGGAAGGCTCAGAGAGCCCAAGCCCCGAACCCCTCCGACGCCGGCCTTGCGAGTTGAGGTCGACACCGGCATGGGTAGCAGGGCCGCTTGTCACGATCGGGAACTTAATCTTTGGGCCTCTAGAAATAATGCAAGCCTCAGCAACTAAAATACCTAGAAAGGTGAACTCAATCTTTAGGCCTCTAGAAATAATGCAAGCTCAAACCTGAAATACCTAGAAAGGTGAATCAATCTTTGGGCCTCCAAATAATGCAAGCTCGAAACTAAAATACCTAGAAAGGTGAATCAATCTTTGGGCCTCTAGAAATAATGCAAGCTGAAACTGGAATACCTAGAAAGGTGAATCAATCTTTCGCCTCTAGAAATAATGCAAGTGAAACTGAAATACCTAGAAAGGTGAATCAATCTTTGGGCCTCTAGAAATAATGCAAGCCTAAAACTGAAATACATAGAAAGGTGAACTGAATCTTTGGGCCTCTAGAAATAATGCAAGCCTGAAATTGAAATACCTAGAAAGGTGAACTGAATCTTTGGGCCTCTACAAATAATGCAAGCCTGAAATTGAAATACCTAGAAAGGTGACCTGAATCTTTGGGCCTCTAGAAATAATGCAAGCCTGAAATTGAAATACCTAGAAAGGTGAACTGAATCTTTGGGCCTCTACAAATAATGCAAGCCTGAAATTGAAATACCTAGAAAGGTGACCTGAATCTTTGGGCCTCTAGAAAGATTTATTACCTCCTCAAGCAGCATCAAAGAATTCCATGCGTGCACCACAAATCTATAACAAATTTGATCAGGATCTACATTTCCAAATCAGAATTAGCGCTAGAGCAAGCAAGATCAATGATATGGCCGTGAGACAGTGAAGGAATGAACAAACTCACCCCTCTGGCGACCTCCCTGGTAGATGCGCCGCCGCCGTGCATGAAAGAGGGAGAAAAATGACTGGTGAAGGGGGAGCGGGGTGACCTTCGAAGGCTGGAGGGAGAGAGAGCAGCGGAGTAGGGCGGCGGAGGCCGGAACGAGAGGGCGGCCGGAGGAGAGAGAGGGTGAGCGGCGCTTGGGCGGGCGTCCCTATGGGGAACAAAGAGGAGTCGTGCGAGAGGGGGGAGCGATCTGGTGCGGGCAGGTGAGATTTTTTTAGTTCTCTTTTAGTGGGCCCGAGGATAACTAACCCAATTAGAACCTCTCCACCGGGTTAGTTTTTTTAGCTGGGTTGGAGCAAACTAGCTCAAACTAACCCCTCTTGTTTCGATAATTTGAGGCTATTTCAACCCAAACTAGCTCTAACTCAGGGATCCAAACAAAGAGGAGTGTTACTGTACATGCTACAAAGGTGTGGACCATAGCACATTGTTTTTTATGGCCATTTCACCATATTTTTTCTCTTTGCTTTGGTTCACTGAGCTGCAGTGGTTCGCGCTTTTGGTTCAACTTTGAGGCTAGTGGTTCGCACTCCTCCGACTGAGTAGTACTCCTCCGTTCCTAAATGTAAGTCTTCGTAGATATTTCACTGTGGACCACATACGGATGTATATAGATGCATTTTATGTGTAGATTCACTCATTTTTCTCCGTATGTGGTCCATAGTGAAATCTCTCCAAAGACTTATATTTAGGAACGGAGGGAGTAGTATAGTACTAGTATATACCGCATCATTCTTTGCTCCTTCTTACTACTCCGACATGTGGGAGAGTCAAGATCCGGTCGACGTGTCATGCACCACATTAGAGCGCGGAACGGAAGGGGGCATCACCCCGTCGAGCGCCAAGAATTCATGACTATAGTGAGTGGTCATATCACAAGTCTTTCTAGCAAGAACGTCACAAATCGCACAGCCCCACTCGCCTCTCTCACAAACCGCCTACCGAAAACTGCCACAGACGCCTGGAAAAGCCCCGCCCTCAACTTTTAACTACGCGAAAATAGTTCGAGCTTGTTCGTTCTATATAAATATAGTACTTATTGTATGGTTATTCACCCGTGGGGTTGTTCAATGAATGGAGGGGCGTGGAGCACAAGTGAACAATACTACCTCTGTCCGGGTTTATTGGTCCCCATTGTATTTCGTGCCAAATTTTGACCATAGATTAAACTAAGAAAATGTTCACGCATGTCACCAAACATTATATTTTTCGAAACTATGTTCAAATACGAATCCAATGAGATATTTTTTCTTGACATGCATTAACATTTTGTTAGTTAAATCTTTATTCTAAATTTGGCACAAACTATAAAAGGGACCGATAAACTAGGACGGAGGTAGTACTGTAGTAGTAAGTAGGAGTCGTAGAGCAGTCACCTTAAATAGGACGGAGGTAGTACTGTAGTAGTAAGTAGGACGGAGACTAGGACGGAGGTAGTACTGTAGTAGTAAGTAGGAGTCGTAGAGTAGTCACCTTAAATAGAGAGTTTCTTTTCTTTAATGCCACGTACACAAATTGAAACACTTGTTGTGGAGAGAAAAAAGATAATCACTCCACTATATATGGACGCAGGGGCCTGAGCGCTTGCTTTACTAGGGTTGCTCTCTTCATTCTCTCATGCTCTCCAGATATAAACAAGACAGCGGTAGCGACATTTTCTCTCTGCTCACCGCTGGTCACAGATCCGGCCGGATCCCTTCGGCCGATGTGTGTAGAGGACTAAAAGGTGCATCGTTCACGTGGTCATCGCCACGAGGAGGAAACCCACAACACGGAGAGGCCCGACCCTTCTTCCTCCCGCCAGATTGTCCGCAGATCCGACTGCCGCGCCGACATCCCGGCGACCCTCGTGTATAAGTTCTCTGAAGCGGCCTTGCTCTACTGCCCCAGCTCCCCACATGTCTGCATGTGCATCTTTTTCTACTCCCATCAGCTCTTCCAAAGCCTCCTAAATTTTCAGTATTATTAGAGGTAAAGCTACTTCATGCATTCGAATCTAGGGCTTTGTTCAAACAACGAAGAAAGGGGGAAGTTGTAGCATGAATCTAGGACTTGATTCAAAGAGGAAATAATATGGTGAAAGTAGTAGAGACCGGATACCCAACCAGTCTCTTGGTTGAAAAGGGAAATAATGGGAAAACGTAGTACAAACTGGATAAGGAACATATCTATTATTGGTTGAAAAAAGGATAGAAAGTGGCGGCTGGTGGACAAGTCAACAGAGTATGTCCAGGATTAGATTTGCTGCCATCACATAGTAAAAGGTCTTCATGATTAGATTTGCTGCCCTCACATAGTAAAAGGTATCAGTATTAGGTTTGCTGCCCTCACATAGTAAAAGGTCTCAGGATTAGATTTTCTGCCCTCACATAGTAAAAGGTCTCTAGGATTAGATTTGTTGCCCTCACATAGTAAAAGGTCTCCAGGATTAGGTTTGCTGCTCTCACATAGTAAAAGGTCTCCAGGATTAGATTTGCTGCCCTCACATAGTACAAGGTCTCCAGGATTAGGTTTGCTACCCTCACATAGCGTGAGCAAGCTCGGCATCACCACTTTATGCCTCCTTGTTGGTACATTGTGCTGATGCGTCCACGGTGGCATGTCCTTATACCAACCTTTTGCTGTTGTTAATGTAAGGGCGCACGTAAAATGAAGCGATCACACTGTAACCTTAGGGACATGTCTAACCAATGTTATTGTTAATCTAATGCCTCCAGTGATAAGATGTAGTTAAACTGTGTTACAAATGGCACTCCGCTGTTTTCCCCAAAGATGATAAGTAAGTTTCGCCTTTTACGCCGAAAGTGTCCTGGTGTCCCCACGGTCCCATGCCCTTAAACCAACTCTTTAGCTCATTGTTGATTTATCGTGGTTCCGTAAACAAGCAATGCCACCATTAAAGTAATCCCATATTTGAGGAATCTCATTGTTGATCGTAATGCTTCGGTAACATGAAGCATTGCCGACGCTTTTAAAATTTCTACCGTCCTTACGTGATTGCCATGAACATAATTAAGATGCTTCTTTTCATTTTGTATATGTTTCAGATATTCTTATTGACCAAAGAATCGCTTACTTTCTATCATTTTGTGCGTATAGGGATATCCATTTCACCTTGTTGCTATTGTGACCTTTTGGTGAACTACACAAAACACTTTTTGGAATGAGTGTCTTGTGCAGTTCAACTAAAATGTCACGTGGGCAACATCTCTCAATTTTGGTGGAACTGCACAAAATGGTCATTGGAGTTTCCAAAATCTCCGCCAAGTTCTCACGGTAATCTCGTGCAACATTTTATTAGCCTTTGCAAGATGGAGCCATCACTGTCACAACAATGGCACTTTATTTTAGTGGAACTGCACAAAAGGATAAGAAAATTATAGTTGCACATTACATGAGCCGGACAGCCAACCTTAATGTTCCTCAATTTTAGTGCAACTACTAAAGAAGAACACCTTGCCACTCACAAGAGCAAGTACTTCTTGCTAGTGAATGATGCAATCTTTGCTTCATTTCGTGTGAACTGCAGAAAAAGGCGCATGAATTGAATCAGGAACTCGAGTGCACCTCATCCAAGTAGAGCCGAGGTTGAGTTCAAGGAGGCCGCTATTAAAGCGAAATCATGCTCTCCTGTCTCCTTGTTTTTTTGTGCAAACATGTTGTGCAAACATGAATACTCAACTACGTATGTTGTGACGGCCAAGAGCATTCGCCAAGTTCTTCGATTGTATGACATGGCTAGCCAAGATGGATTTAATCCCGATATTCACTTTATCAAAAGGCTCTAATGGGTTGGTTCTGAATCTTGTAAGCTGGGAATCAGTGAGATGTGTAGGCATCTTTATTGTACTTATTATTTGAATCTTATTTGTTGGTTCTAAATCTTGCAAGCTGGGAATCAATGAGATGTGTAGGCATCTTCGTTGTACTTATTATTTGGATCTTGTTTGTTGGTTCTGAATCTTGCAAGCTGGGAATCAATGAGATGTGTAGGCATCTTTGTTATACTTATTATTTGGATCTTATTTGTTGGTTCTAAATCTTGCAAGCTGGGAAACACGACATGATGATGCAGAGGACAACAACCATAACAAATAGTTCAAACTTGGTAGTATTATCTTTTTGAAAGTGCGACAAATGTGCCGATCGTAGCGCCCCGAGAATAATAATTCTAATTGTTGTGCATGTTGATCCTGGTAATCGATAGAACGAAATAATGCATTGCTTGTTTAAAGTATAAATTTCGATTAAAGCTAATTAAATTTAAGTAAAGTGACCACTAACTCCTGTTATTGCAGTACCAATACAGACCCGCTCGTGAACCGATGTGTGGCCGGAGTAGGTTTCTTAATGGAGAAGTTTGAATGCACCGAGGGTGCATCTTCTGCCGGGCGTGCAGCGGACGAGGAAGGGGTAGTAACTATTGTTGCCTGTACACACTCAGCTTGTTGTTGAATCCAGTTCCCCAAGAGCTGAAAAACGAACTGCTGCCGCCGCCTACACACTTGTTCACTCGAAGAGACTCCAATGACGATCCGAGGGGTGAGCCTGCTGGATATGGACTTCAGCAAGGAGTTCCCCTTTGAGTTCGCCGTTCAGTCCTATGCCTGCACCAAGTTGAATGTGATGTACACCAACGATACGGACTCGGTGAAGCTCTGCCTCACCTCACCCTATGGCTGCACCCGTGTTCGAGCATTCGCCCGTTTCATCGGCAGGCCCGATCGCACCTTCGCTATGGTGGAGAGAAGGAAGAACGCGATGATTCGCCATCCGGTGCAACAAGCTTGTCGACATCCGTATAATACAAGATCATCAAAGAACGGGCGTGAGAAGGACTCCATGGTTGACCTTGCCGAGACCATCATCGAACCCGACACGCCAACATGAAAGAAGACGACCGAACACGTGGGAGGTACCTCTGAATCTAGCCTACATAACCTACGCGGCCAAGGACGCATACGCATGCTACGACATGTACAGGCAGATCTTGGATATGAGGGCGTGTCTGCTTCCCGTAACCGACGAGTACACGGACAGCCGTAGTGTCATTATCAAGCATGCAAAGAAGGTCTAGATGTTATACTTTATCTGTTTATAAGCTCCTTTATCATCTGAGTGTTTCACGCATTAGCCTATGTGTTGTTATTATCCGTTTTGTCTGAAATATTTCTTTTAAGAACCCATTAACCTGGTTGCTTTTTTTAGTGGCTATTTGCTTATGTATGTAAACTAGTTCACTCGTCCGTAAAAAAAACTAGTTCACTCGGATGCCGTGCTTTGAATCTCCTACCTACCAACATATTCCTCTCCTCAGGTGGACCCAGTAGGTCTCTGAATTTTCTCCCACTTTCTTTTTCGATGTAAACTGAGTTTTCTCCCAGTACTTTCCCCTAGAACCAACTCAACTGTCCCAGGCCTAGCCTAAAAAATAATAATACCCCACGTACTATTAACTCATCAAATTAAAATGATATTTTATTTCGTAAGTTGAAAGTTCTTACAAAATAATAATAATAATTGTTTATATATAACTTGCCAAGTTAACTCCTAGTGATTGCGTACATAAGCTTGCAAAGATTTTACTGACATGCAATCATGTGTTCATGTTTTTATAACATTTCTCCGTCTAGCCCAACATGATATTTTCACCCAGCCCAAAGAAGTCCGCGGATTTCGAGAAAAATGCAAATGGGATTTAAACGGGTTGCATAGATGCTACATCATTGTTTCACCCAGCCCACCAAATGGACTAAAAAACAAATGGACTGGCTGACATGTGGGCCAGTAGGTCGAAGCCTAAGAAGGCATTGGATTTACATCCAACGGCCGGCATTCTTCTTCAATCTCTCGTCTTCTTCCCCAGTCACGCCGAACTGGGCTTCGCCCAAATTTCTTCAAGGCCCAATGCGCGTTTATGCGCTCCTCAATAAACGCTACTCACCGAAGTCCAGGCCATCCCTCCACTCCGCACCTCCTATTATTCCCTGCCGAGTGTAGGCCCACCCCGCACCCAAACCAGTCAAGTTTCCCACTCCTCTCCGTCTGCGACTCCACTGCCGTATTGATACGTCTCCAACGTATCTATAATTTTTGATTGCTCCATGCTACTTTATCTATTGTTTTGGACTATAATGGGCTTTATTTTCAACTTTTATATTATTTTTGGGACTAACCTATTAACCGGAGGCCCAGCCTGTAATTGTCGTTTTTTGCCTTTTTAGTGTTTCAAGAAATGTAATATCAAACGGAGTCCAAACAGAATGAAACCTTCGAAACGTGATTTTCTCACCGAACGTGATCCGTGAGACTTGGACCCTCACGCTAAGGAACCAGAGAGGCGGTCACGAGGGTGGCCCCCTAGGCGCGCCCGCCTCGTGGGCCCCCTGTTGCTCCACCAACGCATTCTTCCTCCTATATATACCTACGCACTTCAAAGGATCGTAACATGAGCAAAAACCTAATTCCACCACCGCAACTTCCTCAGATCCACGAGATCCCATCTTGGGGCCTGTTCCGGAGCTCCGCCGGAGGGGGCATCCACCACGGAGGGCTTCTACATCAACACCATAGCCTCTCCGATGAAGTGTGAGTAGTTTACTTCAGACCTTCGGGTCCATAGTTAGTAGCTAGATGGCTTCTTCTCTCTTTTTGGATCTCAATACAATGTTCTTCCCCTCTCTCGTGGAGATCTATTCGATGTAATCTTGTTTTTGCGGTGTGTTTGTTGAGACCGATGAATTGTGGGTTTATGATCCAGCTTATCTATGAATAATATTTGAATCTTCTCTGAATTCTTTTATGTATGATTGACTTATCTTTGCAAGTCTCTTCAATTATCCGCTTGGTTTGGCCAACTAGATTGGTAGTTCTTGCAATGGGAGAAGTGCATGGCTTTGGGTTCAATCTTGCGGTGTCCTTACCAAAGGATGTAAAGGGTTGCAAGGCACGTATTGTATTGTTGCCATCGAGGATAACAAGATGGGGTATTTATCATATTGCATGAATTTATTCCTCTACATCATGTCATCTTGTTTAAGGATTTACTCTATTTTTAACTTAATACTCTAGATGCATGCTGGATAGCGGTCGATGAGTGGAGTAATAGTAGTAGATGCAGAATCGTTTCGATCTACTTGTCTCGGGACGTGTTGCCTATATACATGATCATACCTAGATATACTCATAACTATGCTCAATTCTGTCAATTGCTCAACAGTAATTTGTTCACCCACCGTAGAATACTTATGCCCTTGAGAGACCTATGGCCCCCGGGTCTATTCTCATCATATCAATCTCCATCACTTTTATACTTGCTTTGTTTTACTTTGCCTTTTACTTTTCACTTTGCATCTTTATACCAAAAATACTAAAAATATTATCTCTATTAGATCTCACTCTCGTGAGTGACCGTGAAGGGATTGACAACCCCTAATCGCGTTGGTTGCGAGTAGCTATCATTTTTTGCAGGTACGAGGGACTTGTGTGTGGCCTCCTACTGGATTGATACCTTGGTTTTCAAAAACTGAGGGAAATACTTACGCTACTGTGCTGCATCATCGTCTCCTCTTCGTCGAAAACCAACGCAAGCTCAAGACGTAGCAAGAAGGATTTTGGCGCCGTTGCCGGGGAGTCTACGCAAAAGTCAACATACCAAGTACCCATCACAATCCCTATCTCTCGCATTACATTATTTGCCATTTGCCTCTCGTTTTCCTCTCCCCTACTTCACCCTTGCCGTTTTATTTGCCCTCTCTTTCCCAATCTCCTCCTCTTTTTCTCGTTGCCTTTTGCTCGTGTGTTGGTTTGCTTGTTTGTCGCAATGGCTCAAGATGCTACCAAATTGTGTGACTTCACCAATACCAATAATAATGATTTCCTTAGCACTTCGATTGCTCCTCTTGCCAATACTGAATCTTGTGAAATCAACACCACTTTGTTGAATCTTGTTATGAAAGATCAATTCGCCGGCCTTCCTAGTGAAGATGCCGCTACTCATCTGAATAGCTTCGTTGATTTATGTGATATGCAAAAGAAAAAAGATGTCGATAATGATGTCGTTAAATTGAAGCTATTTCCTTTTTCGCTTAGGGATCATGCTAAAGCGTGGTTTTCATCTTTGCCTAAAAATAGTATTGATTCTTGGAACAAGCGCAAAGATGCTTTTATATCTAAGTATTTTCCTCCCGCTAAGATTATCTCTCTTAGGAATGATATTATGAATTTTAAGCAACTTGATCATGAACATGTTGCACAAGCTTGGGAGAGAATGAAACTAATGATACGTAATTGTCCTACTCATGGTTTGAATTTGTGGATGATTATACAAAAATTTTATGCCGGATTGAATTTTGATTCTAGATATCTTTTAGATTCGGCCGCGGGAGGCACTTTTATGGAAATCACTTTAGGAGATTCTACTAAACTCCTAGATAATATTATGGTTAATTATTCTCAATGGCACACCGAAAAAGATCTACTAACAAAAAAGTGCATGCAATAGAAGAAATTAATGTTTTGAGTGGAAAGATGGATGAACTTATGAAATTATTTGCTACTAAGAGTGTTTCTTCTGATCCTAATGATATGCCTTTGTCTACCTTGATTGAGAATAATAATGAATCTATGGATGTGAATTTTGTTGGTAGGAATAATTTTGGTAACAACGCGTATAGAGGGAATTTCAATCCTAGGACTTATCCTAGTAATCCTTCTAATAATTATGGAAATTCCTACAACAACTCTTATGGAAATTTTAATAAGATGCCCTCTGAATTTGAGAGTAGTGTTAAAGAGTTTATGAATTCATAAAAGAATTTTAATGCTTTGCTTGAAGAGAAATTGCTTAAAGTTGATGATTTGGCTAGGAACATTGATATAATTTCTCTTGAGGTTGATTCTTTAAAGCTTAGATCTATTCCTCCTAAGCATGATATCAATGAGTCTCTCAAAGCTATGAGGATTTCCATTGATGAGTGCAAAGAAAGGACCGCTAGGATGTGTGCTACCAAAGATGCCTTTATTAAAGCGTGTTCTTCTAATTCCTATGATAATCAAGATGAAGATCTAAAAGTTATTGATGTGTCCCCTATTAATTCTTTGTTTTGCAATATGAATCTTGATGAAACTGAATATGATCTTCCTTTACCTAGAAGGCGTCCTAAGAATTCGGAGTTTTTAGATCTTGATGATGAAATTGATAAAAGTGGGATTGAAAGAAATAAAAATCTAGATGTTGCTAAACCCACTATATTGTATTTCAAGGAATTTAATTATGAAAATTGCTCTTTAATTTATTGTATTTCCTTGTTGCAAACCGTGCTAAATTCTCCTCATGCTTATAGTCAAAATAAGGCCTTTACCGAACACATTGTTGATGCCTTGATGCAATCTTATGAAGAAAAACTTGAGTTGAAAGTTTCTATCCCTAGGAAAATCTATGATGAGTGGGAACCTACTATCAAAATTAAAATTAAAGATTATGAGTTTCATGCTTTGTGTGATTTGGGTGCTAGTGTCTCTACTATTCCCAAAACTTTGTGTGATTTGCTAGATTTCCGTGACTTTGATGATTGCTCGCTAAACTTGCATCTTGCGGATTCCACTATTAAAAAGCCTATGGGAAGAATTAATGATATTCTTATTGTTGCAAATATGAATTATGTGCCCGTAGATTTTATCGTTCTTGATATAGATTGCAATCCTTCATGTCCTATTATTCTTGGTAGACCTTTCCTTAGAACGATTGGTGCAATTATTGATATGAAGGAAGAAAATATTAGATTCCAATTTACATTAAAGAAAGGCATGGAAAACTTTCCTAGAAAGAAAATAAAATTACCATATGAATCTATTATGAGAGCCACTTATGGATTGCCTACCAAAGATGGCAATACCTAGATCTATCCTTACTTTTATGCCTAGCTAGGGGCGTTAAACGATAGCGCTTGTTGTGAGGCAACCCAATTTTATTTTTAGTTTTTAGTTTTTGCTTTTGTTTAGTAATAAATAATCCATCTAGCCTATGTTTAGATGTGGTTTTATCTTTTAATTAGTGTTTGTGCCAAGTTAAACCTATTGGATCTTCTTGGATGATAGTTATTTGATCTTGCTGTAATTTCCAGAAACTTTGCGCTCAGTGCCCGAATTGTTAAAAATAACCAGAACGTGATAAAATACTGATTCAAATTGCTGCTGATCAATAAACAAATTTTCCAGGTCTTCTAATTTTGGTAGAACTTTTTTGAGTACCAGAAGTTTGCATTAGTTACAGATTACTACAGACTGTTCTGTTTTTGACAGATTCTGTTTTGCGTGTGTTGTTTGCTTATTTCGATGAATCTATGGCTAGTAAAATAGTTTATGATCCATAGAGAAGTTGGAATAAAGTAGGTTTAACACCAATATAAATAAAGAATGAGTTCATTACAGTATCTTAAAGTAGTCTTTTGTTTTCTTTCTCTAACGGAGCTCACGAGATTTCTATTGAGTTTTGTGTTGTGAAGTTTTCAAGTTTTGGGTGAATTCTTTTGATGGATTATGGAACAAGGAGTGGCAAGAGCCTAAGCTTGGGGATGCCCATGGAGCCCCCAAGATAATCCAAGGACACCAAAAAGTCAAAGCTTGGGGATGCCCCGGAAGGCATCCCCTCTTTCGTCCACTTCCATCGGTAATTTACTTGGAGCTATATTTTAATTCACCACATGATAAGTGTTTTGCTTGGAGCGTCTTGTATTATTTATGCCTTTGCTTGTTAGTTTACCACAATCATCCTTGCTGTACACACCTTTTGAGAGAGCCATACATGAATTGGAATCTGATAGAATACCCTATGTGCTTCACTTATATCTTTTGAGCTTGATAGTTTTGCTCATAGTGCTTCACTTATATCTTTTGAACGTGATAATTTTTGCTCTAGTACTTCACTTAGATCTTTTAGAGCATGGTGGTGGATTTGTTTTACAGAAACTATTGATCTCTCATGCTTCACTTAGATTATTTTGAGAGTCGTTATAGCATGGTAATTTGCTTAATATTAATATACTTGGTATTCAAGATATGTGAAACTTTCTTTTGAATGCAATTTAATACTAAGATAAGTTTGATGCTTGATAATTGTTTTGAGATATGGAGGTGATAATATTAAAGTCGTGCTAGTTGAGTAGTTGTGAATTTGAGAAATGCTTGTGTTGTAGTTTGCAAATCCCGTAGCATGCACGTATGGTTAAAGTTGTGTAACAAATTTGAAACATGAAGTGTACCTGGCTTGTGCATCCTTATGAGTGGCGGTCTGGGACGAGCGATGGTCTTTTCCTACCAATCTATCCCCCTAGGAGCTTGCGCGTAGTACTTGATTTTTGATGACTTCTAAATTTTTGCAATAAGTATATGAGTTCTTTTGACTAATGTTGAGTCCATGGATTATACGCACTTTTACCTTTCCGCCTTTGCTAGCCTCTTGATACTGCATGCATTGCCCTTTCTCACCTTGAGAGTTGGTGCAAACTGCGCTGGTGCATCCAAACCCCGTGATATGATACACTCTATCACACATAAACCTCCTTATATCTTCCTCAAAACAGCCACCATACCTACCTATTATGGCATTTCCATAGCCATTCCGAGATATATTGCCATCCAACTTTCCACCATTCCGTTCATCATCACCATGACATACTTTACTTTTATCATATTGCCATTGCATGATCATGTAGTTGACATTGTATTTGTGGCCAAGCCACCATGCATTATTTTTCATACATGTCACTCTTGATTCATTGCACCATCCCAAAGACATCACGGAGGTATTCATATAGAGTCATACCTTGTTCTAGTTTCGAGTTGTAATCCTTATGTTGTAATCAATAGAAGTGTGATGATCTTCATTATTAGAGCATTGCCAAAAAAGGAAACAAAAGAGAAAGGCCAGAAAGAAAAAGAAAGGCCAAAAAAAAAGAAAATAAATAAAAAGGGCAATGCTACTATCTCTTTTTCCACACTTGTGCTTCAAAGTAGCACCTTGTTCTTCATGTAGTGAGTCTTATATATTGTGCTTCAAAGTAGCACCTTGTTCTTCATGTAGTGAGTCTCATATATTGTGCTTCAAAGTAGCACCATGTTTTCCATATAGTGAGTCTCATAAGTTGTCTTTTTATACTAGTGGGAAATTTTCATTATAGAACTTGGCTTGTATATTCCTACGACGGGCTTCCTCAAAATGCCCTAGGTCTTCATGAGCAAGCAAGTTGGATGCACACCCACTAGTTTTCTTTTGTTGAGCATTCATAGCTCTAGTGCATCCGTTGCATGGCAATCCCTACTCCTCATGTTGACACCAATTTACGGGCATCTCCATAGCCCGTTGATTATCCTCGTCAATGTGAGACTTTCTCCTTTTTGTCTTCTCCACGCAATCCCCATCATCATATTCTATTCCACCCATAGTGCTATATCCATGGCTCACGCTCATGTATTACGTGAAGGTTGAAAAAGTTCGAGATTATTTAAGTATGAAACAATTGCTTGGCTTGTCATCGGGGGTATAGAAGTTGGGAACATCTTTGTGTGACGAAAATGAAACATAGCCTAACAATATGATTTTGTAGGGATGAACCTTCTTTGGCCATGTTATTTTGAGAAGACATAATTGCTTAGTTAGTATGCTTGAAGTATTATTATTTTTTATGTCAATATGAACTTTTGTCTTGAATCTTTCGGATCGGAATATTCATACCACAATTAAGAAGATTTACATTGAAATTATGCCAAAGTATCACTCCGCATCAAAAATTCTCCTTTTATCATTTACCTACTCGAGGACGAGCATGAATTAAGCTTGGGGATGCCTGATACGTCTCCAACGTATCTATAATTTTTAATTGCTCCATGCTACTTTATCTATTGCTTTGGACTATAATGGGCTTTATTTTCCACTTTTATATTATTTTTGGGACTAACCTATTAACCGGAGGCCCAAATTTTAATTGTTGTTTTTGCCTTTTTCAAAGGTTTCAGAGAAACAGAATATCAAACGGAGTCCAAACGGAATGAAACCTTCGAAACGTGATTTTCTCACCGAACGTGATCCAGAGACTTGGAACTCACGCCAAGGAACCAGAGAGGCGGTCACGAGGTGGGGCGCCCCGCTAGGGCGCCCCTGCCTCGTGGGCCCCTGTTGCTCCACCGACGCATTCTTCCTCCTATATATACCTCACGCACTTCAAACGATCGTAATGTGAGCCAAAAACCTAATTCCACCACCGCAACTTCCTCAGATCCATGAGATCCCATCTTGGGGCTCTGTTCCGAGTTCACGGAGGGGGCATCCACCACGGAGGGCTTCTACATCAACACCATAGCCTCTCGATGAAGTGTGAGTAGTTTACTTCAGACCTTTGGGTCCATAGTTAATAGCTAGATGGCTTCTTCTCTCTTTTGGATCTCAATACAATGTTCTCCCCTCTCGTGGAGATCTATTCGATGTAATATTCTTTTTGCGGTGTGTTTGTTGAGACTGATGAATTGTGGGTTTATGATCCAGCTTACCTATGAATAATATTTGAATCTTCTCTGAATTCTTTTATGTATGATTGAATTATCTTTGCAAGTCTCTTCGAATTATCCGTTTGGTTTGGCCAACTAGATTGGTAGTTCTTGCAATGGGAGAAGTGCATGGCTTTGGGTTCAATCTTGCGGTGTCCTTACCAAAGGATGTAAAGGGTTGCAAGGCACGTATTGTATTGTTTCCATCGAGGATAACAAGATGGGGTATTTATCATATTGCATGAATTTATTCCTCTACATCATGTCATCTTGCTTAAGGCGTTACTCTGTTTTTAACTTAATACTCTAGATGCATGCTTGATAGCGGTCGATGAGTGGAGTAATAGTTGTAGATGCAGAATCGTTTCGATCTACTTGTCTCGGACGTGATGCCTATATACATGATCATACCTAGATATACTCATACCTATGCTCAATTCTGGCAATTGCTCAACAGTAATTTGTTCACCCACCGTAGAATACTTATGCTCTTGAGAGAAGCCACTAGTGAAACCTATGGCCCCCGGGTCTATTCTCATCATATCAATCTCCATCACTTTTATACTTGCTTTGTTTTAATTTGCCTTTTACTTTTCACTTTGCATCTTTATACCAAAAATACCAAAAATATTATCTATATCAGATCTCACTCTCGTAAGTGACCGTGAAGGGATTGACAACCCCTAATCGCGTTAGTTGCGAGTAGCTATCGCTTTTGTGTGTACGAGGGACTTGTGCGTGGCCTCCTACTGGATTGATACCTTGGTTCTCAAAAACTGAGGGAAATACTTACGCTACTGTGCTACATCATCCTCTCCTCTTCGGGGAAAACCAACGCAAGCTCAAGACGTAGCACGCATCTTCGCCATCTCCTGGTCGTTCCAGTCTGGGGCCTCGCCGTCGTCCACCGCCTTGGTGCGCTCGGCGCGGCGTGGTCAACATACGAGAGTCATCGGAAGAGAACTGTACGTGGAGAGCCTGACGGCTGGGACCCACGAGGTCCATGGTCGCACGCAAGGAAAGTTCCTCCTTATTACGCACTGTACGTGCACTTGACGTGGGAAGGACTTCTGTATTTCGCGAAAAAAATGTTCCCCCCGCTGACAGGTCGGACCCACCAGCTATATCTTCGCATGCAAGGAAGTGCCTCCTTATTACGCACCAAAAAATGAATACCCCCTGCTAGATGGGACCCAGCATAGTCGGTGGCTGACTTGTGGGCCTACTAAGTTGACGAGGACGGAGGGCTTTGTCAACTTAGTCAATATGAACGATTCTAGCTCCGGTGACCGTACGATGTCCATCCAACGGCCATAGTGCTTCTTCAACCTTTGGTCTTCTTGCTCCACCGCCCAAAGCAGCGCCCGGTCGTGCCGCATGCTCCTGCCTCTCGTGGCCGGGTCAGGATGTCATGGAGGCCTCACCGCCCCCCTACTACTCCCACCGCTGGCCCAGGGTATCCCTCTACTCACCACCCCCCTGTTATTCTGCGGCGACGGCAGCCTCACGCTGCAGCCGAACCAGTGAACCCTCGTAGTCCTCTCCGCGTGGGCATCCACTTTACGTGGAGAGGCTGACAGCTGGGTCCACGGCCACAACCCAATTTTTTTGTGATTTGCCAAGTAAGTCGCTTTGTCAGGCATGTTGGGCTGCAAATCTTTCAAGACGAGGAGAGCTTCATTCGGCTGGCCGAGAAAATGCCCTATCAGTAATGAGAAATGGGCTGTACATTTTTAAAACACATCAAACCGGCAATTAGTTTCAAATATCTTTTTTCATTTCGAGATTTTAAATTACATTAATTTTTATGCGTGGAGAATTTGTTGGATTTTATATTGATATACATTTATTTTTTAAATCAGTTTGAATGTGAGTCGAAATTTCGGGATTAAAAACAGTTCGGACCGCACCGAAATATGCAAAATTTCGTATAATTTTTTAACCGTGGCCACAATATGGGTTGTAATGCTAACAAAAAGAATATGGGATCCAAAAAAAACCTTAAGAATTAGCAAATGGGCTGTAAATTATTGGAAATAATGGTATATGGGCTGTATGCTGGTTTCCACAGATTTGAGGCTTTCCTAAAAAAAGGTTGACGCACAAGCAGTGACTGTTGGATGTCCATCTAACGGCCGTCGTGCTTCTTCAATCTCTGCTCTTCCTGCTCCGGCCCGCTCAAACAAGCATCAAGTGGACTGCTCGCTCCTCCTCCCTCATGTCAGGTCAGGCCGCAAGCCTCACCGCCCCACCAGATTCCCATCGCCGCCTAGCCATCCTCTACTCACCCACACCTGCTGTTATTCTCCGTGACGGACGGGCAGACGATAAACCTCGTGCAGTCGTACTCCCCTCCGCATGGGAAACAACTGCCGAGTCTTCCCTGCCTCCGTGTCGTTCCCTTCCTAGGCCTCGCCGTCGTCCACCGCCCTGGTGCTCTCGGCGCGGCCTGGTCAACGATCGACATGCATCTAAAGTGGACTGTACGTCGAGAGGCCTACAGCTGGGTCCACGGCCGCACGCAAGGAAATGCCTCCTTATTACGCGCAAAATAATGATTCCTCCACCTGACATCAGGGACCCACCGAAAGGGCCTCTGTATTTTGCGAAAAAACGTTACGCCGCTAACAGCTCGGACCCACCAGCTATATCTTCGCACGCAAGGAAGTGCCTCCTTATTACGCACAAAAAAATTGAATACTCCCCCTGTTAGCTGGGACCCAGTATAGTGGCAGGCTGACTTGTGGGCCTACTAAGTTGACCGGGACAGATGGCTTTGTCAACTTAGTCAATATGCACGATTCTAGCTCCAGTGACCGTACGATGTCCATCCAACGGCCGTAGTGCTTCTTCAACCTCTGGTCTTCTTGCTCCAGCCGCCCAAACCAGCGCCGGTCGTGCCTCGTGCTCCTGCCTCCCGTGGCCAGCTGCGATGCGGCTGAGGCCTCACTGTCGGTGTCAAAACCGGCGGATCTCGGGTAGGGGGTCCCGATCTGTGCGTCTAGGCTAATGGTAACAGGAAGCAAGGCACACAATGTTTACCTGTGTTCGGGCCCTCTCGATGGAGGTAAAACCCTACTTCCTCGCTTGATTAATATTGACGATATGAGTAGTACAAGAGTAGATCTACCACGAGATCGTAGAGGCTAAACCCTAAGAGCTAGCCTATGATGGTATGATTGTAATTGTGATCGGCCTTCTAAGGACCAACCTCTCAGGTTTATATAGACACTGGAGAGGGCTAGGGTTTACATGGAGTCGATTACAAGGATGAAAGTACAATATCCGGATCCCCAAGCTTGTCGTCCACGCCAAGGAGAGTCCCATCCGGACACGGGACGGAGTCTTGAGTCTTGTATCTTCATGCTTCAATAGTCCGGACGATGTATATAGTCCGGTTGTCCGGATACCCCCTAATCCAGGACTCCCTTAGTAGCCCCTGAACCAGGCTTCAATGATGATGAGTCCGGCGCGCAGTCTTGTCTTCGGCATTGCAAGGCGGGTTCCATCTCCGAATACTGCAAAGTATCTGTTATGATGAATAGTGCCCGGCATCCCATCAATGTTGTACTCCTCGGCTTCAGTGCCTCAATAATGACCATCTCCACATGTCGAACGAATGCGAGGAGCCGAAGCGTTTTCACATTTGCCACCTCCATTCTTTCGGGCTAACCATCTATTTGAAGAGACGGGGATTCTTAGATCCAAACCTCACTCTCCCCCCTCGAGCAAGCATCCAACAGAGCGCTCCGGAAAAACCATTCCAACATGGCCGGTCGTCGCAGCTCCTCTGCCGCTTCTCCTCGCTTCCAAGCCGGGACTGGGATGAGTGTTCAGTTCCCCATAGTCGTTTGATCGAGTTACAAACCCAAGGGTTTCTCCCACCGGCGTTCATGGTCCCCGTCCGAGCAGGAATAGCCACCTATAACGGCGGGGAAGAGGCGGAGGGATCTCCTAATCCATCTCCAGAGGAGCGAATATGCCTCATCCCTCAAGATCTCGCTAAGGGGCGCCGGGTTTCCCATCCACCTGCTCTTCGCAGGCTCCTCGGAGTTCTACGGCCTCCAGCTTGCACAACTTTACCCCTGCCTCTATACTACATATAGCAGTACGCTTTCCCTTTGTGAGCTATTTTAGGCTGCGAGGCTCACTTCGGGTTATGGAAGAAGTCGTTTCGCCTTGCCCCGCAACCAGGGAGAATCCCTATGTCAGGTGGGCGGGGCCGAAGTATGGCGCATCGCCGAGACCGGATACCTATCCGGCACTCCCAAGAAGGCACCAGAGAACTGGTCTTCGGAGTGGTTCTATATTGACGACGTTCCCCTTCCAGATCCAGTCCGGACAGGTCTCCCAAGTTCAAGAACGCCCGCCGAGGGCACGCCTAAGCTGGCACCCCGAGGCCCCAAGAGGAGGATACCAGGGAAATACATTACCGATGAGCAGGATAAAGTTATCGCCAAATCCGGATCGACGATAGTCGAGGTTATGGCAATATGCATAATACGCGGAGTGCAACCGCTTCAATATCGGGGGAAGCCCATGTGGCACTTCAACGGGGAAGATGATGCCACCCGCTGTGGCCGTAAGGGTCCGGACTCCGCCACTGCTCTGGCAAGGATATTGTCCAATATATACAAAGGGGAAGAGGAAGAATTCCTTCACATCAAACCGCGAGATGGATTCTCCATGCACAACCCCCCAAACTGGGTAAGGTTTCATTCCTTTCCCCGCGTCACTTATTGTGGCGTTCTTCGCTAAGATTATCTGCCTCGATATTCCCAAGCAGGAACTGAGGAGGGCCGTAGAAGGAATCTCCAGCCCCTCTCCGCAGCCAGAGGACCCCGGAAGGGCCCTAGATCCAGGACTCGAAGAAGATCCGGATATTACCGTGGAGCTTCTCAACGGGATATTTGATCAAGCAAGCTGCGATGGCGCCTCAGTGGCCATTATTGCCGACTATCCCGGACCGCTGCCTACGTCGCGCGTAAGCCAAGCCGAAAAACCCTATCCTCCGAAGAGGACTCCCTTCAGATGTCATGCCTTACCCTTGAAGTGTCGTGTTTTTGCAGAGATGACGGTCGGAGCGTGGGGCCGAGCCCCTAGGGACTCGTCGGCCAAGGGCTTCCGGATTGGGCAGGCTCAAGAGGAAGGCGGTAAGGGTCGACTCGCCGCTACAGAGGTAAGGCAAAAACCTGTGTTGCGATTATGGTATTTTGAAGTATAACAACGCCCTTCGTGTCCTGGCAGGAAGAGGAGCAGGCGGACTATATCCGGGGATCCTGTCAACCACGCCTCCACCAGTCGGATTCTAGAATCGGCTTCGAGAGCGGAGGCGGGAGCGGGGCCGATGCCGCATAGTTGTCCGACAGAGGATGCGGATATGCTCTCAGCCACGAATTCCAAAGTAGAGAGCGCCATGAATCACCGGCGCCGACGGGCCGTACTTCGGAACAACATCTTTTCCGAAAAGGCATTTAACGCCTTCAATTCGGGAGACGCATACATCCGAGCTTCTCAAGGCGGGCTTGCCCGAGCGATGGACCAGTATACCAAAGATATACGGGTAAGAAAATTCAGTAATCATGTGTAGCAGTAGCCCCTGAGACTTGAAACGGTTGGAACAACTGTTTTAAGGATCAATTTATGCACAGGTCCTTGTAGACAAGAATGAGCAATTGTCTCGGGAGCTGGAGGAGTGCAAGGCCGAGCTGAGGGCTACAATTGCCAAGTTAGAGGGATCCCAAAAGCCCTCATCTGGTAACATTTGTCGCAATTGTACGAAGATGCACCAGTTAGTAGATGGCTGATATGACAAGTCGAACAGAAAATTCTGCAGATAATCCCGGGGTGAATCTAGAGGACATAAGAGATGAAGAATCACATCTCAAAAGGCAGCTGAAGGCTGGCGAGCGTATTCTTACGCAAGTTAGGCAGGAGAAGAACAATCTTCAAGATGCCAAAGTCCAGCTGGACGTAGAGTTAAAAGACGTCCGCACTCAGCTGGCGGACTCCGCGAAGGAGAACAAAAGGCTTCAATGCGGCATTTACAGTAAGTGCCTAGACGAACTGTAGTATAGTTCGGCGCAGAAGTATATTGAAAGGATTTTGCTTGTAGGAATGTTAACGGGTCGCCCTGAGGAGGAGATGCCCTCATCTACAGGTGATTTACTACAAGACCTCTTATAACCGCATTTGAGCGAGCTCGACAGTGATGCAGTATGCGTTGCTCAGGCCTTGTGGCCATCAAGCTTCCTGCCGAATGGCATGGGGGAGCTTGTGGATATGCTTCAAGGAGCACGGCGGCGCTTCTGATTGTGGAAGATGTCAGCCTGCCGGCAAGGTGCAAGAGAAGCCTGGGCTATGGTGAAGACGCGCTACACCAAGCTGGACCCGAACCATATGGCTGAAGTTGGACCGGTGGGGCCAGATGGGCAAGAAATTCCCGTGAGTCTGGTATATGACCAGGTAGCGTTAGCCGCAAAGTATTCTCAACAGGATTGTAAGCTAGATAGCCTGTTGGATGGTATAGAGGAGGAATATAGTCGATCAAGTATTTGTGTAATTCAATGGACATAGGTAGTCCCTAGCCGGATTAAAATCATTTGTCATGGCGAGACCTTTTCGCTTGACCCCGGATCCTATAGTCCGGTGTGTCCGAATACCCACTCGATTATACAAAACCGGGTATGCGTGGACACCAGGCGTAGGCGTCATAAGTGCTTGAACAGACAAGTACCCAACTATTTATGTTATATTACATGGATAGTAAGAAACATCTTCCAGGGAGAGTAGTTCCGTTAGGGCTTCCTTTCCCTGGGTACGCATGCGACGATGCACATGTCCGGACTGCGAACAAGGGCACAGGATACAAAACTTCTGGGGATTGATGTCGTAATAAACGAATACATCTTGTGTTCACCGACCGAATATTCTCTTAAGGAAGCTAGCTTTCGGCTTCACCCAGTCTGAGGTACACATCCGTCTAAACCGGCAGTAACAATCGCAGAGGTGCTCCCCTTATGCCTTAGCCGAATTAACGGGAACATAGGGCATAAACACAAGAGCTAGGCAACCCAGCTTGGCCACATCTTAAGTCATATCGGTGCATATAATGGTGAAGAAAAGGCACATATGGAAAAAGAAACGCATATGTGATGGGCAAAAAGCCATTAGAGTAATTATTTTTAGCTTCCGTATAGGAAGCCCCCAGGTATTACTTACACGCATAGTGCGGCCGGAAGGATCCGGGAGTCCGTACTTTATTAAATACTTTGTGTGAAGAGGAAAAAAGGTCGAGAAAGGAAAAGGGGGAGCATAATTAAAAAGGAGGGGGGTAAGGAGACGAACACTTAGTTCGGCGCTAGGCGTAGAATCTCCGAAGTCTGGCCGTGTTCCATGGGTTCGGCTCGAGTCTGTTGTCGGATGCATTACGTAAGCGGTACGCTCCTCCAGTGAGAACTTTGTCAGTGACGAAGGGACCTTCCCACTTGGGTTTGAGCTTGTCCTTCTTCTTCTCCGGTAGGCGTAGAACGAGCTCGCCAATATTATAAGTTTTGGCCCGCACTTCTCTGCTTTGGTATCGGCGAGCCTGCTATTGATAGAATGCGGAGCGGGCTTTTGCGACGTCGCGCTCCTCCTCCATGGCATCCAAGTTATCCTGCCGATCTAACTCGGCTTCCTTCTCTTCGTACATGCATACGCGTGTCGAATCATGTATTATGTCGCAGGGTAGTACTGTTTCCGCACCGTACACCATAAAAAATGGTGTATATCCGGTGGTGCGATTCAGCGTGGTCCGCAGCCCCCAGAGTACACAGTCAAGCTCGTCGACCCAGTGCATATCCGACTATGTCAAGGATCGCACTAGTCTGGGTTTGATGCCGCCCATGATGAGACCGTTTGCCCGTTCGACCTGGCCGTTTGTTTGGGGATGGTAGACAGAAGCGTAGTCGAGCTTAATGCCCATTTTGCCGCGCAAGTTTTCACTTCATCGGCTGTGAAATTGGAGCCATTATCGATGATGATGCCGTGGGGGCCAGACGTGTCGGTGTAATGCACCCGGATATGAAGTCTATTACTGGTCCGGATTCGCCGTTTTGACCGGTTTGGCTTCTATCCATTTGGTGAACTTGTCCACCATGACCAACAAGTATTTTTTCTTATGGCTTCCCCTTTAAGGGGTCCGACCATGTCTAGTCCCCATCGCAAAGGGCCAAGTTATGGGGATTGTTTGGAGAGCGGTAGGGGGCATATGACTCTGATTGGCAAAGAGCTGGCAACCGACACAGTGTTGGACAAGGTCCTGTGCGTCTGTTCGGGCCGTCGGCCAATAGAAGCCTGTACGGAAGGCTTTGCTAACTAGTGCTTGAGCCGCGGCGTGGTGTCTTCCCAGTCTGGCATGGATTTCAGCCAAGAGCTGCCGCCCTTCCTCTTCGGAGATGCATCTTTGGAGCACTCCGGTCGCACTTTTCTTGTAGAGTTCCCCTTCATGGACTTTGTAAGCTTTAGAACACCGGACGATGCAGCGTGCTTCATTTTGGTCTTCGGGGAGCTCCTACTTATTTAGGTAGGCCAAGAAAGGCTCGGTCCACGGGGCGATTACATCCATGATTTCGTGGGCCGAAGATGTTATTTCGGTGGTGGAGCCTCTGATTATGTGTGATAGTTCAGAATCTGGGGTTGTGTTCGGATCCGTGCTAGTATTGCCGGACTCCCCCTCCCATACTACGGATGGCTTGAACAACCTTTCGAGGAACATGTTAGGTGGGACAGGGTCGCGTTTAGCGCCGATCTTGAGCGGGACGTCCGCCGCTTGGTTGTTTTCTCGAGCCACATGGTGGAATTCGAGCCCCTCGAACCGAGCTGACATTTTGAGGACGACATTACGGTAGGCCGCCATTTTCGGATCCTTGGCATCAAAGTCTCCGTTGATTTGTGATATTGCGAGGTTTGAATCCCCGTGCACTTCGAGGCGTTGAATGCCCATAGAGACTGCCATCCGGAGACCGTGCAACAGAGCCTCATATTTGGCCGCATTGTTGGAGTCTATGTATAATATTTGGAGGACGTACTAGATCGTGTCTCCGGTGGGAGACGTCAGGACTACACCTGCTCCCAATTCGGCCAACATTTTAGAGCCGTCGAAGTGCATCATCCGGTTAAATCTGTGCCGTACTCTTTAGGGAGTTCGGCTTCTGTCCATTCGGCGACAAAGTCAGCCAGTACTTGCGACTTGATGACCCACCGTGGTTTGTATGTTATGTCAAACGGAAGGAGCCCGATGGCCCATTTAGCAATCCGGCCCGTAGCGTCGCGGTTATTTATTATGTCATTGAGTGGTACTTCGGAGGCCATCGTAATCGAACACTCTTGAAAGTAGTGTCGTAGCTTCCGGGATGCCATGAAGACCGCATATGCTATTTTTTGATAGTGTGGGTATCCGGGTTTGCATGGGGTGAGGACCGTGGATACGTAATAAAACGGCTTCTGGAGCGTGAATTTGTATCCGTTAACCTCTCGTTCGACGACGAGCACTGTGCTTACAACTTGATGTGTTGCGGCTATGTACAGTAGCATAGGTTCGCCGATATTTGGCGCTGTTAGGACTGGATTACTAGCCAATAAGGTCTTTATATCATCCAGTCCAGACGCCGCTGCATCCGTCCACACGAAGTGTTCGGTGCGCCGGAAAAGGCGGTAAAGAGGTAATGCCTTTTCTCCTAACCTGGAGATAAAGCGACTCAAAGCAGCCACGCATCCAGCCAGTTTCTGGATGTGCTTGAGGTCTGTTGGTATAGCCAAGCTATGACGAGCTTCGGATTTTTGCGGATTCGCTTCAATTCCTCTCTTGGAAAGAATTAATCCCTGCAGTTTCCCCGAGGGGACGCCAAAAACGCATTTTTCCGGGTTCATCTTGATGTCATATGTCCGGAGGTTATCGAATGTAAGCCTCAAGTCGTCTATTAGGGTTTCGACGTGTCTTGTTTTTATGACGACGTCGTCCATGTATGCCTCCACTGTTTTGCCGATTTGCTTTTCCAGGCATGTTTGAATCATGCGTTGATAGGTTCTTGCGGCATTCTTAAGCCCGAAAGGCATAGTGTTGAAGCAAAAAGGGCCATATGGCGTTATGAAAGTCATTGCAGCTTGGTCGAACTCTGCCATTTTTATTTGATGGTATCCAGAGTATGCGTCGAGGAAACCTGATGAGTCGTGTCCTCCTGTGGCATCGATGATTTGATCGATGCGAGGGAGGGGAAAGGGATCTTTGGGGCAAGCCTTGCTGAGGTCTTTGAAGTCGACACATAGGCGCCAGGATTTGTCCTTCTTTGGTACCATTACCAGATTTGCCAGCCAATCCAGATGGTTGATATCTCTGATGAATCCGGCCTCGAGTAGTTTGGCTGGCTCTTCCCCCATGGCTTGCCGCTTGGGCTCTGAAAACCGCCTTAGAGTCTGCTTGACCGGTTTGTATCCTTTTAGTATATTGAGCTGTGTTCGGCCAATCTGCGTGGGATGCACGGCAAGTCTGATGGGTGCCAGGCAAAAATGTCCCAATTCTCGCGTAAGAAGTCTCGTAGTGCGGCGTCCATTGCGGGGCTCAACTGTGTCCCGATGGAAGGTATCTTCGTGGGGTCCGTTGGATGGACTTGGAATATGACTATCTCGTCTACGGGTTTAAATGAGGTGGACTTGGGTCGCTTGTCGAGTATCACGTCGTCCCTGTCCATGTTTGACCTAAGTGTTGTTAGTTCTTTGGCCGCTAGGGCTTCAGATAATTCTTCCAGGGCTAGTGCTGCGGTCTTGTTTTCGGTGCGAAGTGCGACGTCCGGATCACTGGCTAGAGTGATGATTCCATTGGGTCCAGGCATTTTAAGCTTCATGTACCCGTAATGGGGTATAGCTTGAAAGCTTGTAAACGCGACCCGCCCTAGAAGGGCGTGGTCTCCGCTGTTAAAAGGAGCCACTTGGAATGTGATTTCTTCGGACCTATAATTCTTCGGGGTGCCGAATACCACATCGAGTGTGATTTTTCCTGCACACCGCGCTTCCCGACTAGGGATAATTCCCCTGAAGGTTGTGCCGCTTTGTTCAATGCGACTTTCATCAATTTCCATCTTGTTGAGTGTTTCTGTTCAATCTGCTTCCGCCGTCCATGAGTACTTTAGTGAGCCGAAAGCCGTCCACGATTGGTCTAAGGACCGAGGCCGGTAGTGCCCGGACAATTGAATCGAGGTTCATCACTGGCATTGAAAGTTATAGCAGCGTCGTCCCATGGGTTTATTTTTGCCGTATGGCAAATTTCAGCAGAGCTTCGATGAGCTCGCTTGCGCCTATTGTTTGAGGCAAAAGTCTCAAAGATTGTTAGTACCGTATTGTGTTCGTTGGCGGGATGTTGTTCTGCTTTATGGCTTGCAAGAAGGCCCTCGCCACTTTTTGCGACCTGCCGGAGTATCCAACATGCCCTAAGGCTATCAGTTGGTGTTGTGTCCAGAATCTGTGGAGTTTACATGGCCCATTGAGCCATTCTTCCAATCTGGTTCCCATACAGGGTGGGCTTTGTTTTCTTGGGGCTTTGATCGGCTGACTTACGAGAGTTCGCCCGTTTAGTTCGGACAAAGGTTTTGGTGAGAGCCGAACTATTCCAAAATTCTGTTTGGGTCTTCCAGGCACTTTCTATCACACAGTACTTCTGTACTATGGTTGCCAAGTCCGCAAAGTGTACTATGTCACGGCGACTTATAGCATTAAGGATTCCTTTGTTCGTGCAGTTTTTGCGTAAATCGAGACTACGCCCTCCTCGCGGCAGTCCTTGACCTTTTTAGCACAAGGAGGAATCGCCCGAAAGCGATGTCTTGTCTCCTGGGGCTCTTGCCTGATATGGGAGAGACGGTTTAAGTCCGTGTGGGTGGGAGTAGCTGAATCCGGATTCTGATCCGCTCTAGCACCTAGGGGCATGGGAGCTTACGAGCCCGACAGCTCGGGATCCGGGGTGCTGCCCAATTTCTCCGGCCCAATGCTCGATTCTAAGTCCGGGATCCGGGTCATGTATTCCCTTGGGTGGGTGTCTGGCTCAGGGAGCTCGGTGATCCGGACATAATTCGTCCTCAGAATTGAGGGGTAATCCGTGTGTGGTTCCCCCACTACCGCTATCTCATGGGTGGCCGGCGGGGATTTAATGTCCCTTTGGTCGAGTTTAAGCCCGATCCGGTCATAGTCTGTAGCGACTCCCAAAGCGGCGATGCGATCCAAGAGCTAATTAAGGGAGGAGAGCTCAATCGGATCCATCTATTCGGCGAGTTCCGAATTGACACGAAGGTTATGCGTGATGACCCGAGAGGCCATCGTCGGTGCAACCGCCGATGGGGTAGCCATGATGAAGCCGCCAAGTCGGAGAGTTTGGCCTACAGCCAGCGCTCCCCCAGAGGTAATGTTGTCCTTTACAATGAGACGAGCCATCGAGCCTTGCAGCGGCGGCACAGAGGAACTCTCAATGAAAGCACCAATGTCGGTGTCAAAACCGGCGGATCTCGGGTAGGGGGTCCCGATCTGTGCGTCTAGGCTGATGGTAACATGAAGCAAGGGACACAATGTTTACCCAGGTTCGGGCCCTCTCGATGGAGGAAAAACCCTACTTCCTGCTTGATTAATATTGATGATATGAGTAGTACAAGAGTAGATCTACCACGAGATCGTAGAGGCTAAACCCGAAAAGCTAGCCTATGATGGTATGATTGTAATTGTGATCGGCCTTCTAAGGACCAACCTCTCCGGTTTATATAGACACCGGAGAGGGCTAGGGTTTACATGCAGTCGGTTACAAGGAAGGAAGTACAATATCCGGATCGCCAAGCTTGTCTTCCACGCCAAGGAGAGTCCCATACGGACACGGGATGGAGTCTTGAGTCTTGTATCTTCATGCTTCAGTAGTCTGGACGATGTATATAGTCCGGCTGTCCGGATACCCCCTAATCCAGGACTCCCTCACTCACCGCCCCTACTACTCCCTCCGCTGGCCAGGCCATCCCTCTACTCACCCACACCCCCTGTTATTCTGGCCGACATTTACGCCTCACACCACAGCTGACCAGTGAACCTCCTCAGATTTCTACACGTGGGCATCCATCGTCGCGTCTTCCCGGCTCCGCGTCGTCCCTTCCTAGGCCTCGCCGTCGTCCATCGCCTGGTGCTCTCGGCGCGGTGTGGTATACGTGGTCAAGGAATGGCTTCGATCGGGCGTGGATCAGACGTGGAGAGGCCGACAATTTGGGTCCACAGCCGCAGAAGGAAGTGCCTCCTTAGTACGCCGGAAAATAATTATTCCTCCACCTAACGGTGGGGACCCACCGACGGGCCACCGTATTTCGCGAAAAACGCGTTTCCCCACCGGGACCCACCAGCTACATCTTCACACGCAAGGAAGTGTGTCGGGCAAAAAATGATTCGCCCCACATTGCTGGGACCCACCAGCTACATCTTCGCAGCAAGGAAGTGCACGGCGGTCGGGACCCACCTGGTCGAAGCATATGTAGCATTGTCATTCTGGTCGCGAACGTGTACGTACATACTGGTCGTTGTAGAGGCGCGCACGTGTCGTAGTAGAGGTGCGCACGTAGCATGTACACGTACATACAACGGCGAGGGTGCAAGAAAGAAAATACGGCCACATACGTACATACGGGCAGGATCTCGAACGCCTACTCGCGCATACATACGGCCAGGGGCTCGTGTACATGGCTGGGTCGGAACAGAGAAACAGCGTCGTCATCGTGTTCATGGGGAGGCAACGAAATGCGTCGTGTTCATCGGGAGGCAACGGAATGCATCGTGTTCATGGGGAGGCAACGGAATTCGTCATGTTCATCGGAAGGCAACGGAATGCTCGTGTTCATTGGGAGGCAACGGAACACGTGGGAGCCAACCGGCTTGGACGGAATAGGCGATGGAAACGAGGCATGGCGTACCGCCCAACGGAGGAAACGAACCTCCTACGTTCGGAACGGGGTCCTGTTGATCGGTAGGGGTGTGGCGTACTGCAAAACGGAGGAAACGGACCTCCTGCGGTCGAACCGAGGGGTCCTGTTGATCGGGAGGGGTGTGGCGCACCGGAAAACGGACGAAACGGACCTCCTACGGTCGAAACGGGGGTCTTGTTGATCGGGAGGGGTGTGGCGTAAAACGGGATTTAAACGGACCTCCTACGGTCGAAACGGAGTCCTGTTCGCCGGAGGCGTGGCGTGCCATAAGCAGGACTCCACGGGATACTGTTCATCTCCACCGCCGACCTCCTCCAGCCTCCACGGGCTACCATCGACCTCCTCCAGCCTCCACGGGCTCCTGTTCATCCAGCCTCCACCGCGTGCTACTCCACCAGCTACTGTTCAACCACCCCTCCACCATCTACTATTCATCCAGCCCTCCACACCACGGGGTCCTTCTCAACCACCCCTCCACGGCCACCCCTCTACCGTCTACTGTTCATCCAGCCCTCCACACCACGGGGTCCTACACCACGGGGTCCTTTTCATCCAGAGGCAACACCACCGCTCACTGCTCATCCAAACCCCCCCGCAGCTCATCGCTCATCCAATCGATCGGCTTCGCTTAGCGCAGAGTGAAGGAATCGCTCGATCGGGTTCGATTAATGTACCATCGCTCGATCGCTCGGATTCAAGAATGTCGTAACTGCGGTGCAATCACTCGGGTTCAGTTAGAGCCCAACACCTCGCTCGGGTTTAGTTAGAGCCAACGCCTCGCACGTGTACGAGAGAAAACCGCATCGCTCGGCCCCCGACCTCCCACCGTAACCGGGAACTCCCCGAAATTTTCCTCCCCCTCACTTCTACCACGGTTTTTCCGTCATGGACGGCCAAAAGAATATCATGCAGCTGCGTCTCTGGCCCGCCCAGGACGAAAAGCCCATTTTCTGCCATGATTTTTTGTCATAGAAGTAGGAGCCCACCACATCTATGATGATACCGGGTTTTGTCACAATTATCGTCATAGAAGTGTCATATGTATGACAGAAAAAAAAGCGTTCGGCCCAAAATGTCACGGATGTGTCTTTTTTTGTAGTGTTAGGAATGTTTGGATGCACAAGTAGTATATCTACTTGGTGCAGAAGATTTGGCTAGAATAAGAGGGGCAAGCTCAACAAGTTGGAGGATCCATGACAATATAACTTCTATTCGGATATAAGAAAGCATAACTCATTATGTTGTCTTGTCCAACATCAACTTTTTAGCATGTCATATGTTAATGAGTACTCAAAATTACAAAAGATGTCCAAGATAGTATATTTATATGTGAAACCTGTCTTCTTTATTACTTCCTATTAACTGCAACAATGACCAAAACTATGTTTATCAACTCTCAACAACTTTTATTCATCATGCTCTTTGTATGTGAAGTCATTACTCTCCATAAGATCAACATATGAACTTTTTATTTCTTTTTGTTCTTTCTCTAATACTATTCCCTTAAGATCATGGCAAGAAAGCAAAGCCCTTAACTCAAAACTACTCTTTATTATATATAACTCACATACTCAATTATATAGATAGATCTCGAAACAAAACATAATGCTAGATCATACTAAAAACTTTATTCTATGAGACCAGGATATAATAAAAAGGACCGAACTAAGAAAAATGATAAAGGTAAAGGTGTGATGACGATACGATACCAGGGCACCTCCCCCAAGCTTTGCAGTTGCCAAGGGGAGTGCCCATACCCATGTATATATGTCTCTTTCTTCGGCAGTGGTGATGTGATATTCTTGGCGATGATGCCTCTTAGGATGTGATTCTCCTCCTCGAGCTTATTATTTTAACGCTTGAGATCCATTACCTCCTTGCAGAGTTTACCCGCGATGGCTAGATCTCCATTCACCCATGGATGTTTCATAGCCACTGGGGAGAAAGCAACACTCTTTTTCATATTTTCATAAGAGAGAAATTTAGCATTGGGAGGGATGACCGAATTTGGTATTGCTGATCTCTGAAGTTCCTCCGGCATGAATCCAGTTTGAAGAAGAGAGGTAACTTATTGATCCTCCTCCATGGAATCCACCCTTTTCAAGTTGGCCTCCATCTCTTCCTCTGTTGATTACCCAAAGTGGTCAGCTTCCCTGTTTGCTCTTGGGCCCGGCGTCGGATGACAGACACGACTCTCTCCGACTGACTCTTGCGAATACATCTTGCTCCAAATCTGCTACAGAAACAACTCAAAATGAAAACAGGGGATTTTGCCATGGTACGGTGGTCAAAACCTTCGGGAGATTATATAATGATTTTTTACCAACGTAAAGAAGTATTGTGCAAGAAAACAGAGTCCGGAGGGCACACGAGGTGGCCACAAGGCAGGGGCGCACCCAGGGGGGTAAGGCGCACCCTCCACCCTTGTGGTCTCCTCGTGCATCTTTCGGACTACTTTTAATTTTCCTAGTTTTTTTAAATATTCCAAAACGGAGTAAAATTGCCACTAGAAACGTTTTGGAGTCGGTTTACTTACCGTACCACATACCTATTCCTTTTCAGAGTCTGAAACATTCTGGGAAGTGTCCCCCATGTACTCCCACGGAGTTATGGTATTAATTATATTTGTCTCCACATTTATGGGATTACCTGAGATACAATGTTTGATTCTTTGACCGTTTACCACCTTTGGATTTGTGCCTTCGGCGTTGTTGATCTTGATGGCACGAGAACGACAAACCTCCTCGATAGTGTAAGGACCTTCCCATTTAGAGAGAAGCTTTCCTGCAAAAAAATTTAACGAGAGTTGTATAGGAAAACATGATCACCTACATTAAACTAACACTTTTGTATCCTTTTATCATGCCATATTTTAACCTTCTCTTTAAATAACTTGGCATTCTCATAGGCTTGGGTTCTCCATTCATCAAGCGAGCTAATGTCAAATAACCTCTTCTCACTGGCAAGTTTGAAATCATAGTTGAGCTCTTTAATTGCCCAATAAGCTTTATGTTCTAGTTCGAGAGGTAAGTGACAAGCTTTTCCATAAACCATTTTATACGGAGACATACGCATAGGGTCCTTATAAGCAGTTCTATAAGCCCATAATGCATCATCAAGTTTCTTAGACCAATTCTTTCTAGTTCTGTTAACAGTCTTTTGCAAAATCAATTTAATCTATCTATTGCTTAACTCTAGTTGACCACTAGACCGAGAGTGATAAGGAGATGCAATTCTATGGTTAACATCATCTTTAGCAAGCAATTTACGGAAAGCACCATGAATAAAATATGAAACACCACCATTCATTAAATATCTAGGGACTCCAAACCTCGGAAAAATAACTTCTTTAATCATCTTAATAGAAGTGGTATGATCAGCACTACTAGTTGGAATAGCTTCTACCCACTTAGTAACGTAATCAAAGCAACTAAAATATGTGTATACCCATTAGAGGAAGGAAAAGGTCCCATATAATCAAAGCCCCAAACATCAAATGGTTCAATAACAAGTGAATAATTCATAGGCATTTCCTGACGTCTACTGATATTGCCAATTCTCTGGCATTCATCACAAGATAAGACAAACTTACGAGCATCCTTGAAGAGAGTAGGCCAATAAAAACCATATTGTAATACCTTGTGTGCAGTTCAATCTCCAGCATGGTGTCCTCCGTAGGCCTCGGAGTGACACTTGCGTAGGATCTGTTCCTATTCATGCTCAGGTACACAATGTCTAATGACACCATCTACTCCTTTATAAAGGTGTGGGTCATCCCAAAATTAATGTCTTAAATCGTAGAAAAACTTTTTCTTTTGATGGTATGTGAAACTAGGTGGTATAAATTTAGCAACAATGTAATTAGCATAATCAACATACCATGGAGTATTACGAGAAGCATTTATGACAACTAATTGCTCATTAGGAAAACTATCATCAATAGGCATTGGGTCATCAAGAACATTTTCTAACCTAGACAAGTTGTTTGCAACGGGGTTCTTAGCTCCCTTTCTATCAATAATATGCAAATCAAATTCTTGCAGCAAGAGAACCCATCTAATAAGTCTAGGTTTAGCATCTTTCTTTTCCATAAGATATTTAATAGCAACATGATCAGTGTGAACAATTACTTTGGAATCAACAATATAAGATCTAAACTTATCACAAGCAAAAACAACTGCTAAAAATTCCTTTTCAGTGGTAGCATAATTTCTTTGGGCACTGTCTAGAGTTTTACTAGCATAATGAATAACATTCAATTTCTTATCAACTCTTTGTCCTAGAACAGCACCAACAGCAAAATCACTAGCATCACACATAATTTCAAAGGGTAGGCTCCAATAAGGTGGTTGAACCATAGGTGCAGAAATGGAGGCTTTCTTAAGTATTTCAAATGCTTCTACTCAATCATCATAAAAAACAAAAGGAACATCTTTTTGCAAATGATTAGTGAGATGCCTAGAAATTTTAGAGAAGTCTTTAATAAATGTAGCGACCAGACCTCAAACAGTCTGATCTCTGTGCTCAGGTGTCATCCCTCGATCAGTAATGCTGACACCACACAATACTTGAAGGATTTATAACAGAGTAGCAATCACACACTTATTACATCGAATGTCTCCAAAGGATAACTTATTATAATAAACATGGCTTAAGACCATCTAATAACGATAACAACGGAAGGCTTGGAAGAATAGCGAGTCCATCAACTCCAACGGCATCACTGAGTATAGGACCACGACCTAAGGCACCTTACTCGTCGTCTGAAAAGTCTGCAACATGAACGTTGCAGCCCGAAAATGGGTCAGCACATGGAATATGCTGGCAATGTAACACATAGAGGGTAATTGAAAGAAATAAGCTATACTACATGCATATATGGCTGGTGGAAAGCTCTATGGTTACAGTTTTGCGTAAAGCCAGTTTTTCCCTACATCAAAGGAATAAATTTTATTTAACTATCATGGTGGTTGTTAAACATTGAGAATGGTTGACGACATTCTCAATGCCAATTAAGCATCATCATTAAAACCCAACAATATTAATTAAAGTAACATGATGAGATTCACATGATATCCAAGTACTAGATACTCAAGATGTCCATAACCGGGGACACGGCTAACCATGATTAGTTTATACACTCTGCAGAGGTTTGTGCACTTTTCCCCACAAGACTCGATCTCCTCCGTTAAGATTCTCACACTACATGATGTTTGAGAAACAGATGGCCGAGACATAGTCTTTCAGAAGCGCTAGCACCTTACGAATGGGTAGACCGTACCAACCTACATCCCCTACATCTGCTAGTCTACCACTGTAAGAGTTCGCACGACTTAGTCAACTATGCTAGAGCCCATAGTAGCTTGTGGCTGCACACGGAAGTTTCTAGCATGAATAATCTCATGATCCCTTTGAGCCTGGGTGGCGGTCCAAAAAGAAACAGGCAATCCTGGAATACCCAGGTACCTCAATCCACCCATATGTGTGTATAAGTTGCCACCTTAGATAAACCATTAATTAAAATATCACATCTGTCATGGATACACTCACCCAATCCACGTCTACTAGCATAGCATGGCATAATAAGCAAACGTAGAAGTAACTCCCAAGGGTTTGATAATAAAACAGGTAATAGGTACTACCTCATCTACTTCCCAAAACCCACAATTTAATTAGATCCTAATCATGCAATGTTTGAGGATTGATCTAATGCATAAAAACTGGGTATGAGAAGGAATATGATCAAAGTGTTACTTGCCTTGCTGATGATCTGTGAAACCTAGAGATTCAAAGTAGCAAGCGGCGCACTCCAGGTACTCTATCACAAACAAACAAACACACAGTAAGTACTCAACTAATGCACAGGTAAAACTCCAAATAAAAGATCTAACCAGAAAGTTCAACTTAAGAACTCCGGTTTGCAAAAAGAATCAAATCTAACGAAGCAACGAAAGTCAAACGGCGAAAGAAAACAGCTTCGTTTCACTAATCTGGATCTAAGTTATATTTTACAGAAGCAAAAACTTGTTTAAGTTGGTTAAACGGATGGAGGGTTTCGAGACGAAACTCCAGGCGCTTGAATCGCCTGATTCCGATAAACGAGCGAAAAGATATACTAGAACGAAAATCGGATCAGAAATCGCGATCAGAAAAATCGCGGAATAAATCCGAGAAAAGGAAAAACGACGAACAGCTTAACGAATGATCGTTCGTTAACTGGGTCTAAACGATGAACACGTTCGTTAAAACGAACGAACGCTCGCTATTTAACCGAACCGAAAATAAACCGATCTAAAAAAAACGAAACTAAAAAAAATTAAATAAACCGCGGCTATAAAAAAACCGGGCGGTTTTCTAAAGGAAACCGCCGGCGACGGTGGCTACCTCGTGGCCAGGTCCGCGACCGGCGGGTCCGACGGCGCGGTCCAGCGATGGCGGGTCGGCGGCGCGGCCAAGCGGCTCAAGCGGCGGGCTAGGGTTAGGGTTTCAGCGGCGGCGGTGGCGGAGTAGGCTGGGGCGCGGGGCGGCAGGCGGCTTGGGCTGGGGCGGCCCAGGGTGGCGCTATTTAAAGCCCCCCGGCCAGAGGAGTCCTTGCCAGAACCGGCCCATAGGCGGTTCGCGTTTTTTTAAAATAATAACGCGCAGAAAAACAAATAAAAGAAATACTAAACGGACTCCAAAAATCCCGAAATAAATTTTCCCCGGCTTCTAAAATCAAGCCGGACAAGACGAACATTTATTTGGGGCCTAAATGCTATTTTGAAAAACGCGCATTTTTCCTAAATTCAAATAAAATAGCGAAAAACTCCCAATAAAAAATCGTATTTGATTTTTTATTAAATCTTCAATACTTCTTTATTTTGGTAAAGTCATTTTATTCCCTCTTTCATATTTTCGTAATAGAAATAATTGAAGATAAAATAATTAAAATCAAATGATCCTATCCTCAAAATTTGAGAAAACTCAAATATGAAAATAACGAAATCCCCAACTCTCTCCGTGGGTCCTTGAGTTGCATAGAATTTCTAGGATCAAAACCAAAAGCAATTAAAATATGATATGCACTGATGATCTAATGTATAACATTCCAAATTGAAAATTTGGGATGTTACAAACCTACCCCCCTTAAGATGAATCTCGCCCTCGCGATTCGGGTTGGCTAGAAAATAGGTGAGGTGGTCCTTTAGCAAATCTTCCTCTCGCTCCCTGTGGCTTCATCCTCGGTGTGGTGGCTCCACCGAACTTTACAAAACTTGATAACCTTGTCATGCGGGTAACTTCGGTGGCAAACTCGAGAATCATAACTGGTTTCTCCTCATAGGTCAAATCGTTATCCAACCGAATCGCTTCCAATGGCCTTTGTATCTCTTAGTGGTATATCAGCCATCTCCGCATGGCACTTCTTCAACTGGGAAACGTGGAGTACATCATGAACTCCTGACAATCCTTCGGGCAATTCCAACTTGTAGGCCACTTCTCCCATACGTTCCAAAACACGGTATGGTCCTACAAAACGTGGCGCTAACTTTCCTTTAACTCCAAAACGCTTGACTCCTCGTAGCGGAGATACTTGAAGATAAACTCAGTCTCCGACTTCGTATACTGTCTCCTTGCGTTTTGAATCCACATAGCTCTTCTGCCTAGACTGGGCTACCTTGAGCCTATCGCGAATCAACTTCACTTTCTGTTCAGACTCCTTAATCAAATCCGGTCCAAACAACTGGCGGTCTCCAACTTCATCCCAAAACAGCGGGGTTCTACACCTCCTTCCGTACAAGGCTTCGAAAGGGGCCATCTTCAAACTGGTTTGGTAGCTGTTGTTATAAGAAAACTCCGCATACGGCAAGTTGTCATCCCAACTTGATCCATAATCCAATGCACATGCTCTCAGCATATCCTCCAAAATCTGGTTGACTCTCTCGGTTTGTCCATCTGTCTGGGGATGAAAAGCTGTGCTAAACTCTAGTCTGGTTCCCAAAGTTTCGTGCAACTGTTTCCAAAACTTTGAGGTGAATTGGGTTCCTCTATCTGATACGATACTCCTCGGAACTCCATGCAGACATACGATTCTGGTCATGTATATCTTAGCCAATTTGGCACTGCTGTAGGTAGTCTTCACTGGAATGAAATGAGCTACCTTCGTCAAACGATCGACTACAACCCAAATTGAGTCATAGCCTGAACGAGTCCTGGGACATCCCGTGATGAAATCCATGCCTAATTTTTCCCACTTCCATTCGGGTATTGGTAATGGCTGTAACAATCCTGTTGGCTTCTGATGTTCTGCCTTCACTCTCTGACATACATCACAAACTGCTACATACTCAGCAATATCCTTCTTCATTCCGGACCACCAGAAAGTATCCTTCAAATCCAAATACATCTTGGTATTTCCTGGGTGGATCGAATACGGCGAATCATGGGCTTCTTGCAAAATCAACTTCCTGATCTCCGGATCACTTGGCACATAAACGCGGTCCTCAAACCATAAGGTATCGTGCTCATCCTCACGAAATCCTTAGCTTTTCCCTTGCTCATTTTCTGTTTAATAGAGGCAATCTCCTTATCCGCCTTCCGAGCTTCTCTAATCTTATCCATCAAAGTAGACTGTATTTCCAATCTTTGCTACATAGCCTCTCGGAACTATATCCAAACATAGCTCTCGAAATTACTCGGCTAATTCTTTTGGTAAACCTCCGGTCGTTAGTGTGTTGACATGGCTCTTGCGGCTCAACGCATCTGCTACTACGTTAGCCTTTCTGAGGTGATAATGCAATCTCATATCGTAATCCTTAATGAGCTCCAACCATCTCCTCTGCCTGAGATTTAACTCCTTCTGCGTGAAGATGTACTTCGAACTCTTGTGATCCGTGTACACCTCACAGTGGTTTCCAATAAGAAAATGTCTCCAAGTTTTCGGTCGTGCACTACGGCTGCTAACTCTAAATCATGAGTAGAATAATTTAACTCATGAGGCTTAAGCTGTCGTGAAGCATACGAAACAACCCTTCCCTCTTGCATAAGCACTGCTCCAAGTCCTCGACGTGAAGCGCCGCAATACACCTCGTAATCCTTGCTTTGATCTGGCAGAATTAACACTGGTGAGGTAACCAAACGTTTCTTCAACTCTTGGAAACTAGCCTCACATTCCTAGGTCCAATTGAACTTAGTGTCCTTCCTCAACAACTCCGTCATAAGCTTTGCAATCTTCGAGAAATTCTCAATGAATCTCCGGTAGTATCCGGCCAGTCCAAGAAAACTCCGGATCTCTCCAACTATCGTTGGTGCTTCCCAGTTTGTCACAGTGGCAACTTAAGTGGGGTCTACTGCTATACCTTCTCCGGATATAACATGTCCGAGAAATCCAACTTCCTTCAACCAAAACTCACATTTGCTAAACTTGGCATATAACTGATGTTCTCTGAGCTTCTCGAGTACTAAACGCAAATGCTTCTTATGCTCTTCTTCATTCTTTGAGTAGACCAAAATATCATCAATGAACAATACGATGAACTTATCCAAAAATTCCATAAACACCTTGTTCATCATGTTCATAAAATAGGCAGGTGCGTTAGTCAATCCAAATGACATAACCGTATACTCATACATCCCATATCTTGTGGTGAATGCTGTCTTAGGTATATCCTGCTCTCGAATCTTCAACTGATGGTATCCTGATCGAAAATCGATCTTGGAAAATACCTTAGCTCCTTGCAATTGGTCAAACGAGTCGTTGATCATCGACAACGGGTATTTGTTCTTAATGGTCACTTCATTTAATCCTCGGTAATCAACAACCATTATTAAGGATCCATCCTTCTTCTCCACTAGAAGTACCGGCGATCCCCAAGGTGAAGAACTTGGGCGAATAAAACCTTTATCCAGTAACTCCTTAATCTGCTTCTTAATTTCTTCCAAATCTTGTGCGGGCATCCTATACGGTCTCTTAGATATCGGCCCGGTGCCTGGCAATAGCTCAATCAGAAACTCAATGTCTCTGTCCGGTGGCATGCCTGGCAACTCTTCCGAAATACGTCAAGTAATCCTTCACCACTGGTACTTCCTCCTGCACAACTCCTCATAAGGAATTTACATGTGCCCTCCTCGGCTCATGCCGTGATACATACTTAATTCTCCTTCCTTCTGGGGTGGTAAGAAAAATCGACTTACTGGCGCAATCAATGTTCCCCCCGTACTTTGATAACCAATCCATGCCTAATATCACATCCAATCCTTGCGATTCCAAAACTATTAGGTCCGACGGGAATACGTAGTTTCCAATCCTTATTGGTAGTCGATCACACCACATATTCACCATATATTCTGCTCCGGGTGAGGTTACTAGCATGGGTGACCTAAGGGCTTGGGTTGGCAAATTATACTTATCCACAAATCCACTTGATATGTATGAACGCGATGCACCAGTATCAAAAAGAACAACTGCAGTAAATGTCTTAACCAAAAACTTACCTATTATTGCATCTGGCTGAGCTTCAACCTCCTCCACGGTAACGTGGTTCACCTGTCCCCTGTTGAAAGGGTTCGGCTTCTTCCCTGAGCTTCCATTGCCATTGCCATTTTGGGCTTTAGGACATTCATTTGCATAATGCCCAGTCTTCTGGCACTTAAAACAAGTGACTTGGCTCAGGTCTCTCTTGGCTGGGGTTAACGGGTTGGTGCGGTTTTGTTTCCCGTTTCCATTCTTTGTGCCATTATGATTGTGCGAGCTACCTCCTCCGTGGGTATGCTGAAATTGTCCTCCCGGCTTCGGGGTAAAGCGTAACCTGCCGAGCTCGAGTTGTACTTCCCCTGTCCATACTTCCTCTTGCGATTGTCTATCTGCTGCTGCTTCCCTTCAATCATAAGAGCACGATCTACCAACTCCTGGTAGTTATTAAAAGTGCCTACCATCAACTGCATGCTCAGCTCATCGTCTAGTCCTTCTAGAAACTTCTCCTGCTTAGCTGCGTCTGTAGCAAAGTCATCTGGGGCATAGCATGCTAGCTTACTAAAATCCTCCACATACTGGCCTACAATGCGTCCTCCTTGGCGTAAGTTGCGAAACTCACGCTTCTTCATGGCCATAGCTCCTGCTGAAACGTAAGCGTCTGTAAAGCTTCTTTGAAACAGATCCCACATGACTGTGTCAATGGGGTGCGTGGCTGTGTAATTTTCCCACCATGATGCTGCGGGTCCATCAAGCTGATGTGGGGCAAAACGCACTCTTTTCGCATCAGTGCATCCCGCAGTGGTCAGCTCCCTTCCAACCTTGCGGAGCCACTCATCTGCAACAATCGGCTCGGTGCTACTGGAAAACACCGGCAGATTTAGCCTCAAGAAACGAGTCAAATGGTCAACAGGTGGCGGTGGTGGTGGGTTGTTGTTGTTGTTCTGTTCGGACTAGCAATCGCATCAACGCGATTCTCGTTTGGATCAATCGAAAGTGATCTCTCGTGGGAAAACAAATCCATTGTCACGTCTCGGAGGCATCTCGAGGTTTTAGAAAAGACGAGAGTTAAGAATAGAATGAGGTCTAAAGAGAAAACACTACCCAAATGCACATGAGACAAATGCACACAAAATCACTTCATTCAATCAAACAAGGGCATACAAACGGTATAGAACTATCGCAAAAGTGCGTGGACTATACTATGTACATGGTGGAATACTACTACTGTTATGGTAGTCTACTAGAAAAACTGCTCCGATGAAGACTCCATGATATCTGCTCGACTTCATCAACATAGTCATCATCACTATCGTCGGGATCAGAGTCGGTGTCGTCGATGATGATATAGTTATCCTGGCAAGTGGATTCGTCATCTTCTCTTTTGGGTGCTGAACCTCCCATGAATACTTCAATCTTCTCCTTAAGGTCGCCGTTCTGTCTCACTAGAGCGACGGTCTCCTCCATATAGTCTTCACGTGTAGCCTTGATTTCTTCTTCTAGTTCCTTGATCTTGGTCATAGCCTTCTATAGATCGTCCATACCTGCGCACATCTGGTTCTCCTGGCGTCGGATGTGCTGGTTTAATTCCTGGATGTAAGCTGCGATTGATCTGTCCCTCCTGGTGCTGATTATCTCCCATTGCTCATCTCGGCACCCACAAATCTGGTAGATAGTATTCTTGAGATCGTTGTGGTAAACTTCTCCAATACGTCCCATGGCAATGTGGGCTGCCATACTCTTTCCTAGTCTCCAAGTTGGTGCATCAAAGGAAAACTCTATGGGCTCCGTGACTGGTGCAAATGTCCTTCTTGGAACTTGAACTTGAATCATCCAGCGCTCCTCTTCGGGTAATGTGGCGTTGTAGGTCCCGGTGAAGCTTGGGACTCCGATGTTCAGGTATCTAGTGACTTCCTTCAAGTGACATCCAAAGGGTGTATCTTCATCCGGTTGTGTGAACTTGCTCCTTGCATCCGCCATCCTAAAAGAATAGAAAAGATGAGGAGTCAGAAATGAGGAGAAAGAGTAGTGATCTAGGGTTTTAGCTTAGTGGCCTTGTCCTACAGTCAGCATGTACTCTGATACCATCTTTGTAGCGACCAGACCTCAAACAGTCTGATCTCTGTGCTCAGGTGTCATCCCTGGATCAAGAATCTTGACACCACACAAGATTTGAAGGATTTATAACAGAGTAGCAATCACACACTTATTACATCGAATGTCTCCAAAGGAGAACTTATTATAATAAACATGGCTTAAGGCCATCTAATAACGATAACAGCGGAAGGCTTGAAAGAATAGCGAGTCTATCAACTCCAACGGCATCACTGAGTATAGGACCACGACCTAAGGCACCTTACTCGTCGTCTGAAAAGTCTGCAACATGAACGTTGCAGCCCGAAAACGGGTCAGCACATGGAATATGCTGGCAATGTAACACATATAGAGTAATTGAAGGAAATAAGCTATACTACATGCATATATGGCTGGTGGAAAGCTCTATGGTTACAGTTTTGCGTAAAGCCAGTTTTTCCCTACATCAAAGGAATAAATTTTATTTAACTATCATGGTGGTTGTTAAACATTGAGAATGGTTGACAGCATTCTCAATCCCAATTAAGTATCATAATTAAAACCCATCAATATTTATTAAAGTAACATGATGAGATTCACATGATATCCAAGTACTAGATACTCAAGATGTCCATAACCGGGGACACGGCTAACCATGATTAGTTTATACACTCTGCAGAGGTTTGTGCACTTTTCCCCACAAGACTCGATCTCCTCCGTTAAGATTCTCGCACTACATGATGTTTGAGAAACAGATGGCCGAGACATAGTCTTTCAGAAGCGCTAGCACCTTACGAATGGGTATACCGTACCAACCTACATCCCCTACATCTGCTAGTCTACCACTGTAAGAGTTCGCACGACTTAGTCAACTATGCTAGAGCCCATAGTAGCTTGTGGCTGCACACGGAAGTTTCTAGCATGAATAATCTCATGATCCCTTTGAGCCTGGGTGGCGGTCCAAAAAAAACAGGCAATCCTGGAATACCCAGGTACCTCAATCCACCCATATGTGTGTTTAAGTTGCCACCTTAGATAAACCATTAATTAAAATATCACATCATCATGGATACACTCACCCAATCCACGTCTACTAGCATAGCATGGCATAATAAGCAAACGTAGAAGTAACTCCCAAGGGTTTGATAATAAAACAGGTAATAGGTACTACCTCATCTACTTCCCAAAACCCACAATTTAATTAGATCCTAATCATGCAATGTTTGAGGATTGATCTAATGCATAAAAACTGGGTATGAGAAGGAATATGATCAAAGTGTTACTTGCCTTTCTGATGGTCCGTGAAACCTAGAGATTCAAAGTAGCATGCGGCGCACTTCGGGTACTCTATCGCAAACAAAAAAACACACAATAAGTACTCAACTAATGCACAGGTAAAACTCCAAATAAAATATCTAACCAGAAAGTTCAACTTAAGAACTCCGGTTTGCAAAAAGAATCAAATCTAACGAAGCAATGAAAGTCAAACGGCGAAAGAAAACAGCTTCGTTTAACTAATCTGGATCTAAGTCAGATTTTACAGAAGCAAAAACTTGTTTAAGTTGGTTAAACGGATGGAGGGTTTCGAGACGAAACTCCAGGCGCTTGAATCGCCTGATTCCGATAAACGAGCGAAAAGATATACTAGAACAAAAATCGGATCAGAAATCACGATCAGAAAAATCACGGAATAAATCCGAGAAAAGGAAAAACGACGAACAGCTTAACGAATGATCGTTCGTTAACTGGGTCTAAACGATGAACACGTTCGTTAAAACGAACGAACGCTCGCTATTTAACCGAATCGAAAATAAACCGATCTAAAAAAACGAAACTAAAATAAATAAATAAATAAATAAGCCGCGGCTATAAAAAACCGGTCGGTTTTCTAAAAAAACCCGCGACGGGCGGCTACCTCAAGCAGGTCGGCGAGGGCGGCGGGTCGCGATGGCGGGGTCCCAGCGATGGCGAGGCGGCGGGTTTCGGGGGCGGCGGGTGGGAGCGAGTGCGGCGGCGACGGTTTAATGGGCGGCCCGGGGTGGCACTATTTAAAGCCCCCCGGCCAAAGGAGTCCTGGCCGGAACCGGCCCATAGGCGGTTCGCGTTTTTTTAAAATAATAACGCGCAGAAAAACAAATAAAAGAAATACTAAATGGACTCCAAAAATCCCGAAATAAATTTTCCCCGGCTTCTAAAATCAAGCCGAACAAGACGAACATTTATTTGGGGCCTAAATGCAGTTTTGAAAAACGCGCATTTTTCCTAAATTCAAATAAAATAGCGAAAAACTCCCAATAAAAAATCTTATTTGATTTTTTTATTAAATCTTCAATATTTCTTTATTTTGGGAAAGTCATTTTATTCCCTCTCTCATATTTTCGTAATAGAAATAATTGAAGATAAAATAATTAAAATCAAATGATCCTATTCTCAAAATTTGAGAAAACTCAAATATGAAAATAACGAAATACCCAACTCTCTCCGTGGGTCCTTGAGTTGCGTAGAATTTCTAGGATCAAAACCAAAAGCAATTAAAATATGATATGCATTGATGATCTAATGTATAACATTCCAAATTGAAAATTTGGGATGTTACAATAAACCTCCTATAGAAACCAGCATGACCAAGGAAACTTCTTATACCTTTGATATCTTTAGGACACGACATCTTTTCAATAGCATCTACTTTTGCTTTATTAACTACAATACCTCTTTCAGAAATTTTGTGCCCCAAGACAATACCTTCATTAACCGTAAAGTGACACTTCCCAATTCAAGACAAGATTAGTTTCTTCACATCTCTGTAAAACTCGATCAAGGTTGCTTAAGCAATCATCAAAAGAAGTTCCGTAAATGGAGAAATCATCTGTGAAAACCTCAACATTCTTTTCACGAAAGTCAGAGAATATAGCAGTCATACATCTTTGAAAGGTAGCAGGTGCATTGCATAAACCAAAAGGCATAAGTATATAAGCAAAAGTACCAAAAGTACAAGTAAAAGTGGTATTTTCATGGTCCTCTTTTGACACAAGTATTTGAGAGAAACCAGAATAACCATCTAGAAAGCAAAAATCTGTATGGTTGGATAATCTTTCTAGCATTTGATCAATAAAAGGTAGAGGGTAATGATCTTTTCTATTAGCTTTGTTTCATTTGAGAAAATCAATTAACATTCTATAACCTGTAACAATTCTTTGAGGGATCAATTCATTCTTATCATTAGGAACAACAGTAATACCTCCCTTCTTAGGGACACAATGAACGAGACTTACCCATCTACTATCAGCAATAGGATGAATTATACCTGCCTCCAGAAGCTTTAATATTTCATTTCTTACCACTTCTTTCATCTTAGGGTTTAACCTTCGTTGGTGATCAACAACTGGTTTAGCATCACGCTCCATATTAATTTTGTGCTGACATAGAGTGGGACTTAAGATCATCAAGAGTATATCCAATAGCGGCACGGTGCTTCATCGGAGATTGCAATAATCTCTTTTCTTCATGCTCTGAAAGGCTAGCACTAATAACATTATATATCTTCTTTTCATCAAGATAAGCATATTTAAAAGTATGAGGTAATTGTTTAAGCTCAAACACGGGATCACCCTTAGGTGGAGGAGGATCTCCAAGGATTTGAACAGGCAAATTGTGTTTCAAAACAGGCCCTTGATTAAAGAATACTCTAATTCCTTTCTTTCATTCATAAATTTATCATTTTTCATGGTCTAACAAATATTGTTCTAAAGGATCAGTAGGAGGCACGACAATAGAAGCAAGACCAATAATTTCATCCTTACTAGGAAATTCTTTAACATGGGGTTGTCTACAAAATTTAGAGAAACTAAAATCATGAGACATATTCCCAAAACTTACAGTAACAACTTCCTTCTCACAGTCTATCTTAGCATTAACAGTATTCAAGAAAGGTCTACCAAATATAATGGGACAAAAATCATCTTGTGGGAAACCAAGAACAAGAAAATCAATAGGTTATTTAATTTTCCCACACAAGACTTCAATATCTCTAACAATCCCAATTGGTGATATATTATCTGGCAAGCTTAATAGTAACATCAATAACTTCTATCTCAGCGGGTGCAATATCATTCATAGTTTCTTGATATAAGGTAAAAGGAATTGCACTCATACTAGCACCCACATCACATAAACCATGATAACAATGATCTCCTATTTTAACAGAAACAACAAGCATGCCAACATGTCTATGTTTATCTTAAATATCGGGTTTGGCAATTCTAGCAGCTTCATCACAGAAATAAATAACATGCCCATCAATATTATCGACCAATAGATCTTTAACCATAGCAATACTAGGTTCAACTTTAATTTGTTCAGGAGGTGTAGGTGTTCTAGTATAACTCTTACGAACCATAGTTGAAGCTTTAGCATGATCCTTTATTCTAACAGGAAAAGGTGGTTTCTCAATATAAGCAGAAGGAATAACAGGATCAACATTATAAGTAATAGTTTCTTCTTCAACTTTAAAAGGTTCTACTATTTTCATTTCAATGGGAGGATGATATTTAAACCACTTCTCCTTAGGTAGATCAACATGAGTACCAAATGATTCACAAAAAGAAGATACTATCTTAGAGTCAAGTCCATATTTAGTTATAAATTCACAAAAAGCATCGGTATCCATAAAAGATTTAACACAATCAAACTTAAGGTTTATACCTGACTCATTACCATCGTCGAGTTCCCAATCTTCAGAGTTGCGTTTAATTCTTTCCAATAAATCCCATTTGAATTCAATAGTATTCTTCATAAAATAACCAGTACAAGAAGTATCGAGCATGGATTGATCATTACGAGAAAGCTGAGCATACAAATTCTGAATAATAATTTCTCTCGAGAGCTCGCGATTGGGGCATGAATATAACATTGACTTAAGCCTCCCCCAAGCTTGAGCGATACTTTCTCCTTCACGAGGCCAGAAATTATATATATATATATATATATATATATATATATATATATATATATAGTGTTACTATTCATCACCCAGGGTGCAGAATAAATTATTCTTCACCTGAGGTAATCTTACGATCATTTCATAATTAAATTACGTTTGGAATTCAAATAGTTACAATTTTATTGATTCACTATGTAAAATTTGGCATAAAAAATAAAAATATAGGGCATAAGACAAGAAAATTTGCAGTTTATGTGTATTTTACACTATGTTTTTACGTTTGTAATTTTACATAACATAAAATATTTTTTACGATGATTATATATTTTCTTACGGTCGCTTTTTACGTCGAAATAAGACAAAACTTCTGAACGCAAAATTACGATGCATTGATGGTAAAATAGAGGGTGAAGAATAACTATTCCTCATCCAGGTGACGAATAGTCAATCCCTATATATATATATATATATATATATATATATATATATATATATATATATATATATATATAATTCCGATCACGATCAACCAAATGCATAGGATAAAACTTCTGATGAAATTCCAATTTCAATCGGTTGTAGTTCCATGATCCAATATCATCACATAGCCTATACCATGTCAATGCATTTCCCTTCAAAGATAAAGGGAATACCTTCTTCTTGACGACATCCTCGGGCAAACCTTCAAGCTTAAATAATCCACAAACTTCATCCACATAGATTAGGTGCATATAAGGATGTAATGTTCCATCTCCTGCATAAGGATTAACTAGCAGTTTCTCTATCATACTCGAAGGAATTTCATAATAAATATTTTCAGTAGGTGCAGAAGGTTTAGGAGCAAATCTTTGCTCTTCCGTTCAAGGTGAAGATACCCCGAACAAGCCCCTCAAAGGATTATTTTCCATAGTGACAAGTGACAGTAAATTTCAGCACATAATGTAAATGTTTCCTTACCAAATTTCACTCACCAAAGGCGCTTCACTCCCCGGCAATGGTGCCAGAAAAGATTCTTGATGACCTACAAGTATAGGGGATCTATCATAGTCCTTTTGATAAGTAAGAGTGTTGAACCCAACGAGGAGCCGAAGGAAATGACAAGCGGTTTTCAGCAAGGTATTCTCTGCAAGCACTGAAATTATCGGTAACAGATAGTTGTGTGATAAGATTATTCGTAACGAGTAACAAGTAACAAAAGTAACTAAGGTGCAGCAAGGTGGACCAATACTTTTGTAGCAAAGGACAAGCCTGAACAAACTCTTATATAAAGCAAAGCGCTCCCGAGGACACATGGGAATTACTGTCAAGCTAGTTTTCATCATGCTCATATGATTCGTGTTTGTTACTTTGATAATTTGATATGTGGGTGGACCGGTGCTTGGGTGTTGTCCTTCTTTGGACAAGCCTCTAACTTATGATTAACCCCTCTCGCAAGTATCCACAACTACGAAATAAGAATTAAGATAAATCTAACCATAGCATGAAACATGTGGATCCAAATCAGCCCCTTACGAAGCAACGCATAAACTAGGGTTTAAACTTCTGTCACTCTAGCAACCCATCATCTACTTATTACTTCCCAATGCCTTCCCCTAGGACCAAATCATGGTGAAGTGTCATGTAGTCGACGTTCACATAACACCACTAGAGGAGAGACAACATACATCTCATCAAAATATCGAACGACTACCAAATTCACATAATTACTTATAACAAGACTTCTCCCATGTCCTCTGGAACAAACGTAACTACTCACAAAGCATATTCACGTTCATAATCAGAGGAGTATTAATTATCATTAAGGATATGAACATATGATCTTTCACCAAATAAACCAACTAGCATCAACTACAAGGAGTAATGAACACTACTAGCAACCCACATGTACCAATATGAGGTTTTGAGACAAAGATCAGATACAGGATATGAACTAGGGTTTGAGAGGAGATGGTGCTGGTGAAGATGTTGATGGATATTTACCCCCTCTCGATGAGAGGATCATTGGTGATGACGATGGCGATGATTTCCCCCTCCGGGAGGGATGTTTCCCCGGCAGAACAGCTCTGCCGGAGACCTAGATTGGTTCTGCCCAGGTTCCACCACGAGATGACGACGCTTCGTCCCGAAAGCTTCCTTCTGATTTTTTCCAGGTCAAAACACACCATATAGCAGAAGATGGGCATCAGGGGCCTGCCAGGTGGCCCACAAGGCAGGGGGCGCGCCCCCACCCTTGTGGATGGCTGGTTGCCCCACTCTGGTGCTTTCTTCACCCAATATTTTATATATATTCCAAAACAATTCTCCGTGAAGTTTCAGGACTTTTGGAGTTGTGCAGAATAGGTCTCTCAGATTTGCTCCTTTTCCAGTCCAGAATTCCAGTTGTCGGCATTCTCCCTCTTCATGTAAACCTTGTAAAATAAGGGAGAAAAGGCATAAGTATTGTGCTATAATTTGTAATAACAACCCATAATGCAATAAATGTCAGTATAAAAGCATGATGCAAAATGGACGTATCACAGTATAATATAATTGGTTTAGATATGTTGTCAACCACTTTAAGCCCATGAATAAAATTCTTTAGCCATACAGCATGCCCTGTGGCCTCAAAACATGCTACAAATTTTGCTTGCGTCGTAGATTCAACAGTTAACATTTGTTTGGAGCTTTTCCACGATATGGCTCCTCCCGCGAGTGTGAATATATAACCTAACGTGGATCTCTTACTATCCACACACCCGGAAAAATCAGAGTCTGAATAACCAATAATTTCTAGGTTATCAGTTATTTTATATGTAAGCATGAAATCCTTAGTTCCTTGCATATAACGCAAGACTCTCTTTGCGGCCTTCCAGTGGTCTGGTCCTGGATTTGATTGGTATCTGCCAAGCATCCTGGTTACAAAACATAAATCTGGGCGTGTACACACTTGAGCATGCAGGATGCTTCCGACAGCTGAAGCATAAGGAACTGACTTCATGTGATCAGTTTCATACTCGTTCCTCGGACATTAAAATGTCCCAAACTTATCGCCCTTAACTATAGGAGCAGGTGAGGGTGAGCACTTATGCATATTGAATTTCTTCAGCACTCTCTCAAAGTATGCCTTTTGTGATAGTCCTAACGTTACTCTGGAACTGTCTTGATGAATCTCGATGCCGAGGACATACGAGGCTTCACCAAGATCTTTCATAACAAAACTGGATGACATAAAATTCTTAGTCTCATGCAGTGTATCCTTATCGCTACATGCCAAGAATATGTCATCAACATATAGGACTAAAATTGTGAACCTACTACCTTTAAACTTAACATATAAGCAGTTGTCCACAACATTTTCGGTGAAACCAAAAGTTTTGATAATTTTATCAAACTTGAGGTACCAGTCTCTTGAAGCTTGCTTTAAGCCATAAATTGATTTCTTTAGACGACATGCCAAATGTTCCTTCCCTTCCACAACAAAGCCTTCCGGTTGAGCCATGTAAACATTTTCTTTCAGGTCACCATTTAGAAATGTCGTTTTAACATCCATTTGATCTAGTCTTATAGGTCGTAATGAGCTGCTAATGCCATTATATTATGAAAGAATCCTTGGTTGACACATGAGAGAAGGTTTCCTTATAGTCATTTCCTTCTCTCTGTGTATACCCTTTTGCCACTAGCCTTGCCTTGAATCGTTCGACATTCCCTTTGGAATCATACTTGGTTTTGTAGACCCAATTGCAGCCTACTTTCTTAGCTCCATCGGGAACTTCTACTAAATCCCAAATGTCGTTTGATCCCATAGATTTCAACTCGTCTTCCATGGCAACCAACCACTTGGACGAATTTTTACTTTTAATGGCTTCCTTATAAGAGGTTGGATCCTCCACCTTTCCCATACCATTCATATCCTCAATCATGGAAGTGACATAATCATCTGATATGGCTTTCTTCCTCGCATGCCATGGTCTACCCATGGGAGCAGGTGGTGGTGGTAAATCATCATTTTGAGGATCATTATTTTCTTGGGGATCCTCATTTGTGTCTGGACTTTCATTATTAGTTTCTGGACCACCATTTGATTGAGAAACTGAACCGTGAGATTCAGGATCATCAGATGTCACATTTCTTCATATTGGAAAAACAATCTCTTAGATAATCGGTGATGGTGCACAAACCTGCTTCTCCTCAAGATCGATCACCCTTAAATTTGTGACCTTATTATCCTCAAAAAATACCGCTTGTCTAGTCTCCACAAAATTGGTGGTGTGACTTGGATAATAAAAACGATATCCCTTTCCCCTATGAGGCTATCCAACGAAGAAACAACTAACTATTTTTGGATCCAAAAAGTTGTGGATTGAAAACCTTAGCTTCAGCAGGGCAACCCCACACCCGTAAGTAATTCAAGCTCGGTTTCTTTCACGCCCACATCTCGTAAGGTGTGTTCGGTGCTGACTTAGTTGGAGCAAGATTTAGTATGTGCGTGGCTATTTTTAATGCCTCTATCCAAAGGCTTACTGGAAAACTTGAGTGACTAAGCATGCTTCGCACCATATCCATAAGGTGCGATTGTGACGCTCAGCCACGCCATTTTGTTGTGGTTCACCAAGCATTGAGTATTGAGCAATGATTCCATTTTCAGATAAAAACTTGGCAAAAGGTCCAGGAATCTGCCCATAAGGAGCATGCCTACCATATTACTCTCCCCCGCGATCAGACTGTACAACTTTAATTTTTGTGTTCAGTTGATTTTCAACCTCAGATTTATAGACTTTGAACTTATCCGAATTTTCTGACAGGTCACGTATGTGATAAGTATACCCATAGCGGTAAAAGTCGTGTGTGAATGTAATGAATGAATCAAAAACATCTATAGACTTAACATTGAGGGGTCCACATATGTCGGTGTGAATTAATTCTAAACCCCATGTGGCTCTTACTGCTCCTTTCTTAATTGTTTTGGCATGTTTTCCTTTAATGCATTCGTCACATTTATTCGCATATGAGAAGTCTAATGGGAGGAGTATTTCATTTTTAACTAAGCGTTCCATTCTCCCCATCGAAATGTGGCCCAAACGACAATCCCACAACTTCGAAGAATTACTAACTCATTTCCATTTCTTCTCAACATTAATTTTCATCACTCACATGCATACCTGAATCATTATTAAGAGATAACATGTCTAGTTGGCCTCGCTTGCTCCGAGGCCTACATTCTTATTGCATTTGTTCAAAGCAAATTGTTTGTTGCCAAAATAGCACTCATACAAATCATCATCTAAACGAGAAACTGGAATCAAATTCCTACTTAAGGTAGGCACATAAATAACATTATTCAATCTAAGAGTGTGGCCGGTGTGTAGCTCCAACGTGAGAGATCCCACAGCTTCAACATCGGCTTCAACTCTGTTCGCAACCTTAAGCTTTCTTGTTTCTCCTCTTATAGTTTGGAACGTATCGAATCCCTGCATAGAGTTAGCAACGTGAGTGGTTGCACCTGAATCAATCCACGATGACTTTATAGAAAAATTGACATAAAGAGAATCATCTACAAAAGTTATTTCATCAGTACCTCTTTTTGCTCATCCATTTTAGAAAGCCTAGGCAGTCCCTTTGGTAGTGTCCCTCCTGCATGCAGAAGTTACAAGCATTTTTTCCAACAGTGGAGCTGCTAGGAGCAGAAGAAGAGCTGCCGGCTTCTTTACCCTTCTTGAATTGCTTCTTCTTAGGCTTAGGGAAACCTTTCCCCTCATGCTTTCTCTTGTTAGAGACAACATGGAAAACATGGTCTTTCTTCTATCTCATGATCCTCTCTTCCTCCTGGATGATCCTTGCGTTGATCTCATCGAGTGGCCATTTTTCCTTTAGAGTGTTATAGTTGACCTTAAATTGTTCAAATTCTTCTGGAAGAGACTCGAGAATTGTTATTACAAGAAGACCTTTACTTAAAGAGCACTCCAAAGCTTTAAGCTTGGTGAAATAGTGTATTTCTGAAGAAGCTTAGTAAAAAGCTTCTTTATTATTCCAGAGGGGCCCACCCTAGTGGGACCGAGAGAAAGAAAGGACGGGGGGCGACCATGCATGGCACTTCTCGACCGTGTCTCCGAGGGCTTAAATGCACTGGAGTAAGGACATAAAAACAAGACAGTGATTTTGGCCCAAAATTCCCACGGCTGCACATAAAAGAGCCCAACCCAGCAGCAAAAATACGTTAAAAAACTTTTCGCTGGACCGCCTGAAGGAAATATGCCCTAGAGGCAATAATAAAGTTGTTATTTATATTTCCTTATATCATGATAAATGTTTATTATTCATGCTAGAATTGTATTAATCGGAAACTTAGTACATGTGTGCATACATAGACAAAGCAAAGTGTCCCTAGTATGCCTCTACTTGACTAGCTCGTTAATCAAAGATCGTTAAGTTTCCTAACCATAGACATGTGTTGTCATTTGATGAACCGGATCAGATCATTAGAGAATGATGTGATGGACAAGACCCATCCGTTAGCATAGCACAAATGATCGTTTAGTTTTATTGCTGATGATTTCATCATGACTTATACATGTTCCTCTGACTATGAGATTATGCAACTCCTGAATACCGGAGGAACACCTTGTGTGCTATCAAACGTCACAACGTAACTGGGTGATTATAAAGATGCTCTACAGGTGTCTTCGATGGTGTTTGTTGAGTTGGCATAGATCGAGATTAGGATTTGTCACTCCGTGTATCGTAGAGGTATCTCTGGGCCCACTCGATAATGATCATCACTGTAAGCCTTAAAAGCAATATGACTAATGAGTTAGTTGCGGGATGATGCATTACGGAACGAGTAAAGAGACTTGCCGGTAACGAGATTGAAATAGGTATGATGATACTGACGATCGAATCTCGGACAAGGAACATACCGATGACAAAGGGAACAACGTATGTTGTTGTGTGGTTTGACCGATAAAGATCGTCGTGGAATATGTTGGAGCCAATATGAGCATCCAGGTTCCGCTATTGGCTATTGGTCTGAGATATGTCTTGGTCATGTCTACATAGTTCTCGAACCCGTAGGATCTGCACGCTTAACGTTCGATGACGATTTGTATTATGAGTTATGTGACTTGATGTACCGAAGTTTGTTTGGAGTCCCGGATGAGATCATGGACATGACGAGGAGTCTCGAAATGGTCGAGAGGTAAAGATTCATATATTGGAAGGTTGCATTTGGACATCAGAATGGTTCGAAGTGATTCGGGCATTTTTTTGGAGTACCGGGAGGTTACTGGAAACCCCCGGGAGAAGTTATGGGCCTTATGGGCCATAAGAGGGAAGCACACCAGCCCACAAGGGGCTGGTGCATCCCCCTTGGGCAGGAGGTCGGTTAGGACTAGGAGAAGGGGGCCGCCCCCTTTCCTTCTCCTTCTCCCCCTTTCCTACTCCTTGTGGGAGGTGGAATCCTACTAGGACTAGGGAGTCCTAGTAGGACTCCACACCTTGGCGCGCCCCCTAGGGCCGGCTGCCTCTCCCTCTCCCTCCTTTATATACGGGGGCAGGGGGCACCCTAGAACACACAAGTTGATCTTTTAGCCGTGTGCGGTGCCCCCCTCCACAGTTACACACCTCGATCATATCGTCGTAGTGCTTAGGCGAAGCTCTGCGCCGGTAACTTCATCATCACCGTCACCAGGCTGTCATGGTGACGGAACTCTCCCTCGGCCTTAACCGGATCAAGAGTTCGAGGGACTTCACCGAGCTGAACGTGTGCTGATCACGGAGGTGCCGTACATTCGGTACTTGGATCGGTTGGATCGCAAAGACGTTCGACTACACCAACCGCATTACTAAACGCTTCCACTTTTGGTCTACGAGGGTACGTAGACACACTCTCCCATCTCGTTGCTACGCTTCTCCTAGATAGATCTTGTGTGATCATAGGAATTTTTTTTGAAATACTACGTTCCCCTACAGTGGCATCCGAGCCAGGTCTATGCGTAGATGTTATATGCACGAGTAGAACACAATGAGTTGTGGGCGATAATAGTAATACTGCTTACCAGCATATCTTACTTTGATTCGGCGACATTGTTGGATGAAGCGGCCCAACCGACATTACATGACCATGTTCATGAGTCTAGTTCTACCGACGTGCTTCGCACACAGGTGGCTAGTGGGTATCTGTTTCTCCAACTTTAGTTGAATCGAGTTTGACTACGCTCGGTCCTTGTTGAACGTTAAAACAGCACACTTGACGAATAATCGTTGTGGTTTTGATGCGTAGGGAAGAACGGTTCTTGCTAGAAGCCCATAGCAGCCACGTAAAACTTGCAACAACAAAGTAGAGGACGTCTAACTTGTTTTTGCAGGGCTTGCTGTGATGTGATATGGTCAAGACATGATGATATATAATTTGTTGTATGAGATGATCATGTTTTGTAACAGTTATCGGCAACTGGAAGGAGCCATATGGTTGTCGCTTTATTGTATGAAATGCAATCGCCATGTAATTGCTTTACTTTATCACTAAGCGGTAGCGATAGTCGTAGAAGCAATAGTTGGCGAGACGACCACGATGCTTCGATGGTGATCATGACGGTGCTTTGGAGATGGATATAAAAGGCACAAGATGATGATGGCCATATCATATCACTTATTTGATTGCATGTGATGTTTATCTTTTTAGGCGGTAGCATTATAAGATGGTCTCTCACTAAATTTCAAGGTACAAGTGTTCTCCCTGAGTATGCACCGTTGCTACAGTTCGTCGTGCCGAGAGACCACATGATGATCGGGTGTGATAAGCTCTACGTTCACATACAACGGGTGCAAGCCAGCTTTGCACACGCAGAATACTTGGGTTAAACTTGACGAGCCTAGCATATGCAGATATGGCCTCAGAACACTGAGACCGAAAGGGCGAGCGTGAATCATATAGTAGATATGATCAACATAGTGATGTTCACCATTGAAAACTACTCCATCTCACGTGATGATCGGATATGGTTTAGTTGATATGGATCACGTGATCACTTAGATGATTTAAGGGATGTCTATCTAAGTGGGAGTTCTTAAGTAATATGATTAATTGAACTTTAATTTATCTTGAACTTAGTATCGGATAGTATTTTGCATGTTTATGTTGTAGATCAATTGCTCGCGTATAACTTCCCGTTTTTAATGATATGTTCCTAGAGAAAACTAAGTTGAAAGATGTTAGTAGCAATGATGCAGACTAGGTCTGTGATATGAGGATTATCCTCATTGCTGCACAGAAGAATTATGTCCTTGATGCACCGCTAGGTGACAGAACTATTGCAGGAGCAGATGCAGACGTTATGAATGTTTTACAAAGCTCGGTATGATGACTACTTTACAGTTTAGTGCACCATGCTTTACGGCTTAGAACCAGGACTTCAAAAATGTTTTGAACGCCACAGAGAATATAAGATGTTCCAAGAGCTGAAACTGGTATTTCAGACTCATGCCCGAGTCGAGAGGTATGAGACCTCTTACAAGTACTTTGCTTACAAGATGGAGGAGAATAGCTCAACCAGTGAGCATGTGCTCGAAATGTCTGAGTACTACAATCGCTTGAATCAAGTGAGAGTTAATCTTCGAGATAAGATAGTTATTGACAGAGTTATCTAGTCACTATCACTAAGTTACTGGAACTTCGTGATGAATTATAATATGCAAGGGATAATGGAAACGATTCCCGAGCTCTTTGCGATGCTAAAGGCTGCGGAGGTAGAAATCTAGATGGAGCATCACGTGTTGATGGTTAACAAGACCACTAGTTTCAAGAAAAAGGGCAAAGGGAAAAAGGGGAACTTCAAGAAGAACGGCAAGCAAGTTGATGCTCAAGTGAAGAAGCCCAAGTCTGGACCTAAGCCTGAAACTGAGTGCTTCTACTGCAAAGTAAATGGTCACTGGAAGTGGAAGTGCCCTAGTTACTTGGCGAATAAGAAGGATGGCAAAGTGAACAAAGGTATATTGGATATACATGTTATTGATGTGTAATTTACTAGTGTTCATAGCAACCCCTCGGTATTTGATACTGGTTCAGTTGTTAAGAGTAGTAACTCGGAACGGGAGTTGCAAAATAAACAGAGACTAGTTAAGGGTGAGGTGATGATGTGTGTTGGAAGTGATTCCAAGGTTGATAAGATCACCTTCGACACTCCCTTTACCTTCGGGATTAGTGTTGAACCTAAAATAAATGTTATTTGGTGTCTGCGTTGAGCATCAATATGACTGGATCGTGTTTATTGCAATACGGTTATTTATTTGAGTCAAAGAATAATTGTTGTTCTATTTACATGAATAAAACCTTCTATGGTCATACACTCAATATAAATGGTTTATTTAATCTCGATCGTAGTGATACACATATTCATAATATTGAAGCCAAAAGATGCAAAGTTAATAATGATAGTGCAACTTATTTTTGGCACTGCCATTTAGGTCATATTATGTAAAGCGCATGAAGAAACTCCATGCTGATGGACTTTTGGAATCACTAGATTATGAATCACTTGATGCTTGCGAACCATGCCTCATGGGCAAGATGACTAAGACTCCGTTCTCCGGAACAATGGAGCGAGCAACTGACTTATTGGAAATAATACATACTGATGTATGCGGTCCGATGAGTGTTGAGGCTCGCGGTGGGTATCGTTATTTTCTGACCTTCATAAACGATTTGAGCAGATATGGGTATATCTACTTGATGAAACATAAGTCTGAAACATTTGAAAAGTTCAAAGTATTTCAGAGTGAAGTAGAGAATCATCACAACAAGAAAATAAAGTTTCTACGATCTGATCGCAAAGGCGAATATTTGAGTTACGAGTCTGGCCTTCAATTAAAACAATGTGGAATAGTTTCACAAACTAATGCCACCTGGAACACCACAACATAATGGTGTGTCCGAACGTCATAACCGTACTTTATTGGATATAGTGCAATCTATGATGTCTCTTACCGATTTACCACTATCGTTTTGGGGTTATGCATTAGAGACAGCTACATTCACGTTAAATAGGGCACCGTCTAAATCCATTGACACGACACCGTATGAACTATGGTTTGGCAAGAAACCTAAGCTATCGTTTCTTAAAGTTTGGGGTTGCGATGCTTATGTGAAAAAGTTTCAACATGATAAACTCGAACCCAAATTGGAGAAGTGCGTCTTCATAGGAAACCCAAAAGAAAATGTTGGGTACACCTTCTATCACAGATCCAAAGGCAAGATATTTGTTGCTAAGAATGGATCCTTTCTGAAAATGCAACTATCCATGGGTGGTTTTGGTAATTCCTAACAACATATAGCTCATTGAGCTAATGCTATTCCAAGAAGAATATTTCAGGAAAGCTCAATGATTGTCATGGCATGGATCAGAAAGTGGACCCTTCAAAATGCTAAGGACAAAGGATTGGCTCAACCTCAAAGCACAAGACTCTACATTTTCTATTTTAGTGATCCAAGATCACATTGAGTCTAGAGGAAAAGCCAATACTATTAAGAAGGGATGAGGTGTTGCTTAATGAGGCTCTTGCTCAAAATGCTTAGTGATATGCTCCAAAACCCTCCACTACTTTCTCATATCCACATATGTCCTAATCCCAAAAGTCCAACTCGGCCCCACCAAAATTTCATATCCGGAGCCACCGAGTCCAGTTGTCATAGCCACTGCGAGAAACCCTAATCAATTCGGTCTTCCCGATAGGGATCTCGGTCCCACCGAGATGGGGTTGTAATCTCTCTGCTTCCTTTTTGTAACTTTTCGGTCAAACCGAGATGAGCGATCGGTCCCACCAAGATTGCAATGCAAACTCTCTGTTTCCCTTCCATAACGTTTCGGTCCAACCAAGATGAGTGAATCGGTCCCACCGAGTTTCCCTGACCAACTCTCTGTTTGACTATTACCAAAATTGGTCTCACCGAGTTTGTGTAATCGGTCTCACCGAGATTACGTTATGCCCTAACCCTAATGACATCGGTCCCACTGAGTTGATCCAGTCGGTCCCACCGATAATCCTAACGTTCACATTTTGAACTAAATCGGTCTGACCGAGTTTCATGATTCGGTCCCACCGAGTTTGGTGATTTGTTTGTAATGGTTAGATTTTGTGTGGAGGCTATATATACCCCTCCACCCACTCTTCATTCGTGGAGAGAGCCATCAGAACATGCCTACACTTCCAATACATATTTTCTGAGAGAGAGAAGCACCTACACTTGTGTTGAGGTCAAGATATTCCATTCCAACCACATAAATCTTGATCTCTAGCATTCCCCAAGTTGCTTTCCACTCAAATCTTCTTTCCACCAAATCCAATCCTATGAGAGAGAGCTGAGTGTTGGGGAGACTATCATTTGAAGCACAAGAGCAAGGAGTTCATCATCAACACACCTTTTGTTACTTCTTGGAGAGTGGTGTCTCCTAGATTGGCTAGGTGTCACTTGGGAGCCTCCGACAAGATTGTGGAGTTGAAACAAGGAGTTTGTTAGGGCAAGGAGATCGCCTACTTCGTGAAGATCTACCCGAGTGAGGCAAGTCCTTTGTGGGAGACGGCCATGGTGGGATAGACAAGGTTGCTTCTTCGTGGACCGTTCGTAGGTGGAGCCCTCCGTTGACTCACAAGAACTGCTACCCTTCGTGGGTTGAAGTCTCCATCAACGTGGATGTACGATAGCACCACCTATCGGAACCACGGATAAAAAATCTCTGTGTCAACATTGCGTTTGCTCCTTCAAAGTCATCCCTTTACCTTCATATGCAATTGTTTTACATTCCGCTGTTATACTCTTAGAATTGCATGTGTAGGTTGATTGCTTGACTTGTGCTAAGTTGCTAAAATAAGCCAAGACCTAAAATTGGGAAAAGGCTAGATTTTTATTTGGTCAAGTAGTCTAATCACCCCCCTCTAGACATACTTCCGATCCTACAAGTGGTATCAGAGCTTTGGTCTCCGTTTGCTTTGATTTCCATAGCTTTTGGTGGTCATAGCCTTGGTTTCACAACCTAGGAGAGTATGGCGTCTAGCGAGGGAAATTACCACCGTAGAGGTCCTTACTTTGATGGTACTAATTTTGCTAGTTGGAAGCATAAGATGAAAATGCATATTTTTGGACATAACCACGCTGTTTGGGCTATTGTGTGTATTGGCTTGCAAGGTGAATTCTTTGATGGGAGAGAACCTAACCGTGAAGCTACCGCGAAAGAGTTGAAGATGCTACAATACAATGCTCAAGATTGTGACATTCTCTTCAACGGATTGTGCCCCGAAGAATTCAACAAAATCAGCCGTCTTGAGAATGCAAAGGAAATCTGGGATACTTTGATTGATATGCACGAAGGTACCGACTCTGTCAAGGAATCCAAATTGGATGTGCTTCAAAGTCAACTTGACAAGTTCAAAATGAAGGATGGTGAAGGTGTCGCTGAAATGTACTCTAGGCTTGCTCTCATCACAAATGAGATTGCCGGCTTAGGAAGTGAAGAGATGACCAATAGATTCATCATCAAGAAGATCCTAAGAGCCTTGGATGGACAATATGATACCTTGTGCACATTGATCCATATGATGCCCAATTACAAAGATCTCAAGCCAATGGAAGTCATTGGAAGAATTGTTGCTCATGAGATGTCACTCAAGGATAAGGAAGAGCTTCACAACAAGTCAAGTGGTGCTTATAAAGCCTCGTGTGGTGCTCCCACATCATCAAGTGAGAAGCAAACCTTCAATGAAGAATTGAGCTTAATGGTGAAGAACTTCAACAAGTTCTACAAGAGTAGAAGCAAAGAAAAAAGCTCCAAGTCAAGGTCCCACAATGACAAAAGATCTTCTAGTCGTGAGCGAAATTGTTACAATTGTGGAAGACCCGGACACTACTCCAATGAGTGTACGCCCCCTACAAAAGAAGAGAAGATTCTCCCAAAAGAAGAAGTAAAAGAGAAGAATCACCACCAAGAGAAAGGAGGAGTAGAGATGATCGTTATGCACGAAGACCCTCTCGGAGAAGCAAGGATTCGGAAAGGAAGGAAAATTCATCAAGGAGCTACTCAAAAATAAGACAACAAGCTCAACTTTGTGAATGGGTATCCGACTCCGACTCCGACAATCACTCCGAAAGAAGTTATCACTCTGACTCCGAATATACTCAAGATGAAGGTGTTGCCGGTCTAGCACTTGTGTCAACCAACTCCTATCACATATTTGACTCACCAAATGAAGGAATTGGAAGATGCTTCATGGCCAAAGGTCCAAAGGTAACACATCCCGAGTATGTTGATTTCAATAGTGATGAAGATGATTTGCTAGGTGATGATGATTTACTTGTTGACAACTCTAGTGATGAAAACTGTGATGAAACGTCAATTAATCATGCTAATCAAGATAAAACGAATGATGATGATAAGAAGGAGATTGAGCGTCTAACTAAAGAACTAAACACTCTTAAGATAGCTCATGAAACTACCTTGGAAAATCATCGAGAACTTTTAAAGACTCATGACAAGCTACGCTTTGAAAAGCTCAACCTTGAGCAAGAGCATGAGTTTTTAAAGGCAATCAATGATGATCTTCGCAAGAAAAGTTCTTCTTACATTCCCAAGCATTTACTCTTGTCTACTTGCATGCCACAAGTTAAATCTAGCAACAAGAACAAGAAAGATTCCTCATCTAGTAGTAACAACAATCATGCTAAATCGAATGTTGTTTCTTCTAGTAGTTCTCTTGATTCCACTAATGATTCACTTAGCCAAGTTACACTTGAGCAACAAAATAGCTTATTGAAGGGAATCATAGAGAAAGGTGTTTACAAGAGTCTTGCCAGAAGTAAGCAATTTGAGGAAACTGTGCGCAAGCAAGGAAGACACCGGAAGAATCAAAGTGTTGGTTTTGAACGAAAGTTCAATGCCAATGGAGTTGAGTGGGAAGAAGATCAATACCCCAAGACGAAGTTTGTTCCTCAACTAGAGAAGTATGATCCTACTTCTTTCAAAGGAACACAAGCTCAAGATGATCTTCCACCACAAGACCATAAGCCAAAAGGCAAGGACAAGCTTCAAGAGGAAATTGATGCATTTGAAGAAGCACCTAAGGCCTTGGTCAAGTGGGTTCCCAAGACTACATCAAGTTCTACTTCATCAAGCACAACTACGATTCCAAGGATTCTCATCAAGATGATGTGGATCCCGAAGAAGAAGAACTAGAGAGTTCTTGAGGGTGACTCCGCCAACATACTTCACTCTTATCATTTTGGCGAGCACAAGTGCAAAGAACTTCCATATCTTGCACTAGTTCAAGGAGTCAGAAACCCTCTTGTTGGTAAGACAAGGGGCAAGGTAACCTAATGCTTTCATGGACATCATCTTGTGTATGCATCACTCTATGTCTATGGATATCCTTGTTTGTTCCTTGTGGGACTAATCCGTGCAGGTATTGAAAGTGTAACTCCCTCCAAAGGATTGCTCCGAATGATCTACATCAACATTGAGCATCTACATCTTCAACACCTACATGAAGTCATCATCGACAAAACCCAAGGTTAGTTCATCCCTCTTAGGGGGGATATCACATCTAGGGGGAGCTTTACTCAAATCAATGAGCTAAAGCAACTCTAATGGTGTGATCACAACAATACCTTATGTAAAAGTGGTAACCCCACTTGTGCTTAAACGATGAGTATGACCTATGATCAAGTGTTCTCATTTGACTCCTATGTCAATATACTCATAATCGCCAATTGCTTGATAGATGCTAGAATGTTTGTGCATGCTTTGTCACATATTTCATTTGCCATTTTTTTGTGAGCATGTTGGTTGCATATTTTACTCATTCGAGGACATCCATTTGTTGCTTTGATTGTTTGGCTTTTTCTATTTTTGCCAAATGGATGGACAAGAATGCCTAAGAACACCCTCTAGCTATCTATGCTTTTCTCGTCTCAAAATCTATTCATGCTACATCACAAAGTTTGATCAAGTCAGATTCGAACCACTCTGTGTGAGGAGCACTCGGAGATCCCAATTCGTCATAGACTTAAACCTCCTAAACCTCTTTGTGCATCTCGGTCTGGCCGATTCATCCTTTTCGGTCCTACCGAGTCACCAAGTTGATCTAGGGTTTTCAATCTCGGTGCAACTGATTAGAACTTTTTGGTCACACCGAGTTGCGATGAATCGCTTGCAGTTTTGCATCTCGGTGCCACCGAGTCGTTCCACTCGGTCACACCGACAGGGTCAGGTTATATATACCGCCGGGGCAAATTTTGGTAATTTCTCCGAACCTCTTCACCCGCGCGTAACCTACTCTACCTCCTCTGGTCTCCGGATCATCCTCTTGTCGCCAGCGACCTCCCGTCGCTGGTCTCCGCCGCCGTCAACAGAAATCTTCACCGCCGTTGCTGCCGTAGCAAGTTCGTCGCCGAACTAGGGTACAAACTTGATCATTGTGCTAATCCTTAACTCCGATTCTTAGCACATTGCTTTGCCATGATTCTTGCCATGATTGAAATCATCTTGTCCAGCGAAATCATCCCGTAGATTAGTTTTGATTTGAAAATTTAGGGTTAGGTCTCCGCGGAACTCATCTCGGACCGACCGAGTTGTAGAAATCGATCTCACCGATTTTGGCTTAGGCCAGAGCACACGCATTTTCGGTCCGACCGAAAATTGCAAATCGGTGTGACCGAGTTCGATTCTTTGCGAAACCCTAGCAGTCTCGGTACCACCGAACTGTGACTCGGTCTGACCGAGTTCACTAGTTCAGGTTCCAAAAGCTGCTTCAGTATCACCGAGTTTACAAATTGGTAGATCTGAAATGCTTTCTGTGAAGAACTAAAACTAAGTTTTTAAGTCATCAATTTTGCAAAAACTCATGTACTTTGTGATGCTCATCTACTCTACCTCATCTATAACCTATTCACAGGGTCTGCTGACAGTTTGCCTGCAAGATGTTTGACCAAAGTGACAGCCAGAACAAGTTAGAGGAGCAGGTTCAGTTGAGTGAGGGCATTAGTCCCTCTAGCAGCTATGATGAAGGCAGCAGGAACACTCCAAGCAATCTGCCAAAGGCTGCCACCAGGACAAGAAAGAAGAGAAGTTCTGACTCTAAAGATGAAGATTATGTGGCTGTTGAAGATGAAGCCACTTCAAAGAATAACGTGCTGAAGAAAGAGTATGGCTCATATGCTGCAACTAAGCCAGGTCTGAAAACAAAGATGCCAACAAGAAGACAGCTCATGTCTAAGCCAAGAAAAGTTGCCATAGGAGAAACAATGGAGTTCACTCTTAAACCCAAGGAAACTGGAGATGGGAAGAAGAGAAAAGAACGGGTCAAGAAGACCATTGCCAGAGTTATTGGGAAGCCATCTATGATGAGAGATTCTGAAGAAGAGGAAGAGGAAGAGGATGCTGCACCAGCACCCAAAGCTCAAAAGCTTATGGGAGATGCAATCAGATCAGGGGCTGCTCCATCTAAGCCCAAATCTGCTCCTAAGGCTGCTGCTCCAGCTCCAAAGCCAAAACCCAAGAGGAGCACTAGGAACAAACCTGCTGAGGAGAAAAACAAGGCCCCAGTGCCTCAAGCTGCTGAAGAAGAAGATGATTCTATTGTTTTGAGAAAGCTGAAGCCCAAGATCCCTGATCACAATGATGCACACCCAGTTGCAGAGAATATGAAAACCAGGAAGGTTTCAAGATTGAGACTATGGAGAGAGTCTGATCCATATGCGACCAGGAGAAGGATTGCTGTGGACTATAGATTCCACACTAAGGAACAACAGGACTTCTATGAGACAATTCTGCTTAACAAGAAGCCCATAGTGTGTGACATGATATGGGTTGACTGGGAGTTCATCAAGGAGAATGTGGATCACTTCCCTGGTGTATATGACAGCTTTAAGGCATGTGGAGTTGATAAGTTTGTGGCTCAGAAGTTCACCAAGTGGAATGATGATCTCATTATGCAATTTTACTCCACTGCACACTTCTATCCAGATGGAAGGATTGTGTGGATGTCTGAGGGTACTAGGTACTAGTCTACAGTTGAAGAATGGGCCCAATTGATCAATGCCCCTGAAGAACATGAGGATGACTTGGATATCTATGCAAAGAATAAGAAGGACCACAACTCTATGGCCAACATGTACAAAGAGATCCTAGATGATGCTTTGGATACACATAAGTTTGGATCTGTACACTATTTGTTGTCTGGTCTGCCAACTATCAAATGGTTTCTAAGGCAACCACTGCTACCCAAGTCAGGGGATCACAAGATGATCAGAGGACATGCCATAAACCTGATGTATATATTTGGTGTCCCACAAAAGTTCAAGGTTATGAGCCTGATTGTGGAAACAATCAAGAGGACTGCAGCTGATCAGAAGAGAAGTTGTGGATATGCCCCACAAATTCAGGAGCTAATCAACTCAAAGATGGGCAAAGGCAAGTACATTTTGGATAAGGAGCACCTGCCCATCTACCCTGAATTTGAGGACAACACAGTTGTCATGACTGAGAATGAACCATCATCTGTGCAAGCACAAGAAAAGAGAGAGAAGGCTAAAGTCGAGAAAGTTGCAAAGATGCCAACTGTGGAAGAGGCATCTCAGGTATTCTTGAAGAGCAAGCAAGACCAGCTTGGATATCTGACCCAATCCACTCTGAGGATTGAGCGGGGCTTGGCCACCCTGACCAAGAACCAGGAGAGCTTGGAAAGGATTATTGAGACAAAATTCTATGACCTTGATGTCAAGGTAACTGAAATCCAAACTGCAGTTGAGCAACTTCAGGAGGAAGCTGAGGAGAAGAAGGGCAAGTCTACCACATATGCATTGCTAGAGTGCCCAGAGGACAGAGATCTGCTACAGTGCCAGTGACTGACACTAGAGCTACAGCTTCAGCACCAGCAGCTACAGCTCCAGTCCAACTCCAACACCTACTCCACCAGCTCCAGCTACTTCATCAGAAGCCTTCGTCCTTGGAGTTCTCTCAACACCACCTCCTGAAGATCAAGCCTGAGAGTCGTTTAGCACTATGCATTTTCAAAATTTTTGGTAACTTATTTGGTTCGGTTTGAAACTTTATTGCGTGCTTGTGCGATACTACTTTGTGTCCTTGTGAGATACTTGTTTGATCATGTGTTTGATCATATGCTACCCTTAATTCTTGTTGGATAATGCTATCTTTCATATCCTATTATGATCATTCACTTTGCTTGGTGATGAGTGCATGTTTTTAATCTCTATCATTTTGAGCGCTCCACCAAGATTTATGTGACATGGAAGAGTAACCCATGATCCTAATCGATTGTGCATTTGCATTCAAAAGCAAAACTTAAATAATGCAGAAATTTAGGGGGAGTTGTCGGTGTCAAAACCGGCGGATCTCGGGCAGGGGTTCCAAACTGTGCGTCTAAGGCGGATGGAAACAGGAGGCGGGGGACACAATGTTTACCCATGTTCGGGCCCTCTCGATGGAGGTAATACCCTACTTCCTGCTTGATTGATCTTGATGATATGAGTATTACAAGAGTTGATCTACCACGAGATCGTAGAGGCTAAACCCTAGAAGCTAGCCTATGGTATGATTGTTGTTGGTCCTACGGACTAAACCCTCCGGTTTATATAGACATCAGAGGGGGCTCGGGTTACACAGAGTCGGTTACAATGGGAGGAGATCTACATATCCGTATCTCCAAGCTTGCCTTCCACGCCAAGGAGAGTCCCATCCGGACACATGACGAAGTCTTCAATCTTGAATCTTCATAGTCCAACAGTCCGGCCAAAGGATATAGTCCGGCTGTCCGGATACCCCCTAATCCAGGACTCCCTCAGTAGCCCCTGAACCAGGCTTCAATGATGACGAGTCCGGCGTGCAGATTGTCTTCGGTATTGCAAGGCGGGTTCCTCCTCCGAATGCTCCATAGAAGATTTTGAACGTAAGGATAGTGTCCGGCTCCGCAAAACAAATTCCACATATCATCATAGAGAGAATAATATTTCCACAAACCTAATTTGCTGCCGCATCCCGAAGCGTGACATCACACCACGACCCGGTCATTATTCAAACCGTTTTTCTCAACCAGCCTTGGCGCATATCGCGAGGCGGTTTCCTTGGCACGTCCTGTCGAAGCAGAGATCATATCCCCTTATCACGGGATTCTGATCAATAGGGACGTGGGTAACCCAGCCGCACCATCAATTACGGCGTTTGGGGAGTAAGAGGTTTTACCGGGCAAGTGGGGAGGCGCATCACCTCTTCCGTCCTTATAAGGGGACAAGGATTTATTCTTATAACCCACGCCTTCCTCCCAGCTCGTTCCCTTCCGTTCAAGCTCTAACGCTCAAGAGTTCTTCTTCCCTGCCCACAAGAGGTCCTCCGAAGATGTCTGGATCCGGAGCGGGAGGCAAATGGATGGCCTCTACCGTCCAAGAGAAGGATATTAAAAAGCTTCGGAAGGCCGGGTACCTGGCCAAGAAAATCGGCCACCGTCTTCCAACGGCGGGACAAATCGTCCCTACTCCGGAACCCCACGAGAGGGTTGTATTCCTCCCTCATTTCGTCCGCGGGCTGTGGTTTCCCCTCCACCCGTTCGTTCGCGGCATCATGTATTATTATGGGATGGATCTTCACGATCTGTCCCCTAATTCCTTCCTTAACATCTCGACATTCATTGTCGTGTGTGAGGCTTTTCTCCGCATTTCACCGCACTTCGGCTTATGGCTGAAGATCTTTAATGTGAAGCCCAAGGTGGTGGGCAGCGAGCACGCCGACTGTGGGGACGCCATGGTGAGCAAGATGCCCAACGTCATATGGCCAACGGGAACCTTTAATGATTATGTCAAGGATTGGCAACAGCAGTGGTTTTATATCACTGAGCCGCGCGGTGCAGAGTGGGCCGCCTCTCCCGAGTTCCGATCCGGTGCCCCCCTGTGGCTTACATCCTGGGTCAAGAAGGGCCTGGACTGGTCCTCATCCGACGAACTGTCGGGCGCCTCGACGCGTTGAAGATATGGGAGACAAGAACATTGGGCTTGTCAACGTGGTCCAGGTGATGTTGATTCACCGGATCCTGCCTTGTCAGCACCGGACTTGCAATTTGTGAGAATTCGATCCGGCCCGGCACCAAACCTTGCGGGAGCTTTTCGGGTCCTCGCACAAGGACATCTGGAAGATGCTTTTCAAGTCCAGCAAATCGTGGCCGGACTCCGCCGAAGACCGTGGGTACCAACTGTCCCGCCCAGCAAGTTCGGTGAGTTATCAAACTTTCTTAACTGCGTAACCCAAGAGAAACGCTTAACGTGTTTTATACAACTCTCCCAGGGCTGGACGAAGAAGGCGGAGCGGATCCATTGTCCGCCTCACGCCCAAGAACTGCCATCCCACTTCTGGCGAAGATGTTGGTCCCGGCACCATACAAGGTGCCGAAGAAGATGGCCGAGAAGGAGGTCAAAAAGACCCGGGGCGGCCTTCGTCGCCGCGGCACTTCGGACACAATATCCGAAGGCTCCAATGCCCATTCCGCCTCTGAAGAGTACGAGGAGAAGGAAGATGAATCCCCTGCGGGGGGAAGAAAGAAGAGGACGGCCTCCATACACTTGGAGGCTGAGTTGCCCAAAAGGGGAAAGGCTCCTCTTGGGGAGTTCACTTGCCGCCACGGCCGCCAAGCATGGGATCCTGTGGCCCAGCCTGGTGAACTCGTAAGTGTATAGAATCCGAGTACGTTTTAGGCGTCCGGACTCATCATGGCTTAGTATTTTAACCCAAGCCATATTTTTTGTAGTCCGGCGGGGTCTCGTGCCAAACAATCCTCATCAGAGGACTTGCTAAGCTCAAATGCTATGGAGAGCGGGACACCCCCAAAGGCCCCTTCCTCCAAACAGGTGCACAACACCGAGGCTTCATCCCAGAAGGACCCCAGCCAAGGAGGAAAGGAAAGAACCGTGAAGGCGGTGCCTGGAGGTCAAACCTCAGGGGCCGGACACATGAGGGAAAAGATTCCCATGGGGGCTGATGGCGGGAGCGATACTGAGTTCGGCTCCTAGCCGGATGCTGTTCCAGAGACCTATACGGCTCCAGGATCAAGCAGGCAGCCTCCTTTGGCTGGAGGCGGAGTGCCTATTCCATCAGCGACCTCTGTCTATCCAGAAGTGTCAGATGCTTTGTTAGTAGCGTTGAAAGATGCCTCCAGCGTTGATGAACACCGTGCCCTTATGGGTGCGGTGATTGAGAAAATTCAGTCAACTGAGAGTGGACTGAACGAAGCCTGTATCAACCTTATAAGAGGCTTTGAGGTATGTTTGTATGTGTTGTCGAAGAGTGTCATGGTATAGATAGTAGCCCCTGATACACTGTTCGGTGAAGAAACCGGACAGACGATCAAATATATATTCGCAGGAAGACTCATTGAATGACAGTTATTTCTCTTCTGTTATAAGCAGGCGTCTGTAGCGGCTGCTGCCTCCCATACTGCGGAAATCTCCGGACTGAATCAAAGTCTGGAGCGGGCCAAGGAAGAACTTGACCAGTTGAAAATGCAGTTGAGGGATAAACAGGGTATGCACAAGTCTTGTTCGCATTTATTGCGAATGAATTTTCAGTATGAACTGAGTTTTATGACATTGCGCTAGGAATTGTGACCGAAGTCGAAGCCCTCAAGAAGGCTGTGGCCAAGGCCGAGAAAAAGGCAGCCACTGAGCAGGCTCTTCATGAGAAACACGAGGCCAGGGTTATTAAAGCTGAAAAGGAGCTACAAGAGGCCGTAGGGAAATGCGAGACCTTGGAGCAGAGTTTAACGGAGAAAGAGTCCGAACTTACCAAGGCTCATCAGGCCACGAGCGATGCCCGGGGGGAAACCCGAAGCGCCCTGCAGGAGATCCAAGAGGTGAGAAAGATCGCAGTTGGTAAGGCTTTTTCCCGTAAAGTAAATATGGGGGGGGGACTTATGTTTCTAATTTTAAATCCGGATTTGTCAGGGGTATCTGCCAAGCTACCTCGCAGCATATCAGATGCCGCTCAATTCTACCGAGCCGAAGAAATGAATACTGCGGATAAGCTCTTCTGGTCGCAATATTTGGCACCGAATTATCCGGTGCCTTTTTGAAAGAACATGCGGTGCCCCCATGTTTGGTTTTGGTAATTGATGACAATCTCTATGGACTAATGGTTGCCTTGAGTTTATTTGAAGGTTTTGTCCATAGGCTTTTCTTGGAGTACATGTGTTGGTTTCAAGGAGAGTTTGTGTCGACCAAGGTGCTATTCAAGGAATTATCCAAAGATTGGTCATTTGAGAGTTGAGCTTATTGTAAGCATGTCTTGAATAAGAAGATTGTTTGATCATTCATGTTTACCTTCAAGACATCATCCAAATGAAGAGAGTTGGAAAGAATCAAGGTTGATCAAGACTAAGTCAAGAGTGAATCAAGTTGATCAACACACAAAGCGTACAAAGTTGTACAGAGGGATCAAGTGATCCCATGGTATGGTAAGCATTGTCCATTACGCTTAGTGTACTAACCCATGGTCTTCGTGAGAGTTCTTTGTGGGGTTAGGTTGCGGTGTGCAAATTCAAGTGAAGCATCACGAAGAGATCAAATGCTTGAAGCTTTCCGTCCATTGTGGTGACAATGGACTTGTGAAGATGTGCGGAAGAGTGGCTCACCCATAGTGGAGTATGGGGGAGCAATCAACTAGTCTTCATCGAGCCAACGCAATCAAGAAAGGTGGTCCAACTTGAGGGAGTCAAGATCGCCATCGTCTAGCTCAAGTGGACCATGTGCAAGGCAAAGGTTTGCCCTTGATAGGTTTTCTATTTTACCGGTCTCATGATGGTAGTTGGGAGACCGGGTTATAGGATCGATTGCCGTACTATCAAGGGGGGCTCTTGATGAGTAGCTTGATCGTATCATTCGTAGAGAGCTCAAACCATTGCATCCTTGCATCATC